>CM052700.1:28999488-29020912 GCA_028551405.1 Uromys caudimaculatus | reverse complement strand
GCACCTAAAGAAATGCTCAACATCCTTAGTCATCAGGGAAATGCAAATCAAAACAAGTCTGAGATTCTACCTCACACCAGTCAGAATGGCTAAGATCAAAAACTCAGGTGACAGCAGATGCTGGCGAGGATGTGGAGAAAGAGGAACACTCCTCCACTGTTGGTGGGACTGCACGCTGGTACAACCACTTAGTTTGGCAGACCCTCAGAAAAATGGACATAATACTACCTGAGGACCCAGCTATACCTCTCCTGGGTATATACCCAGAAGATGCTCCAACATGTAATAAAGATACATGCTCCACTATGTTCATAGCAGCCATATTTATAATAGTCAGAAATGAGCATGTTCTTAACAAAATAGAAATTTAGCACTCATGTCTGTATCTGGACACGTGGCCTAAGTTGGTATTTATAACTACCTTCCTCTATGAAACATTGTATATGTCCTCCAACCTCAGCAAGCACTTCAGCAGGTCTTGGCTCTTTTCCTGGAGGAGTGATCCATATCTTCATTCCTTGTTTTAAATTATCATTGACCTTAGTCACAGGACATGGTAGTACCAAGAGATGTCCTGAAGCATCTTACTTCAGACATAATCTACCTTACTCCTATTGTGGAGAAGCAATCCAATCCCCCCCCCGATAGTCTGGATCAATCGTCCCTTCTAATACTGTTAGTCCTTTCTTAGCCTGCTGGATTAAGGGCATCAGAAACCCAAAGTAGCCTGAGGAAGTCTGAGCTTCCAGCTTAATGGAATATTTGTTGAGGCTCCTGGTAGCTTTCTGACCAGGAAAGACAAATATATCACCAGAATAAGTACCTACCCCTGTAAGGACAGAGCATTGTCCTTTCCATGGAGGAAGTGGGGCAACTTAGTCTACCTACTAAGTTACTGGCTGGTGACCCTGGGGAATGGAGCCCTAACAGGGACTTAGTGTTGGTCTTTGCTGCTGAAGGACTTGGCACCTAGATTCAGCTGTTTCTCTGTCAGCTGTGCTGAGTAGAAGACCATGTTGTTGAGACCCGGCATAACCTCCATCTCTGTCATCATGACCACATTATTTATTGGTTCCCTGGGCAATGAGAGGTATAGCTGAGGAAAGAGGCTGACCATCCACAGAATGGGTCATCCTAACTACTTGACTGCTGAACTCCTCCTATGCTGAAGTCATATTTTGATGAGCATTTACTTGGGACACAGTCACTTTACACCTTGTGCCCATTCAGGAAGATCTCTCTACATAGTCCCCAAATGTCATTTCACCAATTCTCCAACCATGAGCAGTTCAAGTCCCTGACCATCACAGGTGTCACAGAGAGATGCAGTGCTGCCTCTTTCCACTTCTAGATGATGCTTCTTAGAATGCAGAACCATCACTAAATCTGTCCTGTCTTTTCTTCTTTATTCAACTGATCATAGGGCACACCCATGAGGCCCTAGTTTCATGTTTGGGAGCAAAAGACATTGCAATAAGAGTGGAAATCACAGGCACTTCATTAACCTTTTCATGAAACTTGCTCGTGCCCTCAGGACCTACTCAGGCCTAATCATGTACATTCCGTCTCCATTTGCTAGTGGACTGCTGCTGTTCACTTTATGTCCTACTTTATGGCTTGGTGGGTCAGATAACAGCCAACTCACGATGAGCAATCCAGGTCTCATGGTACATGGTGTCCCACTGTCAAATGTTCGGTTTCCACTAAGGCCCGATAGCAGGCCACGAGCTGTTTTTTTTAAAGGGAGAATAGTTGTCTTTAGATGATGGTAGAGCCTTGCTCCAAAGCCCTCTGGAATTCATTCACCTTTAGGATCCTAACAAAAGCTCCAAACAGCATCCTTATCTGCCGCTGACAACTCAAGGACCATTGGGTTTATTGGATTATATAGTCCAAGTGGTAGAGAAGCTTGCATAGCAGCCTGGGCCTGTTAAAGAGTCTTCTCTTATTCCAGGACTCATTCAAAACCAGCAGCTTTAAGGAGTCAGTTGGTACATGGCTGGAGTAACACAGCCCAGCAAGGAATGTGCTACCTCCATTATCCAATAGGCCCACTAAGCATTGTGATTTTTTCTTGTTAGTGAAAATGGCCAGGGACATCTGAGAAGAACTATATCTTCATGCCCCATGCTACTGGACTCCTATAAATTTTACCGAGGTTGAAGGCCCTTGAAGTTTGGTTAGATTTCTTTTTTATCCTCTGATGTGCATATGTGTTACTAACAAGTACAAAATAGTTGCTACCTGCTTCTCACATGATCCAGTCAGCATAAACTTCATCAATACAGTGGACCACTGTGACATTTTGTGGAAGAGACAGATGATCAGGATCCCTTCAAACTAAATTATGACACTGAGGTAATTCCTTTACCCCTGAGGTAAAATGTAAAGGTATACTGCTGGTCTTGCCCTCTGAAAACAAATTGCTTCCAGTGGTCCTTATGGATAGGTACCAAGAAAGGGCATTTGTTAGATCAATATCTATTTACTGTGCACCAGGAGATGGGTTAATCTGCTTGCGTAAGGCCATCACATCTGGTACACTGGCTGTGAACAGAATCAGTACTTGAATAAGTTTGAGATAGTCAACTCTCATTCCGGATCTGTCTTCAGCATAGGCCACATAGGAGGGCTGAAAGGAGATGTGACAGCAACTACCATCCCTGCTTCTCTCAAGTCCTTGATGAAGGCACTAAAATCTGTGATCTCTCTAGGAATATGATAGTGGTTTTAGTTTATCATTTTCTCTTGTAGAGGCAATTCCAATAGCTTCCATTGAGCCCTTTCTACCTTAATAGCCACTGTCTCACAGGTTAGGAAAACGATGTGAGAATTCTGTTGACTTCTAACCTTATCTATACCAATTAGACATTTTGAGACTCAGGAAATAACCACAGGATGAGTTCAGGGGCCTACTAGACTCACTGTGAGTCAGGCCTTAGCCAAAACTGTACTAATCACCTGACACCTATAAGCTCCTATTTCCAATGGAGTGCTGTAATGCCTTTGGGGTGTCCTGGAATCAGAATCAATTCAGAACCAGAATCCATAAACCCCAGAAAGTCTGATTATTTTCCTTTTCCCAGTATACAGTTACTGCTGTAAAAAGATATGGGTCTCTTTGGGGAAGGATGGAAGAGAGGCTAACAGTAAAACTCTTAGATATTCTAGCAAGGTCCTTCTTCAGAGGGATCTGGCCTTCCCTTCCTTCAAAGGGCTGTAGGTCTGAAAACAGGCTCAAGTATGGAAATTGGTTCACAAGTCAAAATTTCCTATTATTACAGTTAGTCCAGCATAGCTATTCTTTCAGTTGTTTGAGAATTGTTCTGTGTATACAGATTGAAGATGTATACGCAGATGTAGTAGTCTTCTTCTCTATTTTATTCTTGGAAATGCTATGCTAGATTAGCCAATACCAAAGGTCCATTTGAACCATGTCACCATAAAAATTACTTTCCCTGTGCTGCCCATTATGGGTCAGGCCGCCATAGCCATTGCTCATAGACTGTGCTTCCCATTTACTTATGATCACCTTGTCTTTGGTGATTTAGTGCTGACGACTCACCCTTGCTATGCTGGGGCCCAGTTAAACTGATCAAATGTAATTCATTTACTTGAGCAGCAACATCTGTAGTCCTAAAGACTGTTACAAGGACAAGAACAATGACAAATATGCTGGTGTCCCTCTCACTGTTGTGTATTTATAACATTAATTCAACAGCAGGTTTTCTGTGTCTTCCCATGGTAGAGTATTAGATTTTATACAGTGAACTCATGCTAGCCTGGCAATTTCCCAGAGTCTTAAAACCCCTTCATCTATACTAGTCACGAGATATCAGGCATCCTTCATTCCTTTTCAATAGGCCATCTCTTGACAAATACTTCAGCCAGGCAATCAGATATTGGCTATCTGCAGGTGAAAAGGCCAACAATCCGGCAGTCCTTCAGTTCATGAGACTGGATGTCTCAGTCCAAAATCTGATTCTGGAGTCCAGGAGGATTTCTGGAGAGCCTGAATCTACATTGGAATCCCAAAGAAGTAGGTTCTTATACCAGTGAAGGAATGTCTCAGCATTGAGGTAGGTGATCTCTTCAGCAGCTTTGAGGGCAAGCAGACCAAACTGAATTCTTTATTCTACATCCTTTTATGTGGATTATTCAGAATACAGCACAAATTTGAGCAAGGAATGGGAAAAAAGCCAGAAAACAATGTTTAGAGTCTCCATGGGGCCCACTGTGTGAAAAGTCCACAGGTCTTTAGTTTTAAGGTGTAATCCACCAACGGTGATGACGTGAATTTGAGCCTCAGGAAACCCATGATGGAAGGAGAAAACTTACTCCAGGTTGTACTCTAACTTCTAAACATGTGCTGAGACATGCATGCATCTCCCCAATAACTACACAGATGTATAAAAGAACTTAAATAATATATGAATCAAAAGTATTGAGCCACAGAACAATAAGAAAAAACATTCTCAGTAGTCACATTTCCTTAAAAGGAAGACCACCCCAGAAATATGAGCAAGTGGCCAGAAGGCAGCTGCCACCATCTGAGCTTTCTCCTGTTCTGGATAAGCAGCACTGAGGGGTAGAGGCCTATGCAGACTCTGTGTCTGCAGCCAAGTGCAAGAGCAGAGATGTGGCCATGCAGAGCACTGGCACAAATTTGAGCAAAGAATGAAAGAAAAAAAGGCAAGAAAACCATGTTTGGAATATTCATGGCGTCCTTTGTGTGAAAAGTCCATAGACCTTACGTGTGATGATGGGTCATGCTGACCAGATGGCAAAGTCACAAGGGACACTCTATTCATGCACTGAGTTAAATTTGTAGCATCCATCCTGGCCATTCCTTTCATCAAGAGACATGTCCTGAGGATGGATTATTGACAAGCATGCGGTAGAGATGGGCAAAGCCTTGAAGCAAGGCAGACAGCAGCGGTTTTGCAACTATGCCCTGAAGGCCAACAAGAGGACTCAGGAAACTGGTTTTAATGAGAGGGGAGCACCTCAGCACTGCCAGAGCACCACAAAGGAGAAGGATTGCACTGCCTCTTTCACAGAGGGGGACCATCTAGATTTAAGTATTAACAGGCGTGTCTTTATTTATTTCTGCCTCCCTGGTGGTAATGAAAAGATCAGATTTAATGAGACAAGACCACAGGCAGCAGCATCTCTTCTCTATCATCTTCCCAGCAATAAGCTCTAGTCTCAGGGAATAAACTTAAAAACCAACTGTTTGTTACAAAGTGCCAAGTGCCTTTCACTGTCTATGTGCACAGATAATAAACATAGCAATGAGCTTATCACTGAAGAGGAAATGGTTGGGGCTTCCAGTGGTGAGAGAAAGTGACTACTACTGGCTCTCTTGCTTGGTGAAGTGACTTTTCACCACACATGTAGCCTTTATAACTCTCTCTATGATCCCTGGGACAGGCAGGGCTGTGGCAGTGAGGGATCAACCTAAACTATAAAGATGTGACTGAGTCAACCCAGGGATCAAGCCACCACTTGGAGCAGGTAAAAGGCATGGCCTCAAAGGCGTATAACAGCAGGTACAGATTCAGACTATGCAAGGTACGAGCAATGGAGCCTGTCTGAGAGGCACACAAGATAAGCTAGGGACTTGGTCACCTTGAGAGAGGGATCTAGGATCAGGTGTCTGATGTAGCCACTCTACTGCTGTCATTATGATCTGCTAGGAATACTACAAAGAACAGGCCCTAGTACCCAGAGAAGGCTGGCACTGTAAAACCACCAAGAGCCCCAGTCAAATGACCTGCAAGCCAGAGTTCTCGTAGTGGTAGGTATTGGCTCCTACTGTAGAAGTCAAAGCCGATGGAGCATATTGGAGTCTGAGAAACACTGAGCAGTACGGGTGCCAGGATGGTGAGGTTGATGTCTAGATCTGTTGCTGGCACCTCAGTGCCCTGGAGTTTCCTCAGTTCCAGTGTTTCATCCATCTCCATGTGGGCCACAGATCATACCACCTGATGGGTAAGCCAAGGGCAGGGAGATGCAGCACAGAGGCAGCACGACCTGAAGCATGACACTGTGCTAAGGTCTAGCCTCAGGATTCCTGGTCAACAAGAAAAATGGATGGACTGTTTTTAGAAGGGAATCATTATTAAATGTTAAAAGTGTCTTTATAGACACAATCAAGTCACACAAATGTACGTTACTCAGCCAGACATGCCCAAGTTCGTGTGTGATGAAAATTTTAGGCCCTTTGAGGAACTCTCCTGAGTCTCTATGGAGCTGGCCACACAGCAATTTGTCAGAGCCATGAAGCTAAAGATGCCCAGATATATTTATGTAGAAGAAAGCTGTGAAGTTACTGAAAAGTGAGTCTCTTTCTACTGTCTTTAGGCCAATTTTTGTCTTATACTAAGAATAGCCAGCCTTGTGGGAAGTGGAGGAATCCTCATAAAAATCCTCAAAAAAACCCAAGTTCCAGGACATAATTTTACACACACACACACACACACACACACACACACACACACACACACACACACACACACACGTACACACATACACACACACACACGTACACACATACACATAAGTGGAAGGAAATAGTTAATGAGAAAAGGAAAAGCAGAATATTAAAGATTTTTATTATTTTCTTAAAATGGTAAGGCCTGAGATTGAACCACACCATTATGAACCATGTGACTCCAAATTGCATCTGACCATGTAATATAGGTGACCTAATAGGAATGACATTGGCAAAGGGGCAAACAACATGTGGGCTTCAGATCCCATATCAGCCCTGGGAATGCATCTACAGCCTGCCCTGTCCAGACTAACCACTAGTGGTAAAATCCCCACAGGGGAGTTGTTATTTAAATTACAAAGTCAACATGTAGGTGAGTTTAAACATTCTCTCTCAGACCTGGACAGACCAGTTGAGTACAGCCAGCTGCACCCAGGCTTTGGAATGCTGCTTCCAAGCTGTAGTAATTCAATATGAAAGCGAGGAAGTCACATGGAACCCAATGCCCTGAGACTTTTCAAATGCCCACTGTGCCTAGGCTCATGCGAACACATTGCATTTCCTACTAGGTGTCTGTCCTAAGGAATCCAGAAGGGCTCTTTTACCTCAGCTTCTGTTCACCTATTTCTTGAGTGGCGTTCTTGATAAATATGGAGCTGACCCTTCCTTACGAAATGTATTTAGCTGCTCAGATTCCTCAACAAAGACACAAAGGGACCTCAAGCCCTGCAAGTCTCCAAGTCTCTTAAATGTAGGAAACAGTTACTCTGTCTTTTTCCAATTAGCCTGGGGATCTGCATCTGTGACCCCAACTCTTGCTCAGTATACTGTTGGAGAGAGGGGGAGGGCAAAAGGACAAGATGGGAGAAAGAAAGAGACCGAGAGAGACCGAGAGAGGTATCAAGAAGAGACAGCGTTTCTATTTATCATACCCAGTGTGGCTTGTGAATGGGGTAGAAGTTACATCAACAGAAATTTATTGAGAATTTGACTGTTGGAAACTATTCAAGGAGTCAAGGAGAGGAAAGTGAAAGCAGATAAGATAAAGTATCTGTCCTGTCAAGCTTCCATTCTTGTGAGCAAACAAACATCTGTATCTCTACCTCTAAATCTTCTATGATGTCTATATCATCTGACCCGCCCACTCCCTTTCAATATCTCGGTGTGAAGACAGCCATGCATTGTTTAATGGCATACCTTCTGAGAAATACATTCTCATGCAATTTTCTCATTGTGTGAACCTCGAAGAACATATAAACAAACCGGGATAGTTACAACATCACTGGACAGTGTAATCTGATGGGGATTCCCGTTGGTGGTTGAGACATCTTATTTAATGTTTGTGTGTTATGTGCACCAGTGTGTGAGCCACACTAGGTATGCATGCACATATGTGAAAATGCATATGTGTGTGCACCTTAATTACATATGCTTTTGAGATAGGGTCACTCCATGTAGTCCACTCTGGCTTTGAACTTCTAATCTTACCATTTCAGTTTTCCAAGTACTTAGATTATTACGTGGAACCACTCCACCCAGATGAGCAAGTTCTCCGAGGTCAGATAAGGTTGACATAGTGGTGTGTGGTTGATGGGGGGTGCTGAGTGTGTACAGGTGAGGGAAGCAACGAGCCTTTCACAGGGAGAGATTAGTGAGGATAGACCATTAGAGCATTGGGAACTAGGGCAAGCATCCAACAGAGAGGTCAGGAATGCTGCCCAAGGCTTTGTGTACACTGAGGATCAGCCTAGAAGGCCTCTCTCCTCTCCACTTAACCCCAGGGGACTGGAAGCTGCCCCACTCCCTCCCGGCTTTGGAGGCAGGAGGAATGCTTCCCTCAGGCCAGGTCTTGCTCATCCTGGCTCCCCTCCTCTGCCTCTTGTCTTCCCTCTACCCTTCTCACACTTGCTGAAACATTAGTTTTTTATTCTTGGCATTTTGCTAAGGTGCAATGAGCATACGGAAAGGTGCAGAGATCTACCTTAGGTGAATTTTCATGGACCCAAGCAGAGCCACAGCACAGGAGAAGGCTCCAGAGACCCCCTTGCTCTCCTACAGCCCTTCCCACCTCAGGAATCACAAGCAACTACCAACTTACCCTGATTGGGTACATGTCATAATTTATAGAAATGGATTTGTACACCATGCTCTCCTGTGTGACTTCTTTCTCTTAGTCACATATTTTGCTTGTGACTCTGTCTGTCACTGTGTGCAATTATGCATTCTTCATCTCATGGCTGTATGATCTTCTGTTGAGACAGCATACCACAACTGAATAATTTATTCTATTACTAATGGCCGTTTGGACAGTTTCCAGCTCTGGTCTAATATAAGCCAGCTTCCTATGAATGTCTTAGCGATGATGTTTGGTGAACATATGCAGTGCATTTTTTTGTAGAATGTACGTCTAGGAGGAGAATCACAGACTGGGAGGATGCCTATATGGAATACATGTTGCCAAAGGTTTTCCAGTTCTAGTGCATTTGAAAATACTGTTTATTCTTATAAAAATAGCAGTAATGCATATTTATTGATGAACATTTGTAGAAGAGAAATAACTAAAATAAAATTACAGATTAATCTTTATTTTCATGATTACATGCTTAGGAATCATGATGCCTGAATCATTCCATTTGCTGTGTTAAGTTTTCATTGTACTAGCTGGGCAGTGGTGGCACACGCCTTTAATCCCAGCACTTGGGAGGCAGAGGCAGGTGGATTTCTGAGTTTGAGGCCAGCCTGGACTACGAAGTGAGTTCTAGGAAAGCCAGGGCTACACAGAGAAACCCTGTCTCGAAAAACCAAAAAAAAAAATAGAACTCATTGTACTAGCTCCAGTATTATTGTTTTTCAAAAACAGAAGTTTTCATGACAACATTTGGGTTTATCGCAATAAATTTGACCATTTAAATGATTTTCTTTTTATTATTGTGAACATCATCACACAAGATTTATGTCTACTTCTGATTATTTCCTCGGAATACATTTTGAATTTCTGAGTCAAAGGACTTGATGCACTTAAAGGTTTTTCTGTGTCCTAACTTCCTCTTAAACACCTAAGGCAGAGGCAGATGGCAGCTCTGAGCTCGCTGGTTGATTCCTTTCAGATCTCGGATAACACAATAACAGAACATTCTGCCATGGTGAGCACTCAGGCTGATTATGTGTTGATTGACCAGTTATAACTTCGTTATCTCCCTGTTTTCATATCTATCCATCCATCCATCCATCCATCCATCCATCCATCCATCCATCCATCCATCCATCTATCTATCTATCTATCTATCTATCTATCTATCTATCTATCTATCTATCTATCTATCTCTTTTGCTTGTGTTCTGGGACATCTCACTTTTCCTTCATTATTTGCTAGTGGTTTTGTGTTTTCCAATTATTAACTTTGAAGAGTGAATCGTGCAACCTGTCCTTTTTCTGTTTACCTTCATTTTGGAGTAAACTTACATTCTTGGAGACGCATGTGTGATAGGTAGAAATGGCCTAAGAACTACATTCAGGGCTAGGGTGTTATTGGTTGTAGAGTTGGCCTGATATGCAGGAGGCTCTACATTTGATCCCAGAACCTCAGACAGAGCAGCAACAAAAAGAGCTCCAACTTACTTTCTTGGAGAGAAGGGCAGATATGTGGTGGAGGCAGAGGGATAGTACTGACTTAACCCCTATTTCTAACTATCTACTACTATCTTGTGATTTGGGATTGAAATAGCAGCTGGAAGCATGACCCCTCTCATCCATCACTGCTCTTAAGTACAAGCAACTGCTGGCTTAGATCACTTTGTCCAGTGTGTTTTTGTACAGATGAGGAAACTTAGGCACGTAAGTACTAAAAAGGTGCTAAGAGTATGCACCATGGCTGGTCAAAGACATAGAACTCAAGTGTCCTTTGGACCATGGCTTTGCTGGTGATCACACACCTTTCTATGGATTTCTTTTGTGCTCTGAACAATCATGAATGTGTTCTGTTTCTAGATTTGCTGACGATCCTCAATCATGATGTTTATGGACTTTTTTGCAGCTTGAACAACCCTAGTTCAAGTACACCTGATACTTCCTTCCTGTGGCTGAGAGCAAAGGTACCTTTGTCGTAGCTTCTAGAGTCCCTGATGGGACTCCCAGCAGGCAGCTTGTGCCTTTGGGTCTTCGGGGTCTCCTCTGAGGCTAGAGCCTGAGGCCTGACTGCTTTGTGATTCCTCCTTATTGTGCAGACTCCTAGGAGAGTGGAGCCTAACTGAGCCCCTGGAACCTGTCCAGAGACTTGTGGGAAAGCCACAGTGAGGCTGATGCCAAATGGGCCTGTGTGCAACTTGGACGAGAGCCAGAGATCTAAAGATGTCTGAATTCCTCTGAACGCATCCTTTCAGTGGACATTTTCCCAAAGCAAGACTGGCCCCTCAGGATGACATTTCATTAGAACTCCGTTTCTTGGCAGTGTTCTCTGTAAATCTACAAGGGAGTCTACTTCAAAAATGAAAATCTGGAATATATCTCTTTTCGTAAAATTGAACTTGCAGAAAATTTCAAAGTGGCATGAGAACCTGGGGTCTTAGGTTTATTAATGGTGCTGAGCCACATGTCATGGTTGGCTGCTTATGACAATGGGGTAGATTCACCACCCTACTCAGATTGGAATCATCTGGCACCAAGGTGTGAATTTAGGACTGTCAGGTAATTTGGGAAGAAATCTTTCAGGAATTTCTGAATTGCAATACATACATCATCCTTAACTAAACTACTATCAAGTACTTCATATACTAATGAGTTTCAGATTGTAAAAATAAAAATGTACGCATAAAGCATCCATTGTGCATAAATTTACAAATAGCCCATGGTTAGACTGCTTAATATGTGACTCACATTAGTTTTACATGTCCTGTTTCAAAAGCATAAACATGTACGTAAGTGAGAAAACACCAGCTAACGTCAGAAGTAAAATGACCTTAGAGTCACTAATAGCTTTTCCATTTATAATTTAAGTAAAATGGAGGAGTTTCCGATGACAATTAGGTTTATTTTTCATTTTTGAGATTTATTTGTAAAATAATTTCAAGGAAATTTTAGAAACTTTTCAAATGCCATATATTCTATTGTATAGTTAAGCCACTGTTATCAAGTGGAAAATAATATTAATCAGAAGACAATCATGACTTAAGCCAACTGCCTTGGAGCCGAGGGATCCAGAAGAGAGTATTCTTGCATGTTTACTGTGAAAATCTCCTGGGCTATGTATTTACACTTACCAAGGGAGCTGTAGAAGGGAATAGATGACAATCAGAGAAGCCCCTGCTAGCAAATGTCTGCTTAGATAATATTGATCACTTCTAGGTAGCTATGGTTCATCCTGGCCGGCCCAAATAGCAGTTCCATGCTTGCTAAAACAGATTCCTCCATTTCTGGAACTCCTCCATGAGAACTTGGGAAACCATGTGCAGAACATTGTGTGCCTTCCACTGGTCATGACACTGATTACCAGCTATCTGCTTACAGTAACCTCATTCTGGACATCCAGCTCATTAAACTGAAGAGGTCAAGGTTTCTGAGCTGGTCAAAACACCACAGTGTGCTTTGGATCAATGAGCAATTGTCAAGTAGATGAGAATTATACGTGGTTGCTGTTTGCACATGTTATAGCAACACTAGCTCACCAGAGTGCTAAGTTCAGACTTCAGAGTTGACCGAGGAACTTTATCTTCATCTCTTCATTTATAATTTACATTTTGTTTTTAATATTGTAATAATTTCATTTTTTGTTAATAAAAGATTTAAAGAATTGTCACAGGGCAGCAGGCATTGTATGCTGTGGAATAAGCATGAAATATACATAAAAATGAGGATCAGAAAGTTTCCTTTTTGTTGGGTGTGTAGCTAAAGATACGTCACTCATACCCTTTGACCCTCAGCATCTGTATCAGCAAAATGAGAAACACAATGTCTGCCTCACTTTGATGTGAAGGACAATGAAGAAATATTCCAGGAAAGAAAGTAAAGAACCCAGAAGTTGACTGGAGAGATGGCCCAGTGGTTAACAACACTCCCTGCTCTAGTAGAGGACCCATGTTAAGTTCCCAGCACCCACATGGAAGCTCATAATGATATGTAACTCCAGTTCCTTTTTCTGACACCTTCTTCTGGCCTCCCTGGGCACCAGGCATGAATGTAGTACACTTACATACATGTAGGCAGACACTCGTACACATAAAATAAAAATGAGTATGTAAAACAGAATCAACATGTAGACCCACACAAGCATGCCCAATTGTCTTTTGAGAAAGGTGGTAAAACCTATACAACAGAAAAAGGGTGTGGCAAAATGCACAAAACAATTAACTGTGACCTAAACCACGATCCACATATATCAATGATTTCAGATCATACAATAGAGTTGCATACAAGATGCTTTGTGTTAGTTGGATTATGAGAAGGAAGCTTAGAAGACGTCAGATTGTAAGAAGAAAAGACTTACTTTGGTTTACAGTTTGGATGCTCAATTCACTATCCGTGGCCCACTGATTTTGCATCTCTGGAAGAAATTGTACCATGGCTAGAGTGCATAGCAGAAGAAGCCAGTCTCTGTGCTCAAGTAAATAAAACAAAATAAAAAAATATGGGCCGGGGTCTTATTATCTTCTTTAAAGCCATGCCCCCAGTGATGTAACGTCCTTCAACTATTATCCATTTTCTGAAGGTTCCACTACTCCTAAATCAAGCCATATATTGTGAACCAATGGGGAACATACAAAAATCTAATCTATGTCATGGTCTTATGTGCCTTCATCAGCTTCAAATTGTGAGCAGCCTGAATGCTCCTCCGTGGGTGAGGGGTAAGTTAGCTGAAGAACTCCAGGTGTTTCTCATTACTATGACCCGAGAAAAGCATCATAAGGAAGAAAGGTTTATGTCACTTCACACTTTGAAAGCACAGTCAACTCCATCAGGGAAATCATGACACTAGGCACTTGAGGCAGTTGGTCATATTGGATCCACAGTCAGGAAGCAGAGAAAAGTGAAGGCTGGTGCTCAGCCCACAGCCTCCTTTTGACTCAGTCCAGAATGTCAGGCCATGGAGTATGCCACCCGTGGCTGCTCTGAATGTTAGCCTTGTCTCTTCACTTAGAACTTACATTTTGTTAATGTCTTCTGGGTGCTTCTGGATCCCATCTAGCTGACAATCAACATTAACCATTACATCTCATGAAGGGGATGAAAATCATTCAGCCTCATAATATTTGCAAACCACAGCCTGACTGATTTGTATCTAGAATGCCGAAAGAAATCCAAAGCTCACAAGTCTAAAAAGTCAAAGTAGGGAATGGGCAAAAACCCATAAAGAGTCCTCTTTGAAAGCTATATGGATGCCGGGTGAGAAGATGAGAGCATCGTTAGCATTAGTGAGTGCTAGGGATGTGCGCAGCAGGTTAATGCATGGTAAAAGATGCCCAGGGTCTCTCTATATACATGAAACAATGGTGAAATTAAACAAACACAACACCAAAAGCTGGCAATGGTGTAGGGAGCCGGATTATTCATGTTCTGGGGGAGTCACAGAGTGACACAGCCACTTGGCAAAGAGAACTGAGAATTATAATAAAAATAGAAATGTGCTTGATTTATGCCTCAGTGATTACTTTTATGCATATATTCAAATAACTAGAAACATAGAAACCTGCCCAGAAATACTTTAGAAGCATAGTTAAAAGTAGCGTCAATCTTAAAATAACCCTAATTTCCTTACACTGCTTAGTGATTAACAAACTATAGCGCATTCCATACCTATAGGTTCAAGAGAGGGGAGTGGGCCAGTTTCGGACACAATAAACTCGAATGGGGCTTAAGTGAAAAAATCCATTCCAAGATCACATACTAAATGGCACCTTTCTTATAGTGTTTTAAAGATGAGAACCACATGTGCAGTTGGTAGGTGCTGGGAGACAGTCCTGACGGTGATTGGACACCAAGGGTTTTTGTGATGATGCTACTCCTTGTGTAGTCTGTGTTATTGTTACATAAATCGACACACACACACACACACACACACACACACACACACACACACACACACATATATATATATATATATATATATATATATATATATATATATATATATATATATATACTGGAATAGATTTAATGTGCACATATACACACATGTGCAGGTATTATGTTAGAGCAGTTTAACTCTAAGGTTGATAAATACTGTTGGTGTCAATTTCCCTATAGTGATGCTGAATTCTAATTATGCAACATTTATTATTGGACGGAACCAGGTGGAGGGGTCCATGGATCTCTTTGTATTATTTATCACAAATATCTGGGAACCTGTAATTATTAAAAAGAAATTAAATGCAAAGAAAAAACAGGAAAATAGAAAAATTGGGCTTCAAGATGAAAAACTAAAGACATGAAAAGGTGTGTTCTGGGAAATGGCTTAGTTGGTAATGAACTTGTTTTGAAAATGTAAGGACCTGGGTTGGCTCTTCCTCATCCATGAGAAAGCTGAGCATAACAGATTACACATGTTATCCCAGCACCGGGGAAGAGAACACAGGAGGATGCCTGTCAATCAGGCTAGTTTAACTGGTGAGCTCTAGGCCATTGAAAAACATTATCTCAAAGGTGGTAGACAATTTCCTGCAGATGACATTTGAGGCTGTCCTCTGACCTCCCACGCAAACACATGCATAACCTATGACACATATAAACATGCATATTTACATACACACATGTGCATTAAAAATTTTTTTTTAAATGTAGAAAATTTTGGCTACCCTAAGACAAAAGAAAAGGCTGAACAAAGGTCACATATAGTGAGAACTATATACACACTTGGCAACGGTACTCAAGGGTGCACTCCACCAAATATGAAATTATTATTGAAAAAATAAAAGAAGGAGAAAATGAGATCCTTCAAACAAAGGCATGAGTGAGAAAAACAGGCTGTAAATCAATTTCTGGGATGACAGATTGCAGCTCACCAAGACAGCAACGGGAGGGATCCTGGGGACCATGGCAGCGAGTTGGGAAGGGTAGAGTACTTCATGCCGTAGATGCTGCAGCTGAAGTTTTAGATGACTCTGGAGGCACGCTGAAGGCTCATTGCTCTTCTGACAAGAGAAAAGCAATGAAGATAGTTTGGATCACCAAAGTAAACAAGAAAACTCTGGATGTGGAAATCTAAAAGCCAAATTGCTGAATCTTGAGCAATTGACACAGATTAAGAGAAGAACACATTTGGCCTCAGTGTTATGAGCACTTGCCAACTAGAGATTGTATCATGGGACTGAATAAGGTTATACATAACTCAAGAAGACAATGTTAACATGAAACGTGTGAGATTTTTAGAAATATTTATACCAACACTTGATTTTTATGCATTTAAATTCAACCACAGACAAAGTATGGAAAATGGGTATGAATACAAGACAGAATGTACCTATGCAAACTTTGCTCTATGCCTGGGTAACAACACTGCTTAGTATATATTCAAATTAGGTAAGATGACGTTACTATGTCAGAGACACATCTACAGTAGAATATTCATTAGAGCAGTAACTGAAACATAGGAATAACCGTAAATGCTCATCACTGGACTAATGGATAAAGAAAATAAATTGTTCATATGTAATGAAGTGCTATTCAATAGTAAGAAGGCGAAATTTTGTCATTTACACTCATTTAGGTAAGTTTTACAAGACACTCTGTCAAGTAAAAGAAATGAGACACAGAAAGATAATTGATCCATGTCCTCACTCGGACATGGAAGCTAAAACAAGAGGTTTCCGAGTAGCAGTGGAAACCAGTGAACGCGCAAGTCATAGACGTGTGCCACTTCAGTTACAGGAAGCCACCAGGGTTGTGAGGAACACGCATGAGTCTGCGTCTGTAAAGTGCCCAGATCCTGGCTGTCAGGGATACCATTAGTGAAGGAGAAATGAACCACCGTGTCCTGGAAAGGCTGCTGCACAGAAGACTGGAAATAGCCTGTCAGGGAGTTGAGACAGCAAGCTCACCATGCACCCGCCTGGAGCTGAAAAAAGCCTGGAAGGTTGTATGCTCCTAGCCCTATGGAAAGATGTACCAAGAACAGAAGAGGCTAAAGACAACATTGTGGTAACAAGCTGGGCATGAAGACAGACGAAGTGTGGGACTGTCTCATATATAAAACACACACACACACACACACACACACACACACACACACACACACACACACACACACACACAAGCACACACGAGTCACACATAAGAAAAAAGCAAGCCCAAACCTAGCAGTTTAACCCATAGAGGACAACAAATCCTTTTAAGGTAAAAACAGCTTATTACTTACACAGGCAGCAAAGGGATGAATAACCAAGCTTCCAGCTCCTGTGGCTTTTGCCAGGGATACTGAGACAAAAATGACTAGCCGACTGCAGACTAGGAAGACCATCTTCCTGTACAGCACGGACAGGAAGAAACCCTGCTGTACAGAGGATAGTCCTCTGTCACAGTGAAGGGTTTGCAGTCTACAGCTGGATCCTGCGTGGATGAGAGCAAAGGCTACTGTCAAGCCTGGAAGGAGAAGATAAAGAGTCTCATGGCAGCCTCCAGAGACCTGGAGGTAGTAGACAGGACAGAAGAGACAGGAGGTGGCCTGCCAACAGCTTCCATGCTTTAAGTTCTGGGATCTTGATATGTTCTTCAAAGACTGAAATCAGTGGCCTAAAGGTCAACTTGTGTCGGTGTCTATGGGGTTGCCTGAGGGTTGCTCTGACCATGGCAAACGTACCTCATTAAACATTGTTATGGCTGAAATTTTATTCATTTCATGGTCTATATTTGGGTTGGGCCGAACATGTAGAGTGCAGTAACAGTGTAATTGGATGTAGTATCTGGAGGAGGAGGCCAGCGTCACTCGGTTAGCAGGAACAAGAAGAGTTAGCACTGCAGGACAGCTAGAGGAACTGGAGATGATCTGTGCTGCAGCCACTCTCATCTTGAGAGCTCGGTCAGGAAACCATCCTCTGCCAAGACTCACAGCCATAGTTCAGCAAAAGTGCAGAGCTGCTGGGTGGTTCAGTCATGAATCACGGCTGTGACTAGGTTGGTCTGAAGTGAATAACGGCAGTGATCAAGTCAATCTGTCTCATCCTCAGACTTCACTGTCTCCTTTGGAAAGGTCACAGAGAATAGCTCCAGGGAGAGCAGTGGGGAGCAGAGTCATGGTGGGGTGGAGGGTCACTGGTAGTGGATTTCTATTATTCAAAACTCTTGAGATAAAACCAGTTCCCGCAGAACAAGAGTTGGCAGGAGGTGACTGTATCCAGAAGGAGAGAAGGAATGAGTTTAGTCTTCCGTCTCTAAAATTAGGGTGAAAAGTTTTACCCGCTCATGTCACAGGCCCTTGTGGAGCACAGACGAGAGCATGAGATAACTCCTTGCTACACAGCCTGCACACATGCAAACCTGCACACACACGTATGCAGACGATTGCCTGGAGGGATCGTACTCATTGCATAGGTCCCATCAGAGCATTCTTACAAATCTCGGGTGTGGGGCAGTGATCTGTGACAGGCAGTCTGGCACCAGGTTGAGTACAGGTGTAAAATCTGAGCAACCCAGTGGAACAATCCCCAAGGGACCAGAAAATGTTATGCCAACGCTCCCAGGAGGCTTTGGCTCCTGTCACAACCACTTACCACCCCTCCTCAGGTAGAGGCGTGGCCACACAGCCCCAAGTCATCCCCATGTTAATGAGACACCTAGAGACTTAGCCACGCCCCTTCCCAGTTACTACACCTGCCTCACCTCTCCCAGAAAGGCGGAGATACAATTCCATCCAGGCCACTCCACACGATGAAAATAAACATCTTAGAATTATGGACTGTCTCTTCATCTGGACCTGCAGTGGGAAGCAAGGGATCTGGCCCTCAATTAAGGAGCCACATCTAATCTCTTGCCAAAGGCTTCCCAGCGCCCCCAGACGGTACCCATTTACATAAGCCTAAGCAGCTACCCTGGTGCCCCAAGCCGCTGAAACCAGTCTAGATGGGAACCCCAGCTGCGCTCTGGCTAGCCCGTCTGTGGCACCCTGCAGCAACTGCAGTGCCCCGGGCTAGAGAACCCATGGAGACGGCTGCCTCGTTCCCAGAGAATGACCCCTCCCCAACCCATGGGCAGGGCCTGCAAAGGCTTCCCATAGCCCCCACCTGCCTGTCGGACTGTGTGGGAAGAAGCATGGCCACTTCCCGAGTGTCTCCTGTTCCACCCAGAGCCGCAGCGCCCAGAACAGACACGTGGGGCTTCTTTCCACCATGTCAGGTTTGTTCCAACACTCAGGCATCCAGGCAATAGAATTAGATAGTAAAGGGCACTGGACATTTGGGGCTGGAGAGATGGTTTAGCCCTTAAGAGCATTGGATGCTCTTCCTGAGAGAACCTGGGTTAGACTCCTGGTAACCACATGGTAGTTCACAAGCATTTGTTACTCCAGTTCCACTCATTACAGTTCCAAAATGGTAACTCAGACAGTCCTCAAAATCCAAGAGTCATCAGTCACATTTGTAAGCTTTACAAATGTGAATTTGTAATTTTGAATTTATAACTTTGAGAATTATATGAGTAAACATTTGTTACTCTGACTCCCTCTTCTGGCCTCCAAAGGCACCAGGTACATGTGTGGTACACAAGCATGCAGTCAGACAAAACTTTTATACATAAAATAGTAATTAAATTTTTTTAAAAAGCAGTATTGGAGTATTGGGAACTGTTCAGAGGAGTGTTGTCCAAGTGTCTGGAGGCATCTTTTTCTCTTGGATAATTCTCTTCAGTACTGAGATGATGATCAGCCTTTTTTATCTGTGGGACCTCATACAAGCACTTCACCTTTGTAGAACTTACAAATGTGGCTGATGACACTTGGATTTTGAGGATTTTGTAAGATAATGCATTTAAGTGCTTGGTGTGTGACAGGTAATAAATGGAGTTAATAAAAGCATTATTATCATAGGATGATACTTATTAGAATGTTATTGTTAGAAGATGGTTTGTTATCCCTAGAATTATAATATATGCATACATAAAGATGTGTGTGTGTGTGTGTGTGTGTGTGTGTGTGTGTGTGTGTGTGTGTGTATGTATATTCCCAATTAGAACGCTCACTGGTACTTGAAATCACCATGAACTGAATTAGGCTGTTTTAGATCCCCAAATAACAAGCCCTCATGCAGGTATAATATTTGCTTTTTCACAGCATATCCTCATTACATCCCTGTTAGTTCCTCATGTCAGAATGAGATAGAAATTCTTCCCATTATACCAATGTTAACTTTAAGACTCAGAGGGTACAGTAGTAAGGAGGGGCTTTCTGTTCCTAAATATACTTTTTGGTACACAAATGTATAATATCCTTGTACTGGCTAGTTTTGTATGTCAACTTGACACAAGCTGAAGTTATCACAGAGAAAAGAGTTTCAGTTGAGAAAATGTCTCCATGAGATCCAGTGGTAAGGCATTTTCTCAATTAGTGATCAAGGCGGAAGGGCCCCTTGTGAGTGGTACCATCTGTGGGCTGATAGTCTTAGGTTCTATAAGAAAGCAGGCTGAGCAAACCAGAAGTAAGCCAGTAAGGAACATCCTTCCATGGCCTCTGCGTCAGCTCCTTCTTCCTGACCTGCTTGAGTTCCAGTCCCTACTTCCTCTGGTGATGAACAGCAATGTGGAAGTGTAAGCCGAATAAACCCTTCCCTCCCCAACTTGCTTCTTGGTCATGATGTTTGTGCAGGAATAGAAACCCCGACTAAGACAATCCTGAAATATTTCACCAAATCTTTTGTCATTTGAAACTCATGTTTTTCTTAATCCTATGGCAAGCAAATCTTGCTTGAGATATATTTTATATTTAGTACTAGGTGTCAAATCATGATGATAACTTAGAAGCAAATTCTTCAAACTCTTTACAATACAGTTGTGGAAACCTAGGCTTCTCCCATGGGGAATCACTCAACATTACATAGATAATAAATACTGTTAGCAAAATCCAAATGGCCTATATTTTAGAAAAATGGCTTTTTAAATTTGCTACATAGTTTCTCGGGTTTACTGATTTATTTTACTTTTGTGTGTCTTCATGTTTTGCATACTATGATTAAACTGTGCTATGTTTGAATATGAAATGCTACTTATGAGTTCACATATTAGAATAATTAGTCTCCTACTTATGGTACTTATTTTGGGATGTTATGGAACTCAGTAAATGGATCTCCTAAGATAGCTAATACAGAAAACTAGTACTGAGAATGGAGCCATTGCTAAGTTTATATAAAACCTGACCATGTGGTCTTAAGGTTTGGAACTGGTTTTCAAAAGGAATGAAGAAGAGTTTAGATCAACTAGTTAGTGAAGGCTTAGAATGCTATAGGCAGAGATTAATGGGCCATTCTTGGTAGAGTAGGGGAAGACCAGAATCTCAACAGAAATGTGTACAGTGACCCTAAGCTTATGAAGTTCCAGAAGCGAACAAGAACTCTATTGGGGAGTGAACATTTATATTATATTCTGGTGAAGAAGCTGGCTATATTCTGTCCAAGTCTTGAAAATTTGTATCAGGATGAATTAAAAAGTAAGTGACTAAGATGTTTGATATAAGATACTTTAAGACAGCATAGCATTCCAGATTCTGACATGGCAACTGCTCACTGATTTTAGCCAGATTTGCATAAAATAAGAGAATGAGGGGCCGGAAACCTCAGCTTGGGCCACAGGGCCCCACAGCTAATCAGCGCCGGGACAAAGATCCCTCTCAGGACATCGCAAGACCCAGCAGAGGGCCAAAGACACGCCCCACAGCTCACCAGGTACTGCCCCGAACCCGCGAGACACAGGGACCGAGGTAGGCGGGCCTAGAAACCCCCCTGGATCCCAAAAGCGGGCGGC
>CM052700.1:28977908-28998988 GCA_028551405.1 Uromys caudimaculatus | reverse complement strand
CCTAGTGTCCCAGGCAGAAGTTTCCTGCCACAGCCGCCCGCTTTTGGGATCCAGGGGGGTTTCTAGGCCCGCCTACCTCGGTCCCTGTGTCTCGCGGGTTCGGGGCAGTACCTGGTGAGCTGTGGGGCGTGTCTTTGGCCCTCTGCTGGGTCTTGCGATCTCCTGCGAGGGATCTTTGTCCCGGCGCTGATTAGCTGTGAGGCCCTGTGGCCCAAGCTGAGGTTTTCCATAGTTTCATTCTTATTTATAACTGAAAATAAGTCTACTGTGTAGATGCCACATTTGATTTATTCATTCCTCTAGTGAATGGTGTGCAGTTTGTTCCATAACTTAGCTATCATGAACTGTGCTGCAACAAACATTGGTGTGTGGGTATACCTGTGACATGCTAATTTGACATAGCTAGGTCATACAGTAAATCTGGTTTTAATTTTTTGAGGAACTTCAATGCCGATTTCCCTAGTGTCTAGATGAATTGTGTATCCATTTGTTGTTGTTTCTTTTCTTAATCAGGGCCATTCAGACTGGAGTGAAATGGAATCTCAGTATAGTTTTCTGGAAACATTAATTTTTTACTATTGAAAATTTCATATATGTATACAATGAAACATGATCATATAAACCCTCCAGTCATCCCTCCAACGGCCCCACAAACTTTACCTTACAATTTAATTCTAACGTTATTTCTTTTTTTCTTTTTTCTTTTTATAACCCAATAAGTTTAATTAGTGCTGCCTGTATGTGCATGGGTATGGGACCATCCACTGGAGTACGGGAAATCTACCAGTGTTTAAAAGAATGATTATCCCTCTTCCAGAAACTATGAGCTATTGGTAGCTCCTCAGTAAAGGGTGGGGCTAGAGAACACATCCCCCATTATGCTGGAATTCAGGCTGGCTTGATCTTGTGAAGACAATTAGCTGGTGTGAGATCATGACTGCAGTAACCAAGTCAAGTACAGAAATTCGAATCTCACAGCTCAGATGATGATGCTGAAATTTCTTTCTTATATGTTTGTAGACTGTATTTCATCTTCGAAGAAGTGTCTGCCCATTTCATTAACCTATTTGTTGACTGTGTTGACTATTTGTTTAAGGTTTTTTTTTTAGTTATTTGTATATTCATTGGTCAGATATATAGCCAATATTTCTCCTATTTATATGCCATCATTTCCCTCAAATATTTCCATTGCTGTTCAGAAACATTTGAATTTTATAAAATCCCAGGTATCAATTATTGACTTGTTTCCTGAGTGACTGGGGTCCTATTCAGAAAGATGCAACATAGAGAAATCAAGCTGATGCTGAGCTGTAGGTTTTCTTCCTGCTAGATGGCTTTTATGAGTGCAGAATGCGCTATTTAGGCTGCTAGGAGAGAAAAGTTCTCAGTGTTCTTATTGATACACCTTAATGTTACAATATTGATCTTCCAGGCAAGATATGTCCTTGGTGCCATAGTGGCATGGATGTTATGGGGATAACTAACCATCCTCTGACTGGATTTGAAACCTGGACCACAGGAAGAAACCATAATTGGTGTTGTAAATCTGGTCTAAAGTACATGGATTAGAAATATCAATCTAGCTTCATTTTTGTACTTCTATGATCCCAGCTTTTCTAGCACCATGTGTTGAAGATGCCATGTGCTATTTCCTTACACGTTCTTAACATGTTCCTAGAAGATCAGGTAGCTGAAGTTTTGTGTTTGTATGTGTTTTCTTTATTCTGTTCCAGTTCTCTCTCTCTCTCTCTCTCTCTCTCTCTCTCTCTCTCTCTCTCTCTCTCTCTGTGTGTGTGTGTGTGTGTGTGTGTGTGTGTGTGACATCACACTCTTGTGGAGGTCAGAAGACAATGTGGTGGAGTCTATTCCTTCCACCGTGTGGATCTGTGGAGCCAAAGGATAAAACCCAAATTCTCAGGCTTGATGGCAGGCAAGTGTCTTTACCCACAGAGCCAACATGCAAAAACCTCTGGGTTTTGTTTGGTTGGTTTTTGTTTGTTTGTTTGTAGGGGAGGAATATTTTGTAAATGTTTACTCTGCCTCTATAGTATAACTAGAAATTGGATATAATGATATTTTTGGTGGTGTTGTTTTGCTCAGAATTATTTGGCCCTCTGTGGACTTTTGTCCTTATAAATTTTAAGGTTGTTTTTTTCTATTTCTATAAAAAATTCATTAAAAATTTGATGTGTATTGGGTTGAATCTATTATGTTACTGAAAGTAGTGGTCAGTTCTGAAAGTTGTCTGGTGTAGGCTTTAGGGTACAGGATCATCCAGATTACAAGTGAATATAATTTTACTTCTTCCTTTCTTATTTGTATCCCTTTCATTTTCCTCTCTTGTCTTATTGTTTTGACTACAATTTCAAGTACTGTATTGAAAAAGAGTAGAGAAAGTAGACATCTTTGTCTATTTCCCAATTTTAGTAGAAATGCTTTGACTTCTCTCAGTTTAGTAAAATGTCGACTATAGGATATTGTATATAGCTAATATGTTGAATTTCATTTTGTTTTCTTTTCCTAATTTCACCTAGAATTTAGTCATGGGGGCATGTTCAATTTTTTTAATAGCTTATTCTGCCTCTTATTGAGACAAACATGATTTCTGTCCTTACATGCATTCATTTGATGCATTCCATTTAATAATTCTATGTGCTGAACCATCTCTGAAATAAAACCAACTTGATCATGTAAACTATCTTTTTGATGTATTCTTGAATTTGATTTTCAAGTGTTTTGTTGAGAATTTTTGCAATATGTTCACCAGAGAAATTGACCTCTTGTGTTTCTGTATGTTTTCATAGTTTAAGTAGTATTGGTATTAGTGCCTCTGGAAAATCTATTAGGCTATTAGCTATAGAACCCACTACTGCCACTTTCCAAACCAATTCACTCTTGCCCCATTCCTAATACATATCCTTAAGCCCACAGATAAATGTAGCTGTCGCCTCACACCAAAAAGGCTTCTTTTTGCAGCACATGGAGATCATCCTAGAAAGCCAAAACTTCTCAAAATACAGAGAACAACTGTCCATTGGATGTGCAGCTTCGTTTGATACATTCATAACCCAATCACCGAGACTCAAGGCATGTTCTGGAATGATTGTTTGATCCAGAGGACCAGGATATATGCTGAAAATTATGCCTTGTATATATGATGAAGAAGCTGCACCACTGAACTCTCAATGTGGTGCCTAAACAAGACCTGAACACTGACTGATGGCATGGTAAAATGGATGGTGGAAATCTCACAAGCCCTCCTTCACCAGATAAAGAACTACAGGCATTTAGTGACCACTCAGAAAGGGAGATTCAGTATTCCCCAGGGATGAACCACCAAACTGATTATCTAATGCCAAATGGTCAGCCATATCTATATGCAATGCTAAATGGATTCAATAAGTGTTTTATATACATTTATACATGTGTGTGTATGTGTGTGTATATATATAAACATACATATATATACATAATATATTACAATAAAGTATTAGGTTTCAGAGAGTGTTTGGAAGATGAGAAGGAGTGGAGAATGATATAAATACAGAACACATATATAAAATTTTAAAATAAAATTTAAAAGTTTCTAAATACTTAGAAAAATCAGTATAAGTTTTCTCATTTTCTAAATTACCACAAGCCAGCAGATTCACACAGACTAGAACACTAAAGAAAATAATAAAAACACACAATGAAAGATTAACTTTATTTTTAAAAAGGAAACAAATAAATAGTTAAACAGAACATGTTAAAAAAGAAAATAAGGAACGATGTCAGGAGGTAGGGAAGGGGGAGATCTGGGAAGAGTTTGAGGATGGCGGTGAATGATGGAAACAAGACACTATGTAGGAAATCCTCAGAGAACTCTTAAAGAAAGCTAAAGGGCAAGGATGAGGATCCGGACGGACCGACTGTGAGAAAACCATCAGTGGGAGAAGCTGGGTGGAGAACCTTGAGATAGTATTGGGGTCTATGGAGTTCAAAGTCATTTCATCTGCAGAAGATTACAGTTGAGAAGGGAAAAGAGGAGTGAATGGAGAAGAGGCAAAGAATTAAAAAGGTAGAACTGAACAAGTGTATGCACCATGGGTAAGAACAGTAGAGAGTGGGTGGAGAAGTAGAATGAGTCACTGTCAAAGCTAGCGAACAGTATACAGACTAAAGCAGTGGTTCCCAACCTTCCTAACACTGGGCCATCTAATAGTTCCTCATGCTATGGCGACCCCCGACCGTATTATAGTTTTGCTACTTCATGACTATAATTTGGTTACTGTTACGAATCACAATGTAAATATTTTTTGAGAGAAGTTTGCCGAAGGGGCCGCGACCCACAGGTTGAGAACCACTAGACTAAAGCAAAGTGATTTGGAGACATTTATGCAAAAGACTTAAAATTTTAAAACATTAAAAATAACAAAAAGTCAACATATAATGAAAAACAGATTAGATTAAAAAAATATATTGTGTCAGGCAGCCTTGGTTCGGGGATGGGTTTTGAGCTCTTTCCCTCTATGCTGCTTCATGTAGCACACAGTGTTGATGGAGGTGTTAAGAAGTTGCAATGTGCAATTCTGGTTTTAATCTTTAAAAACAGGTTCAGAACTTGTGTTTCTCCAGTGGACTTTGGACCAATTGCCTTTTGGATTGAGTTTCTGGCATAAGTATGCTGAGTTGAAAGCTCCCTCAGAGAACTAATGATTTCACTAGTTTGACAATGCAGGGGAGGGTGGTGAGCACCCTGTTGCAGGTTCCCATTGACTTGCCTAGCAGCCTGTGCAGGGAGACTGCCTTAGGCTGGTGGTGCCACCTTTCAGCCCTACATCCACTCAGAAATGATCCCGGGGCTCTCTGCCCAAGGAGGTGCCTTTGGATTACATCCCTCTCGCCAGAAACAATGTGGGGGAGGGAGGATGTAAGCCATTGTCTGATGAGTCTCACTGGTCTCAACCAGATTTCCTCCTACAAGATGGAAGCTCTGCTCCAACATCTTCAGTTTTTGGGTTTCACTGCCAACTGTGTCCAGCTGTCCAGCTAACTCTTCTGCCTTGCGTGTGCCTGTGAGGGCAGGCACCACCCTGGCAGTTCCTACTGATCTCACTGGTATTGCTTCTGTAGATTTTTATAAATGAAAAATTTAAAATAATTTACAAGTCTCTATTTGATAAAAATTTGTTAATTCCTTGGCTCTATGGAGTTCTCCCAAAATGTTCATCTAACGTTCATTATGTCCGACAACTGTCTTAATACTGGCACACTAAATGAATAATACTTGATTATCAAACAGTAATATAATACAAATGAAATAAACATCTTTGGAAAGTATACAAGCTGAAATATAGTTTTCTAGTCCTAAGCACTCTGTACTGGTGTATATACTGATCAGTGCATTTAAAGACAGGATGGAAAGTATTAATTCAGCAGATTTGAGTAATTAAGAAGAGAATGACTTCAGGCATCGAATGTTCGGTGGGAGGAGGGGTGGAAAGGAAGAAGAAACCGCTCCCTCACTATCCATATCCCCCTCCAGAGTGGTGCATTCATTATCATCAACGAGCCAACAGTGAGATTATTATTGGATGAAGTCATAACTTACATTAAAGCTTATTCTTGGTGTATGTGCTTTGGGTTTTAATTTACAATGACATGTGCCCTCCATTAGAGAATGAATATACTAGCGAATCCATCTGGGCCTAAGCATTTTTTAGTTGGAAGGCATTTTATTACTCTTGGAATCCCCTTATTTGTTATGAAGCTGCTTAAGCTATTGGTCTCTTCCTGGGTTGACTTTGGTGTCCTTGAGTTGGGCTGAGGCTCTCCCAACCTTTTTTATCTTCTCAAAGAAGAAGCTATTAGATTCATTGTTCTTTGTATTATTTTCATTTCTACTGTATTAATTCCTGCTCCAATTTAATTATTCTATTATTTGTTATTTCTTGAAATCTACTGGATTTGGGTTTGTTGTGTTCTTGTTTTTCCAAATTCTTCAACTGCATCAATGAGGCATTTATTTGTGCTTTTTCTGATTTGTCTTTTAACTTCTGCTCTGTCTAAGCATTAGGTTGAATGCAGGTGATTTCAGGTTAAGCAGACAGACTCCCTGTTTGTTTTGTTGATAGTAGGTATTCTGACTAGCAGGAGATGGAATTTCAGTTTTAATCACTATTTCTCTGATAACTAAGAATGTTGAATATTTTCAAAAGTATTTATTGCCCATTTGTATTTCTTCTTTTGAGGAAGACTGTCCAAAACATTGGCTTAATCACCTATTGGCAATTTTGGGTTTTCGTGTTTTTAAAGTTCTTAATAGAGTCTACATACTAATCCCTTGTCTGAAGTGTAGTTGGCAAAGTTAATCCAATTTCTTTCCCCATTTCTTGGGGGTCATTTTTCAGGCTACTGGGGTTTTATTCAGACATTTGCTGTCTATATCTATGCCTTAAAGTGTTTGGTTTCCTTTAACAACTTCATTGTTTCTAGTTTTAAATAAAGGTCTTTGATCCAATCCTAATAGATTGTTTTCTTACTAGGTAAGTAATATGGATCTAATTTATTTCTGTAAGTGGATATCCAATTTTGTTAGGAGGACTTGTTGGAAAAGCTTTCTTTATCCAATGCATTTGTTCAACTTTGTTAAAAAATTAGGTGTCCGTAACATGTGTGGGATTATCTCTGGGTCTTTATTACATGCCATCGGTCTGCATGTCTGATTTTGTGGCAGCGCCAGTTTCTATTTATCACTATGGCTCTGGAGTATAGTTTGAGACCAGATAATATGGCTCCTCCTACAGTGTTCTTTCTGCTTTATTCATAGTCCTTTGTGTTTCCATACAAGTTTATGATTTTTTTCTAGTTCTGTGAAGAATGTCAATTTGATTTTGGTTAAGATTGCATTGAATCTGTAGATTGCTTTTGGTAGTATAGCTATCTTCCCAATACTAATTCTGCCATTCAGAAATATGGAAGGTATTTTCATCTTCTGATGGTTCCTTCAGTTTTCTTTTCAGTATCTTAAAGGTTTTTCTCACAGAGTTCTTTAACCTTTATTGCTGGGTATGCTTCTAGGTTTTTAAAATCCTTTTAAAACTATTTTGAATAGAATATTTTTTCCTGATCTTTTTCTTGGCAAGTTGATTATTGGTATGCATAAGAGCTACCAATTTTTGCATGTTGATTTTGTGTAGGCATAAATTTTTTGCAACCTCTAGCCCACCACCCAGCAGAGGTAGTGGAAGAGAAAAGTTATCAGGATATGGTGGAAGTGGACGTATTCAGTGATAGTTCTTTGGGGATAAGCTTGATATTCTTGGGCAGCAGTTCAGTCCTGTAGCAAACACCAAATAGGATTTAGCATCTGTGGAGCAGTCCTTTAGGCAGGCAGGCATCACACACGAACTGGCAGCTACAGTCCAGTCCTTTCAGCAAGCAGACACCAGGCAGCTATAGTTCAATCCTGAAAAAAAAGAAAAAAGAAAAAAACAGGCTTGCCAGCCAGCCTGGTTGAGGTGAAGCCGCAGAAGTGGCAGTTCTTAGGCAAGTTTCTCTCAATGGCGGCATTACCACAAGTTAAGCTCAACAATGCTATATAAGGTGAATTGTGTTAGCAAAGAATAGCGAGGCGGAGCAAACCAAACCAATGCTCAGTGCTCCTCTCCCACTGCCTGTGGAGTCACACTTATACTCCTTCCTCAAGTGTCCTGTCACATATCTGCTATATCCAAACATCCTTTCACCCATGTCTGCTTCAGGAAAACAGGCTTTCACGTGTTTGCTTTAGCAAGACATCCTTTCACCTGTGTGCCCCAGCAAAACATCATTTGACATAACTAACTTTCCAAAGAACTAGAAGTTTCCACTTCAATTTTGCATCCTGGTACTTTAGTATTTATCAGATCCAGTGCTTGATATAGCCATGGTGTCTTTAAAGCACAGAATCATGTTGTCTAATGATAAAGATAGTTTAATTTTTTCTTTCCAATTTCTATCACTTTTCTATCTTTCTTTTGACCTGGTGATTTAGCTGAGACTTTGACCACTACATTTAATGAAAAGAGAGAGTAAACATCCTTGTGCTAGAGAAAACGGTCTCAGTTTCACCATCTTGTATAAAACTGGTTACACCTTTATTACATTGAGATATGTTCAGTTTACTCCTCGTTTCTTCAAAACTTTTATCATGAAGCCATGATGAACTTTGTCAAATACTTTTTCTGCATCAATTGAGATCATGTGATAACTGTCTTTAAGTCTATAGGATATGTTTTTTTTAGTTATGTATGTTCAACCAATCTTTAATCTCTGGGATGAAACTTGCTTATAATACAAGATCTTAATGTGTTCTTGAATATGTTTTGTCAGTATTTTATGGAGGATATTTGATAGAATTCCTTCAAAATATATTGGATGAAACAGTGAAGTGCTAATGTTAGACCTTCCTTGAGAGTTTGGTAAAACACAGCAATGAAGCCCATCCAGCCTTGGAGTTTGCTTTGTGGTAAGGACTTTAAATTATTGCTTTAATCTCCTTGCTTGTTATGGATCTGTTTAGGCCATTTATTTATTCAGGCTTTAATTTCTGTAGGTCATAGGAATCTAGAAATGTATCCAGTTTTTAAAAAATACGTTCCCAAAGTATTGTGTGGCGATGTTTTGGACTTCATTGTACCTGCTATAAAAACTCTCTTTTGTTTCTAATTTTATTGCATGTTCTATCTCTTTGGTTAATTTGGTGACAATTATTTGGTTTATGAAATCTTTATTTCACTCATTTCTGACCTGAGTTTTCTTATCTCTTGTCATTTGATACACTTGGGTTTGGCTTCTTCTTTATTTCCTAGAGCTCTGAGGATATCACTACGTTTATTTTATTTGAGGTTCTTCCCAAAGGACCATTCATGTTTTCTTCTTGCAATCACTTTCCTCGCTCCATGAAACATGTAGGAATCACTATGGTTTTCAATTTCTATAATTCTGTCATTTAAGAGGATCATATACATTGAATTGTGTGGTACTTAAGTTTCTGTTAACAGTTTTATTGATATAGTTTACATAAAACAAAATTTAGCCCCTTAAAGCACAATCCAGTGATTTCTGTCCTATTCACAAAGCTGTGCGAACATCACACTGTGGAACTACAAAAGTCTTTAGGTATCCCATGTCCATTAGCCATCATTCTCCAAGGATTCCTTTCCCCAACTCAGAAGCACCTGGCAGCAGCTGACGAGTGGCAGCGATGTACGTTGTGTAAGGGAGAAGCAGAGTGTCCCAGGTCACCTGCAGGGCATAAGAAGCTGCACTGTGCAGTTCGGAAGTAATCTTTGTATAGGTAAAGATGGATACCGGAAAGCTCATGACAATCATCACAAAAAAAAAAAAATGGAAGGATAATCCACATACAAAGAGAAGATGGAAAGTCGAATTCTATAAAACCAGTGACAACCAGAAGGCAGAAGAATACAGGAGATGCGGTGGGGAGACAAGAACAACAAACAAGCACACTGCTATAAAATAATTGTCATGTGTTGAAGTTTGGGGGAAAAAATCAGAAAGTTACCAGAATCAAATGGAATCGCTTATGTTAAGCCAACAACAACAGCAAAAATAAAGCCAGAAAGTTATGAAGACGTTTGTGCAGTTGACTGGTAGTAAGTATCAGCAGACTGCAAAGGCCAGGGCATCCTCATTCAAAATTTCTACAGGGACATCCATCCTGTAGGTGCCAGATAAACCTCATACCGACACCACGTTTGTTGTTAAGACTTTTAACTAGACAAATATTCCAGGGTGCCTGAGCTAACACACCCTTTTCTTTGAAAACCTCCTACTTCTTATGGGTCCAGTCCTGATCTACAGGAGTCCCACGGTGCTCCACAGTCAGAGACTTGTCCATAACCACAGCCAGTGTCTGAGGCCGAAGGACCCCTAGTAAGTATTTATAATAAGGGACTCCTGACATATTCCTGTCCACCTTATTGCCTTCTCAGAGCTTCAGCTGTGGGAGGTTTGGTACCTGCAATAGCTGAGGAGGGGCTACTACTTAGTTTCCACAACTCCACAGGAGGCTACTCAGAGTACATTTACCAGAAACAAAACTATGAAGAAGTAAGAAATATTGACTATGCTAGCAAAATCATGCACATATCTGCTCAGGAAAAAGGATACAGTAGGGCTGTTGCTTCTCAAGTACACTATTAAGCCAGAAATGTTGTAACCAAGACATCTCCAAAATCAGATTGTTTATTATACTATTACAGATAGATGTGAGCCAAAAATTAAAGAGATGGGTCCTGGCAACTCTTTAAGGCAGCAGCATGGCCAGATATCATCTGGAAAATATATCTACTGGACCAAAAGAGCCTGTGTGCTTCATAATGAAACCTTGGAGAGAAACAACATAAATTACCCAGATTGATTTACACTGGCTAGGAAACAGTGGGCAGTGAGCAAGTCTTGGCTGTCAGATGATCCATCAGAAGTGTCTGTTGCTTAGTGTTTGGATGGATCTGAAAGCACAGTCGAGGGTCACACTGATGGCTGATCCGCAACACAAGAGAACTGTGAAACAGTGCTCATTTATTTTCTTTCTATTTTCTTTGTTGACTCATATTTATGTTACTAGTTAAACTCTTATCTCTTCTATTCCTCCATCACAATCAGCCTGTGACTTAATTTGGATACTTCGGAATTCTTGTCATCAGTCTTGAGCTGTGTTCATGACATTCCATCAGGGATGGAATGCATGAGGGACTTTGGTCAATTATAAAAGAATCAATATTCCTACTGCCCAGTGAGGCCATGACTGTGGCAATGTCTTAGCACCAAATGTCACCCATATGTTTCTGGTGATGTTGGTGTAAGCAACCCACTGTGCTGACAGTCACAGGAAAACAGAGCAGAGCCTGTAATCTCAGCCCTTGGGAGGCTGAGAGAGGGAGTCCTGGAGTCAGGGCCAGTACAGGATACATAGTGAGTTCCAAGTTGTTTGTGATGCTGGCTTTGCCTGAAGCAGAATGAGTGAAGGTGTGCTGAGCAAGAGAAGCACACTAAAGAAGCCGAAGTGTGAACATGGGACTTCTCTGCTCCTAAGAGTCCTCCAGAGGCTACAACTGAGAAGCCTTCAGTGACAACCTCACCGCCATATTGAGAATGGTGAGAGCTCTGCCTGCTGATGCATCCTTTTTTTTCACCCACCCCGTCTTCCCTCCCTGGCACTCCCCCACACTGGGGCATCTAACACGCTCAGAACCAAGGGCCTCTCCTCCCACTGATGGCCAACAAGGTCCTTCTCTGCCACATATGTGGCCAGCACCATGGGCTCCTCCATGTGTATTTTTTGGCTGGTGGTCCAGTCTCCAGGAGCACCGGGGGATCAGGCCAGTTGACACTGTTGCTCCATGGAACTGCTGCCTCTGATCCCAGAAGACAGGTCTTCTCTCCTCATTGTATGGAAGCCATCCAGGGACTTTCTGTGCTCTCTCATGGCCGGCTTGGGACTGTTTACTTTTCTAACACTGGCCTCTGGAGTATGCTGTGAGCATCATTGGCACCAGACTTACCACCTCTATCTGTTGCCATCTGACATGTCCTTCTCAACCCTCCAGCACAGAAAGTTCAATGGACATTGGGAATAAATGACTAGAGGCCTTTCCATTAATAATTAAATATATTGACTAAAGTATATATACAATCTGTCCCTGAGAAAAAATCTGCTGCTTTTAATAAAAAGATACTTTTCTTCCCATACATGTTTTTGGCTACAGAATGTAGTATATTTGTTTTGAGAGTGGTGATTTGGGGCAATGACAGTCTTTAATATCAGTTTTTGAATTGTTTCTGTGGCTCTGATTTTAAAAAGTAATCAATTCATGATTCATCATTGGGTTATAAACAGGAAGAGAATTGACTGACCAGAGGAGGTGAACCTGGGAGAAGCCTGGAGTTCAGACATTCTCTGTGGTCTCAGTAACTGTGTCCCTCGCTAGCACTTTAAGAAGAGTAAGTAGTAACAGCTGAATCCATGCATTTTCTCAGTGTGTTATATAGATTTATTATAATTTTGGAACTTAAGAATTTTATGCTTAAGTTAACTCTGTTAAGTAGTAGATATTTTACTTTGAAACATATTTATTCTTTCTGTTATGGTCTTTTGATTATCATAATAAAATTAATATATTAGTATCCTGACAAATGCAGAAAGTAATAAAAATACATTTCATGAAGTACCATTATTCAGAAAAATAAATTGAGCTCATCTGGTTTTTTGATGCCATGGTCTTCATGCTTTTTATGTTTTTATACTCAATATTGTGAATATAAGATGCTTAAGGCCATTTAGTATATTATCATATATAATTGCATATAGTATTCTATCATGTATTACTTTTGAAGTATTTAAAAATAATACTCTTCCATTATTATAAATTATAAACAAAGAATATTTTACCAAAATATTCTCTATCTAGTTATTATTCATATATTTGTCTATTTGTCTGTCTCTCTATTCATCTATTTATCATTAATTTGTCTATCTTTTCTATCATCTGTCTTCCTGTTAACATGAACTGTTTGATCTAGCTATGCATATTCAATTGTAATCCATCTGTCTATCTATCTATCTATCTATCTATCTATCTATCTATCTATCTATCTATCCTATAATGTACTCTTGTACCAAGCTGCCCAGTCTCAACCAATCAGAAGCACCACTATTCAAATTAGTGCAAATAAGGCAGATGCAAACTGTAGCCATGAGGACTGCTCTGCTTCTATACGTGTTTAACTTCCTGTACATAGTAACTTCCTTTTCCCTGCCTGTGCCTAGAGCACATGTGTTAGCATGGAGCGTTCTCAGCCGTTTGGGTCTGTACTTCTTTTTTCATTTTAGAATCCTAGTTAAAATCTACCAAATTTGATCTAATGTAATTTTGTCTTTTAATATATCAGTATCTTTTATAATGATCTTCTTAAGACAAATTTCTTAAAATGATGTTACTGGATCTAAAAACGGAAGTAGTTAATGGTCACTCTGTACTTCACAGTTTTCCCTGTAGAAAAGACTGTATTAATTGAAAGTCCTAGTCGTGTCTCTTCATATGATAACTCAGACAATGTAATGGGGAAACTGCTGTCGCTCACAGTTTCTAGTTGCTCTTCTTGTTTGTTTTGCTTTTTAGTGAGTTATATTATTCATATCTTTATTCACTTATCCAATGAGAGTCTATCATTTTGTTGGATTGTGTAATGCTTTATATTTTAAGAACAATCTATGAAACATCCATTGGACATTGCTTGCATTTTAATCTTATGTATTTTAAATTTATAATAAACCATATATATATATATATATATATATATATATATATATATTGGAATTTGGTACATATTTATCTTTTGGAAACCAAATACTTGTCTCCTGATTCTACGACTTGTCTTTAAACTCTGAGCAGCATCTCTCATGAAGAGAAGTTTCTCTTTTTTATACATGAGGTGTTATCTACAAGAGTGTGGAGCACTTATCTTTGGCTGAAACTCTTCTCCAGGACCATTAATTGCCAACAGTCTCTCAGGGAGGGCAGAGGACTCCCAGGCCTTTTCCTCTTTCATGATTAAATGGGTTCAGCTTGTACATGCCGTATGCAGGATACCACAGGTACAGTGAGCTCATGAATGCAAAGGCCAGGCCATGTTAAGAGCTATCTTTTGCAGCACACCACCGTACCCTCCAAGTCCTATATTATTGCCACTCCCTCTTCCGTCATGTTTCCTGAGCCCTGGAGGAGGGCATGATGTCTGTGTCTCATTTAGGGCTGAGCACGCTACCCTCATTTATCGTTGGTGTTTTGACCAGTTTTGTGTCTCTGCATTAACCACCATCCGTAGCTGTAAGAAGCTTCTCTGGGAAAGGCTGTGAGCAGCAGTAATTTATGGGGTGGGGGACAGGAGCAGGGCAGGGATGTGAGTACTAGAAGACAGTTTAACAACATGTCCATTTTTGCAAACATTACCAATAAGTTTTCCAAAGCCAGTGACCTCCTCAACTACTGGCTCTCCACAGGCTTCTGATACCATTCACAGGTTCCTTCCTGTGGAGTGGTCTCAAATCGTATCAAAGAATAGATGTCACCACCATCATAATCTTATCACTATTGTGCCCATGGGCATTTTGGGTTTTGTCTAGTAGGGTTCACAAGCTTGGTAACACCACTGATGGCTTTTCTCTCCCGGCACCTTCTGGCACTACAGATGCTAGCGTATATGAAGGAAGTCTCCAGATTAGTTCCAGCTCAAATTGTCTGTGTTCTATATCCAAATTATGTGGTTGATATCGTCAACATCAATTTCTAGTGGGAAAGCAAGAGCAGTGACAGCAGCTTGTATTGTTTTGGGATCTCTAGGGCCTCCTCATTAATCGCTGCAAAGAGACGTTTCCTTGATGAAGGCCGAGGACAGCCCTAGTCTATATCTACTCACACAGATATTTAGGGAACAGTTTGACATGTCCATTTAGAAAAGCAATACTTATAGAATCACTCCTTCTGCTGTGACCATCCAAGCTGTGTGCTTTGACCAGGTCCATAGTATTGGCATAGACTGCCTCCTCTGAAGTGATTTTCAAAGCTAAACACAAAACAATTGGTTACCTCCGTAACAGTTATGGCACATCTGCAGTCGCAAACACATCACGTCTAGAAAGTTGGCATTATGCTATGGCAAGGCCCAAAGCTTAGAAAGAAAGGTAGGGCTTTTCTCCCTAAGCTGCCTACACAATTACTTCAGCACTATGAAGGCTAGCCAGAAGAGAGGAAGATTTTATCCGTCACATGATTTCTCTCGGCAACCAAGCTGTATGACGTCTTCAGAAATAGGGTTTTACTGTACTTGTTATGGTGACCTTGTGCTTTTTAATTCAATCTTTTGGTCTGTGTATTTTGATGAGGGAATTGAGACCAATTCTATTCAGCATTATTACTGGAGAATGTACCTGAATTTGTCATTTAGTTGAATGTGTCATTCTTTCTTGCACCTACACAGATGTAGCTCTTTTTCTTCAGTCTGCGGGATTTCTTTAAGTGTCTTCCATGGAGCAGGCTTAGTGGTCATGAATTGCTTTAGCCTCCAGTTAATCAATATTAGAAAGAAAAGCTTTGTCTTTAGTTAATTTCATGTTGTCTGAATTATATCGGACTCAATAAATACTAAGAATAAAAATCCTTATTTTTCTTGTCAAAAGAAATGTCCCAGCTTCTTTTATATATTAACATTTGGTATAACCATAAAAGCTCTGTTTTCAAATTTCTCTCTCTCTCTCTCTCTCTCTCTCTCTCTCTTTCTGTGTGTAGGAAGTTAATGGCACCATGGTCTCATCTATATTTCCTCAGTGAAATCAATATCTAGCATCATTTTTTATGATGCTAAATCTTGTGGGAAAGCCCTTGAGAAAACCTACCCCTCTCAACTCATTCTTTCTCATCCCAGGAAGGACTGTTCTCTTCCCAGCAGGGGCCCCAGGGGGGTCTCAGATGACTGAGGTGATGGAGAGGTATTTACAAATGTTTTCCTTTGACCCCTGAGAGCTCTTTGCTGCTATTTTCACATTTCTTCAAACAAATTTGGCTGGGGGAGAGGGAAGAGATTCCATAGTAACTTTCAAGTCATGTGTTGAATTGTCTACAAGAGGTTGGAAGGTAGAAGGTGGAGGCCATGTGCAGAGCATCTTGATAGCTTCAGGACAGCTGTCCGGTAGTCCCGATGTTCATAAACATTCTCCTGCAAACACTGTCCACTGGAGTTTACCAGTGCACAGAATTTATAGTACATTCTGGAATTCACTAAAGATATTAATTGCTTTCTGAATAATTTAGTTTTTATAGTACCTACAGGCAAACTAATGCCTGACTTGAAGTCAATTTGTTTTGGAAAATATCTTTTTCTCTGTAAAATGTAACAGTCAGCAGGTTGCCAGATGGGATCTTAATAGGGAAAGTGGCTCACGGTGCGGGGGCAGACATGTCCCAGAAATATGCACTAGTTTGGGAGTAGGAAAGATGCCAGAATACAGTTTGTGTGTATTCCATTTTCTGTGGAACTATCACATAATGGTTGGGAATATTTATGTTTCGTGTCTGAAGTTTATGGGGCATTAACAGAATAAGAGGTATCCCAGAGAAATAATAAGTTCTTCTCACCCCGACAGCTATAAAACACTTGTGTTCAGCTACTGCCTAATGTATATAATTTTCCAGACCATTCCAGAAGTTTATTTTCCAAGGATTTCTTACTCCCTTCACTAAATATAATTTAAATATTGATACAGTTGTTGCTAGTGTCCCAGGCTGGAATTTCAAAGCTGGGGTCCCAGCAGATTAGATTCAATCACTTGTCTTAGAAGGAAAACAGGTAGAGAGGTTGGTGGTGACCCCGGAAAGAGAATTTAGATTTCCTTCCTGGCCGTGTGGGATGACAGGTTAAGGGCTACGCTGCAGGTATCAGTGGCCTCCGATTCCATAGGGGAAGCACTGAAGCAGAGTTGGATGGAGATGCTGCATGGGACACAGACTTATGAGGGTTGAGGACATTGCTGCTGCCCAGGGAACGGTCTCCATTAACTTTGTAAGAAGTTTACACATCAGATCTGTGACTCTGAATTTAGATAAACTGACAGAAAAAAGTAACTCAGAACAGAACCAGTAAGATAGATTCAGTGATGTCCAGGAAGTTAAAACCAGGCCCCTTCTTCGACATCTTTTGATGGCTAGCCAGAAAGCAAAGTTTACTGGAGTTTTAAAATATTATTTTGGCAGAATCTCTCTTTTGCATCTAATCTAGGTCTGTTGATATGATTATTTTCCTCACCCTTGTTGTGGATGAACACTACATGGTAAAGGTTTTTATTAAAATAGTTATCTATTTCATTATGGGTGTCATTTAATTAATAATTAAATTTTAATAAGTTTGTATCATGAATAAACCCAAAATGCCTCTCTAGTGGGAGAGATAGTTTTACATAGGGAAGGGTGCACAGACTCTGCTTCAGTTCCTTCCTGGAGTTTCTATTTTGGTCTGTCTTAGTTATGCACTATAATCTGTAAGCCATACAAATTCTTTCCTCCCCTAAAAAATGATTCTCTGAAAAATAATTAAGGCCTTACCTTCTTAAAAGGTGTCATGGAATCTAGGTAAACTTCCTCCCTTAAAATAGCTGACAAGCAACTGGTTGAGTTAGGGATGTGGGTCAGAGCACAATGTTTGCTAATGTGAGGCCCCAGGCTCGAACCCCTAGCACTACCCCAAACAAACAAATAAACAAAACACAGGAAAAAAACCTGAAAGACTAAAGTCAACCATTTTGGAATACAGGCAATAAAGAAAAACCACAGGTAGGTTCACAACTTTATTTATGACAAAAACTACTGAAAGTTGCAACTAAACGTAGGTTTGGGTGTTTTTAAAATACTTTATTAATGCTTTGAGAACTTTAGACAATATATCTTGGATATTTTCACCCCAACTACTCCCCTAAATGTAATCTAAATATAGTTTTTGAAAAGAGGGATTTGTGATATTTTAAGGTGAGTTATTCTGAAAAACATAAATGACATTATGCTGTTAAAATCTTTTGGAAGCAGGCTAATTATATAAAGCATACGTTTTATAATTCTTGAATTTTCTCAGTAAATAATTGATTGTCCATTGAATGAAAATTTTATTTGGGGATTGAGTCCTACTATTCTTGGTATCATCTCCTTTTAATTTCTCAGTCTTGATGAGAGTCTGGGAGGCATAATTAGATGCAATCTAATTAGTTCAAAGTGAAAGAAAGAGTTCATGTTGCCAACTTACATCAAGTCACACATAGAGAGGTCTTAGGGACAGATGGAAAATTATTTAGAAATGTAACATCAGAGTTTTGGCCAACTCAAATCCATGTGATCTCGCAATAACCTCCCAAGAAAAGCAACAGAAGTACCCAAGATGTGACCCAACACTGGAAAATGTGGTAATTTGAATGGGATTTGTCTGCTTCATGGTTGTGGATCAAGATGTGGGCTCTCAGCTGTTGCACCATCATGAACTCTAAACCTCTGAAGCTGTAAGCCAAATTAAACACTTTCTTTCATAAGATGCTTCAGTCATAGTGTTTTATCAGAGAAACAGAAAATAACAAAGACAGTTAAGGCAGAGGCTGGAAGACTAGTAGTCCTTGGCTAGACCAGTCTGCATGATAAGACCCTGTCTCAAAACCAAATACACAATAGAAGCAGGAAAATGATCAGATATGTTGGTCTAAGTCCCAAGCAGGGCCTATGTGGAGAAATGATGTTGGATTTTCAGAGCTGGTTAGAAATCTGGCACTCGCTCAGAACACTGTTCTAAGGTCTATTGGGCAGCAGCAACCCAGCATTCAGAGAGACATAATGGTGACAAGATGACTAGGTATAGAGACTTTCTGGCTGAAGAACTCAAGAGAAAGCACAGTGGAAATAGCTGGGCTCTGGTGTGCAGTGTTTAGACCTTTGCTGGGTGGACTCAACGCCAGGAATTATCATCAGAAGACTATAATCACCTGGAAGTGTGGTCAGGGCACCCAAGGTGGCCTTTCCAGGTGGCTTGGCCTTACTCTAAAATGGAGCTATAGGGGAATTGGAAGTTTTCCATGAGAGCTAAGGGCTGCAAGAACTAAAGCCTTTACAGTGTGCTCACATTAGTCAAGGTGTGGTGTGATTCTTTGCAGTTTGGGTTCTTGAAGAAATTGCAAGTGCAGTCAAGTTCGAGGAAATGACACAGAGGTGGCTTCATGGGAACAATTTTTCAAACTCTGGGCATGTTCTAAAACTGACACCATTAAGGGATTTGCCATAACATAAAATAATTTTGAGTTGCATTTAGCATCAATCTCATTGAGGTTTGGTCATTTCTATTTCAAAACAGAAGGAAGTAGGCCAACTGACAACTCTTTACTTCTGTTTTGAAACAGAAATGACCAAACTTCAAGAAGATTGAGGCTAAATGTAACTCAAAATTATTTTATATTATAGCAAATTGAAAATTATAAAACTCTATGTAAGCTGTATTTGTGGTTTAGGACCTCTCTCCACAACAGCCTGTATGAGTTAGTGGGTTGGAACCTTATGTTAATTCAGCCTCATCTAAACGTGATATAGGAACTGATTCCCACGTCAGAGCCCTAGAATACTGAGGGAGTGCGTTGAGCGTGTCCATCTGTCTGTGCAAGGAAAGCAGGGGCACAGCTTCAGCCACATGGACCAGGTGTCTAGGGCCAGAGCCACCTCTAGGTGGCATAGGGTGAGTCTTACTTTTTCTTAGCAGCTCTTTCCCCATTTGTGAAGAAGGAACAGTTGATACGTCCTGCCAGATTATTATCATTGAGATGTGTGTATAAAACACCTTAAACACTTTCAGTGTGGCACGTATTATTAATAATTCAAGTGAGGTCATAGAATTCATAATTGTGTTGTTTAAGATAGAGTCTCACAGATTTCCTCCTTCTGGCCCCTAAGGTCACTGTGTAGCTCAAGCTGGTCTCAAATTCTGGAACCATTACCTCAGCCTACTTAGTCCAAGGGTCACAGGACTGCACCACCATATCTGGCAGAGTCATTTTATTTGGTGTGAGTGCTGCATGTGTACACGTTAGTGTGCACATCCATGTGTGCCATGTTAGTATGGCAGAGGAGGATGCTTTCCCTTGGTGTGATCTGGAGATCTTGAGATAGGATCTCTCACTGAACTGGAAGATTGCTGTTTTGGGGTAGGTTGGCTGGCCAGCAAGCCCCTAAAATCCACCTATCAGTGTCCTCTAGTCCTGGGATTACAGGCACACGTGGCATTTTACAGGAGTGCTAGGGATTCAAACTCAGATCTTCATGAGTGCACAGCAAGTGCTCGTACTCAAGAAGCCATACCTCCATCCTGCCAGCATGTTATTTTTAATGTCAAATTTTAAATAGTTATCACAAGTCCACATGCCAGTCTTCCAAACATATATAAAATACTGGCATGTACACAAAAAACTTCAAATCTTCCAAAACATATTTGTTGATTGCTAATCATATGCCAGGTATGAGTTCTTAATGCAAAATATACCAGTGGATGAAGTCAGAGTTAAATCTACTAGCTAACAAACAGTTTGCTGAGAATCTTTGAAGTCCTCAGAATGTCCCCATTTGCCCAGAGCAGAAATGAAGCTTTGACACCTATTCTGTATCCTTTAGTCTCTCCCACTTTGAATCTCACTTTTTCCGGGACAGGAGAACTATATTCTTTTTATATTTGGCTGTTTTATAAAGAACAATAGGAATTTGAATAAATAGACCAAAAGGAGTCCCCAATACAGTATTGGGTGGCCCTTGCTAAGGGGGGTATATGGTTTGAGTTTGTCCCTCAAAGGTTCATGTTTAGAAGCTTGGTCGATAGAGACAGTTTAGTAAGTAGTAAGACATTTCAGAGTTGGGGACTAATGAGTAGGAGGTCTTCGTGCTGATTGGTGACACATTCCTGAGCTTCTGGGACCCTCCTTTCTCTTGCTTCCTGACTAACCATGTAATCTCTCTCTCAGAGACACACCTCCCATCAGACAATGCAATCATGGTAACTTGATCAGTGCCAGCATTATGCTTCTAAAACTGTGAGTTAAATAAATTTCTTTTTCTTATAAATGTTTAGCCTCAGGGATTTCATTAAGAAAAAAATGGGTAGTACTCCATTGTGTAAATGTACCACGTTTTCTGTATCCATTCCTCTGATGAGGGACATCTGGGTTGTTTCCAGCTTCTGGCTATTATAAATATGGCTGCTATGAGCATAGTGGAGCATGTGTCTTTATTACATGTTGGAGCATCTTCTGGGTATATGCCCAGGAGAGGTATAGCTGGGTCTTCAGGTAGTATTATGTCCATTTTTCTGAGGGTCTGCCAAACTGATTTCCAGAGTGGTTGTACCAGCTTGCAGTCCCACCAACAGTGGAGGAGTGTTCCTCTTTCTCCACATCCTCGCCAGCATCTGCTGTCGCCTGAGTTTTTGGTCTTAGCCATTCTGACTGGTGTGAGGTGGAATCTGAGACTTGT
>CM052700.1:28922796-28977808 GCA_028551405.1 Uromys caudimaculatus | reverse complement strand
GTTGGAGAAAGGTCTGAAGGAACTGAGGGAATTTGCAGCCCCATGGAGGGAGCAAGAGCGTCAATGGGCCTGACACACACACACACCCCCGGTCGTCCTGGAGTTTGGACCACCAACCAAAGAATACACATCTATAGACCCATGGTTCAGACCGCATATATGGCAGAGGATGACCTTGATGGCCATCTGGGAGAGAGGAGACGCCCTTGGGCCTGAGGGTGTTAGAGGCCCCAGTAAAGGGGAATGTCAAGGTAGGAATATGGGGATGGGTGGGCAGGTGGGTGGGAGGTGGAATTCCCTCATAGAGGCGGGGATGGGGAGGGGTAGGGGGTTTCCAAAGAGACCCAGAAAAGGGGAAACATTGAAAATGTAATAAAGTATCAAAAATAAAAAAAAAAATTAAAAAAGAAAAAAAAAAGAAAAGAAAAGAAATGGGTGAATAAATCCTAGGGACAATCCTATCTGAGGACAGCCGGATCGCAACTACCATTAGCCTTTTGGAGTTTCCTTTCCAAAGGCCTATATGTGCTTGTAGCTCCCTTGTTTCAGATGTTTTAGCCAATAATTAGCAGCCCTCTGAGCCTCTGACAGCAGGGCGTGGGAGGTTTGTCCACTCTTATTCTGTCCTTCCTTATATGAGACAGAACTTTTCTCCTTTTGATAAAGACTACTTCAATTTTTTACTTATTTATGGATAGTTGTTGAACTGCACAAGTAAGTGTTAATTTCCCATGTTGTATGCTGCTGTAGTCTGAACTTTTTCATCTCTCCAAAAATACATGCTAAAATACCAGTTCCCAAGGTGATGGCATTGGGTGGCTTTTGTAGGTCATGAGGGTAGAATCTCTCTGGACAAAATGACTTGAGATTCTATGTCTACCCTTCACCTAGGCCAGAAGGATGGCTCAGTGGGTGAAACAGTGCCTGCTACCAAGCCAGGCAACCTACCTAAGCTGGACGGTGTAAAGAAAGATCCAATGCTTTCTGGTTGTCCTTTGACCTGGTACATGCACACAGGTACATGCACCATGCACATGCACACATGCACATACAAACACACATGCACACACACATGCATTCGCATACCTACATGCATGTACACAAGCACTTGCACACACACACATACACACATATAAAAATACACACTAAATAAATAAGTAAAATGTAATAGAATATCTCTTTTAAAAAGATATCTATAAGGAAGTATCTAGAAGTATATAGTATATAGCTATACCTGCTTGTGCTGCGATCCACACTGCTCCAGAAGGCCGCAGACAGATCCCTACTGCCTGTGATCTTCTGGGCTCATGATTCTCTATGGCAGCCCAGACAGACTAGCACAGACACATCACTGCATTTTCAGATCTTGAATACTGACATTAACGTTGTCCAAAGTTACCCTAGTTGAAAGACTGAATCCCTGGCCCTCCAAAAAGAATTTAAAGTGAATTTCCCTGTCCAATGTGTTCCTGACATTCAGGCTGAGAAGGAGATTCACAAACACAGACAATTCGCATCTCAGGTCATTGTAGCCATGGCCAAAGTTGCTCAAACTGAAATACACTTCAAAAAAGGACAGCAACAAAGTGAAAATGAAACAGCACAAGCATGCTCAGTGAACTTTCAGTAAACTGCCTGGGCTGGACCATCCCTCCACCCCACCCCCACCACAGGACTTTCCTGTGAGAACATTCCAACCCAAGACCTGACTTTGGCAGCAACTGAGTCCGAAGCCCCTTCTCAAGGGGACGTGGTGACTGTGATTTCTGGCCCAAGAGCTGAGCCTGAAGTAGATGAAGTGTTTGGGGAGGTCCTCAGGGGGAAGAGAAATGAAGACACACGCGGCACCTCCTCACACCCTGCACCTGACCTTAGTGACCCCATGGGAAGGAGGTGGCTTTTGCTTTAGTGGCTCACTAGCTCCAGCGAGTTCCAATTGTTTGTGAATTTGGAACATATTCTCATATATGTCAACTTCTTGTGCCTCAAAATACCAAAACTCATTTCTACAGCACCTCTCTCTGAATTCTGTGATCCCAAGTGGGGGAAACATTATTTAAATAGAGGCTTTAAAAAGCAAAAACAAATTTAAAAGAAACACCTCACCAAAAGAAAAACCAAGCTCTATTCCTTGAGCTATAAGCCAAAGTCTTATAGCAGAGAGAGAGAAAGAGAGAGAGAGAGAGAGAGAGAGAGAGAGAGAGAGAGAGAGAGAGAAACAGAGAGAGACAGAGAGAAACAGAGAGAGAACCTGTTATTAAGGCATAAAATGGCTACTAAAATATTGGGATATAGAAAACCCAAGACTACCTACAATGGAGCTTCAAATAATTCTAAAGTACCAAAGAGCTAGTGGCTGTGAGTTAAGCAATTTGAATCAGTGATATTTAGACTCTCAGGCAATGATGCTATTTTGCCAGAGAAAGTTGATTTTTTTTCTTTACTAATTATCACATTTTAAAATTACATTTGCCCTCACAAAGTCCAAGCTAGAAAAGAGAAAGAGCCACCGACCAGGGCTGTGGAATCGTCGGGGGGAACTGGGAAGAAGCAGCTGACATGAAACAAGAACAGGAAAGTCCAAGAAAAGGAAGATTGCACAAGATTTAAGGCGAGCGGCAAAGAATGGGTTCAGTTCCTGTGGTGGTATGAATGAGAATGGCCTCCTGGAACTAGCCTGGAACTCGCTATGTAGACTAGGCTGGCCTCAAACTCACAGAGTTCTAAAGTTCATTAACTGGCAAAGGTTATCAAATCAACTTAAGCAAAATATTAGTGTTCTAATACAAAAGTGACTAAAGCAAAAATCAGTATACATTGTAATGGTGACAGTGTTTTGACAAACTTCTTTATGACTAAATTTATGACTAAATCCGTGCACAGTGTTGGTGGTTGAGATGTGAGAACTTAGTTCTTAGCAACATATATAAGCTCTGTTGTTATCCAAATTCTCATTTTTGTAAATGGCTGGATCTTTCTAATGTCACCTCAATGGGTAAAGGATGACCATAAGTAACCTTTACACTACTAATAAGCCATTTGGTCATTTATAAGCCATATTTATGAGGCTTGAGAGATAGCTTAGCACTTAAAAGCACTAGCTGCTCTTCCAGAGGTGCTGAATCCTGCCCTAACGCCTCCATTGGGTGGCTCATAACTAAATACTGTTCCTAACGCCTACATTGGGTGGCTCATAACTGCATACAACTCCTTATTTATAGTTTTACTACTTTCTATATTTAATGGTTGAAAAAAATATTATTCTTGTATATTGTGTCTATGTGCTGTTTATGAAGACAAGAATTTAGTACTTCCAAATTTCAAGTATAGAAACTGCATTTTAAGTAGATTAAATGTGTGATTTATAATGTATAGGGCCTGTGTGGCTTACATGAGATCTTCTGTGTAGTCTCCCATGGTCGCTGTCCTACCTGCTTGAAAGGCATTCTGAATAAACATCCAGGCTCCTGTTAGTTCTTTTTCTTATAGAAACGTTTTTATTTCTCTTCCAAGCTGTATTATTCCTGAGACAATAGACAGTCACTTCTTAGTGCCTATTTAAGGCACACTGTGCACCATTTAACATTCTGCTTCCACAAGTTCAACATAACGCAGCGAAGATCTCAGGAACTGTGTTCATGCCTACTTGCATATGTGACAAACAGCTCTTGGCTCATGCCACCTAAGTAAAGTTGAGTAATGGGAAAAAGCCTCCAAGTGACAGGTTCTTAGCTGTAAAGCAGCAGTTCTCAAAGTCATAACAGTAGCAAAATTACAGCTATGAAGTAGCAACAAAAATAATTTTATGGTTGGGGTCACCACAACATGAGCTATTATATTAAAGGGTGGCAGCGTTGGAAGGTTGGGAAGCACTGATCAAGGGTACAAGAGAGAGGATGTCTCCCATGCTTTGGTAGAAAGTTCACTGAGGTCTGCCGTGTGAAGGTTTTACCAGAGTGACTACTTTCACAGCACATTCTAAAGCTGCCGACATTTGTTACTGCTCTTGGGATGGATGGGCACAGGTAACAATTTAGCAGTAGGTCTTAGTCCTTTCAGAGTCTTAGCCCATTACAGTCGTGTGCAGCAAGGCAGGAGATTTGTGTAGGCACACGGCTGAGAGCAGATGCGCACCCTGAGCTGCTAACCAAGGTGTCTATTGGCCCCTTTGTTGCAAGTTGTCAAATGCAGATGTGTTCACAGCACAGTACAACAGGTAAAACAGACAAGTGTGTTACCTGTTGATTATTCTCCATCAGCGGTATGTGAAATGCCAGTACTTTAGATACTGGATTAAGTGACATCTGGGATTGACATTAGTTGACGGTTGTTTTTAATTTTTGTAAACAAGGCTACTAGGGTATTTAGAATTCCATATATAGTTCCCTGATGTCTTGTGTTGAACAGCAATGCTTACTTCTTCATTTAACACTTGCAGGTTGCTCTGTGCTACAGAACAACTTTCCTACCTGCTCAGACTACCAGTTCTGAAACGCTGAAGAGCTTTTAGAAGCGTTCAGTGAAGGAAATTATATTTAGGAGTGCACACATAGAATTCAATAAATAATCATTGTGTACTGTGACTTCTTCAAGTGTAAGGCTGTGTCGAGGCCACTCTGCCTCAAGAAGGGGAATCATTTCACTTTCACGGCTGCCATCTTTCCAAGTTTAGCAGCCCACACTAAGCTCTAGCAATATTTGCTGGATCAACAGGTCCCAGCTGAAGGATGGGCGCAGCGTGGCCAGTGGCAGCAGCCAGGTCCCATGGAAGCAATGACTGACACCCACCGGGGAGACATACAAATGGGAAGTCAGTGGCTTGCTTAGGAGTGGTGGAGAGTGAACAGTTGTGAGGACTCTGGGGACGCTCAGCATTTCTCAATTGTCTGGGAACGAACTGGCTTCTCTAACCTGTATCTCACCCCTTGCTGTGCGCTAAAGGGACTAAAGAGTCTCCCTGTGAGGTGAGGAGCACTGGTAATTTATCCGAGGGCCATCTGCCAAGTGCTCACAGTATTTAGCAGGTTTCCACCCAAGTATTTCATCTTCTCTCTCTCTCATTCTTTGTTTCTGCTTCTTTTTTGATTCCAAAAAGACTCAGATGGACAATTTGGCTTGCTCTGTTCCTTCCTGGCCACTGCCTACGTTAGCGCCTCCAAATAAAATCTGAGCTGACAGCAGTGGAATTTATGAGGACCAGTAAGAAATGAGGAACACAGAGAGATGCTTGCACAGAGATGACCCAAGAAATGCGGAGGTCTCCATTTCTAGGCCAAATTGCACAAATAATAGGGCCTGGACCCCTTAATTGCAAAGCTCAAATATATCAATGTAATTTGTAGAAAAGTAGTTGGTCCTGGATATATATATATGGTTGGAAACACTGTGGGAGCCATGGACCCCTCACCCCAGCACAGCTCAGCACTCCCAATTGCTCCTCCGGACCACCTCCTGCTGCAGCTGGGTGGGATCTGAGGGTCCTACCCTAGGGAACCAGCTGCATCTTAAGCTAGAGAAAAAACATTTAGAGATTTCCTTGTATAATTTTCCTTCAGATGTTTTATTTATAAAATACGGAGTTGATGCAAGCTTGGTAACACTTTCCAGATCTCAAAAGGCATCCAGCCCTGCTCCGCTTCCCATCGACGCTTTCCCTAGAGTGGAGATGTGGGTATTGTCTCCAGTGACTCCACAGAGCTTCATGGAGGTTTAGGTTTCGCTGGTGGAATGTGGTGCCCTCAGGGGTCAAAAGGAACTGATCATGGAGGTTGATACGCTTCCTCAATCAGACTCGCTTGCCCCAGAGCTTTTCTCTGTAAGCTCCAGAGAGCCCCCTGCACACGTGATTGAAAACATGCCTTCTGAGAGCCAGAAACCAAAGAAGACAGACATCTGTACATCAAATTCCCATTTGATTTTTATTAAGACTGCTGTGTGTGTGTGCGCGCACACATGCGCACACGCGCACATTGTATATATATAGATGGTCCCTCAATTAATAATGATTTGACCTATAATTTTCCAATCTTATGATGTTGCTAAAGCAAATTCATAAAGCATTTAGTTTTCTATTTTGGTACAATATTTAATTAATTACTCAAGTTATTCAGAACTTAACTAGAAAATGTGTATGTGTTATATTTTGTGTTAGATAACTTTGCCCAAACGTAGGATAATGCAAATTTCGGAACTTCTCAGAGGTTTGTGATGGCGCAGTGAACTGGGATGTTTGGTGGGTTAACGGATCGGGCTCATTGAATGTATTTTTTAACTTACAATGTTTTCAACTTATGATATGTTTATCAAGTCATAACTCTACCATAAATTGAGAAATATAAGCATATATTTGCATGCATATGCTACAGATATGTAAGTATTTGCAGACATATATGTATATACATGTATGAATGCCCACAGGATATATACTTCTATCTTAGTTAGGAAAGAGACACCATAACCAAGGCAACTCTTATAAAGGAAAACATTAATTGGGGCTGGCTTACAGGTTCAGAGGTTCAGTCCATTATCATCATGGAGGGACTGTGGTAGAGGCATTTGTTATGGCAACATGAAATTCCACTCACAGGAAGCCCTTCCTCCAGTGCAGCAGGCAGGGCCCTTGTTGATCTGGGCCCCGGAAGGTTTAAGTGAAGCAACCTAACCCTGGGCTCTCATATTAGGTGCCCTTAAATAAAAAGCAGCCCCAGGCATACTTGCTGATCACAGCCAATGCATTTTCCTGACTCTCTGGTACTAGGACAAGGCCATGTGAGCAGATGGAGACAAGCACTGGTGGGGGCGATGGATGGGCGCCCTTTCTGGGATGGGCGCCATTTCTGAGATGGGCGCCGTTTCTGGGATGGGCGTCGTTTCTGGGATGGGCGCCGTTTCTGAGATGGGCGCCGTTTCTGGGATGGGCGTCGTTTCTGGGATGGGCGCCGTTTCTGAGATGGGCGCCGTTTCTGGGATGGGCGCCGTTTCTGGGATGGGCGTCGTTTCTGGGCTGAGGCAGTATGATGTCTCAGAGTCACTCTATACAGCTCATTGCGCCCCACACGGCAAGCTTCAAAACCATGCTGTCCGGAACACAGCATGACTTCCTATAGAAGCAGGTAGCCAGATCCACATGCAGGTTTGTGAAGGCAGCAATCATATCTTAGTTGTGCTGAGGCAGGGGCATTCTGGAGTTACTTTCTCACAGCTCAGATGACTACTGCCTGACTACCTCTGTTCTCTAGGTTCACATAAGAACAAACAAGACATTCACTATGAGGGGGATACTGGAGAAGGACCCTCTCACTGCCAACGTCACGGTAGCCAAGATGTGCTGGTCCTTCATCCTCTAGGCCAGTGGGTTTCAACCTTCCTGATGTTGCTACCCTTTAATACAGTTCCTTGTGCTGTGGTGACCCCCAACCATAAAATGATTTCATTGCTACTTCATACCTGTAAGTTTGCTACTCTTATGAATCATAATGCAAATATCTGATATGTGACCCCTGGGGGTTGCCACCCACAGTTTGATAACCACCACTCTTGGCATTCAGTACAGGGTGCCTTGGCTGTACTTAGGGGTCCGCATTTCACTCGTTTATCAAGATAAACAAATGACAAGATATCAATTAATTTCCACCTGATCCTAGGAGGGTTGTAAGCTATGAACTAAGGCCTAGGCAGTGTGGCTTCCAGTGGAGTTCTCACCCAGGCAGCTTGCAGGGCGCTGCTAAGCGTACAGCACTGAGGCAACCCTCGCCCTGCACTGAGTTAAGCAACAGTGACAGAAACTGGAGAGTACTGATGCTGGAACTGAATTCCAGGAGCTACAAGGAAAGTGAACAAAGCAAAATTCTAGTTCAAATATGTATGTAAACTTTATACAATTCTTCATGAGATCCCACGAATGTACTTTTCGCAGACACAAAAACCCCAGCTTATTCTAAAATCACACGGAAAGGCCACAGAGGAGCCATGGCAGGCTTGGAATGAATGGCTAGGATGGAAGGACAGTTGACTGAGAGAGTGCAGCTGGACAGACACCAACCTCAGAGGGGTAGGAGACGGAGTTCGGGAAAGCGCGCTATAATCCCAGCTGACTTCTGTTTTTGAGACTGGGCCCCACCACACAACTCTGCTGGCCGGTCCCTTGGTCCTGCCACCTCAGGTCCCGAGTGCTGGGCGTTCAGCATGACACAGCGTGTCTGGCTCGCCCAGCTGGTTTTAACAAAGACACAAACACTAGAGGAAAGACAGACTTTCTGTGATCAGTACAATTAGCGAAATGATGAATCTCAGCCGTGTCGTCCTATCATTTATATAAAATAACGTAAAATAGATTTGTTTGTACATGTAGAAAGTAAGCCATGAAAACTTTAGGAAGAGAAAGCTTATAGAAAATCCTCTGGACCTATGGCTTGGGTTACGGAATTTAGACTTGCCGTCGAAAATATAAGCCAGCAAAGGTAAGGGCGATGGACTTTCCGCCATGAGAATGCATTTGCCCAGTGGAAGACCATTCCGCTCTGAGGAGGTGAGTGATCTGGTCCCCATGCCCCCCACACCTTTGGTGCGTTCTTGTGGCTCTCGGCCCTTCTGAGAGTGTGGAGCTGTGTCTCAGGTGGATTTGCTTACAGTTCCTGGTGGCTAATGCTCAACATAATTCCACATATTTGTTTGCTAACCATGTAGTCCTTTATTGAAATATGTGCTCAAGTCTTTTCATCTATCACCTCAGAACTGCATTTTATTTCAGTGTTGAGTTCTGAGAATTCTTTATGTATCCTAGGAAACAGGCTGTCATCAAATAGGCAGTTTGAACCGAATTTCGCCCTCTCTGTCTCGTCTTTTTCTCCTCTTTAGAGGGTCTGTCACTGAGCGTGGAAATGTATAATATTTCAACACACATGTCTAACATGTACATAACGTATGGCAGGCTATTTTAAACTACCAACCCCTGCACACATATTGCTGTACAGCCTGGTTTGGTAGTTCTTTAAATATTAACTTTGATCCTATAATTGCAGCCCAGCATTTTTATTCTGAAGCTTCATAAGTTACACGTGAGCATAAGTTACACATGAGTTTTGTGACAGTTTTGCTTACATAAGATAAATTAAAATAAAGAGATGTCCTTTGCGGGGTAAATTTAGCTAGGATATATCTACGTCACAGAATACTACCCAGCAATAAAAGGGTACAGGCTAGAATTGTATGAAGGTTCCTCAAAAAACTAAAAATCGGCTTCTTCTGTGGTTATATCTCACTTCTGAGCATATGTCCAAAGGAAAGTGTGCCAGCGGACCAAACAGACACCTGCATGCTGGTGTTTGCCACAGCACCATTCACATTGGGTAGCTATGGTGTCAGACTAGATGCCACAAACAGATGAATAAGGAAAATGTGTTATATATACACGCATGATACTATTTATCCATGTCAAAATTATAGCCTATAACTTGCAACAATATGGATAGAAATGAAGGATACTGTTACATAAAAAATGGATAAACTCTGAATGTTCTTTCTCAAATGGATACCAACAAAGCATCAATCTGAATATATAATAGTGATCACAAGGGATTGGGGACTGGGGGGGGGGGGAGCATGGGAATCAGAGTCTGGAGCAGTTCCAGCACTAGAGACAGGGACAAGATCTTATCACTTAGTGGTTGTTTGTAAGCTGTGCCTGGCCGGGACTCAGTGTGCTGTGGCAAGCATACACCTGCAGTGTGGCCAAACCAAGCACGCACATGCTGGCCTAGAGAGAGCTATGGCAGCAGGCCCTGTGGACCTCAGCCATAGGGCTATCGGTTAACCTATATCCAGGCAGCATGGTGCTAATGGCAGCATGGCACATGAGCCCTTGGTTCTAAAATCACTTGCTTGGCTTCAGCTTTTCTAGTTACTGTGAAGTCAGCTTAGGCATGCTGTCTAATTTCTCAGATTCTCATTTTCCTCAATGACATAATACACAGGACATTAATATCTGTGTTTATGGTTATGACGACACCTCACAGTCCTCTAAGGAGATAGCTTAGAGCATTTTAATCCTGGAGATCTCTTAGCTTGTTTCAAGGTCACCACTGGGAGTGGGGTGGGTGAGGGAGGCATTTTCCCCACAGGGTGCTGGCAATCCTGCTAATTACCCTGGAGAAAGCAGGCACCAGCCACCCTTCCATGCAAACACCTGGAAGCTGCTGGTGCAGGCCAGTGTGGACAGGTAGAGCTTTGAGTGTCATCCATTTTTCTCCTTTAGCCCTTTTTATGGGCTTGAACACAAGCCAAGCCTCTCAGATCCCTTCCCTTTAGAAGTGAGACACCATAATGCACTGAGTCACAAGAGCCAGGAAAGGCATCTCACACGCCCTTTGATTCTTTTTCCAGGAACGCAGTTGCCCCTGCCATTGGCCTTGTCTTCTGGAAGAAGGATTAAAAGAAAAAAAAATCTTGCAAAAACCCTCCATGTATCTTTTTGAAGTGGTAAAAATAGAACCAGCTGAGCAAAATGAACTCACAGAGGTGCTGTAAATACCCACCACACTGTAAAAGTGCAAATCTCTCTGCTGTGGTAAAGAAGCGAGAGCTACAGGGGAATATGGTGGCCCCCTGACCCCAGGATAAACACTTCTCAGAATCGCTTTGTACTCCTGTCTGTCAGAGTTTAGGGGCTGATCTGAGGCATGGAAAGAAAGCCCTGCTTGAGCAAGCACTCTCAGGGGTCTGTGCCCAGGACGTGGTCCACATGCTTCTCACTCATCCAACACAAAGGATGGAGACTCTGGCTGGTGTAGGCACACAGCAGGTGGTGGCTCCTTCCCTGTTTGCAAAGCATTCAGTAGGTCAAGAAGAGTCGCCAATCCCAGGCTGACATGGGAAGCCTTCCTCCAGAGGCTTTGTCTAAGGTGGAAATCACAAAGGCAGTCTAAGAGGGAAAGCCCAGGCAACAGGATTTTAGTTCTGCCATGACCATGCAGGGACACCTGAGGTGGATGTGGTGGTTACCATTTCTGAGTAGCCTAGTTCACATGCCCTGGGGGGCTTTTTCTTGGAGCAGTTAGACTGAGAGGAGGGTGCTAGCACCTGCTGCATTAAAGCGGGCAGATCGGCACTCCCTAGAAGACTGTGGGCTCCACCTCTCAATGCATGCTTAGATTTGAATCCCACAGCACCCCAGAAGGTCCTGCCTCAATGCCAAGGGTCTGCCAATTAGAAGCGAAGGAAGTCTGGGAGCTGATGACTGACTGACTGCCCCATCCTGGGCAAGTCATCTCCTCTCTCCCATCTCCAAACACAAATATGAAAGATTACTTTTTAAATTGAAACAGTAGATTAGTGGGTACGAGTCATCTGCAGACCTACTATTCAAAGATATTGTCACCATCAGCCATCGTATGTCTGCTCCTTCAGAGCACTGGGACAGTCTTGGAATTCCCCAGTGCACTCTTCTACCAGCAAAGTGAAGTTGGAAAGCAGGATGGCATTTCTGTACATCTGTCCCAACTTATCAGTTCCAGGATGGTGGTCGCGCAGCAGGCATCAGATACACATGACCCACTGCTGTCCAAGGAAGGCAGTTGAAGATAATCAGCTGAATCCCTGTCGTACTAGCGAGCCGGATACGGGTCACAGCCACACCGTTATGATTTGTCCAACGGCCAAGAGAGTGCATTTGAGGCAGTCAAAGAGACGAGGATTTGTGTTTTTCATTTAGTCTCAGAAACATAAGATCAGTTTAAATTATGTTTGCGTTGGAGTATGCGGAAACTTCATTTTCCGGATGCAGGCCAATAGAGACTTGCTCTATCAACAGAATTTCTATAGGACGCACCAGCCCAGACATCCCACAAGACCCCATTAAATGCCAACAGTTTACAATCTACTGACTCAGCAGCCAAGACACTGGGGGTTCAGGTGCCAGCTCTATGTTTGTCTTCTCAGCATGTCTGGAAGCATCTGGAAATTAGTTCCATAAACTCAAGCTCGAGTTCCCGCCCTCTGGTCAGGACCACCACTCCTCCCTGCGTCCCAGCGCTCAGCTGCCCTTTCCTACGCACAAAGCAGTTCTTGCCTGGGGAGAAAACTCCAATTTTCTCACAGTTTAACCTCTCCTGCATGCTGGTACAGGATTCCAACTTCTCTCACCATGGATCTACCTTCCACTCCGTCTGGTACCATCATTCCCTCCCAGGAATACCTATGTGGCCAGGAAGTGCCAAGCTGTTGATGTCTGAACTAAAATGGAGCCCTGCTGTGCAAGTGTGGGAGAGTCACAGTCACTGAGCTACAGCTTTCCACCCGCAGGAACTGTGCTGAGTGTGAATGACCTCCTTCCTGTGTTTGACTGCATTCCTTGTTGCTAGGACACAATACCTGTCACCGGACGACTTACAAAAAGAAATTTATTTATTATAGTGTTGGAGGGTAGGGACTTGAAGGTTGAGGGGCTGCATCAGAGAGGATATTCTTGCTAGCAGGTGTTTCCTGTGGATTCTGGATTACCTGGTGAAACAGGACAAGTATGCCAGAGGGACCGTGCTTGCACGACAAAGCTATCTGCTCAGTGACCAACTAATCCATGTACCCATCAATCAAATCCCCTAAATCCTATCTCCAAATACTGTTGACAGTTCCAAACTGTGAGGTTGGGGAATACATCAGGCTGTAGCAGAGAACTGAGGCTAATGCATAATCCTGGGTGAAGGTTGGGACAGGCTTTCTTCCAGGATTCTCTTACCTTGCAGAAGTTGTCACCCTAAAGCATATAAGCACCTCTTCCACCAGAGTCCACTGAGATGACGCTCCTGGGCCCCCACATGTCAACAGGTTTCTGCCCCAATCACATTCGTTTGATGTGTTAAGACTTAGAAAATAATGAAAAAAATACTGGCCTATGTATCCAGTAGTAGAATTTCCAGAATGGTGAGTAGAAAAAGCTTCACAGACCCACCCCATTTTGAAAACTCACCAACTAATGAAATTTAACTAGTGAAAATTTTAGAAATGAATCAATGTTGTCTCTAATAACTTGTCCTAAAAGTAATAAGAGGAACCATTAGTTAAGAAAGTCTACTAAAACTTAGATCAGCAAGACTGTACCATAGGAGCAGGCTAGGTTCCCACTCCGTCTCACCTGTACCTTCTGTGGAAGAAACTCTACTTGAGAAACTCCACTGCAGATGTGTTTGGCTGCAAAGGCAGAGGCTCCCTTTCCTTCCAGTTCCCAGTGGACAGTTCCGGTCGCACTAGAGAAGGGACAGACTGGGAACCTGTCTCATCCCCCTCAACCTGTGTTATACAAGCTCTATTCTGGGTGGGTGTGGCTAGAGGAATTAAAACTTGTCTCTGTGCAGCTCCCTCTAACAGATCAGGAACCCCACCCGAGGCTTGCCAGTTGCCCTTGCCCCACCTTGCTCATTGGGTATCAATTCATACCAGAAGCAGTGATCCTCGAAAGCAGTGAGAATCAACCCTGAGCAGGATATCATAGGCAAGAAGCAAACTCCCGGAGTACAGCAGGGCTCTGCATAGTGAAGAGGTAGGCGGTAAGGACTGAGAGTCCACAACTCTGCATAGGGACTGACTTTGGAGAAATATAGAAAATGGTCATGTTTATGGGTGCTGTTGAAAACAATAGAAATGTTTGAGGAGAACCCGACCATTGACAATGATTTGGAAGACTCCCGTGGGGTCAGCCTGGTGGTTAAAGTCATACCCATCCCGGGAAGTCTAGAAGACAGTGTCTATCCCAAACTCATCCTTGCTAGGCAAGAGCTGCACAGCGATGCGACTAGTCCCTGGCTGACTTTGAGATAACCTTGTGAATGTCCTGGACTACGGAAGCAATTTCCGCATTAAACAATCATCCATAGCAAAATTTGAAAACCCACGAGGTAAAGTGGCAGAAGGAGAAATTTTGGTTATCTAAAATATCTGTGGGGAATTATGAGGCAAAGCAGAATCCATATTGTAAGGCTAGGGAGAGAGTAGGTTCACAGCAGAGTTAATCAGACAAATCACTAAATGCATAGCAACTGACCGTGAAAATAAAGATACATCTAAGGGGCGTGTCTTATGGAAACGGAACTAGTTACAGTTGGCACAGTCTAGTATTCAAAAATATAGGCTAAGCCTAGGACCACGGACACCTGTGGAAAGTCCCACATCTCTCAACTGCTTATGGGAAAGCTGCAAACTCAGACTGAGGACTGGATTTGACTCTGGGTTGGGTTCCCATCACACAGGAAGGTCCACATCTGCAGCTGCTGCAGACCCAGTTGTCTGAAAAGTCTTGAACCAGGGTAAGGTCTATTTGTGTCTAGAGGGTTCCATATCTTGTGGCAGTTTCAGAAGGAACTGAAGACCAAAGGTGAGGCCTGATTTGACTCCAACAAGACCCACAGCAGCTGGGAAGTTCCACAGCTCCTAGCAGCTCTAGAAGTAGGTGCAAACCAGAGTGGGGAGAAGATCTGGGTCTGGATGAGACCCACAGGCTTGTGGAGAGTCCACCAACTCACACAAAAGCTGCAGAGGCAGGCAGAAGACTTCGGCTGACACAGGACAACATCTGACCATCAGAAAAAGTCTTCAAATAGAACTTCTGGCCCTAAATGCCAGTCTCAGAGGAAAAGAACACCTCGGCTTCATGAGGACTCAGTCCTCCACTAAACAGTGCAGCCTGTGGAAGTGGGGAAAGGGTGATGAGAATTTTAAAGACAAAAACTACAAAAGAAAGAAACACTCAGGTTTAAGAAATGCTAAGAATCAGGAAGGTGGGCTTCCCACAGAGTAGGCAAATGGGCGATGGAGATTATACTTCAACACAGCTATTAGATCTAAAAGTGAAGAGGAACACTCTCGGGAGAATAGCACGGGAATATCTCATTAAAACATAAAAGTAGCAACAACTCGGAAGTGTGTGGAAAGGAAGCAAAAGGATGTCCTGGAAATGGAAAGTAAAATAGCTAAGACAAAAAAAATGTACCAAGTGGAGCTCCTTCATGTACTTGAAATGGCACAAGTAAACTGGAAGATAAAGATTAGGCAGTCAGGAGAATCCAAAGAAAGAAAGGGAAAAGTAAAACGAAAAAGGGAAGAAAGAAAAGTCCCAAAGAAATATAGCTGAACCCCCCAAACTGTGTTATAAGATTATCAGGAAAGGATAGAAGAAAAGAGAACAAATATTTAAGTGATGTCTGAAAATTACCAAACCCAGTGGAAATTGTAGCTGTGCAGTGAGAAGCTCAACAAACAAACCAATAAAACATCGAATAAGCTCACACGTTCATATTGTGGTTGAAAATTTGAAAGTCAAAGATAAAGAAAAAAAACAGGGACAGGGCAGGGGTCCCTGTACCTACACTTGTCAGCCTCTCCAGTTCCCATTCTAGACTGGCACAGACCCCTCACACCCTTAACCACGCCCACTGCCCCACCAGTACCTGCTACCTCTGTCTCTGGCAAACGCTTTGGCCACGCAGTGTGCTCATCCCAGGCAGGTAGGAACTCTCTGGAGCTCCAAGGTATGATCACTTCCTTCTCCTGTGTGCACATGGCTGGTGAAGCCATGGGCTCATTCCCCTGTCCCCAGTGCACACATTTGCTGTTGGGCACACATTCCAAAACGGGCACCCAAAGGATGTGAGCCATTCATACTGGATGCTCGTACAACACTCTCCACACACCCAGATGATGAAATCAGTGGTCACAGAATCCCTGGCTTTGATACGCTCCCAGAACACTGACACGCTCCCTGTGTCTGAAGATGGGAAGACATATGCCATACCAAATTGCCTACCCAGGAAACTGCCACACACATCCTGCATGACTCTGGTTTATGTGGTCAGGGGCTGTGTTTGACCTCAGATGAACTGTCACCTTCAACTACCCTGTCCTCTGGGAGTCAACACCAAGGCTTTCTTCAACTGAACCCTCAGTAGTAACAGCGAACTCAGCCAAGACTCACGCAGCAATGGGAATATCAAACACAAAACAAATGCTCCCTTGGCTCAGGTGTAACACAAAGTCTTAATAAAGTCGTTCCAGGTGGGCAAATCCCAAAGGGAAAGTGCTGGTGACAGAAAAAGTCAAGACCAAAAGTCTCCTCCAGACATTAACATTCTCATCCAAATAGCCACTAATGACAGGGATTTGCACAAAATTCCAGACAGAGACTTTAAAAGCATGATTCAAATATATTCAAAAATGCCAAAGAAGATGCTAATAAATGCTGGTGTGACTTCAAAGATGATGTGGATAATATGAATAAATTTTAAGAAAATACAATTAGCTGAGTGATACAAGGGGTCAATTCGGTATATGAAAATAGAATTCAACAATGTTACAGAAATACTGTAAAATAATGAAAAACTATACATGAAAAGAAGTTAAAGCCAAATAAAAACCTCAGTGAGAATCTTGTCAACTGAAAGGATCATATGGAGGACAAACCATCAGGCTTGAGACAAGTAGATCATGCATTTAAAATAAAGGACAGTTAGGGACTCTGTGAAAAGGCTAAACTTTCACATTGTGCACATAGAAGAAGCATAGTCCCATTCTGAAGACATAGAAATGTTTTAAGTAAGATGGCAGAAGAAAATTTCCCTAATCTAGTAAAAGAGATGCCCAACCAGACTCACTACAAATAACATCAAATAGACAGGTCCAGAAAAGAAACTCCCTGGGCCACATTACAGTCAAAACACTAAGTACACAAAATCAAAAGGCAGACACATCAGGATAACAGCTGACTTCGGAATGGAAACTAAACTCCACAGGAGCTGGAGCAATGAACTTCAAGCTTTGAAAGAACATAGGTGTCAGCACAGATTAACCTGCAACACCCTGCATCAGAATGAAGGAAAAAAGAAAAACATTCCACAAAATAGTATCCTATAGCAATATGTGTCCACTAAGTTAACTCTAGAGGGTGCTGGAGGGGATACTCAGAACGGAGAGACTGATGAAAGCATCCAAGGAGCAGTCTCATTCACAATAGCTGTGTGTGTGTGTATGTGTATAGATAGGTATGTGTGTATACATATATATGTGTGTGTGTATACATGTATATGTGTGTATACACATATATGTATATATGTATTTGTGTGTATGTGTGTATACTATATATATGTATACATGTGTGTATATACATATGTGTGTATATACATATGTGTGTATATATGTGTATGTATATACATATGTGTGTGTATATATACATATGTGTGTGTGTATCTGGAAATGAACCAAATGACAGTACGGAAATACTTGCACAGTGAAAATACTGACACACCGAAGAAAGAAATCCGGGAAGACACTAGCCGATGGAAAGAGTTTCTATGCTTGGAAAAACTATTACTGTGAACATCCCACAGCCTGTGTCCAGTGCTGGTCCAGTAAATCCTCCATGAATTCTCAGAATAGGCGCTGTACCCGCTTCCAATCTCCATATTATCCCACCTTGCACACCCTCCTTGCAGACCCAATGCAGTTCATCTCAAGTGCACTAGTCCCAGCCCCAGGCTTGGCCCTATCTCGCATGCATGCTCGGTTTGGCACAGCCTTCTCAGCCTTCCTGAACCTAACCTGTCTCTATACTACCACATTCAACTGCTAGACCTAGCTCTGGTGGCACAGACTATGCCCAGGGCTACTGTGACTTTATCATCCTCAGTCGCCAGGCTTCTCCCTGGTTACACATCACATGTACAGTTCCAGTCTGGTAGAGGAATTAGACCACAGAAGAAAAACATGAAAACAAAAAACAAACAAACAAAAACCATGCATCTCCTATGTGTCAAGTGGAGCCCTCAACCAGGAAGGGAGGCACACCAGCACAGGACAATGAGGGCAGAGGCAGTGAGGAGGAGGAAGACAATAGGGAGGCTGCCCAACTACAGGAGGAGAGACTGAGGCAGTATGCAGAGAAGGCCAAGAGGCCCTCACTAATGCCCAAACCCTCCACCCTCTTGGATGTCTAACCTAAGGGGGTGAGACCGACATGGCCCAGCTAGAGACTTGTGTGCATTCCATCCAATTGGACAGGTTGGTTTGGACAGTAGGGTGTCCACGCTCGTGCCTGTTGGTTCTGGTATCTGAAGATGCAGTCTGTGGTGGAGGACGACAGAGTCAGCATTGATTTGTTGGAAGTGGAGATCACCAAGTTGGTGGAACATGTACAGAGGGTCCACACCGCAGCTTTCAACAGGATCTGAAAGTCTAAGCACGTGGTTCGTATGTGTGCTCCCGGAGAGCTACTGAGATTAAAGACTGAGACTCTGCAAAACAAACAGCAAAGAACAAAATAAATGCATAAGCAACTGTAATCAGCACATATGTATTATGTATCTATTAGTTTATATGTAACAATAATGGATAAAGCAGACATAAGGATGATTTGGGGTGGGAGCTAGATGGGAGACATGGGAAAGCAGGAGGGAGGGAGGGAAGGGAGAGAGGAAATGACATAATTATATATTTTTAAAAGTTTGTTTATTTATTTTACATGTACGGGTGTTATGCCTGTATATGTATCTATAGACCACATGTATGCCCAGTCCTCAGAGGCCAGAAGAGGGCATTAGACTCCCAGGACTGGAAATCAAACTTGGGTCCTCTGAAAAGCAGCCAGTGCTCTTAACCACTAAGCTGTCTCTCCAGTCCAGTATAATTATATTTTTATTTAAAAATTTGAATATATATACATGAATATATATTATATAAAATATATATTTGTGTTATAAACTAAAATAAATATGTAATATATATTTATTTCAAATATATATATTTAATTTAAAGGGAGACATCCTGCATGGCTGGATAGTGCTGCTCCTAGAAGTGATTGTTTAGTGAACAACAACAAAAAAAATCCTCCAGTATCAATGTGCTCTATTTCTTTGTGAGTTGTTGGTCAGCACCAAAAAACAATATCGTCTATGCCATTCTTTTGCTTGCCCACCAGAATCAGTTGATAAGACCCTGATGCTGAAAACATTATATCACTTGATTACAAGATATAGAGAAGGAAAACTAGGAGTGTTCTGGAAGCTTCCTCCCTGATGGGTAGCTCTGGTAGTGCTGGACAGTGTTACGCTGAAGAGTCATCAATGTTTTTAGTGAGCTGTGTGAACCTTTTGAACAACGCCAACCTGCCAGGCCAGATGCTCCTATTGGAGCAATAGTGGCACAGCTGTTAAGGAGGCAACCAACTGCTCTCAGATTGGACTGAGGCCTATTACTCAGGAGAGAATACATGCTTGGTGCTATAAACCCAGTCAAAAACACTTGGTTGAAGATATCATACACCCTAGGGTGGAACTTGCACTGTCGTTTATATGAACTGACATGGCACCAAAGCAGATTGTACTCTCATCCTTAATCAGAGGATCAGTGACAACAGAGACACATGGCTGTTTATGATGCTTAGAATAAATGGTTGTTCAGTGCTTGGCCCTAAATAGGATATTTATATCACCCTCTCTTAGACTTAGGAAAGACTGCAGAAGAGAAAGTAGAAAAAACAATATTAGACCTAGAAGGCAGGAAGAGAAGAGGGAAATGTAATCTTAAGCATGATACAGCTATTGTAAACATGATCTCACAGCATCTAAGGGTTGCCTGCCCTGGGCCTACATAAGACTGGACCTGTTAAAACCAGTTAAGGATCAAGAAGGGGCTCCTGAGACCCTATCATCCATCCTTGCTGAACTATTAGCAACTGATGGATTCTGGGATACAAATAGTCCTTACTATTTTTTTATATATATATATATATATATATATATATGTGTGTGTGTGTGTGTGTGTATACTTATTTATATATTTATATTATATATAATATATATAATACTATCATTGTATATATAATATACTATATACTATATACCATATACACCATGAGACAATATGGCTAGATAGGAATAAAGGTTCTTTACATCACTTAAACTTAATAGATTATCAATAGACCATGATTAAATTAATGTGCATGTTGTAGACACTACTTAGAAAATAATTCAAAGAAGTGAAATATCTATTATAAAATAAATGATTAATTGTATTAGATAATATAGAAGAAGTTGGTAAAAAGAAACAAGCATATAAACAAAAATAGCATGTGGCACACAACACCAAAAACAAAATAGCAAAGGTAAACACAGCCCCATTATCAATTTAATATTAAACACAAATGAATTAAATAGTATAATCAAAAGGAGGAAATCAGAAGATGGCACTGTGTAACAACAAAACGAATTCAGTGTTACTGTTTCTATCAGCCATGCTTGGATTCAGTCACATAAACAAACAGGAAGTTAAAAGACAGAGTATATGATATGCAATTGCCAGACTGGCTATCCTCAGAGAAGATGAGCTTAAAATTAAATCTAAACACCAGAGATAAAGGTCAGAGTTAACAAAAGGATTCATCTTTTGGGAAGATATAATGAACACCAACAGACACACCCAACAAGAGAGCCAAAAAATAAATGAAGTAAACTCGAGCAAACATAAGGAGAAATGGGCAATTTGCACACAGGATGAGAAACTTCAGTTGCCTTCTTTGAAAAATAAATAGAGCCATGAGTCAGATGATAAACAAGAGGAGAGATGATGAAGACAACCACTAAATCACTAGAGTCTGCAGACAACAATAAAAACTGTGCCCAAAGAGTGCTGACTGCACATTCTTCTAAAGTTCACGTGAAAGTCTACTCACGTGGGGCCCTAACATCAAACTCAATATATACTTTTTAAAAATTGAAGTCATACGAAGTATTTACTCAAACCACAGTGGAACAGAATTAGAAATCAACAAGAGAGGGAAACTTGGGAGAGTTTCAAATATGTGAAATTAGCACACCCCTAAATAACCTATGAGTCAAAGCCTGTTACAAGGACGTTAGGAAAGTCCTTAGATTGCAAGTCCTTGTCCAACAGGATGATTCTGTTAAGGTCCTATTGAAGACACAAGTCCCATTCCAGGGAGAAAACCCACCCACAGGACAAAAGAAGCACCCCCAGAGTTTTACTGTGGGTGTAGGTAACATGCAAAAGTGGAAGTAATCTGCAAGCAGTTCAGCCAGCTCTGTGAGTGTGCAAGGCAGGAGCCCTCCTCCTCTGCCCGTATTCGCTCCTGCTTTTTCCCATTGTCTTGGCTCTACAGAGCACCCTGTGTTTTCTAGGCCACCAACATGGACTCATATGTCATTCTTCCTTCCATTGATTCAGTGAAGCTGGATCTCTTGTGGCTTTTCTCAAGGCAAGCTACATCTTTGCTTGTCAGTCGAAAACAATGCATCCTTTCTTTGGTGAATGATACAGATAAGCCTAGACAGGTGTGGAGCACACAGTAGGTATCCTTGGGTGCTGGGCATATTTAAGGCATCCCAGCTATGCAGATATCCCTTCCCCTTTGCACAGTCATCACCCCACTGATTTTCTCAGCAGCTCTATGCTGTTAGCTGTTAGGTAGCAGAGATGGATGAGGGGCCCACTTGGAAGGGGAAGAGGCTAGGGCACAGAGCCCAGGCTATCTCTAAATCATGCAACTAGTTAATGCTAAGACCAACATTAAACTCTACTCCCTTGGCTCCAGAGTGTGTGCTCCTTCCTGCATACCTAAATGTTAAAAGATGGAGGAAACTTTGATCTTAAAAAGGCCAAGGCAGGACTCAGGGAGTGATATTGGATGTTAGATCAGAGGAGTTTGTAAATCAGTAGTTCTGCACAAGTGTTCATTAGGACCACCAAGGCAGCTAAAAGATTAATAGTAAATATAAAGGCCTATTTTCTGAAAAGAAGATGCTCAAATGGCCAGTAGACACAGGAAGAATACTCAGCATCAGAAATTGTCAGTGCAACGCTAGTCAAAACCACAAAGAGATACCACCCCGACCTAAGTAAGAATGACTGTTTTTTAAAAAGACAAAAGATAGCAAGTCCTGGTAAGGATGTGGGGTGAAAGGAACTCTTACACAGATTGCGGGGACATAAATTTGTATAGCAGTTATAGAAGCAAGAATGGAGCTTCCTCAAGTACTGGGCGATCTAGAAACTCTTCTACTGTGGGTGGTGGTGGTGGTGGTGGTGGTGTGTATATGTATGTGTTTGTGTGTGTGTGTGTGTGTGTGTGTGTGTGTGTGTGTGTGTGTGTGTGTGTGTATGAGAGATAGATATATATATATGATGGACAGACAGACACATAGCTATATTCCTATTTTCATTGAGGAACTATTTACAATAGCTAAGAAAAAAGAAGTAGCCTATGTGTCTATCAACAGATGAATAGAAAAAAGGTGGCACCTATACATTGTAAGTATTATTCAGCCATAGAAAAGAATGGAGCCCTGGTTTTACAACACCACAGATGAGCTGGAGACCATTAAGTGAATCATGAGAAGACAGATGTCACTGGTCTCACTTATATGTAGCACCTACAAGTGTGGCTCTCAGAATCTGAGAGTATACTGTTGTTTACTAGAGGCCAGGGAAAAGAGGGGAAGAGAAAACATATAGGAAAGTTGACTACTGCTCTCTGAGGGAGTTCCTCTTGGCTCCTACTCAGTAGCTCCCAGCTCATGTACTCCATTTGGGTCATATGAACATTTGAATCAGTGGTTCTTATGCCGAAGAATGTGTGTGAATGGCCGAGTCTTAGAGAGCAGCTAAGAAAAGCTTTTGCATTACAAAGCAGCATGGCAAACTAGGGGAGGGAGGTGGACTACAAAGGATGAAGAACTAAGGAACTCTGGGTTCAAAAGAGCAAGGCTAAGAACTAAGATAAGTCCAGGTTGAGTCCTACAGCTTTGAGGGTGCGGTGAAGGGGTGAGCTGTGGCGGCTGAGCTTGTTAGCGATAAACCCCAACGAGGTTGCACCTGGGAAACCCACCACAGGGCATCTCTAAGGCAGAGGAACAAATAGACAGTGGACCCATCCACACCCAGCACCAAGAAAGGAAGAAGAGCTGAGCAGGGGTCTCCTAGACTTATTTGCACACCGAATCTTATGCTCAGTGTTTCTCATGTCTCATTATGAGTTTATAACCTATGGTTAAAACCAACCCTCTCTTAGCATCAAGGCATTCTTATTTTAAACACAGCTGTCAACTTTTGTAATCAAAGTCTTCTAATACCTAAGAGAGACAGAATTAGACTCTAAAAACAACCATGTGCATTTGTAGACTTTTCATATTTACTCTTCCTTTACAACTGTGATGCTTAGGCAGAATGACTTCATGATCAAACACCATGTAAAAACTGAAGTTTGACTCAAATTTGACTCCTTCCCTCAACCTCCATAAGAAACACAGAGAACACTTTCTTTCTCTGGACTAGCATTCAGCGTTCAGTGTGAGCCTGTGGGCTTGGGCCCCAGCAAGACCTGCTCTCTAAGGTTGGGTCCACCATGTGCTTCTAGCCAACAAGAAGGCACATGATGACCACTTACTCCAAATGCTCAGGGCAGGACCACAGAGGGCTGGAAGCTCTAGCCTTTGCTCTGATTTGGGCAAAGTTTTCAATTTCTTGGAGCTTGTGTTCCCTCACTGTTACTTGAGCTTTCATAACGCCAGTCTGAAGTCTTACGTCTGTTGTGAAGATGGCGAACAGTGATTCACACAGTGGGGACATAGTAGACACCCACTAATGGCAGTACAGAGGATTGTTTTGCAACCTGAGGCGAGAGCAAGGGGAATTCGGTCATTTCTTGTGAAGAGAGCAGTGGTTGGTTTACAATCGGGTGTTTGCAGAGTTAGTCAAGGAAGCCAAGCCTGGGGCTGCATCTCTGGTCCTATGCTCCTATCAGGCTGCAGAGGGCCATTCGAAGTGAACCCAGGACTGTGAACATGGACACACACTGGGAGATGTCCTCTGTGGTGAACAAGCCTGTTAGACGATGAAGCCCACAAGCCCTGTTCCACCCACAGCGGTTCATTAGGAACAAAACATGACAAGTTCATTTGAATGGCGGCTAATGGCAAACAGATGTGCTGGCAAAGCAAGGCCACAAAACGCTGTCTCCAAAAGCGCAGTTATGTCCTGTAAACCCAGAGTCCTGTTTTCACTTTAGGTTTCAGTCCTGCAAGTGCGAATGAGACAGAGGATGGCTAACAGGAAACAGGGAGTCCGTTTATGCTTCTGCTACACTAACATGCCCTCAGCAGGATGAAAATGAGGCTGGTGGAAAGAGCTAGGTGGGGCTCAGGAAGCCCAACTAACCTGTGCCTACCCGTGTGACGCTTGGAATAGGTTCTTCCCAAAGGTTCTGCCGTAACACAAGGAGAAGAAAGTGAACACTATTTACTGAGCTGGTGTCTAGATGCTGTCATAAATTGTGTGTGTGAACACACACGTGCATGTGCATGCACACGCGTGTGCACACCCAGGCACACACATGTGCACACACATGCACACGTACCCACCTGCACATTTCATAATGCCAGTCACTTCTAACAGAGCAATTAGAGGGTTTGCTTTTTGTTTTTATTTCTGATCTGACACTTGTGACAGTCTCCAAAGTTATGTGAATGACTGGTGACTGGCGTGAGCACCACTGGCCTGAGCAGAAGTGGATATAGATGTTAGTGAATCAGTAGACACAGACAGAAGATGGTGCGCTCTAAATGCCTCTGCGATCTTCAAAACTTCTGTCTGATTTACTTGAGTGAAAACTCACAAATTGTGCAGTGTTGTGTCTTTGTGGGCTGACGTGGGGTAAGACAGAGGCAGCAGAATAGAAACTGCAAGCAAGGGAATAGCAAGTGTTTAAAGTCAGGCACTTCCAAAAAATTCAGGAAGGGGTTTGTCTACCACATGCTGTGGATTTGGGTTTTAGCTTAAATAAAACTAAGCTGACTTTGGTACCCATAATCTACCTCATTAAGACTGACAAACATTCTAGGGTTAGAGACCTTGGCTGCCTGTCACTGGAGGAATCAAAGCAAGAAAAGAAAACACCATCTCTCAGGGAATCCCCACGCCTAGCTATTTTTAACTAGAAGGTATATGATGGACCTGGGCCACAAAACTGCCTGTCCTCTTGGCCTGGGGGTCTTGTCAAGTGTTTTTCCCCACATCATAAATTACATGAATTCTCATTTAGTCTATATTACATCCCCTTTTAACACATTAAAGATTGTAAACATCTCAAAGAATTCCAAGGATTTTAGCAAAATAATGACCATTTTGATTTGGATTAGAAATTTATGTAATTTTTACATAAGGAAAAAGAAAAAACAGAACCTGTAGTAGGGTGTACAAAATATCCAATCCAAGTGGATTAAAAGCTAAATAAATTAATCTAAGAGAAAATGCTTGGAGCTAAGAAAGGGAGGAAAAATAGTTTTTAATTAAGAAAATATTTAATTTTGTTTGCGTGTATGTGTATTTATATGTATTGCATGCATGCATGCATGCATGCGTGTGTATTTGTATGTATGTGCGTATGTGTATTTGTGTGTGTACTCACATGTGTATGTGCCTGTTTGTGTGCATGTGCATGCATGTGTGTTTGTGAGTGCAGTTATCCTCAGAATCCAGAACATGACATTGGGTCCCCTGTAACAGGAGTTGCAGGCATATCTTAGCTATTAGTGAGGGCTGGGATCTGAATTCAGATCCTCTGGTAAAGTAGCAAGCTCTCTTTCCAGCCCAGAAAAGTTTTTGCAGAAAACGGCAATATTACAAAGTATAAAAAATAAATTTAATTTACCTGTACTGTAGTTAAGAGCAGGTTACATTTCTTTCTGGCTATGATCAAGAGAATGATAGCACAAACAAGCAAAAACTACAACGGTTTCACCCGAGACAGGTTTTAAATTACACAAAATTATCAAACAACGAGCATTTTAGTCCTCTGGAAAGTGGCTGATGCTAGACAGTGATGGTACATGCCTTCAGTCCCAGCAGAGGCAGACAGATCTCTATGAGGACAGCAAAACCCTGTCTCAGGGAGAGGGGAAGGGAGAGGGAGAGGGGAAGGAAGGGGAGGGGGAGGGAGGGGGAGGGAGGGAGGGGGAGGGATGGAGGGAGAGAGGGAGAGAGGGAGAGAGGGAGAGAGGGAGAGAGGGAGGGAGAGAGAGAGAGGGGAGAGAGAGAGAGAGAGAGAGAGAGAGAGAGAGAGAGAGAGACTTAAAGCAAATCACCATGAATTTTCACTGGAAACCTGAGCACAAACAGTGGCCCCTGCAGCTGCCAGCAGCTTGGGGCTGCTCAGTGTGTGGACTTACCAGGTCAGTACTGGCCATGAACACCAGAAGATTTGTTGCCATAGGGGTTTTAACTAGATTTGGGGGTGAAAAATGAATGGCTGATGGTGTTTTTTTACAAAATAAAAATCCAAACAGGAAAGGGGTGGCCCAGAAGAGTGTTAGCCTGACACTGTTGGTCCTGGTGGCAATTCCTAACAGAACAACCTGGAATTTCAGGGAGACATTTTGGCAAGTAGAAAGCTGTACTTTCATAGGTTCAGCACATACCTGTGTAAAACTGGAAATCCTTTGTGCAGATGGAAGACACTAGAAAGCCAAGGGAAGTACAGGCCAGGGTCGTTCTGGTGACTGGCCAGTCCCAAAGGTGCAACTCCTCCCCCACATCCATCCACAGAGGTTGGAAGCCCTGCATGCTTTAACATTTCTGACTACAGATCCTCCTTACTATTCAGATGGGGAGGGCAGGGGTAGAAAACCATAGCAAGCATCAGGGGCCACATAAAGTCAGGGAATCTGTCTACGGACAATTCCAGACAGGTTAATAAACAACTACAGAAAACTTCATAGCTCCTTTGATATGTCATTAAACATTCCAATATCCAATAACAAAATAAGTATAAGACGTGAAGAGGGAGATAAAAGAGCCAAGAAGTTTGTAAAACATATAAAAGCAGTGAATAGGAGTGGAATACACGTACTGTGAGATGCTACTCTGAGCACATAAAGACTTCAATCATTTTATGTTAAAGGACTCAAGATCATGTTTTGAAGAGGTAAAGGAAAATGTAAGGGCAGTAATCAAACAGATACCGCATCTTATGAGTAAGTAAATCAGGAGAAACAGGTGTCAATCATAATAGCTAAGTTGAAAATCACTAAAAGATTCCAAAAAAAAAAAAAAAAGGTGTTTGAATGAATTTAATGATTGACTCATAACCATTGTGTTCTGGAAGATCAGAGCAAAAACTAAGGCAGGGAAATGGAGAACCTGGTATTCTACGGGACAGCATCAAACTCCTTATAGTATTCTATAAGTTCCTCTGCAGTGTTGGAGAAGAAAAGCATCTACCACCCCTGACAGTGACAGCGACTAGGCTCAACTGATGGCTTCTCAATGACTTGGGTGAGATTCCTGTGGTCCCTGTGGGTTTTGCAAATGTTCTCTCATTCATTACAAATGACTGCACAGCAAAGGCACACTATTGGATCCCTTTCAAAGGAGCATCTACCTGCCTCTACTCCCTTCTCTGTCTTGGTTTCTCAAGGTCAAAGTGCACGGAAGCATCGATCTGCTGTTATGTTTGGACTTGGCGGGTCCTTTCCTGGGCTGCTTGAGGAAGGAGAGAACGGAAACTGCCTGCCTTATCAAAGGGACCTCTCCATACAAATCTCATGTGGGTGGGAACCCGCTCTGCAGAGAAAGGGAGACTGTCTCTCAGTCCTTCCTAACTGGAATGTGGCTTTTTGTTTTATTACAGTATTGTAGTTTAATACAGTTGTTGTAAGTTTGTAGTTTAATAAAATGCCATTTCACAGCTCTATGATTGACAAATGTATCTTAAAGTCCAACAATGCCAAATATTGACTAGCAAATATTGACATGGGAATTGTCCTTCAATAGCAGGAGAGTTATTAAAAACTATTAGAACTCCTTGGGGAAGTATGGTAGCAACTAATCAATGTGAAAGTAGACTTAAGCTCTCTACAGCCTGGCAAGTCCTGCCCTGGTTACACACCTGGGGAAACACCCATGTCTATACTCAATACAAACATAAGACCAGCACAGATGCTTCTGAGAATGCCATATTCAAAGTACCGTAAGCGCTCACCAACCAAAGAAGCTGTAGTTCATTTCTAATGGGCTTTCTCTGAAGTCTCACTTCCCAGCACTGATGCCTAGTAATTCAGACCTACAGTTACTAAACCAATCTCAAGACACACACAGCAGAAGTGTGTGTGTGTGTGTGTGTGTGTGTGTGTGTGTGTGTGTGTGTGTGTGTGTGTGCAGGATGACTCCATTTGCTGTTAACAGATAAAAAGTGCACAGTTAAGAGTTGGCGTTCTGGAAACCCACACACGTCTGTGGTGAGACATGAAAGAACAGAGCAAATGGAAATTGCAAACGAGAGAAGCCACTTCCAATGAAGACGAATTGTACACTAAGTGTGCAGACGCAAAGGACACAGCGGCACTGCAAACACTTCATCCACCAGAATGGCTAAGTTAATTTTATTCATCTTTCTACCTTTTGTAGACATAAAACAATTTATTAAAAAGCATATAAAAATTTAATTCAGTAATATTACAAAAATTTGACATAGTGCTACTTCCAAATATTAATAAACTTGATTTTGCACAAAACTGAAAGTATTGAGAAACCCCAAATTATTTTCTTTTTCATTTTTATTGTACATATTTATTGCACATGGCACTGTGCTATATAGAATCATCTGCATAGGAATATATATTGTACTCTGAGTATACTCCCCTCTCTATCAAACAACTCTTTCCTCTAAGTCCCTAGATAGCTTTGATTCTATTTTCATGTCATATATATGTGTGTGTGTGTGTGTGTGTGTGTGTGTGTGTGTGTGTGCGCGCATATATAATCATATATATACAAATATATGCCATATAATATACATATATATATACATATATAACAGGAACCACATGAGAAAATCATATTTGGCTTAGACTGGCTTAGTTTGCTTAATACAATTATGCCTAATCCATCTATTTTCTTGGAAACAACAGACTTGCTGTTTCTTTATGGCTAAAAGTCCATTGTTTATCCATCACAGACTTTCTTGAACCCTTCTTCTGTTGACTGCAGATATCTCTGTGATATGCCGCCTTGCAGTCCGTCCTTGGAGTAAACACCCCAGAGTGCTATAGCTAGGTTACACAGCAGACTGACTTCTACTTTCCCAGGATATCTTCACACTGATTCCTCACCTGGAGTACATAAGAGTTCCCTTCTAGGCATCTTCTCCAGCATCTGTTACAGTTTTTTGTTTTGTTCTGCTTTTTGTTGCTTTCGTTTATGACTGACATTCTGACTGGCTTGAAAAGGAATCTCAGTGTAGTTTTAACTAAGAGACCTCTGATGGCTAGTGAGTTTGAACATCCTACCATGTGCTTACTGGGAGACCTCTGAGGGCTTGTGAGTTTGAATGTCCTACTATGTGCTTACTGAGAGACCTCTGATCTCTGGTGAGTTTGAACTTGTTACTGCATGTTTACTGGCTCACTGTGTCCTTTTTGAGAAGTGCTCATCCCACTAGCTAACTTACTGATTGGATTCTTTGATATCTTGTTTCATTTTCCAGTGAGTTCTTGTTGCTGTTGACTTTGTGGTTGTCACTGAAGTTGTTGTTGTTGTTTGTATATTCCGGGCATCGATCCTCTGTCAGATATACAATTAGCAAAGAGTTTCTTCTTTCTGTATCATTTCCCAATTAACTTTTTCCATTGAGTTTGAAAGCTTTTTAGTCAAGGAGACCCCACTTGTCAGTTGTTGAGGTTATTTCTTGACTGCAAATGTTGAGAGTCCTCAGCAGAACGTGTCTGTGTATGCCAATGTCTTCAACTATATTCTACACTTCTTTTCTCCAACACTCACAGAATTTCAGAGCTTACACTGGGGTCTTTGACTCATTTAGACATGAGTTTTTATAAAGAGTGAGAGATGGGGATCTTCTACATGGGGATATCCAGTGTTCCCAGCATCATTTGTGGAAAAGACCAGGTTTTCTCCAGTGTGTATTAGCAGCATCTTTGTAAAAACGTCAGGTGGCTGCAGCTATGTGGTTTCATCTCAGACTCTATTCTACTCTGTTTTACAGATCTGTGAGTCTTTTGTTCCAGAAGAATGTTCTCTAAAAAAAATCTACATTACTGCTCAGTAGTAAAAATTGAAATCAGATATTATGCCGTCTCCAGCATTGTTCTTGCTTAGGATTGTTCTGGCTATCTGGGGTCTTTTGTGCTTCCATATGAATTTTAAGATTATTTTTGTGAGAAGTGGCATTGCGATTTTGACTGGGATTGAGTTGGTTTGGAGATTTTGTTTGATAATGTAGCTATTTTTATAGTATTAATTCCTCTAACCATGCATATAGGAGGTCATCCATCTTCTAATGCCTTCAGTGTTGCAAAGTTTCCACTCTGTGATCCTTCACATATTTAAGTTTACTTCATGGTTTTTAGATTTTTATTTTGAGACAACTGTGAATGGATTGCTTTTCCCCTCAACCTGGAGAAACTCAAACTTACAAACAAACAAACAAATAAAAAATAAAAAATAAAAAAATAAAAAAAGCAAGTAATTTCTAGCCCAGGGGGCGCCAAACACCAGCTAACCCTGCCTGCTTTGGCTATTGAAACTGATAAGCACCAGTGTTCTTTCCCTTTCAGGACAAAAACTCCAAAACTTCTCTGAGGACTTTGGAATATGAGAAATTTTGAATATGACTTTTTAATATCCTTTAACAATATCATTTGTGACTTCATTAGCCGCAGTGCTATTGGAGTGCTGAGAACAAGGTGCCAAAGCTTAAGACACTTGGCAACAGAATCCAGTGCAATAAATGATCACAAAGGAGAGATAGACTTGATATGACATTATCAAATCAATGTGTTTCAAAATATTAGAGATAAGTAGGAGACAAGACCCAGCATGAGTAGACCATCTGGCTTACTAAATAGAATGCTGCGTTAGTTTCATTCCTAGGTTACAACATGCAAATGACATATATTGATAAATGCTACACAGCTGCCCCACCCTCTTAGTGACACTGAGCCATAAGATGATTGGTCATCATCAGCCTTCGTTCCAATTAGGAAATAAATGGGTGGAGGGGTGGCTGCTGAGCACACTGGGTGGAGTAAGCATTTTCTGTTCACCACTTTATCCACCAATTTGTGTTGCTTCCATCCAGGTTTTGAGAAGTTAGTCTGGAGGATTTCCTGCAGAGCTCGTTAAGACACACTGACAAGATGCACTGTATCGCTGTACGCTGTACGCTGTACGCAGGAGGTGCTCAGCAAACGCCAACTGCTCCCCTGGTGCTGATAGCTTGCTTTGCTATCAACGTGGTGCCTTGCCCGAGTTTCCCATGAAAGACAAGAGATGACTCCAGTGAAAAATCACCCAATAAACTCTTCAGATTGCAGGCAGTTGGTTGTGTGTAAAGGCCCATCTCGGTATTTTGTGATTTGGAATGAGAACATTAGGCTGTCTTTAAATAGCTGCTTCCTACCCACTTAGTAATTCTTTAGAAAAAAAAAATACCAAGAATTACTGGATGCAATAAAACTGATTGTGTATTGAACTAATTTGAACATTGGCTCACTTGTTCACATCTGCAGAGCTAGTGTTCTGTTAGGGGACCAATTTGTTTATCACACAATACCCAGCCACACCCTGTCACTAGCCCGTGATTTTATATGTGAGATGGGTCTGACACTGAAACTGAGAGCAGCACTTTCAGAGCAGGACCCCTGCCTCAGATTCCTTGAATGATGCAGAGAGAGTCAGATGTTAGACTCCCGTCTCTGTTTCATTATCTATCTAATGAAGGGGACCAAATACATCTTGTGCTGTCTGTGTTTAATAAGTATGGAGGCCATTTACTACATCATGGGAATGGAGTCTGCGAAGTCTTAATGAAAATAAAGTGCATAACAGGAAAAGAAGGTGCAATATATTTTGGGCTCTCGTGTGGTCATGAGGATAGATCCTTCCCCAGAGAGCATAACAGAGGAATATTTTAGTTGCAGATGTGGAATGAATGTAGCTTCTAGCTGCATATTTTTTCTGGCTTTGACCATGTGAAACACAGATGTTTTACAAATCATCTTTCTATTAAGGCCGTGATAACCCAGCGTAGTTTGAAAATGGTCCCATGTTTTCAATTAGATTGTTTCCAGTGTATAACACTGGACAGAACTGGCTTTAGAAGGTGGTTTCTAACTTATTTTCCCAGAGTACCCATCCAGTAGCCTCTGGAAACCAGGAAGCAGGTAGAAGTCTCACTGGGTCCATGAGTCTCCTCACACAGGACAAATGAGATGTGGCATGGGTGGTTTCAGGGAAAGCAGAGCATCAAGGGGCAAGTTCAAGGCCCTGATCTCATCTGTCAGGAACTTGCCAAGGCTGGGTCCTCCAGGTCCAGTTACAAAGTGCTTGTGTTAGCCCAGCTACCACTATGGTCCACAGGAGTATGGTGGACTGCAAAGAAAATGAGTTTTCCAGGGATTATCTGGTAGTGTCTCTATCTTTGAGGAAACTGTTGATCTTACATGAAGCACAACCACAGAATGAGCTCTGTTACAGGCTGCTTGATTGTAACTGACTTGAGGTCCTTACTGCTGCTTCCTGAGCACCTCCCCACTGGGTCCCTAGTGCATGGTCTGAAGTTACTCCCACTGTATGAGTGTTGTCGCCATTAGTCTCAGCAGACAAGCATGGATTTGGCTGAAGTGATTAGAATAGACCACAGGAATGGAATCTTGTATACATCACTATTCCAGTAACATAATAATCCAAAACCTGCATTTGGAATTACTCCATTTCTGACATCTCTATCTAGACCATGAGAGTATTCTGATCAAAAGGATGGTACAGGCTGTACATCCCTCATTGAATTGCTTGGAACAGAACTTTTTCAGGTTTCAAAGATTTGGAATTTTTGGAATATTTGCAAAAATTTTGCAAGTTGAAAAATTTTAATATGAACATCTGAAGTGTTCCAGAAATCCCAAACCATTTGGGACTCATGACAGTCTTCACGCAGGTTCAGAATTTTGAACAGTTGAGCTTGTATACGATCAGACCAGATGATGCCTAATGTGGATAGTAATTTCTGTATTGAGTTTGCAGACTGAACTCCAGGTACAGCAGAAGAACAACGACCCACCTGGTGGTGCGGTCTCATTTGCTTGGATTTTCCACAACTACCTTCAAGAACATAAGATGTGATCACCCAAAGATACACACATGCCCATACTTACCTCTGACTCAAAGGAAAGTAAATATGTAGCACCATTCTAGATCTTTAAAAAAAAAAATCCCCAATGTGGCTTGGGCTCAACTCTGAGCTTTTCTGTCAAGGCATCTTCGTCCAGGTTAAAGATGATTTTGGTTCTACCCCAAAGCTGGGCCTTTCCCAAGCACAGGGAAAAATTCCCACAGGAGCCATGAGGAAGCAGGAAACAAGTTCAGTGTCTCAAAGGCATTCTAGGCTCTATTCATTTACATCTTTGAAGCCTTACTGCTGGTTTTTCACACTTGCATACCCTCAGGAGTAAACTGGTGTTCAAAATAGAAACAAACGTTTGCTGAGCATCTCCTGGTCATTGGCCAGAGCAAGTTATTTTGATTCCATTTTGAGTGGGGTTGTACCCCTGCTTTGCTACACGCCTTACATACTGAGCCCAATTACTCATGTGATCTCTTCATCAGTAGAAGGTCATGACCCCACAATGTTGAAGCTAGTGGCCATGACATCATCTACTCCAGACCACTCATTTTCTACAGGGTCTGCAGTTTGAAGAGCTCCCATGGTCTGGGAAAGTTCACAGAGCAAATGAGTAACAGAGCAGACTGCAGCCGAAGGATGCAGAGCTCAGATCTCTGAATCTTTAGACGTCTCTACTCCCACTCTTCTTCACCTTCATTCTGCAGGAGAAGAAAAATGCAATGGAATTAGCACTGCCAAAAGTCTATTCCTCTAGGGGAGCTTTTGTTTCTACAAAGTGATAAGCGTATCAGTTTGCAATAGGCATCTGACATTTAGAGGTCTTAAATATCCAGTGAGCTTATTAAAGAGAACACTCAGTTTTGGTGGAGTTTTTTTCCCTAATAAAAATTTATCTTACAAACAGGAAATTAAAATTTTCTGACCAATTCAGCCACCCAAGCCCAGACAGACTGTTCATAAGATGACAGGAGGGTGTGAGGGCTTCAGGGGCAGAGCACAGAGATTTTCCCAGATTGGAAGATGCAACTGGTGATATTGGTTAGACACATGTTAAGAAACCATGCCATGCCCCACACATGAATAGCATGGATCTCTTTCCTTCTTCGTGTGCAAAGTTAGACATTCCTTGGGACTTACGTTAAACAAACAAGCAAATAGGACTGAAGACAAGTTGGTAGGACTTAAACTCCTGCTTTATCTGACAAGCTATTTAAGAGAAAAAAGAAATGCACGCCAGGCATCATCTTACCCATGAGCCTCTGCTATGATATCTTCCCAAGCTCATGTCAGTGAAGTTCACATGGAGCCAGTGTAGACAGCTACCAAGTGACCATACTTCTCTTTGCTCAAGAAATCCTGATTTACGTGTATGCTGAGCCTCTTTTTCTATACTCTATTCTTACACACTCCCCTGCACACTGCAACAAGATATGGACATCCACAAATCACTAGAAATCTTTTTAACCTTTTTTGTTTGTTTCTTTCTAGAGATCCTGCCAAGGACAGAGATGTAAAAACCAGAGAAGTCTGAATAATCGAGCAAATGGCAGGGCTCTAAGACAGCAATGGTGACTTCAAATCCATTCCTCTAGATCTGGGTCTGCAGAACCAGTCTGTCATTCAGTCCAGTTCCTTCTAGAACCCTGGCTCTACTGTTGTCTTCTGCTTCTCTTGGAGAAAGTCTCAGGTACTGGCTGGATTTGGTACTTTGGGGAGTTCTCCTGCCTCAGTCACAGTGGGCAGCACTACCACTCTGTTGGCAGCAGTTTAGCAAATGGAGGAAGGCTCTTAAGGAAAGTACATTTGAGTCACGTGGCTTCTTTTATCCCCTCTTCTCACCATTCAGAGGGATGTGGAGCACAAGTTCTTATCCCGTCTCAACCTCCAGTCTATGACTTGGCTTCTCTGAGCTCTGGCACAACCATCTTATGTCTACAGTCGAAAGGGGTCTGAGTGGGGACAAGACAGGGGATTCTGTTTTCTTCTTAATCAGAGAGTAGGCATATCTCACCATCTGAAAGGAACCTCAATGGTCTTTTCAGTGCCCACTAAACAGGATTCCCTCTGACAAAGGACCAAACAACTTGTCTTTGAAAACACAGGGAGTCAGAGATTCCTTACTTCACCCAGTAAACTCTCCATTAGATGTTCCTACTGCTAAGCAAGGGTGTGTGTGTGTGTGTGTGTGTGTGTGTGTGTGTGTGTGTGTGTGTGTGTGTGTGTGTGTGTGTGTTTAAATATCTCTTTTGTATTGAGCAAACCCTCCTCTCAAGAAGAAGATCACTGACCTTAGTTTCTGTCTTAATTTTCAACTATGGTGGTAACATTGTTATGTGACCTGAGTTTCACCTCCATCTGAGAGAGCTGTGTGGATTTGCTGTGGTGAAGGGGCTCAGCTCCTCTGTGAGGAGAGCAGGGATCAGCATTCTCACTTGGCCGATAGAGAACGGGAGGCAGCAGTTCTTCCCTTGTAAGTTTTCTTGTATTCTGAATGTTTTGTGTTTTCACTTTTAAAATTGGTTCTTGGGGAATCTTTTACAATGTATTTTGATAATATCCATCCCCTCCCCCAGCTCCTTTTAGATAGATGCACCTCCCGTCCCTTCATGCCCAACTTTGTGGCCCCTTTTATTTTCATGACATCAAGTGCAATTTGTGCTGCACACCTATTCTTGGATATGTGGCCATTCACTGGAATTTTGACTTACAGGGCCACAGTTCCATGAGATCTGTGCAACTACTGCACCAGTGGTGTGCCCTGCCAGGCTGCTCATCATTGTAGCTCTTGGAACCCACAGCTAGTTACAAGCGATGATTGCATTTCTTCTCTAGGAGTATGCACAGCACCTTCCACCACTACCAAAACCAGACAGGAGCAAAAACACTTCTATGCCAGCAGCAGCTTGATGGCTCATGTCTGGGGCTCACACTGTTTGCGCAGCAATCGTGTCTTACGTACCATCACGCTCCAGAGGGTCATCAAGAGCGTTAACAATAGCTGCAAGGTTTGGGGGGCCGTAGGATGTCACCAGCCGATGACTTTAAAAGAGGTAACATTTCTGACACTGGTCTTATTTATTAATTATCATGGGGCAACATCGTCTTACTGTTGGAGGGTGACTCCTATATATGCTTCCTATGAGTTTCTCTAAAAAATCTTTAGTGTTATTTAACCCTCTTCGATTCTGCCTTTCCATCTCCCACCCTCATTTAACTTTTATTGCTCCATTATTTCCCTTTAGCCTTTTATTACTGTGCATTCTATCTCCCTGCCCCCTTACTATCTCCTGACCTCTATGTGTATTCCAAAGGAATCACACACATCTGAAGACTCAAAGCTGTCATCCACAAGGAGAAAATGTGCAGCATTCTGGGTCTGGGCTGCCTCACTCAGAATAAGTATTTTCCAGTTCCACTCAGTTACCTGTGAGTTTCTTCTTTCTTTTTGTCTTTCTTTTTGAGACAGTTCTTTAGTGTGAATTAATTACTATCATTCTTACTTTAATTATTGTATTGACTCCTGTGATTCAGGTTTGGTTTTTTGTTTCTGTTTTTAAATGGGCATGGTCTCTTATCCCCCAACTCCCCACCCCAGCTGGTCTGGAACTCACAGTACAGTGGAGGATATTTATTTGTTTGTTTATTTGTTTGTTTAGACAGTCTTGCTATGTAACCTAGCTGACCTGGGATGCATTATGTAGACAAGGCTGGCCTAGAACGCACAGAGATCTGCTTGTCTCTGCCCCTGAGTCCCATCGTGCCCAGCTTTGGTTTTCTTAATGACAGAATAGTATCTTGTTGACTACATACATTTTCACGATACATTCTGCATCTTTTGCAATTTGTTTGTGTGTTTTAAATAAATTAATCTCAACTTACATATGTCTAATGTAGGTAGAAAGAAGCTGTGTTCTCTATTTTATTTCCAGGAATACACTCATCAGTAATAGCCATTCCCCCCAATCTGTGTTGTGTATAGATTTCTCTGAATGAAGACATTCTGTCATGGTGGGAGGATTGTTAAGATTCAGGAAGTCAACAACTCATAAATCTCAGAAAGTCCCTGAAACTTACCGGATTCACAGGGGTTCTTTCTTTTCAAGGTTATATAAATAGTAATTAATGCTGAAGGAAGGATGGTCCCATTTTCTTTTTTTGTTTTTAAAATTGTTATTGTCTTTTTGTGAATTTTACAACAAATACCCCAATCCCACTCATCTCCCTGTCCCTTCCGCCCTCCACCCTTGAAACCTCCTCTAAAAAAGAAAACAAAAATAAAAAATTAAAGTAAAAAAAAAAAAGATAAAAAAGAAAGAAACAAAACATCTTCTGTAGCATGCCACAGTGTGTCACAGGGTATATATAGTTTTATCCAAGATGTTTACTTACAAATGTTCATTGCAATGAGTCACTGTTCTTGTTCCAGGCCTCTGGCTTCTGCTGTACTATCAATAGTGGATCCTTACAGGGACTCCTCTCAGATAACCTGCTGTCGCTGTGTCATGAAGATCCTGCAGCTTTGGATCTGCAGGACAAGCCCCTTCATGCTCTACCAGTTCTTAGATAGCAGAGATTTGGGGATTGGCCAACTCAAAATCCTGTCTTTTGGCCTGGATGATGGCTGAGCTGATCAGCCTGCCAGCTCTCCCATATGCACACCACCAGGGCCAGATCTCCAACACTGCCCCAGCTTGCTCACTCAGTGTCACAACCAGTAAGAGTCAGGGTCAGCCCTCCCTCTCTGAGGCCACCTGGGCCAGCTCTATTGTGCTGTCCAGGTGCAGAAGCTCTTCTGAGCACTGCAGCTGGTGAGGGGCAGGGCCAGCTCTGAACAGCCCTGGGATTTCAACATGATCCCAGGGGGGCAAACCAAACCATGACCTTTGGTAGTAACATGGGCCACAGACATTGGGACAGACCCTGCTTCTGCAGGACCATGAACCAGACATGGCTCTCAGGGGCAGATGGTCCAGAACTTCACCATGGTCTCAGGTGGCAGTGGCCTACTCACATCAAGCTGCTCCTCACCACCCTCATGTCTCCAGTTTCACCTCCCTATATAGTGCACAAGCCATTCGGTTTCTCTTCGTCTTCCATCTCTCCACCACAGACTTCACATCATAGTGGTACCTATGGCAGGAGGGCCACTTGGTGGCAGTAGGCAGGCCTCTGGGTGTCTTCTGCCTGCCTATACCAGGTGGCAGTAGGCAGGCCTCTTGACTTTCCTATTTTTCAAACTGCCTACAAGTTGAACAGAAAAGTCCAGGGTTCCAGTTTTGTGAATGTGCACTCATGCTGGAGTACAGTTTCAATGATGCCGCTCCCTTTGGGTTTCCATGCTCCCATAAGGAATCCCTTATTCAGTCCTGCAGACTGTCCACATAAACTCATTGGTCCTCCAAGTTGGCTGTTAATGGCATTTTACTTTGGTCTTTTGTTAGTCCTTTATCTGGGGTGAGTAGGCACATGTTCAATTCTTTCTGGTAGTAGTGTCTCGCAACACTCTGCTATGGGGAGTTTTCCCATCATGTCGGAATTCATCAATTTAAACTCAGTTTCCCTCTTAGGGCTCTTGAGGCTATGCTGCATCTGATTCAGTTATGTGTCTCATTTTCTCCTTACCCATATTGATGTGCCATTGAGTATGATACCAGGGTCAATGTTTTTCATTAAGACACCAAGAAGTGTCCACATTTGTCTATCTGTCTTTCTGTCTATCTGTCTCTCTTTTGGGACTTTATATCTACATTCTTTTCCCACACAATTTATAACACTCCTCCCTTCTGAATCAAGTCCAGCTTAAGACCTTAGCCAATGTGCTTGTAAAGTCAACCCCTCTATGGGGCTTGCTTCTTAATAAAGTCCTGGCATGGTTATCCCACTAAGCAGGAGCCTACAAACAGAACTACACTGTGGTCAGAACAGCAAGGGGACTGAGTCAGCAGAAACTCAACTGGTCAGCAGCAGCCAGAACAGCCACTTGCAAAGTTCCAAGACTCATGTGGCACTGAAGAATGCTTGTGTCAGTGAGTATAAGCTCCACTGTGAGTTACAATGGTCTTAATAGTCTCCCCGTGCTTCTCCAGGCATCTGAGTCAGTTTGCTAGGTGGATCCTCTCAAATTTTCAATGACTAGCTTCCAATTCAGAACTTCCATGTACATGTAGTGGGGTTGGCTGGGAGATATGTAAATATGCTTCACCTACTCCAGCTGGAGACAAGTCCTGAGTGAGCTTCTGTTATTTCACATGAGGTTGGCTCACCCATGCTCAGCCTGATACTATATGTGATTGAATACAGAAAGCTCCATGTGTCATCACTAGCCTCCAGAGCTCAGGGTGCTGGGTGTCACAGCATCCCCATTTTCCCCCGAGGAATTTGCTTAGTGGACTTCTGTGCTTATGACTGCTCTCTGTTACCTTGTGAACTCACAGTCCCCAGTCACTCATTATATACTTCAACAGAAGTTTCAGTAACAAGTTAAAAATTGGAGCTCAGATCTAAAAACTGGAATGTAAGGTTTCATCTCACCGTTGGAGGTGAGCGATAATCTGGAGTTTAGACTCACCAGCTGGAGTTGTGGAGAAGAAGGATCCACGCTGTGCTAAAAAGGAACCCAGCAAAGGACATAACTAAAGGAGTCATGATGCCATGAAGAAGGGGCAAGTCAAGAGCAAAGACCCAAGGACGGACAACATGCCAGTGAAACCATATCACCCAGAGAGGACCACAAACCTAAAGGAGGAGTCGGCAACCTGAAGGGGGAGTAGCAACTAAGGGCAGCATCCCAGTGGAGTAAAGGTGGACCAGAGCATAAGTCACTCTGGGTTGGTCTATGACAATCCCATCAGTGTGGCAGTCACCAGGGTCCTCCTGTTCATGGATTTAAAAGTGTTCCACATGCCAACGGGACAAATCTTTGGTGTTACACAATCGACCTACTTACAACTCGTTGTGTGGCTCTGAGAAAGGCTACTTAACCTCTCCAAGAGAGCTGGCTCACCTCATTTGTAAAGTGAGGAAGGCAGGCCAGTGTATTCCCACTGCACTCTTAAAATAACTGATTCTATGAAGACACAGTTCAAGGAATATTAGCCTGCCAAAAACACATATTCAAGTAGAATGTAATTAAAATATAACACTAAATCACAATGGAGTTTATTCTGGATGCAACATCTACTTGATTTTTTGGATCACCTAGTCTCAACAGAGTTCTCAACATCCACCATGCAATTCCCACGGTGAAGTCCCGATAAATCTATGCCATGGATCCTGTCCATTTGACTCATAATGGACTCACTGTGTATTAGGGAGATGCTTCCCAAGATTTGTGTGAAGGGAACACACACCAACACTGATGGCAGCGCAGGTATGTTTCCCAGAACTGAGAATAACCCATCTTGGAGCACTGTTCTGAAAGTCATTTAGGTTTCCATAGTAAGAGTGGATGTGAGCCAAAATGCACATTCAGAGCTTCTCTGTTGCCAAGTGGGAAACTGGAAACACACAGGAAGAGGGACTTAATTTTACATGCCTGTGCATTTATTCCTTTAACTCATCTTTGCTAGTGGAATGTAGACTTTGGTGCAGCCAACACCAGGTCTGGTGCAAGAAGATTGTCTTGATAGACCTACAGATAGAATGAGGCACCTATCAGAGCAGATGGTGCTGGACCTGGTACAATGGTCCCCACGAGACCTACCACCGACATAACAACTTAGGAGAGTCCAAAATCTGATGCTCTTAAAAGACACAATACCAAGCCATCTTTGATGAGAGAAAGCAGTAGAAGACCTATAGGGCCATACAGTAAGGTCAGGGACAGAGCCATAGTGGGGACACCTCCTAAGGCAGTGACAGGTTTCTATGCACACAAGGACACTGATGCTTGAAGCCCAGTAGAATTAGAATGGTAGCCAGATCTGAAACACTATTTCCCCTGAAGGTTCTGTATCTAGTTGACGGTAGTTTTCCTTAGAAACACTTCTTTAGAATTAAGTCTGGATTTTTGGTTCCAAAAATATATCTCCAGTTAAGAAAAAGTTCTAAGAAGTATTATAAGAAGATATGATCAACTCTAATCCTGTCATTTGAATTTTTTCTCCACGTGACAGGGTTAGAGTAGATATGAAGAGAAGGTGAAGTTGGGACATCCACTCCCGGATGGTGACTCTTCTTGCTATGTTTATATTCCACTGAGGAGAAGTAGCCACATGCAAGGGAGGCTGGAAAATGGATTCAGCCTTTGCTCACTGGAGGAAAGGAAAATGAGGTTTGCATAACACATAGTGGGCTTTTGTACATGTCTCATTTCTGTGTAACTGCCAGAGAGAAAATCTCCTGGCCTCTGGCATTTCTGTCAGAGTACCACAAGTGATTCGAGTAAGACCAGCTTGCCATTTCTATGTCGGTCTTAAAAATTTGTTGCTATCTGTGATTCACTGGGATTTCTGTCTTCCTCCTCACTTGACTTCTATGCTCTGAAACCCTGCACAAGACTGTCTTGGCATGATTAGTTTTTAATTTGTGCATTGAAACTTTATATCTAGGTTGCAACTATCATTAAAGTTATAATTTTATATAATTGCTAATTATTTAGAAATCCTTTCAATAAGAATGCTTTACACTGGACTCTAGTTAGTAAATTGAATTTTGCTCCTTAATATCAAGGCTTTTTGTCAAGTTGCTGCACACATTTCAGTGTATGAGGTCATCTGGCCTGGTGCTATTTGATGATGATCCTGTGGTTTGGGGTAGGGTAATCCACGCAGCTTTTCATAAATGAAAATCTAACTTGGTGGCACAGCTCTGGTGATCTGTATAGGCATGGATTGTTCTCATCCCTGTATAATGGCTTTTATAATGGTAATAGTCTTTCTTCTTATTCCTCAAGTGCCCCACTACCCTCTCTCATCATCCAGGAGCCCTCTTGCTTGTTGGTCTCCCTGTACGTATCCTCTCTGCCCCTTCCCTGCCCTCGGTTACTCTCTACCTGCATATCTACTCTTCTCTCCTTGTGGTTCCTTTCCACTTTCACAACCCCATAGCATACATACATGCATACATACATACATGCGTACATATATGCATACATGCATACATACATACATGCATACATAATACACATGAATCTTATTACATTAATACACATTAACATATTAAATCCATTAGTATTTATGAAAGACAACATATATTTGTCCATTTTGAGTTTGCCTTATTTAACTTGACACAATTACTTCCAGTTCTGTCCATTTTCCTAAAAATGATTCGTTCTTCCTTCTGATTGAGTAAAACTCCATTGTCTGTATGTACTCTATTTTTTTCTTTTTATTATTTTTATTGAGAGAGAAGGAGAGAGAGGGGAGAGAGAGAGAGAGAGAGAGAGAGAGAGAGAGAGAGAGAGAGAGAGAGTCAGAAGACAACTTAAAGGACTTTGTCTTCTCCTTCTACCGCGTGGGGCCTAGGGCTCAAACTCAGGTGAGCGGCTCGGCAGCTCATGCTCTTACAAACCGTCCAGCGAACTCAGCAGCCCTGTTATTATTTGAGGGCATCTCTACCCCAGCTCTGTAATGGTTACTCTGGTTTACACTCCCACAGCAGTGACTAGGATTCCTCCTCCCACATACCCACAGCAGCCCTTGCTGCCTTGGCTTTCTTGCTGACAGCCACTCTGATGGGATGGGATGGCCTCCCAAAGCATTCACGGTTTCTCCATGGCTAAAGATACCCAACAGTTTTCCAAATACTTGTTGGAAAAGTACATTTGTACTTTCCTTTCTTTTCCTTTCTTTTTTCTTTTCTTTTGAGAATTGTATTAATCAGTTTTCTGATGTGTGTGTGTGCTTGTGTGCGTGCGTGCGTGTGCGCTTGTGTGTGTGTGCTTGTGTGAGTGCGTGTGTGTGTGCGTACGTGCGTGTGTGCGTGTGTGCATGCATGCATGTGTGTGTGTGTGCGTGTGTGCATGCATGCGTGTGTGCGTGTGTGCAAATGCGTGTGTGCATGTGTATGTGTGTGTGTGTGCGTGTGTGCATGTGTGTGCATGTGTGTGTGCGTATGCGTGTGTGCATGCGTGCGTGCGTGTGTGTGTGTGTGTGTGTGTGTGTGTGTGTGGGCAACCCCTTTTTGAGTACTGATTGTTTCCATATCTGTGCAGAACATTTTGAATTTCATGTAATAACTTTGTAAACTTTAGGGACATTGTCCTATTTGGGGTCATTTTCAGAACATTTTTACCTATGCCATATCTGGCAGTGTTTTCCCCTCCTCAACTTCCAAAGCTTCCGCCTTACAGTGGTCTTTGGTCCCTTCTGGGGTGATTTTTCCTGTGGGGTAAGAAATACGAATTCCTTTCATTTCTCTACACATGGATTATAGTTTTTTCTTTCTTTTTAATATAATTTTTATTGATTCTTTGTGATTTTCACACCATGCACCCCAGTGCCACCCATTCCCTAGTCCTTCCATATGGAGTCTAGTTTTCTGTTTGTTTAAGATCGTCTTTTAAAGTGTTGTTCATTTAGCTCATACATAAAGAAGAATGAAGCTTATACTAGTTTTTAATTCTTTGTCTTGGAATTCATTTAATCCACTCTTTGGCATCTATTACTTTGGGATTTGCAAGTCTGGGGAGTCTTGTTGTCTTGGTTATCTATATATTTATTTATTTTTTGCTTTGGGGCTTGCTGGTGTGGGAACTAGGTCATTAATTAGATTTTTCTATTATCTTCATTTTTCTCAATAGAAGTATTTGCAATGTCCTAACTGGACTGGATTTAGTAGACTTGAGGTATCCTTTTCTTACCAGCACCACCAACAATAACAATAATAACAATAGCAATAATGACAATGACAACAACAATAGCAATAACAGCAATAGGAATAACAGTAGCAGTAAGAATAGCCTCCCAACAATTCCCTTGGACTCGGTCACTGGGTAAAACACAGGAGCCCTGTCAGTGATGCACTAAGGTGTTAATGTGAGTGGAAACGAGAAAAGCAGTGTCAGACTAGCAGTTAGTGGGACGGTACAGGAAAAGGAGAGGAATGAAAGCCAATGGAAGGGGAACAATAGGGACAAGGAAGGAGAAAGGTAGCATGCTTAAAGGTAGAACGAAGGAGGTGGAGAAATGCCATTAGGTAACCTAAACAACCTCACCTCAGAAGGCTCAGGCAAGGAGACCGCCAACCCGGCCAGCTTGTGTGCCTTGGAAAGTCTACCACAAAGAAGAAAAAGATTGCTTTAATTTAAGGTTGGAGGAGGAAAACTAAGGCCGAATGAGACCAGAGCAAGGGTCTGCTAGGTTGATGAAGATGCAGAGCTGGCACTGGTCCTTGCCAGGTCCCTTGCTCCTGGCTTGCCTCTCCAGTTTTCCTTCCTGGGCTCCCAGCTGCCAGTCACACCCCAGACAGTCCTGTATGGTTGAGTGGCAGATGCAGGTCCCATTGAAGGGCCTGGTTCCAAACGCTGCTCAGACCCCTGAGGATGTGGTCCTAGTGCCCCATCTTGAAAATGACAGCCTGCGTCCCCTGAAGTCTCTGGCGCTGATTCAAATTTCTTCCCCCACAGTCTAGAAGTATCCTTCTGGCCAGGTTTCAGCTTACAGCCTGACAGTCCCTCTGGGTTTCCCTAGTGTGTGGTTCGGGGTAGGTTTGGGGTGGCAAAGCAGCTGACTCAGCTTGTCCTTTTTGTTTTAATGGCTTCTTGACACGGATCCAGTTGAGTGCCAAAGAGAGGGTTATTCCGAATGGCCCCACCCTCTGCTGCTGCTGCAACTTCTGCCTCCTCTCTCCTCCCTCTCTCCTCCTTTAAACAGCCTTATTGGAAGTACAGCGCTGGTCTTCTGAAGCCACTTCTCAGGCCTTCTACATGCTGACTATGTATTCCTTTTGCAGAGAGGAGAGAGTGCTCCAGACTCCACGAATCCCTGAAGATGGCCTCTGGGCTTTCTCTCCTATTCGATCTTGCAAAGTTTCCTATTTTACTTTGCTGCTGAAAATACAAATCTTTGTCTGTTGCTCACCTATTCTGATGGCTCTTATCCAATTTGGCCTGGTTTATTTCCTGGAAATTTTAGCATATCTGAGTCATTCGCTCTCTCATCCACCCCGATTATTTAAGAAAAAGATTTCCTTTTTAAGGTGTATGAATTTTTTCCGGATGTATGTATGTGCATACCGTATGAATGCCTCTGCATGTGCAGGCCTGGTGCCTGCCCACAGAGACCAGAAGGTATCAGGATCCCCTGGAACTGAAGTTATAGATGGTTGTTGAGACCATATATATATATATATATACTCTTGATTTTTAATCCAATTAACTAGTATGTGTCTCTTTCTTGGTAAGATGAGACCACTTACATTTTGTGTTGTTATTTTAAAAGTTCATTAGTGCTTGTAATTTTGTTGATTGCTTTACTTACTGGTTGTGACACTGTTTGCTTGTTTGGTTTTGTTGGTTTTTTGTTTGTTCGTTTTGCTGTCAGGATCGGGGTCTTTCTTGTCTACCTCTGCTGTCTCTGTTGGCTTCCTTCCTAGCTACCCTTCACTAGTCTTCTCCTCCCATGGATGTGTTCTTCCTTGGGCCCTCATAATTGAGGCTTGTTCCTTCCTGTGTGTAGAATGTCCTTTTAAGCGTCTTCCGCAGTGTAGTATTTGTGGTCATGAGCTGCCTTAGTTTCTCTTTCCTTGGACTGCCCTTGTTTCTCTGTCAGTTTTAACAGATGGCTCTGCTGGAAACAGCAACCCAGACTGGCAACTACTTACTTTCAAGACTCAAAACACATCGTTCTGGGCTGTCAGTGGTCTCTCAACCTGGGGCAGGCAGTTCTTCACTCTTCCCCTCTAACTTAAAGGCTGCACTAGCCTAAGGTGCTTGCAATTTGGTGATGAATAACGTGCACCTTCAAAACTCACAAATTTGCTGAGAGTATTCAGAGCAAGAAACTTAATGCAAGACTCCATGACAGAGCATGTCAACGCTGTAAAGAAGTTCTTGAATGGTATGTAAAATACAGCAGATACAAGCCACCATCAAGCCTAAGAAGTGTGCTAAGTGTTTACAAAAGGCAGTGATGTACTCTTACCGCACAGTGTGTACCTGTGAACCTGAAGTGTGTGCAAAATATGGAAAGAAAGAAGATATAGTTATTTCATTTAATAAAGTAACAGAAAATACTGAGAATCGCCAAGATTCTAACCATAGAAGAAGCTACAGAAGAAAGGAAGGCAGGGTGAGGATTAGCTGCTGAGACATACTGCACAGACTGTTTCACGACATAAAACCCATGAAAATCGTTCAGAGAAACATATTATCTAATGCCAGACTAAACAAGGTGAGGCCTGGTGATCGTATCAGAACTATCTTATGGAAAACTAAGGTGGTTAGCTCTGTGGGTCCATTTTAGTAGACTGGCCTTGGGTATGTGACCCTTTCAGCAAAGGCCCCTGCACACCTTACAGGCAAAACACAGTTACACACATACACACACACACACACACACACACACACACACACACACACATACACACACACACACACACACACACACACACACACACACACACATACACACACATACACATAAAATCACCTGTGATGATTTTCCTTCAAAAATATTTTCCATACTTCATCTCATTGTTTATACCTTTTTCCAGTTTGAAAATACTCAGAAAAAATGTGTGGGCTGTATAACAATAACTAGAAAGGAAAATCTAACCTTCATACTCGAGTGGACATATTGCCAATATCAGCTGCTCCTGAGGTTCTTCATCATAAGCTTATCCTTCCCAGAGTCCCATTGCTCTGAACTCTCACTATTGCCTGTGTTTCTCCTTCCAGACAGTGCAAGTTAGCTTCACGTGATTACTGAAGTTTCCGTCCTTGTGTTTAAAATCCCAAAGCTTCAGAAAAGTAGCTTGGCAGTACCCTGAACTTTTCCACACGCTTTACCGACATTACTAATTTTAGTGTTTTGCTGTTTTCTTTGTGTCTTTATCTTTGTATGTATGCATATGATGTATGTATCTGTACATATGTGTGCATATATTTACTGATCCATTTAAAATAAATCTGAGGCACTAGTTTGGACATATATAAGTTCTACAGAAGGGTTGGGCAGGGGAAGGGAGGGGACAGAAAAGGAGGGGGGAGAGGGGAGGGGAGGGGAGGGGAGGGAAGAGAAGAAGGGAAGAGGGAAATCTGTGGATGTCTATCCCTTGCTTACCTTGGCCTCAGGCTATCAAACTCCAGGGCTCTGAGTTGATAGGCTCTGCTCCTAGCTACTGAGGTAGGGATGTATTTCATGGGCTTCCTACAGACTGTGCCTCTCTGTTTCCCGACTCTGGCTCTCCTGTTCTTCACAGCTGCCCCAAGGGTTGTCTTCGGCCATGCAGCGATAGCAGGTTAAACTCAAGCTCTCTGGCTTGAGGTTGCCAGGGTAGCGCTGCCAGTGTTTTCATCAGGGGCACCTGGCTTACCTTTTGAAGGTGGCTCCTCTTCCTGCACAATCCTCCTACACACACACACACACACACACACACACAGAGGCATACACTCACACACACACAGAGGCATACACTCACACACAGGTACACACACAGGCATACACTCACTCACACATAGGCACACACTCACACACACATTTATTCACATATACACATATACTCACACACGCAGACACACACAGGCATACACACACATATACACAAATACTCACATGCACACTCAAACACACACACACACACAGGCACACAGAGGCACACACATACACACTCACACACACACAGGTGCACACACACATACATGCACTACACACACACACACACACACACACACACACACACACACACACACACCACTGAAAAGTAGGCAGTGCTTTCTGGATTTCCATGTAAGTTACCCACTTACTCTAGAAGGAATTTTCACACATTATTTTCCCTCCTTTTCTTTCTGTCTATCCCTTGACCTTCTGACCTGAGGGCTATTGAAAGTCACTTCAGAGTATTTTATTTTAGAAAAATGATATAATTTACCATCCTCTACCTTTTCACATCAGATTTCCCTGCCTGGCCTGTCGCAGAACTCTCTATCCTGCATAAAACAGAGCCTGTCTCCCCATGCTACTGACTCATTCAAAGGACATTCAGAACTGGCAGCATGGACACCAACATTTACAATGTCATCTTTTCTAAAACGAATGTGCATAATAGTCTGTGAGGCCCCGAGAACATGAAATAAATTACCTTGTCAAATAATCTCGCCTTTGCCTTGAAATCTGAGGGTCATCCAGATTATTAATTGGTAATAGTATACTAATAATTTAGTATGTTTTTATCTGGTTGTTTTCTTCTGCTGCTGCTTCTTTCTTCCTCTTCTTCTTCTTCCTCTTCCTCCTCCTCTTCCTCCTCCTCCTCCTTCTCTTCCTCCTCTTCTCCTTCTCCTTCTTCTTCATCTTCTGACCAACATTATCAAAGGTTTAGTAGTCCATCACACAAATAAGGACAGGATGCAGCATCTTAGTGCCTGGAGGGTGCAGTTCAAACATCGGTGACCCTGGGCTCTTAGAATGTCTGACAAGGCCACATGTTGAAGGTGGCATGACCATCAGAAGTGTAAGATTTAGAAAGAGTACACTTGTCCCACATGCCAGCAGCCCTTGTTGGTTCAGGCTGCTCTGACAGACTGGATGTCAGAAACAACAAACACGTGCTTTCCAGCCTTTGGAGTCTGGGAAGTCCACGACCAGTATTCCAACAACACAATAGGGGTATTTCTTGTTATTACTGTTATAGAGCAGTAACATCGCTAATGTGACTGGTGGAACTCTATGGAAAGCCTTTGTGTCTTGCCAAAATCAAATTTACTGCCAAACAAGCTGGACATAATTGCATTCCACTGTGTTTGGGTAACAGCCTCAACTTGCAGAACGCAGAGCTTTCTGAGAATCAGGAAGATGGAGCTTCCTGAGAAAAGCCTCTCCTGCCCTTCCCTAGTGAGAAACCATTAGCAAGAATTGGAGTGGTCGTTAGGGGGGCATGTGACCTTCAGCACCCACTAGACTAATGGGGCCCAATTATGACTGACAATTGGCTATTGCCCAAATGGCCCATGAAATGTATAGGCAAGCATCCGTTTTACAGACCTTTTAAAAGAAGGCTCCAAATGTTGCTGGGTATCTTAAAGTCTGGGTTGCTCCATGTGGGCGAGACCACCCACTGTGTGCTGGCGCTGGGGGTTCTGTTTTAGAAGCAGGAGCTACTTCCAAGAGCTGCACGTGGTGTGTCTTGCAAGCCCAGCCCTTCAGGTTGTAACTATAAACTATTCTTGGACAATGGGCTCTGGACTTGTTTGCTTAAGTTGGAAGTTTTCTTGCAGATGAAAGAGCTTAAGTACAAATCAGACATCGAACTGGTACATTTCGAAAGAAGACATGATCTGAACATGGCCACCGTTAATAAAAGCAGTCATGGAATCCATTCTGGCAAGAGGGAAGCCGTAAGGGAGAGGCCTAAGGGCATGATGAGCAAAGGTTGTGTAGCCATGCTCAACGGACTTACAGTGTAGTTCCTCAGGACAAAAGTCATTACCCATCAATCACTACAGATGTCAGTCCTGCACAGTAGTCTGAACAGTGTCATCCAACAGTGGAGGGCAGGGCCATTCTAAGCTTCAGGAAGATTCCCCTCAAATGGGAAGGGGTATACCTGGATTACGATATCCACGTTAACTGTAAAACCTCACAAAAATACCATTAGGAAAAACCAGTGTGCCCTCCAATGAGGAGCTGAAGAGTGTGAGCCAAGAGTCACTGGCCGCTATGATGGCTCTAACCATGCACGTACTCAACAGATGCGAAAGCAGTCCTTGAATTCTCCCACACGTATTAAAAAGGGCACAGCACTGTAGCTTCCTAGGAAGGAAAAGCTGCAATCTCTCCAGAGTGCTTCCTAGAGATTCTGATGGAGCACCATTCAAAGCAGCAGTGTTCCTGGTTGTTTCCCAGGAGACACTTGGAAGGCAGTTTCCAGCCCCGGCAGAAGAGCATCACACCTGTTTTGAACTCTGCCATCCATAATGCGGTCAAAAGGGGGACTCTGAGGGTGACTAGCTTTTCACAAAGGACTTGGCCACAATGAATCCCAGGAGCCATCATCAGGGTAAGCAGATCCGGCCTGACAGGAACAATGTGTTGGAAAGCAGCAGAGGGGGGGCCTGGGGTCAAGACCTGGCTCTGCCCCTATCACCCAAGGGATTCCCACTGAGAAGCTTGTGTACCCTGCCCTCCCTTAGCTTCCGCTACAGGACCCACGAATGTTGCTACATTTGCAGTGGGTGGTGCTTTGAACTGAGCATTTTTGAATACCATCTATTCCACTCAGATTTGATTTTACATTCAAATTCCTCTATGTATGACCCATGGGCTTAAGAACTAGATATTTCTGCAAACAATGTCTGCAGTGTCTGTGAGACAGCAGTCTTTGCACTGTCATGCTCGGCTTCATTTGAAAGCAACCATTGTGCTAATGGCATGGACAGGATCTTCCCTCGCCAGAGCCCACACTAGTGAGGACGGGCATTGACAGCTCCTGCTACGCCCAAATCTGATGAGCAGCCATTTCCCAGGTACCCCCTCTTGGCATCTTTTCTGTCCATCCACTTCATGCATAGCTGTTAGCTGACTCATCCGAGGTCATATTTAAGCCCCCAGAGCCCAGTGGAAATGCCAGAAGGACATTGGTTACCCAACCGGCCACCTACATATTAAGTTCATGCTAGCAAGCTAGATACTCAGCATTAAATTGCTTCTAAACCATATTCTCACATTCTCTGGGCTTTGAGGAGGTAATTCTGACAGCTTTTTCATAGCCGTAGAAAAATTACCCTTTAAAATACAACATTAAGCATGGGCAGAGCGTAGGGAGGGAGGGGATTATTTATCAAGTCCCACTAGATCCCAGAGCCTATACCTGGTCGTCTCAGCCGGTCTGCTGGATTCCCCTGTGTGATCAGTCACTTCTGTCACCACTGGGACAACAGCACACCAGGAACGGCCTGGAAGACAGAAGATCTAGTTTAATTCGTGGATTCAGAGATCTGAGTCCCTCATGATACGGAGGGCAGAACATGCTGCTGAGCTTCCAGCAGTGACAAAGCAGAGGACAGAAAGGGTGCAGGACAAATACCGCTGGTACTCTCAGCAACCTACCTCCTCAAGGTAGCCTCTGCCACCTACAGTAGCCAGATGCTCCTAAAATAGTCGGCCTGCTGTGAGCCTAGGTTTGAACCCATGAGCCTTCAGGGGGGTGGGGGTGGGGGGTGCATTTTATATTCAAACTGTAATACACAGATGGAGAAGCAGTCTAGACATGAAGTGATTTCACCCGCTAGTCCCATCAGAGTGCCTGCAGACTGGGCTATCTTGCCTCAACCTCACTGTACAGTTTCTCTGGGTGACCACCAGACTCCTGGCTGGAGGCATCTGCATGCACAGAGGCTCTGAAGCATCCTCTAGGCCCAGCATGAAGTATATCCTTCTGGGTGAATGGGCAGCCAGTCCTGGTTCCCTTATCCAGTGCTGGAATCATGTCTTTCTCCTCGGCTTGTGTCTTCAAGTTTCAATGCCTGTGTGGGGGCCACTGCAGCTCCCATAGGTGCTCAGGGTTTAAGTCCTGGCCTACCATTTACTACATGAACCTATCTGATGTACATGTCTCTCTGTGCCTCAGTTTCTCTATCTGTAAAATAACAAACACAGAACCTATCTATAAAGTGAGTTTGCATAGATACAATGCTTGAAATTGTACTTGGTGTACAGTTAATACTGTGAACGCCGGTATCAGCTGATATTGCTACCATAATAAGCACCACCATCCAAAGTAGCCTTGTGCATTGTTGGCTCTTTCCCTTATTCCTACCTGATTCTTACCTCCATCTCTGCCCTGCCCTGCTCTGCTGTCCATGTCTTCAGCAGCTGCTTCTTGCCTGCTCCTCTGTGACTAACATTTCCTTTCCCATGCCTTACAGAGCTGCAGGGTCTGTCTACAGTCAAGTGAGACCCACCATCAGTTTTCAGCTCTTCCCTCCATTGCCTAGAGCATCCATTACTAACACTTTCTGGAAGTTTCATCACTTTCTGTCTTAGTCAATGCTCTATTGCTGTAAAGATAAACTACTATCACAGCAACTCTCATAAAGGGGAACATTTAATCGGTGCTGGCTTACAGTTCAGTGGTTTAGTCTATTATCGCCACGGTGGGAAGCATGGTGACAGGTGGGCAGACATGGTGCAGGAGAGAGAGCTGAGAGTTCTACGTCCTAATCAGCAGGAAGAGAGAGACACTAGGCCTAGCTTGAGCTTTGAGACTTCAAAGTCCAATGACACACTTCCTCCAACAAGGCCACACCTCCTAATTGGGCCACTCCCTAATGACCAACTATTCAATCTATGGGCCCTATGGGGACTGTTCCTATTAAGAGCACCACACTTTCCAACTTGATCTTCCCAGTGGTCAGTTTTGCCCATGCTGTCATCTCTCTGCTCAACCTGGTCAGCCTTCTCTGAGAACACTAGCAATTCCACATTTCTCTGCCCTGTCTAGGACAGCCACTCACCCCGAGATGCCATGTTCTACTTTCGACTTTTCACAGTGAGCTCTTTTGCCTAAGAGCCTTGCTACCCAGCCTGTCTCTAAACACATGCCCATGACACTCTAAGTATGCTTCACTCTGCTGTAATCTACGAGACTCTTTTTTTAAAAATCTTTCACAATTTCTCTCTCTCTCTCTCTCTCTCTCTCACACACACACACACACACACACACACACACACTTCTTTGATCTGTCTTCTTCTATCCCCACCCCAATCCCTTCTTCTTTCTAACCAGTGCCACCCCTACTTTGATGTCTTTTTAAAATGTATGTCTTACTACATTCAATAGGGCTATTGCATGAACGTTTTATAATCTAATTAAAACATAACTTAAAAAACAAAGTTTGAAGGCAGGTATGAAAAATTGTCAGAAGGCATAGGCTATTCAATGAAACTCCTAATAGCAGGTGTGAGATACCTCCATATGAGTTGTTGGTCAAGGAGGGCCCAGAGGCCTCAAAGCAATTCAGGCTTTGCCATTGCTCTTAGTTGCCTGCCATGACTAGATGGTTGTTATTGCTGGAGACACTGTACACATTGGTTATCCAACACTGAGAAATCAAGCGAGAACTGATCTGGCAGCTTCCTTCATGTTAACTAGCTTTCATAGTGCCAAAAGATACTATGTGGGCCACGGAGGGGCAAGAATCAATGATCTTACCTAGCTGTGAACTCTATTGTAACACTATGGTACTTTGGATTGGAATGGCTCCCACTGGCTCATTTGACTACTTGGTCTCCAGTTGGTGGGATGGTTTGGAAAGGATTAGGAGGCGTGGCCTTGTTGGAGGAGAAGTGTCACTGGGGATGGGCTTTGCAGTTTCAAAAGACCCATTTGATTCTCAGTGCTCTCTCTGCTTTGTGTTTGTGGATTAAGATGTAAGTTCTCAGCTGTGGCTCTAACACCATATCTGCCTGTCTCCTACCATGCTCCCTGCCATGACAGTGATGGACCCCTATTCCTCTGGAAGTGTAAGCCCCAAATAAACCCCTTCCTTCTGTAAGCTGCCTTGTCATGGTATTTGTTCTAGCAATAGAATAATAACTGATCCAAGTGCAAGTGTGGTACCAATCTGCCAGGCCAGATGTGCCCACTGCTACACTTGTGGCACGACTGTTACAAAGGTTACACACTACTTTGTGTTTGGATTTGAGGTCTGTCCTACAGAAGAAATTCATGCTTGGTTCTGTAAACCTTGTCAAAAATCTCACAGTTTGGGAGATCATAGACCCTGGGTGGAGGAGACGAGGAGTACTTGTTTTGCTAAATGTTGTCTGGCTTTCGTCCAAATATTTATGCGTGTATCCACGTATTCATGCTGCTCCCCACCTTACTCGCAGAAACTTCTGTTGGTGATGGACAGCTGCGGGTGCAGGGACTCATAAATAGTCATGGTTCTGAGAACAAGTGACCATTGAGTCCTCGTCCCTAAATGGGACATCTATGAGATTCTTGACCAGTTCTTACCCCCAACATTTGACAGAGGGCTTCTTCTAGGGTGGGTGTTTCATAAATGTTTGTTAATTGAAAGTTTATTTCACAGGCTAGGCTAGAATGACAAAAAGCTGTTAACTTCTGTTTTTCGAGAAAAATAAAGACAAAGACTGAATCAGGAACAAAATTGATATAGATCTCTATTCCCTACACTTTGCCAAATTATGTCTTAAAAGTTTTTTTTTTTTAATTTATTTAGTAATTTGCAATTGAAATTTATTTTCTAAAGTGCTTTCCTTCAAGGATAAGCCCAGGTGTCCGAGTATATATAGTTAAACAGCCTGGGAATCTTGGAAATTTTAATGAATATTCTGTCTTTTGTGGGAGCACATAAGAAATCCAGGATGCTTGGATTAACCTTCAAAAGAACAGAAAATCTCTATTTGTAACATGAAAACAGAATGAAGTCATCTTTAAGGATTTCAACCAGGCTGAGGACTTGAACCCAGGGGACTCCATGGTTCCTACGCTGGAGATAGAACCTCCTCCCACCTGCTTTTGCTGAGCTAGACTATGGTGTAGAAGGAATTTATATAGATATGCTCTTGGTTCAGTAAAGAAAAAGGCATCGTAGAACAAATGGATCAAGGTAAAAGCTATGCCTGCTTATAAACATATAATTGGCCGGAAACCTCAGCTTGGGCCACAGGGCCCCACACCTGATCAGCGCCGGGACAAAGATCCCTCGCC
>CM052700.1:28890127-28922296 GCA_028551405.1 Uromys caudimaculatus | reverse complement strand
GGGGACACGGGGTTTCTAAAGAAAAGGGGAATCATCGGAAATGTAAATAAAATATCAAAAAATAAAAAAAAAAAAGAAAAAACAAAAACAAAAACAAACAAAAAAAAAAACATATAATCATTCAGGTTAGGCCCTCAGAATTGGAGTTTTCAGGGCTGTGTGTTGATGTAGTTAATGAGCCTGAAGCCCAACAACTTGCAGGAAGGCTTTCATCTTTCTCCTCTTTTCAGAACTCCATGATCCAGGCCTTTTCCCCACCATCACTGGGGTGGCTAGCAGAGACTACACTTGGGTTCTCTGTTCCCTAGCCTGGTCTCCCTTGAAAGTCCGAGGAAGTGCCCTGTATTTCCTTTAAAGGAACCTGGCTTCATTTCTTGTTCAGGCTGCCTCATCAGGAAGTCACATGCATATGCTTCAGTTGGAAGCAATGTTGAGCTGAGGCTATAGGAAGGCTCCCAGCAGCCTTGGAGTGGTCAGCAGTATCTCTGCATCCTGAGCTAGACTTTTCACTTTGCACCCCTAGTTAGACAGAGATTTGAGAGCTTGCAGCTGAATCAGCTGCAGATCAAAACAACTCGGTTGGCTGGTCTTTTCCAATGCCATCTACTCCAGGCACCATTTCCAAGATTCAAGGGTTAAATAAGAATGATCCCACCCAGCAAATATCTGGCACTGACAGTTTAGTGTTCTGGTCTACCCTGTGTGCTGGGGAAGACACAACAGGGTGGTTCGTGCTCTTGACAAGCTCCCGTTTGGTGAGGGAGAAGAATGAGTCTACAGGGAGCCTCTGCACTAAGCAACCGTGATGCATAATGTGTTACAAGGTCACAAATCAGGGAACGGAACTATGGGGGAAAGGGATGGAAATCTGGGGGAGATAAGGGAAAGGGATCCGAGATACAAAGATTATAAAGAAAGAAGAAAGGTGGAGGGGCATAGATGCATGGAGCAGGGGTCCGAATCTGGAAGGAACGTCCAGATTAGGCCACAGTATAAAGCACATCACATGTCTGTGACTTGAGGTGGAGAGAAAGACGGGGAGGAAAATCGGGCATGTCAAATGTAAAAAGGGACCTGGTGGACAAGGGTGTCAAACGCGTAGGAATTAAGGACTTTCCCTCCAGATTCTCACAGTGCCCAAAGAAAGAACTTTCCCTGTCACCCAGAGCTGTGGCCATCAAGGCCTGAGGAGAAGGGTGGAAGGGTTAGATCTCTGGAATCAATTAACTCAGCGGTAGCTGCTCTGCTTGTCTTGCAGGGTTAATGATACCTGGCCACGGAGTTGTTTGATTTAACATGGACTGTGTTGTCGTAGCTAGAGGATGGATGGTGAAAGGCCTAGCTGACTGACATGACAGGCCTGGACTGTTTTTATAAGCTCCCAGCGGAAGTTCTTGTGAGTCTTTGCCTGTTTGTCTCCTTCAGTCTGGCTCCAGACTGTTCCTCCCTTTGTCGTGCCCATGGTTTCTTCCTTCATTTCCCTCTGTTCAAAAGGTCAAATATTTGGCAGATTTCTATCGTCACATGATTGATTTTGTACTTTTGAAAGAAGATATCATGGAGACTTTTGGGGCATAGACACAGAAGAGATTCATGACAGTACAGGAGCAGCAGGCCTCAGCTGAAGCAGCCACACTCCTGCTTCTCAGTGAGCTGCTGGCATGCTGGGAACCAGCCTGCAGCCATGAAGGGAAACTTCTAGCAGCCATGAGAACCCAAAGTGGCTTCGTGCTCCTAGCTCAGATCCCTCAGGTAATAGTAAGTTAGAAAGCTGAGGCCTGAAGAAGCCCCTGGCTATCAATGTATCAAATGCACTTGTGTGTGTGTGTGTTGTGTGTAAAACAATTAAAGAAAGAATTTATAGGAGACTATGAATTTTAGAATGAGCAAGACGGGAGAAAGGGAAGAGAAGAGGGAATGATCTAATTATGTTATAATTTCAAAAAACAAAAAGTTATTATAAAAAAAAATGATGAAGACGTGAAAGATGGGGTGAAGGGAACCAGTGAGGTGAGTAGGCTGAGGCAAACACCAGCTCTCAGGTCTTGTTACCATGGCCACAGGAAGGTAAAGAGTGTGGTTACTGGAGAGGGCAGGGTGGTGGCCTCTGTCCACTTTAAGCTGTGTTGGCAGGAGACACTGAAGGAAGCACTGTTCTGCTTGGGCACAGCGCTCCCTGCCACTCACTAGCCTCCGTCTCCTTACTCCAACATGCTGCTTCAGCTCCGTGCAAGTGGCACTCCTCAGAAAAGCCTTTTAGGGGTACTCTTGCTATGGTCTCATACCAGGAAAGCCCTCTCTTCTCTAGAGCACTCGCCATTATCACAAGCACTTGCCATTGATCACCTGACCAATGTTCTGTCTCCACCACACTAGGGCTTGACCCATGTATGCTTTGCTTCTTCTCTGAGTCCTGCAGTAGTTTCCATTGTGTCTACAGTCATCAAGTCCTCATGACATCTTTTCCAGAAGAACAGGATGTTAGCATTCTGTCTAAACTCCACCCCACAGTTACCTGGCAACAGCCAGCTGGGCCTGGCCCACTATAAAAGGGGCTGCTTGCCCCCTCCTCTCTCATCTCTTTCTCTTGCCTCTCTCTTACTTCTCTTACTTCTCCCCATTCCCTTCCCCCCTCTCTCCATGTGATCATGGCCGGCCTCCACTCCTCTACTTCTCTACTCTCTTCTTCTCTCTGCCTTTCTCTGCCTCTACTATCCTCTTAACTCCCCTCTCCATGCCCTAAATAAACTCTATTTCTATACTATACCTTTGAGTGTGGCTGGTCCCTCTGGGGGAAGGGATGCCTGGGCTTGGGCCTGCACACCCTTCCCCCACGCTTTCCTCCCCTACACCCATATAACATATATATATATATATATATCATATATATATATATGTTATATATATATATATCATATATATGTGTTATATATATATATATATCATATATATATATAAACAACACAAGATATATGGGTTGTTTGCAGCATCTACTGGGTATTTGCCAGTTGTAAAGTGTTTCCTTTTCTCCCTGTCCAGGCTATCACTAGGAGGAGACTTAATCCTCAAAATCACAATGTGGTACTCAGAAGTGAGGTCTCTGAGAAGCAATAGATGTCAGATGGGGTCCTCAGATTGGGGCCTCCATGAGGGGTTAGTGCTATAAGCAGATATAAGAAAAGACCTGAGCTAAGGTGTTTGCTCAGTCTTGCATGTGATGTTCTCTGCCGCTGTTACAATATGGGAACGAGACCGTCACCAATTTCCAGTGTTTTGTTCATCAACTTCTCAGCTTCCAAAATTGCAATAAATTTACTTAGTACAAATTACCTAGGCTTAAGTTTCTTGTTCTAGTCACAGAAAATAAACTAGAACAAGTCTCCAGCTGTGCTGGCTCTGTGTGTGTGTGTGTGTGTGTGTGTGTGTGTGTGTGTGTGTGTGTGTGTGTGCACGCACACAACTTGACACAAGCGAGAGTCATCTGGGAAGAAGGAACTCAATTGAGAAAATGTCCCCATCAGATTGGCCTGTAAGCAAACTGGTGGTGCTTTTGTTTGTTTGTTTGTTTGTTTGTTAACAATTGACTTGGGATGGCCCATCTCACTGTGGGGGGTGCCAGTACTGGACAGATGATCCTGGGTTATATAAGAAAGCAGACTGAACAAGCCATATTAGCACCTTTCCAAGGTTTGCTTCAGTTCCTGCCTCCAGGTTCCTACCTTGACTTTCCTCGGTGGACTATCACCTGGAGTATGTGAGCCAACTAAACCTTTCCTTTACAAGTGGCTTAAGGCCAAGGAGTTTATCATCACACTAGAAACCTAAGACAAACTCCAAATGCAGTTTTTAGTACCTGATATGTTGCTATGGTCAATAAAGCAATGATTAAGTGAGAATATTTGAGGGTTAATGGTTGGTAAGAGAACTTAAAACTAAAGATTAAAGATAATTGCTGGCAGTTGCTCATCAGAACTAGTTGGTATGCCCCTCAAGCTGATGGCATCACACGCTGTTGTTATAGGGCAAAGTGAAGTCAGACTTCAAGTGGACCGGAAGTTCCCTCCCCACGATCACAGCGGTGGAAGGCGGTTTGCAAGCGGCTATGGGATAACAGGCATCAACAGTCTTACTCAGCTGTGGACACTGAGTGCAATGATGCTGACTGTCTGGGGAAGAGGAGCCCACGGATGCAACTGTGACAAAGCTGTTGTAGAGATAACCTACTGCCTCCTGATACGATTTGATGCCACTTTAGAGGAGAGAATAAATCTGAACAAAAGCCCTTGACTAGGGAGATTCCAGGCCCTGGGGGAGGGATGGGACCTGCTGCTGTTGCTGCGCTAAGAAGCCATGAAGTGCTTCTCAAATTGCTTTCACATGACTATGTTTATATCCAAAGGAGAGTGCTACCGCCGGCTTTGGTTAGGGAGCCTTCTATTAGCAGTGGTTAAAGTATCTGTAGATTTGTGACTGGTCGGTACACAAACTGCGGAAAGGACAGCCATGATGGACATGTAACCTCCCTTCCAAAGTTTCCCTTCCAAGGCCTGGGAAACATGGAAATGGGGTGGAAGGAACGTCAGAGCTAGAAGAAGTGGAAGGAGGGATGATGGGCGTGCTGAGGTCCAGCACTCTTGACCTCCGAGACTGTGAGTTCCTCCATAAGACCACCCGTCAACACTCTGTCATGGAATCAGGAAGGACTTGTGAGGCCCTAAACATGTATATGTAGACGTATATACAGATAATAGTTGATAGCATTGAGAGATGTTTTCTTCAGCAGTGTAGACACTGGTAAGGTACAAGTAGTCCTGTAAATAGGCTTAATGAAATTCACTGGAACACACACACACACACACACACACACACACACACTTGCACACAAATGTGCATTTTCACACACTTGCACACAATTGCGCACACGTGCACTTGCGCACACACACATGCTTGCACACACATACACATATATGCTTGCACACACATACTTGCGCATACACTCAGGCTTGCACACACACACACACACACACACACACACACACACACACACACACACCAATGCAAGTTCAAAGTGGAGAGGTTGGTGTAGATGACCCGAGCCCAGCTGAGCACTCACAGTGACATATACCCAACTTTTCCACTGTTGGCTATGAGTCTCTGCACTAACCATTACCAGAACTGCTCTGACCAACGTTGTGAGCAGCACAAATCTGAGACTGCAAACACAAGTATTTAATAGGCAGTTTGGCAGCAAGATAATTGAACACAACAGGAGATCCTCTCCCTCAAGGGCCTACGATCTCCCCTCTTCTGACCAGGTTAACAGGACCGGGGCATGAGGTTCCTCCTGTCAAGAAATTCCTCATATACAACAGAAAGAGACTGATTTTCCCCATAACCACCATGCCATTATATATCCAGTTAGCTGTGTAGCCAGGTAGGCCAGTATTGCAGCATGCAGAACAGGATCCTGGGTACAAACACTAATGTCCCCCTCCCCCACCTCCTGTGGCCTGCTAGAACATTCTGGCACTCAGTAAACTAGCCAGCAGGGAGAGCCACAATGCCACTATTGTAACAGTAAGCTGTGTAGCCAGGCAGGTCAGTACTGCAGCATACAGAGCAGGATCTTGGGTACAAACACTAATGACCCCCTGTGGCCTGCATAGAACCTTCTGGCACTAAGTAAGCCAGCCGGCAGGGAGAGCATTTCTTGTGCAGTCTGAGGTTCATTTCTCTACATCCTGCACCCAAGGCGAATTGGTGTCGTCATCAGGGCTGACCATCTAGTTTTAAGGAGCCACCAAAGGGATCAGCAGTGGCCGGAGTTTGGGGCCTCCTGACCAGTACTAATCCACCTACACCCCTCTCCTCTTCCCACTCCACTACCCTCATTTAAACCTTTAAAGCCAAGAACTCCTTCCCCATCTCCTTTGTGTTTTATCCCCTCAAGTTAATTGTTGCTGGGCTTCAAGAGCATAAGTTTCGATATAACTCTTTATGAGGCTTCCATTTTGGTTAAGACTCCTGCCCTAACCTCATCTCCTGCCCTAACCTCATCTCCTGCCCTAACCTCGTCTCCTGCCCTAACCTCGTCTCCAGCCCTAACCTCATCTCCTGCCCTAACCTCATCTCCTGCCCTAACCCTGTCTCCTGCCCTAACCTCATCTCCTGCCCTAACCCCGTCTCCTGCCTCCCACCCTCTTCCAAGCGTCAACTTTTCTGTTCCCAATACTCTCCCCCCACGTCCATTTTACCCACTTATTACCATCTCTCTTCCATTACTATATTCTTCCCATGTCTAGTTTCCAGTTTCCGGTCAGCTTCCACAGTATTCCAGGTTAAACACACAAAACAGTAGATTTGAACCTAGAATCCAGAAAGGAGAGAGAACAAGCGAAATTTGTCTTTCTGGGCGTTGGTGACTCCACTATGTATAATATTTTCCAGTAACACCCATTTACCCTCAAACTTCGTGACTTCACTTTGTGTCGCAGCTGAGTAGCGTTCCGCTACGGTAGGCCTACATCCTCCTTATCCCCCATCAGCTGATGGGAATGGAAGTTGACTCCACGGCCTAGCTGTGCCTAGAACAGCAATGAGTGCGGATGTACGCATATCTCTGCAGCAGGGTACAAAGCCCTTTGCATGTAAGGCGGGAGTGGTACAGTGGGTTACACGGAAGCTCTATTTCTAGTGCTTTGAGACATATCCAGGCTCATTTCCAAAGAAACATTTGCAGGAGCTGATGCTTGCTCCAGCAGTGTGTGAGAGTTTCCCCTTTTCTCACACCCGTGCCAGTCTTTGTTATTGATCCTCCTGATGGTGGCCATTCTGACTGGGGTAAGATGGGATCTTCGTTTTAATCTGCATTTTTCTGCCAGCTAAAGATACCAAACACCTATAATTTAATTACAACAATTCTCCCTCCAAAACTTCCCATATACCCCTCCCTGTGCTCTTTCAAATTCATGGCATCTTTTTAATTTTAATTTGTACTAATTGTTATTGCATGCATGCATATATGTATATATATATTCCTAAATATAACCTGATGTTGAGCACATTTTAAAGTGTACTAGTCATTTATATTTCTTGTTCTCAGAACTCTTTGTTTAGTTCTCTAGTCTGTTTTTAATTGGGTTGTTTGTTCTACCGATATTTAGGGCTTTGTATACTCAAGACACTAATCTGTTACTGATACGGCTGGCAAAGACTTTCTTTAAATTTGTGGGCTGCCTGTTCACTTGGTTGTCAGTTTCCTTTGCTTTCCAGAAGCGTTTAACTTTGTGAGCCCCAGTGTGTCAGTTGTTGGTCTATGCACCAAGATTCCTGTTCAGGAAGTCCTCGCTTCTGCCCGTGGGTTGAGGCATACTCCCTTTCCTTCTAGTCATTTCATTGGAGATTTGGGGCAAGTTTTCAGACCTAATACACCTAATAAAAAAAAAAAAAGAATGGTCCATGAAAGATAACCTAGATTGAAACTAAGACCAAAATACTCAGCTCTATGGGATAGCCACATACTGGAAGAAACTATTTATAAAATGTGTATCATAAAGCATCAGTGGGTTTCACTAAGCCTGTTTGCAGGAGTATGTGCATCTTACCAGTGTCAACATTGCTGAAGAAAACATTGCCCACCACTATCAACTATTATCTGTATATAGTTCTGCACATAAAGCTCTAAAGCGACACAATTCTATGGCAGGGTATTGGCAGGCCTAAGTTTTGAGGAGCTCTGTGGAGATACTCAGAGTGGCTTTGAGTTCAAGAGTGCCTTTAAAAACACAGTAATAAGAAAGCAAAGCATCTAAATGTAAAATGGGAAATAGGAAGCACGCAAAGCAGATGGCACCGGGGAGGTATTGGACCTCATGTGGCATCTGCGCCAGCCAGTGTTCTCAAGGACAAAGCCAATGGATGTCAGCTATGCTAAAATAGTAATAGCAGCTCTTATTCATGGAGGCTTCTAGGCAATAGGCTGCATAAAGGTGATGCTAAGTCTCTCCTCCCCACCCTCCGGCTGTCAGAAACTCATCGATGTGGATGATGAACAGAAACACTGTGCTTCCTATGAGGAGCTCATGGCCACAGAAGCAGGTGTAGATGTGAGGGCTCTGAAGTATGAGAGAGTTGTGTGGTCCTGATCAGCAGTGGGAATGACAAACGAGGCTTTCCCATGAAGCGAGATGTGGTCTGTGGTTTGGTGATGAATGTTTGGAAACGTTGAGTTTTGGATTTAACCTTGTTTTATAATTTCTGAATTAGAATGACGGTGTCATAGGCAATAGTTTGCATGTAGAAAGGAGACACTCATCTGCATCCTGCCTCTTCCATGTAAGCATCATTCAGGGCCCCCACTCTATGGTGGCTTCACAGATTTGTTGCAAAGGCCAATTGGAATCGTTCTGGCCAGGTGTCTTGCATGCTGGCTGCATACAGTAAGCACTGGGTAAATATCACTCATTATCTGTGATCGTTGTCTAAAGTTAGCAGTGGGTGCTGGCTTCTCAGTAAAGGAAACCTTCTGTCACAACGATGAGCAAGCAGCAAAGTGAGAAACCATGGCCCACTGCCCACATGTTCCCTGCAGTTTTCAATTTTTCGTTTCTAGGAATAGAAGCAGGAAGAATGGCAAAGAATGGCATTTGGCAGATTACCTTCCCTCCTCTTCTCTTGTTTTATTATTATTTTTCCTTCAGGCATAACACACACACACACACACACACACACACACACACACACAAACCAGCAAAAAAACCTTCTTAGCTCAAAATATTAAAACCAGATTTCTCCATCTGTGGCCTCTTATTTCTCAGATCAGATGGCTTTGGCGGGGCTCCCTGCCTCCATCAACTCTGCAATCTCCTCCGTGCCCTGATCACTGTGATACCCCAGGGACACATGGATGCTGCCAGGAGCCAAGACCAGGGAGGCTGGTGCTCTCGCACAGGTTTAGACTAGCTGAGGCGGTCACAGTTGGCCCTTTAGAATGTGTTTGCAAATTACTTTAATTCAGTGAATTTCAGAAAAGTCATTTAATGAATTATACTAGTCAATCAAAATGCTACACATGTCTCTTGTAATCTCCAACACTCATCTGTGACAATGTAAGCAGAATCCATCCTCATTTAATACATGAAGAGCTTAGGCTTGGAGATTCATTCTAAAACTACAAGAAACAAGGTTCAGAGCTAGGAGTTAAAATGGCAGTTTGTCTCTAGTCTTTGAAGAATTCAGGAAGAACTGAAGGTGAAAAGGTGTCTGGGGTGTGTGACCCCAATCCTGACTCCTTGTTACTGCTTCTTAATGTTGTAGAAGAAAAGCAAATGAAGGCAGAAGAGGGGGCAGAGGGAATGAGGGAGAGAAAGTGAGCAGCAGTACTGTAGCATCTGGCGTTTCTGCTTAAGAAATGTTTACTCTCCAGCCAAACCACGAAAGCATCCAGCTCTTTATTTATCTGGAGGAGATAGCACGGAGTGTTCATAGCACACTAAACAAAAAAACCTTACCAAAATCCTATGATTTGTTTTCTCTCCAAAGGATTGCATGCAGACACCAGTGTGTTTGCAAGTTAACCTGAATTGGACCACCACGCCCTCCTGGATGGGTTTGGTTCCCTCACTTGTGATCTTCTGGCTAGCAAAGGAGTCTCTCATTTGCCTCAGCTTGAGAGCTGGAGTGAGTAGGTGTCCAGCATCTTACTAAAAGGAGATGACTATTTCTTCAAAGATGAAACGTGGAAAGGCAAAGAGAAATATAAAAAATAATACAGAAATAATACAGAAATGGATACAGAAATATAAAAAGAAAGAAAGAAGGAAGGAAAGAAAGGAAAGGAAGAAGGAAAATAAGGTATTAGAAAAGACCCAGAGGCTTGGGAGGTAGTTACAGAACAGTTGACAGTTGACTTACCTGTTGAAGATGCAGATACCAGACACCAAGGAAGACACAGGAATGGAAAGGTGGTACCCTACACACCATGCCTAGGTCTAGGTCTTAGATTTAGTCAGTGAATGGAGGTGAACCATGTTCATCAAACACATTTGAGATTTAAATGATGTGTTGCTGAATACATGTACCTGCTCACATCCTGGAATGGTCTATTACTCTGAGATATATCAGGGGAACTTGGGATCTCTAGGACACTTTTGGGGGACCATGGAAGTTGGATTCCTCACCCAGGGCTTGCCTCTCTGAACCATGGCTTTCTCTTATATTCAGTGTGGACATTCTAATGTCTCAATCCTTGATGACATGAAAAGCAGGGAAAAACTTTAGAAGCGAGGCCACATATTTGTGGGCTCCTAACATTTTGATTGTCTGGCTCTTGTACAGGCTTTTATTAAACCCAGACCTCTCTCACAAGCACACAAATTCCTCAGAAAAGCATCAAAAGATACCCAAGCATCGAGAGGCCTGGCCCTCCAGGCCCTCACTAGCTGTAGGACAGGAGGAGGGGCATGAGGATGAGGTCTGGTCTCTGTGTCTCTTCTGCAGTGCAGAGAGAGAGACAGAGACAGAGAGAGAGAGAGAGAGAGAGAGAGAGAGAGAGAGAGAGAGAGAGCTCTTTCCCAAGAATCACAAAACCACATGGTTTTGGTGTGTTTAAGCTCCATCAGGATCTTGAAGACTGGTCCACTCTCAGAGAGTTCTCTGGGCATCTTGGATTTGTCAGAGTTGGGCAAAGCTTATATAAAAATTAGGCACAATACTGAGTGATTGACAAAATGAATCAGAAGTGAATGAGTAAAAGAAGAACTGGACCAATGCAAGGGGAGTTGTTTTATGTCACAGTTTCTGTATGTGACACAATGTGGTCATAGCTCCTCCGGAGGCACAGGATCATTTCAGAGCCTTTGAAAGGCCAGGTCCAGCCATGGCCCCTGCCTGGGACTGGGCGGAGCCTCCTGCCTAGGGATGGGAAAGCCATCTTGCCAGTTGCTGCCAAAGCAGTACTTTGGGAAGAGTGCCCTCAGATTGTGCTGCGCCTACAGGAGTTAGCTCCTTCTGAAAAGCCAGTCAAGTGCAGCAGGACAGGGGAGCTTGGGAGTCCAGGGAGAGTATGGACTTAGACAGAGTATGCATAGGGGTTTGAAAGCCTGGGTGTGGGGAGGCTCTGGGCAAGGCCATCGAAACCCTTTGTATTTCTTGTATTTGTGTGTGCGTGAAGATTCATAGATTTCTAACTTGATAAAATATATCTATATATTTAATGGAATGTATTAATATAATAAAAATGAATGAGTTGTCTGTAGTGTCTCTAATTTATATTTTCTGTATCTTTTCCTTCTCTTGTCAGGATAACACCATCTGAAGATAATTTATGATTTATTTCCTCTTTAGCCATTTCCTCTTAATTGGTTATAATTTATCCCATTATAAAAGCACTGCATGTTCTTACTTTAAGTTTGTAATTAAGAAAGCATATTGAGGGGCTGGGAAAGTGACTCAGTTTGTGAACTGTGTGACGTGCAAACATGAAGACCTGAATTTAGTCTCCATCACAAAGCCAAATGTGGTAGCTCAGTGCTTGTAATATAAGCACCAGAGAGGCAAAGACTGGCTGTCCCTGGTACTCTCTGGCCAGCTAGGATAGTGCGATTGGTGAAGCCCAGTTCAGAACAAGAAAATACAAGGTGGATGGCTCCTGGGTAAAATACCTGAGATTGACCTCTAACCTCTACAGAGAGAGAGAGAGAGAGAGAGAGAGAGAGAGAGAGAGAGAGAGAGAGAGAGAGAAAACAAAAAAAAAAGAAAGAAGAAAGAAAGGAAGAAGAAGAGGAAAAGAAAAGATTATATATTGATCTGGCTGGGCATGAAAGCATAGACCTGTAATCTTAGCATTGGAGAGACTGAGGCAGGGGGATCGGGAGTTCAAGGTCAGCTGGATTATAGAGTGACCTTGTTTCTAAATAACAACAAATGCATAAAGAGAAGGAAAACAAAAAATGTGTAATAGTGTATTAGAATTTCTCCTATCCATTAAAATGATTACATAATATTAAATCCATTAGTGTAGATCTTAACATCTAAAATGTATAAGTACGTGATTTATACACATAATACAAAATTGGGCCATTCTTGATTGTCTATTTGATCCAATTTGCTATTTTTTTTTAAATCTGTATGAATAAGACAAGCAGAGCTACAGCTTTTCTTGTTTCAATATTTGTCTTGGTATCAAAGTTATACTTGACCCTGAAATGAGCTGAGAGGGGTCCCCCCAAGGCAGGAGAATAGACAGAAAGCAAGAGACCCTTTATGAAGGCTCTGAAATTAATATATGAAAGAAACCAGTGGGCCAAGAGGAAAGCTGGGACTTCCCCAGCTCTCAGCTTCATGCTACTGGGCTAACCTAGAGTCGTACCAAGGTGCTGGGAGGTCTGAGGATGACCTATGACTAATATACTAATGCACACATCCCTGGGTGGAGACTTAAGATGCTGAGAGCTGAGTTGATGTAGAACTGCTTGTGGCAGATAGAGAGTGGGAGCAAGCCCTCTCTGTGCTGATAACCTACAGAGCCAGGTTTGTGTCCTAGAAGCCCTGGTCTTCTGGGGTGGGGGGTTTGAGCTTTGCTGTCCACGGCCTCCTTTCAAAGTATATATTTTCCTGATACACTTTGTCCACTTCCGTTTCTGGCTGGGTTTCAGTCAGAGTACTTATTCCAGGACACAGGAAATCAACGTTTAGCCTTTCTTCTTTACTTTGGCACCTATTTGAGGGCATAAATTTTTCCTCAAATAGTTCTTCTTATCACATTTCTAAGGGCTGGCATACAGTATATATTGTCATATAGTCTAGGAATTTTCCAATTCTGTTATAATTTATTACTAAAATTCTGCTATTAGAATTTTTTTAATTTCAAAATGTGCAAAGTCCCTATGTTTGGATATTTGATCTTGGCTCTAAATTATGGTCAGTAAACATGAATTCCACAATACTTGCATTGTGGAGTTAATTGGAGCTGGATTTTTGAGACAGGGTCAAATCATATTCTGTCACACTTCTTGAATGCTTGAGAATATGTATATTCTCAAATGTTGCATACATATCTTATTGAACTTTAGTTCAATGCTTTTGAAATATTTTTATTTCCTCGCTATGATGATAATCAGGAGAAATATTTTGAAGTTAGTGCTATGCTGATATTTCCTATCCCCCAAATTCTATAACTTTTTGTTTTACATATTTTGAGAACATGACTTGTTACAGACATGTTTAAAATCCCTAGATCACCTTGGCATTGATCATGTCATGGAGGAGTGACAATCTTGATGTCTAATATGCATGGTGACTTCAGTCCACTTTTCTGAATAAGCATTCTTTTACTTAGAAGTTTCAGAGATCTTTGTACACTGTGGGACATGCCTCCCCCAGAATGTAAATCTTTCCTAAACACCTGGGAGGATGAAATTTTAAAGCAAAGAATTGACTTCAGCAAGGGTGGAGATAGAGTAACAAAAGGAAACAGCAAGTTAATGATATATGGAGACACAGGAGCAGCCTGTTCCCACCATGAAGCAAAAACCCTTCCCAGTGGATGTGTGCACCCCTCCCAGGGAGCCCATGCCAGCAGGAAGCAGAGCTCTAAGCCCTTGGATGCCTCACTCTCCCATTTCTGGGGCAATGTGTGGTGTCACTTCATCTACAGCCATCCTTCCCTCAGTATCCCAAGGGAAAGCAGTTGCAGAACCCATAGTAAGCCAGAGGGGGACCATACGACATAAGCGATCCATTGGTTTCCAAGGTTCAGTTAGGTATATACCCTGAGATAGAATGTGTCAATAAGGATTGCCAACTGCGGTTTCATGAAATACCTATGAGTTTTTAAAAAGCCATATTGTGTATTTATATTTTCGAAAAAGTGGTATGATGTTGCATATAATCTCCCAGGCTTACTATTATATTTAATTATAAAAATTAAATATTATTTTGGCTCATGGTAGCACATCTCTTCAGTCTGTTCAGATTTCATTATATAAACACTAGAGTTTATTTGTGTCCTTGTCTGTTGATAACCATGTGGATTTTTTTCAGAATCTCTGTGAAGAGCACTGCTAAAAACTTTCCAGTGTGGAAAAAAAAGCCTACAGATACACAAAAGGTGAAATTGAGGGTAAAAAGACACATGAACATGTAACTCTACCAGTCAAGTGAGTATTATTGTTTGCATCTCAAATACAGCAGAAGACCCATGAGCCAAGCCTTGGCCCTCCACCCATAGCACGGCTGAGCAATGGCAGAACCTTTGTAGAGTGGAGCTTAGAGGACTTCATGCCATAAGGAAGACTGAGGGATGACCAATTGCCTTGTCCTCTTTCTTTGATTCCCAGCATCCCTGAGATGGGCAGGCCCCTCAACTATGGATTCACCTTCCCAATAATATTTTGCCCCAGTACAAACCACTAGCCAATGGGACCAAATGACCTTGAACTGAAATCTCTAATCACTGAGCCAAATTAAAACTTTTTCTGTTTTAAGAGTATTGTACAATTCTTTTATTATTTTATTATAGAAATGGAAAATGGCTTTCCAAGTTTATAATAAAGCAAAGGTTTCTATGGAATTGTAGTCTGCTTTGTCTTTTAAAATAATTACTTATGGAATAGATGTAAAACAATATTTCATTGTATGATGGCTGCTTACTCCCTGACTGGCAACAACAATGAACATGGGTCTATACATACTGAAAGGCATATAATTTACAGAAGATTAAAACATCACTGATACACTTATAATCTAAAATATCTTGGATTTACAAAGGAAAATTGTATACAATTTTAAAGAACACATGAGTTTAGAAATTACATGGTAGAGCGTTGAGAAACTTCTAAAAATAAATTTAAAGATTTGATATCACATACAGTACATGTACCGTGTAATTAGTTTAGAAAGAAATGGCAAAAAGAGATTAACCACAAAGAATCCAGATATTTGAAAAAAGATGAGCATATCTTAAAAATGGGTGTTGCCTTGGTTGGCTTTTCCTAGAGATACCTGAGAAGAGGAACCGCAGATGAGAAAGTTCCTGCATCAGATTGCCTATAGAGCATTGATTGATGACTAGTGGGTACCACTACTGTGCGGGTGGTTGCGGTGGGCTCGTGGGTTAGAAAGGAGACTGGAAAAGTCATGGGTACGCAGGTAAGTATCACTCCTTGATGGCCTCTGTTAGCGTTCTGTCTAAGCTCCACCCCACAGTTACCCGGCAACAGTCAGGTATGCTCCTCCCCACAGTTGCCAGGTAGGCCTGACCCACTATAAAAGAGGCTGCTTGCCCCCTCCTCCCTCTCTTGCTCTCCTGCTCTCTTGCTTCTCTCTTGCCCTCTTGGGCTCTTCCCTTCCCCTCTCCCTTCCCTATTCCCCCTCTCTCCACGTGTTCATGGCCGGCCTCTACTTCTCTATTCTCTCCCTCTCTCTGCCTTTATCTGCCTCAACTACCCTCTTAGCTCCCCTCCCCATGCCCTGTACCGTCGTGTGGCGGGTCCCTCAGGGGGAAGGGATGCCCCAGCATGGGCCCGCTGAGACACCTCCTTTTCCCATACCTCACCACACATCCATAGAACATATTCTATCTCTCTTCATCTTTTTATAAACACATCAGCCTCTGCTTCAGTTCCTGCCTTGAGTTCCTGCCCGGACTTCTGTCATAACATACTGTGACAGTGCTTTATTATAGCAACAGAAATCAAAATGAGACAGTGGTGAAAGAAGCCAGGGTGGGTATCTGAAAATGTTTAGGAAATATGGAGAATGTGGGCTCTAGAAGAAGTTTATATCACTAAAGATTGGTTTTTCAAAAGGCCTTAAGAAGTGGATGAGTTAAGAATCAAACACACACACACACCATAGATGGGAAGGATGGAAGATGACACGTCTAGCAAGAACCGGCTTGCTTGCAGATGGAATGCTTTCAGATTAATTTGTGAAGATGAGCACACATAAACCATCCATCCGCAGTCATCATTAAAATGATCAGACCTTTAGCCTGGTTGTCCGAAGAAGCGAAACAATACTTTTTGGATAGTGATATGAGAGCCTTGGACCCCCTCTGGGGTCTCCAATCACCGTGCCAGAGATTAAGGCCACGGTGCCGAGGCCGACAGAAGTCAGGCGAAGATGAAAAGCAATGACGCACGTGCACCCTGCAGATATGATCTCCTCATCTGTGGCTCATCTTTTCTTCTTCTTAACAATGTCTTGTGAAAGCCAAGTCGATGACTCATGCAGGGCAATCTGAACACTAATACTGCAGCTAGCCTGACAGCATGGATTCAGATGAACACATAGATAATGGGTCCCAAAACTGTCAGGTGACTTTCTATCAAAATTTAGCATAATTAAACTGAGAAATTAAAGCAGTGTCAACAAATGATATTTGGATAGCAGCCTCATGGAACAAAGCAAACTCATAATTCCTTGTAACACATGGAGAAATCCGTGGGAATTGGTAGGCTTAAATATAAAACCTAAGCATGCAAAATTCTAGAAAAATACACAAAACCCTTTGTGATCCCTTATTGTGAGGGAAAAGTCCTTATCAAAACAGAAAAACACAAACCACGAGGGAAATATGATAAATTTGGCTTCATCAAAACTAAATTTTCCTCTTGATGACTTTCAACCCACAAGTTACCATATGAAATGTGCTATCATTATTTTACACGTGACAAAGTCATAGCACAAAACAATTTCTATCACAAAGCCAGGAAGTGCTGAGCAAGAGATCAGACTGAGACTGTCTCCCAATCGCTTGTCTTTTCATGAGCACAGAAGTTTGCCTGCCCGTTATGACATAAGTACAAACATATATATCTTGTTCTAGCTATGCTACAGTTCTGTCAAAGATAATCGAAAACGGGATGCATACTACAGTGTACATAGGATGCTTATCTCTTGTGTGTGTAGACAGACATTAGTGCAGCCATTTAATCCCATAGGCATTTGGCAGGACAGCGATGAAGTTATTCTCATATGGATTTTTCCTAACTACTGTCCAAATCGATCTGATCAGAAACAGCAGCAATCGCCAACCAATTGTGACTTCCAAGGAGTTCAAAGCCCAGCACTCATAAGGGCTTAGTATTGAAGGCTTGTCTGCAGAGCTCACTCCAATGGACTTGACATCAGCTATTCAGACAAGAACACTTACCACATGATCTCAGATGTTGATACCCAGAGTTGCCCGTGTCCCAAGTACCTGCATTTTCACATACCGTCTCTGTCTTCATGACAGAGATGGGGGTATGGGGGAGAGTGTTACCTGATTCCCAGAGCCACATTTGATCAAACTCAACCAATCACCATGAATTGGGCTGGAAACCATTCCAAAAGCCAACTGTGATCTCATATCAAATTATCCACAGAAAACTGAACTGATGGAGTTTAAAGCCAATGTGGGAACTCTGGGGGAGTTGAAAGCGAGGGTATAAGCCCACAGCAGAAACCATCCATCACTGACAAGAAAATTGGATCCCTTCTCCCCTGGCTTATACAAATTAATTTCTTTAGGAGAAATGCTCAGTGCACAATTAGAATCAAATAGTTGGTATCTGGTAGGGAAAAAAAAACACAAAAGAAACTCCCCCATTATTCAGTAAAAATATATATCAAACTATAGTCTCATTCTTTGGAAGGTGTTAGGAGCTTAAGACAGGATACCACTATGCCTTTCAAGCTGGCCTTGAAAGTTTGATCCTTGTGCTTCAGACTGTGGTGTATGGGATTAAATGCCAGAGCCACAGTAGATGTCCTCTGATGATAGACCTTGTCATCACAGGCTTACATTCTATGATCAAAATGCAAAATACCATGGAGCTGGAGAGATGGTGCAGCTGTCAAGAGCTCTTGTTGATCTTCTAGAGAACCAGAGTTCATTTCTCAGCACCCACGCTAGGTGGCTCACAATGGACAGTAACTCCAGCTCCAGGGAGTCTGCTGTCTCTGGCCTCTGAAGACACCTGCATTCATGTGAACGTATACCCATGCAAGCAAACCTGCATATGCATAATTAAAATTAATAACAATAAATCTTTTACAAAGTAAAATTTCATGGATAGCTGAATAGATTCTCAAAATTAATTCTCATGTGAAAGTAACAGTGGTTAAACTAGACAGTTCAGTTCAGTGTTTGGTACTGAATCAAGCCCTAATGTGTGTCTTCTAGTGCAGGAAACAAACCTTGTAAGCCAGATAATCTGCTTCCCTGGCTCTGTTGAAATCTGACATCTGCCCTTGGATCCACTGGGCAGAGCTGCAGAGCAGGATGACCTCAGTGCATACTGTCACTGTGTCACGGCTCTGGCTCTGTTCAGATGGAGAATCCGTGGCTTCCTAAGGAGACACTTCAGTGCACCTCCAAGAGTTCTAATGCCCACCCTCCACCTTCTGCAGTGCTCAGACCTTCAGGCTCCACTAATGGCCTCACTACACACACCTTTCCCTGGAAATAAGTAGGCAAAAAATCAATACTGTTTGAAAGAAGGAACACTCAGATCCATCAATGAGTCAAGTTGTGCAGGCATGCTACTATGGTTCCCGTGCTATTTATTTATTTATTTATTTAATTTGCTTATGTGCCAACCATAATGCCCAAAATAGGATCCATGTTATTTTGTAATTTGCTTGGTTTTTTTTCTGATTCATGCTTCAATGTCTTGTCATAAAACATAGCTGCATATGGAACTACTTTAACTACTATTAAACACTAAGATCAGAAACATTTTCAAAGAATGTGCCCAAACTTTTACAAAGCATTCTGCATGCCAAAACCAGTCCTGAGCACTTTACTTATAGTAATTCATTATATCCCTATGAGAACTCACAAAACAGGTACACTTGTGATAGCAGCTTTACAGAGCAGGGGGCTGAGACACAGAGACATTTAAAAACCTTTGGGAAAGCACTGTCATACAGTCGTGTGCCTGCCAACCAAAGAGTTGTCCTCCTTTGTCAAAAAAATTCAAAGCTCTGAGTAATATTGTTTAGGTTTTAAGCATTTCATTTAGTTCACATTTCTTGGCATCCTCCAGGGAATAAAACCAAAACATACAACAGCAGGGTCATAGGCTGGCTTCATGGGCATACAGCCTCGGGAATTTTAATGCTCTATTGCTGCTTGCATGATATCTTTAGAACAAGAGCCTTGACTTTTTTTCACAAGACACTGAAAACCATGTGTTGTTCTTAGAAATGATATAAAACTTCCAAGAAAGCTCTTATCAAATATGCGGGTGACTTTTCATTAATCATAAGTGATAATGACTTTGCTTTCCCTCAGAGGATGAGAAAATACACTCTTCTGTTTATTAATCATTCTGGAAGCCAGAATCATAATTTTGGATAAGGTAGTCTGAATGGCTCTGTTCTGAATCGAAGGGGAATTAGTTTCCCAAGATGTGTAAATTAGTAATAGACATCCACTTCTTATTTGGCTGCCCTGATGGGAAGGGGGCATAAAGAAGTGTGAAGTCACAGAAATGTTCAGGAAGTAGCCTGAGGCGAGTCACTGACAGACAGAGAGCAAGGCTTGGTGGGATCCAACGGGTAGAACCTGAAGATGTCACAGTAAAAGCATTCTACAGCTGGTGACTTACAGGGACAGAGAACAGGAAGCTTGGGGACTCAGGTATCTAAGGTCAAACAACATGGGGATGAGATGGTAGCTTGGGAATTGGTGGAGTGTAAGCATCCATGATTACTTATCGGGGCCCAGGTCACCCGATAAGGCCATAAGGGATGAAACCAGGCTGTGGGTGGAGGGGCCACAGCAAGCCTGAAGCTGTGACAATTTTATTGAGAGCAATAAGATTTTTATAGCTTTATCAGAACCAGAATATAATGGCAATGGCCAGAATTAATACAGTTGTGGTTGCCAGGATGCAATGAAGTTTGTAAGCTGTACAGGGAATACAAAGTTAATGTCTAAGACCAACTGTCCTGTCTAGTTTCCATGCTTCCTTGACTACTAAGGGAACAAATATAGAGTAACTCAAAATGGCCCGAGGGAGTGCATCAGTCTCTTAGGAACTGGAAGGCACATAGTGTCCCAGGAGCCATGGACTCCAATGTGAAAAACCTCTCAAGGCAGCTAGGCCAGGCCAACTCCTTGCAATGGAGTAGTAACTCTACTGTAGCCACAGTTGAGTTCATCTGACCTGAGTCATCTGATGATAGCCCGTGAAGGCAGGTTGGGGTTTTTTTGGTCTGCATGGTTCCCATGCTTAGCTCAATTCAGCCAAGTACAAACACTGACCCTTTGTAGTACAAAGCTCCATTCACCAGCCATAAGTGACAGAGATCTGGAACATCGGTGGGACCCAAGGAATGCCATGTCATATGCACAGACTGATGGAGAGCGCAGTGACGAAGCACACCTGCTGAGCTGGTGACTGTCCTACCTTGTGTTTCTCATGGAACAAGACTCATGTACCACTGACTATGGAATGCTTCACTTGAGAAAACAAGACACATAAAAATGTAAAACACTTCAACAGACTATTAAAAATATCACTACCTTCCCATTTCCCTGGGTGGCTGTGAATGGATCCAGGTAAGAGATTCAGCCCTGCCACTATGTATTAACCATGGCTTGCTATTGGTGGTGCTATTGACTGCAGTACATGGCAACCCCATGTGCAGACAAATAAGCTTATTTCAATCTTAGCTTCAAGGTTGTGCGACAGCTTTTATGGCATGGTCCTTCTGACCCTTCCATGTATACCCCACTCTGCCATCCTGGGGTGGGGGCCTGCAGTAAGTATGTACCTCTCTGATCAAAATCTGTGCTAGACTATCAGTAAATAGCACTAGAGGAAGACCCCAAGATTAGCAGAAAAGAGACTTTCTCTTTGTTTGTGCCCTCCAGTCAGGAGCGTCCTGGCAGCCTTGGTTAACAGTTTTGGTGGACATGGGGAACATTCTACCCAAGAGCTTTGAAAATGGCTTTCTTCTCAAGCATTCATAAGCTTATATTCTGTCTCTCTCTGTCTCTGTCTCTGTCTCTGTCTCTCTCTCTCTCTCTGTCTCTCTCTCTCTCTCTCTGTCTCTCTCTCTGGATGAGTTCTAACAAAATCCTAAGAATATGCAGCATTCTAGGGGAAAACTTTCTCACTGTGATGCAGGATAATTAAAAGCAGCTTCATATACTTCGGAATTAGGAAACTAATAACCAAACCCACTTTGTTTACCCAAGAAAAATCTCACATTCCTGTTACCTTGTGGACCAAAGAAACATTGAAATTTTAATAATTTTGTAAAATTGGAAATATCACTAGACTTACAGTGTCTGGTGAGAGGATTAAGACAAAGGAGACTTAAGTACACTTTTTGTTTTTATTAAAGAAAAGGCTTTATGGCCTTGAGCAACGTCGAAAGACAAGGAAGTTAGCAGAAGATCAGTAGGATGAACTCTAAAGACTGTAGAAAAGATGAAGTAAAAACAACCGCAAGAAAGAAAATGTACACTACACAATATTAACCAATGTAAAATTCTGTTTTTAAAAACTCTATAATAAAGCAAGTGTCTGATGAAACTGATTAATAAGAAAAGAAATGAGAAAATAAAAAGGCATAAGAGAAAATACAAAGAATCAAAAAAGATATTATTCTAGGCATGGTGATGCATGCCTGCAATCCCAGGACTGGAGAGGGCAGTGTGGTCCAGGTTAGTCATAGTAAGACAGTATGTAGTAATTTAAGTACTAAGTAAGTAGCAAGACACTAGTAACTCTCCCCCCCCCCCCCGGAAAAAGAAAACAAAGCAGTGAAAGCAAGCAAACAAGGCAAAAGAAGAATAACAAGAAACGAAGGATGTTAGTGGTGAAAAGAACATAATACACCATGCACGATTTTATTATTGTGTAAAAACTACAATTCCTGCTTCTCTGTTGGTAATTTCCTTGTTGTTTATATACTAGATGCATTTAATTTACGTTTTCAAGTACTTACTCTTTCCAGACACTCTTTTATATTCCAGGGTTTTAGTAATGAACAAGTTAGAAACATCTCTTTTCTTGTAAAATGTTCTTTCAGGGACAGTGGAACAATGAAGGATTCAGGGTATTTGGTGTCAATGTAGGTGGAGGGTGGTGTTGGTATAGGTGGTGGGTGGTGTCAGTGTAGGTGGTGGGTGGTGTCAGTGTAGGTGGTGGGTGGTGTCAGTGTAGGTGGTGGGTGGTGTCAGTGTAGGCGATGGGTGGTATCAGTGTAGGTAGTGAGTGGTGTCAGTGTAGGTGGTAGGTGGTGTCAGTAGGTGGTGGGTGGTGTCAGTAGGTGGTGGGTGGTGTCAGTGTAGGTGGTGGGTAGTGTCAGTAGGTGGTGGGTGGTGTCAGTGTAGGTGGTGGGTGGTGTCAGTGTAGGTGGAGGGTGGTGTCAATGTAGGTGGTGGGTGGTGTCAGTAGGTGGTGGGTGGTGTCAGTAGGTGGTGGGTGGTGTCAGTGTAGGTGGAGGGTGGTATCAGTGTAGGCGATGGGTGGTATCAGTGTAGGTAGTGAGTGGTGTCAGTGTAGGTGGTGTGTGGTGGATGCTGTTTCCAACTCTATGCTAAAAATGTCTTTCAAGATGGAGCTGTGTATGTTGGGGTATGACAAGTGAAATGGGGCTTCTTATCGAGGAATCTGGGCAGTGTTATTATAAACCAGTGCTCTCCAGCAGAACACTCTGGATGAGGGATCTTCATGTCTGTGATGTCCAACATGGCAGCAACTGAGCACAGGAGGCCAGAGAAATTGAAATGGGACTATTGAGACAGAATCTGAGTTGTAAATTTTCATAAACTTTAGCTAGTTTTAATCTAAATGTGAGTGTGTGTGTGAAACTTGAAAACTTTACTGCACTTACAGAGAAATTTACTAAACTACTCATAAATAAAAAGATAAAGGCTTAAGTTATATCTTTTAAAAACATTCTCACAAAAAATAAGACTTAAAGTTCTGAAGTTTTAGTTTCCATTACAACCTTACACAAATTGTTCAAGAAATATAGATAAAGAAGAAATATTTCTTGAATTCCTTTGATAACTAAGTTAAGCAAGAATTACATAGATTTTATAGACCAATTTTACTCATGCACAAAAAAGGCAACACCAGCAGTAACTGCACGTGACAGTGACCAGGGTGGGTTGGTCCCTGAAACAACATTAACAGAAATTTACTAAGTGCCTCTGTTCAGAGCTCTCCTGAACAACGTGTTGGTTGGTTCTTGTCAACTTGACACAAACCTAGACATATCTAGGAAGAGAGAATCTTGATTGAGAAAGTTCCTCCATAAAATTGGCCTGTAGGCAAGCCTGTGAGGTCTTTCTTAACTAGTGATTAATATGGGAGAGCTCAGCCCACTGTGGGTGGTGCCACACCTAGGCAGGCAGTCCTGGATGCTATAAGAAAGCAGGGTGAACAAGCCCCGGGGAGCAAACCAGTAAGTAATGTTCCTCCAGGACCTCTGCTTCAGTTCTTGCCTCTGGGTTCCTGCCTTGAGTTCCTATTCTGATTTTTCTCTGTGATGTACTGTTGCCTGGAAATATAAGATGAAGTAAATTCCCTCCCCAAGTTGCTTTTAGTCATGGAGTCTCATCATAGCAATAGAAACCCTAACTTAGTCAATGAACATAAAAAATAAATCAGAGGCTTCATGGGTCCAAGACAGTGAACCAATCAACGATATCTGTAGTATGCACATGAGTGGAAAACAGAAAGTAGGAAAGATATGGGTGTTCCACTGAGGAAGTGACACTTGAGCATTTGAGAGAGCTCTGAGGATGGTGGAGAAGAAGCATCTCAAAAAAGGGAGTTGTTATGTTTGGCCAGTGTCAACCAAACCAGAGTGGTGGGGAAGCCACGGACAAGGTCGGGAACAAGGGAGCAGATCCTACAGAGCCCAGAAGGCCAGGGCACAGGGTGAGTATGTTGGCTGGACACTCACCTAAGGCGTACATTTCAAAAGGGATGTCCTGCTCTTTGGTCTGTGAACAAGTTTGATGAGTAAAATCAGCCAGAGGCAATGATCTGGAGCTGAGATGCAGTGGATCCCAAGTGTGGGCCTGGGCAGACGTGAAGTTGTTTAAAGAGACAGTCATGCCTCTTGATCTCACTATCAGACTATTGAACAATGGGTCCCCCCATGAAATGGAAAATTTCCCTGGAATCTCATGCTTGGAGAAGGAAAAGGCCCCAACCAGAGGGGTCCTTATCTCCCTGAAAGAGATTTTACACAGGGCCACCAACTTCTTAGGCCATCTTACAGGAAGACTGAAGCCCAGGCAGCAATGGGTCAGCAATGGGAGGGACCACTCCATGACAGGGACTGCTTAAATGTACATGTCCCCACCTTCTATTTAAACTTTAATCTTATTTCAGGACCCCAAAGGCAGATTTGAGGGTTTCCCTGGATCTCCTTGTCCCTTTTTCAAACATGACCACATAGAATAAATCTCCCATTTCTGTTTTCTGTTGTCTCTTTTAATTGGCTTATTGAGAAATGGTAGCCAAACCATGCTTAGGGCATAGGCTATGTCCCATCCCCAAATTCAATACCACAAGTACAACTTGGATGTGGATTTATCCTATGGGATGTGTGCAGTATCCATGATTATTGCCTTAGCAATCAGAATGATGGACTCCACATGGCTATGGGTGACTCTGTAGGAGTGTGAAGAGGTCAGGAACTTAGCTGAATGTGCAGAGTTTGAAGCGTTTCTCATGCATCTTGGGCCGGATGTTCAAAGGACAGCAGATCTGGTGGAGGGGGCAGAGGTCTGGCCTGGGGTTAACATTCGTGAGGAATGGGTTGATAGATGACAACGAAAACTAAAACATAAATACACTTCTCTCAAAATCTGTCCCAAACTGAACCAAAATAGAAAAGCACAGATCAATTCCACAAAGGAATGTGGATTTAAAAGCCCCAAAGAAAAGTAAAATGAATGTAACTAACTACATTTTAAGATTTTCTGGTTAATTTTGGTGTGTGGTTTTTATTTTTATTTTTATTTGCAGGAGTTTTTACAATAAAATTTATAAAATTTTAAAAAACCTAACATCTAGATTATCAGGTAAACATTTGAGAGAGAAAGAAAGAAAGAAAGAAAGAAAGAAAGAAAGAAAGAAAGAAAGAAAGAAAGAAAGAAAGAAAGAAGGAAGGAAGGAAGGAATGAATCATTACACCAGTGATAAAGTCTAGAAATGAATGGGTTGTTCTGATTGGAGAAACTATTTATATAATTCACACACTATCGCAACTAAGAAAAACTTCAGTGGATGTAAACAAGAGTCATAAAAGGCATTTGAAGAAACTAGAAATAGGCTTATTATGAAAATCTTGAATTCTAAAAATAAAAATTCTAAAACACGCACATAATAGGGCATCTTTCCTGCACCGTCATTCATAGAACAAAACAAAAACAGTGGAATGTTTGTGCCCAGTCGTCAGTCGAGCAAATCGAGACTCTGAGGTTGAGGACAGTATGAGCAGAGCACACCTCACAGCTGAGCGTGGAGCCTAAAGAAAGCCATAACAGCAGGCTGCTGTTGGCCAAAGAGTTACATCCATGCGTGTTCTCCTGCATTCAAATGGAGATCATTAGAAACTGACAGACAAGCGTTCCCAGGGGACTGGTGAGAGCCACCACGCCTGACAACTTTCACTTGATCCTGGGATCCATGGAATAGAAGGCAGGACTTGGTTGGCTCCCCCATGATGTCTCATGGCCTCCATGTGAGCTCCATGGTATGTGGGTGTATGGATGCATAAACATGCATACAATAAATACGTAAAATATTAGTTATACATAGATTTGCCCAAACAAATATACATAATTTTTACAAAGTAAAATATCATACACACACACACACACACACACACACACACACACACACACACAAACTCACTCTCTACAGAGGGTAGAACGTAAGCTGTAGAGAACAGAGTATAAAGTATTTGCCCCGAATCAGCTAGATTTTATACATAGGACTGGGGTACATGCAAATACTGTAGGTAATTGTAAAATAAAAAATATTTGAAAAATGTCACTAGAAACTGAATGCAAAGTAAAAGAATTAGTTTTCTTTGATTTGAGTTGGTGACCCATGCAGGTGTAGAGAAAGCATCTCAAGCAAGTCTATAGAACAGGAGCTTCAGCCAGGTGAAGGCTAAGTGCAGAAAGACTCAGTTAAAACGCTTACGTTTTAGGAAACATGTTGTTTGTGGCAGGGCTGATGCAACTTAAAAGAATCCCAGCTACTCAGAGGCTCAGGCAGGAGAATTGCATGTTCCAGGCCTATCCTCAAGGCAATTTGGTGAGACCCAGATTCAAAATTAAGATGTAATTATCTTAATTAGCCTAAGAGAATTATTAGTCTGATATTTTCAAAAATATTTGGAATATTAAGTTCATATTATTGATTTTGCTGATTATGATTCTTCTTTTCTTGACTTCTCTGTGGTTTCTCTTGTTACTCCAATGCAACTCGATTATGCTATGAATGTCCCTCCGGCCACTGTTTTTGCTGCATTCTACACATCTGAATGCTAGTTCAAAATATTTTCTGAGTTTGTTGTTGTTGTTGTTATTGTTGTTGTTGTAATTTGTAAAATTATTCCTGAGGTTTCTCTTTTGACTCAAGTGCTGTTAGAAGTGGGTTTGGGACACTCTGGGCTTTCACAGGTCTTCTGCCTTCTTCCTGTTCCTCCTCAGCCTTCTGCCTTCGCTGTGGGGCCTGCAAACCACTGCCATCCTGCTAACTGTTGATATGGCTGGCCTAGTCCCTCCTACCCTGCTTCTCAGGAGTTCTTTGCTACCTGTGTTTCCTGTTATCTTCCTCCACTCTCTCTGCCTCCTGCGGTCCACAGAAGCATTTGGACTTCGTTCCCTCTCTCTCCTCACTGCCTTTTTTTTTTTTTTTTTTAATCTTTTCGTAGTGGTTGATTCAGGGTTTGTGATATGCATTTTTAAGTTATGATATTGTTATTAATTCTCTAACAATTTCACACATGCGAACAATGTCCTTTGTGCTGACCATCACTCATGAAATTGGAACCGTACTACCAGTGGCCACACTTAAAGAAAACTGACTCTTCCTCACTCGGAAGCCATCAGTTCTTCAGACTGAGGTCTGCACTCTTGAGCTTCTTATCCCCCATGTTGGAATGATGACTATTTTGATCCTGTGTTGGCAACAAGAGCTGCTATGTGTTCATGAGTAGGGCAGACCTGTCATGCTCAGAAGGTGGTTTGGGGTCCATCCTCTAGCCTCTGGCTTAGTCTCTCTGCCTACTCTTCTGAGGTGGCTCCCGAGCCTCAGGAGGTGGTATCATATGGATGTCCCATTTGTGGCCAAGCACCTTGAAGACACTTAACTCTCTGCACGTTAGCCAGCTGTGAGCTTCTGCATTAGCAGCCAGCACTGAACTAAGAAGCGTCTCTAATGAGGCCTGAGTGTTGCACGAGCCCAGGGATGCAGAGAGCAGACCTAAAAGGCAGTTTGATTTAATGTCTATTTAGCAAATGAATAGTAACAGCTTTGCCCCTGATGCCTATTAGTTTCCCAACCTTGGGTTCTTGGCCAGTTTTACAGTATCAGATATGAATTTCCTCCTGTGGAACATGCCTTAAATCCAATTAGAAAGTGGTTTGTGACCCCCACAGCATGCATTCCTGGTTGCCCGTGCACATATCCTATGGTGGTCATCTGGCTGCTTTCGGAGTTTATAGCTGGGTACGATTGCTGGTGACTTTTCTCTGCCAGAGCCTGCATAGCACCTTCCAGTGCTATGAAAGCTAGCCAGTAGGGAGGGTGCCTTCTGATCAGTACCAGGGTTGTTTGTTTCTGTCTGGTGACCAGAATGTGTATGTGGCATCTATAAAGAAGGGCTAAGCATCAAGTTCTAGTAGATACCCAAGAACAATAGCAGCAGCCCACATTGCTTTATCATTCATGATGTCCCCGCTTAATTACTGCTTCTGTTTCCTGCAAGACCAGGGTCCCGTCCAGAAGGCCATCACCACAAGTGTCCACTCTACTCTTTCTTCTAGAAGTTTCAGGGCTTAAGATTTAATGTTGAGATCTTTTATACATTTGAAATTGATTTGTGTGAAGAGAGTGAGAGAGAAGTTTCAAGTTTTATTCTACATGTAGCTAGCCCATTTTTTCAGTACCGTTTACAGATGTCTTTTCTCCAATATATATTCTTGGCACCTGTCTCGAAATTAAGGTGTCTGTGGCCATGTGAACTAACATCTGGGTCCTTAAGTCTACTCCACCGATCAATGTGTCTGTTTCTTGGCTGGTATGATGTTGTCTTAGCATTGTGATTTTGTAGTATAAATTGAAACCAGAAGAGATGGATCTCTGGAACTTATTAACCAACCTCACTAAATTAAGGGCTCCAGGTTCAGTGAAAGACCTTGGATCAAAAACTAAGCAGACCCTGAGATTGAACTTGGCCTTCATGTGCATGCACACATGTACATACACACATACATGTACACACGTGTACACACACACATACATGTGCACGTGTGTACACACACACATGCATGTGCACACGTGTACACACACATACATGTGCACACACACATACATGTGCACACATGTACATAGACACATACATGTGCACACATGTACACACATACATGTGCACACGTGTACACACACACATACATGTGCACGTGTGTACACACACATATGCATGTGCACACGTGTACACACACACATACATGTGCACACATGTACATAGACACATACATGTGCACACATGTACACACATACATGTGCACACGTGTACATACACACATACATGTGCACACATGTACATAGACACATACATGTGCACACATGTACACAGACACATACATGTGCACACATGTACACACATACATGTGCACACATGTACACACACATACATGTGCACACATGTATATAAATATAGTGTGCACACGTGTACACACACACGTGTGCACATGTATGCACACATATACATGTGCACAAGTGTACATACACACATACATGTGCACACGTGTACACACACATACATGTGCATACATGTGCATAAACATACATGTGCACACGTGTACACACACATACATGTGCACATGTATATACACACATACATGTGTATACATGTACACATGCACATGTGCATACCTACCACACACAGCATGCACATGCACCTGCATGGGAGCAAGCATGTAGTCAATTAAGCTTATATTTCATCTTTATTTTTTCTTCAGTGTTCTTCCTTTCTTTACATTGGTCCAAATTTCTGGCTTATATTGCTTGTTTTCTCTCTAAATATTTTGAAACATCTTTCCAGATAATTTTATCAGCAACAAAGTTGTTCATTTTTGTTCTTCTGGAAACTTTGTTTTTCTTTTAAAGAACAAGACCAAAGGCAAATCTTTCTAGGCTGCTTCTGTTATTTTTTAAAACCCTTTGAATCTATTGCTATAATCTCTTCTTGTGTACGATTGCTGTAGAGAAGTTGTCTTAAATCTGATTCCTGTTTTCCAGTGAGTAATATTTCAACTCATCTAACTTCTTTGAGGGTTTTTCAGTATCTTCTATAGTTTGAAATAATATGCCTGAGTATCACATTCTGGTATATGCTTTGTTTAGTGTTTTCTGAGCTTTGGGACTATGGTCCTATATGACATGAATTTGAGGGAAATTCTCAATAACTAGTGCTCCAAATATTTCTCTTAATGCTTCTCCTTCTAGTACCTGCATTGTGTTTTAGCCTTTTATGGATGTTCAGAGTCTTGGATACTCTGGGAAACTTTTTTCTGCTTTCATTTTAGTTATGGGAGTTTCAACTGAAGTATACCCAAGAGCAGAGAGTTTTGATTCAAACATATCTATTAATAATCTTACTAAAAGACATGCTTCATTTTTTGAAAATAACTTCAGTCCAGCTTTTTTGTGGATGTTTTCAGAACATCTGTCTTTGCTCACATGGCCCATCTGCTCTGAATGCTGGCTTTCCTTATCTCTTAGAGCTCGTAATACGTTCAGCATGGTTGTTTTAAACTTCCAGTGTCATAATTCCTATTTTCTACCATATCTGAGTTTGGGTCCAGCGTTTACACCGTCTCTTTCAAAATGTATGGCCTTTCAGTATGTTTCTTTGATACAACAGCACAATGTGCTGAGAAGGAGACAATGTGCTAAGTAGACCTTTTTCCCACTGCAGAACTAGGGTATATGGGGACACTACACTCTTGTGACTGAGTCTCAGACTTTGAGCCTCGGACTGTGAATTTCACGAATCCTTTTTTCTTCCCTCGGGTAGAACTTGAAAACTTCCAAAGTGGTCTGGAATTGGACATTTCCCATCCCCACACCAGCTGGGTTGTGATAGAACTCAGCAGGTTAAGCTCTGGTTACCATTTTTTTCCTGAAGAAAATCTGGACACAAAAGAATGCTCTGGTATATATCAGAATGACCCCCACCCCAGTGACTGAGAGAAGTGCAACCTATGAGATCATAGTGCCCCCAAAACAGCAAACAAATGCCATGTCTCATGTTTTAGATCAAATTCCCGATGTTTAGGAAACACCTATAATTTCAGCACATTGCTGGGATTTAAATTAGCAGAACTAGATTATTCTTCAGTGCAAAAATACCTATCAGAACCTGATTTATTTTCTTCATTAGATTGCAAGGTGAAAGATTATGGATTAAAGACATTAACCAAGGTTAATTCATGAAATTTGCTTACTTCTTAAACAAATAAACCTCACAGTAAAACAATTGAGAAGATCTGATCTAATGAAATATGGATGACTTGCAAAGGATAATGATGTTTTCTTTATATCTGCTTGTATATGTACATGTGTGTGTTTGATTCATGGATTGTGCTCAGGGCCTTAGGCACATTAAGCATGCACGCTACCAATTAGCTGACACCCCTCAACCCTGTGTCTATATATTTAAAAAAACATAATTTTCTATAGAATTACTAAAATATTTCTGGATTTGGGATGTATTACCTTCAATTGATATTAAATGATTTGAAGATAAACAGCGAGTGAAGATTAAAGGACTCAAACATGGCGATGAGTGGACGCTGATGGTATGTATTCATTAACCCACTGCTTTACAACACTCACAACTTTTCAGATTAAAGTAGTAAATAATTAAGAAAGTCATTTTGAGTAGGGAACCCAAAGGCATGTGTGGAAAACTTGAAGGCTATCTTCATAACACATAGGTAGGGCTATTTCTGCATATATACCCTAACTATACACAGGAAATGTACAAGTGGTGTTGTTGACAATAACAAAATATGAGAAATAAAATTAAGTTTCTGACAACAGAAAATATAAAATGACATTTTATATAATCCAATGCTGTCAGGTATTGTCAAAAACCAGCATACAGATAATATAAAGAACTAAAAATGAAACCAAAAAAGTCCTGGGTGGAGACCTCTGCCGGGGCCGCCAGGAGTCAATAGCAAATGAGCACCAGGAGAAAGCTACCCTCCCAGGAGTGTGGAAAAGCCGTGAGTGGGGTTAAGGGGAGCAACATTGCTCACCGAGACCCACCCGGATCCGGCGGGATACAGCGCCTGAGGAGAACTCGGGGACAGGTAACCTCTGAACCTTCCGGTTCCATCTGTGGGGAGAGACCTCTGCCTGGGCCACCAGGGGTCTGTGCCTGGGGACCTCAGCCTGGGCCACAGGGCTCCAGGAGAGAGTGGGTATCCGAGGAGTGCTGACACACCTTTGAGCACAGGCAAAACCACCACTTCTGTTCAAACTCACTGGATCAAGAGGGGCCCTTGCAGAGCCATCAGGACATAGGAACCAAGGGACAGCTGGGGACAAGACCCTTCTGATTTCTGTCTGCACCCCAGAGCGAACCCTGTGCCACAGCTCTCCAAACCCAAACACCACTCAGAGAGAGCTGGTCTTCAAGGAGTATTGACACAGAGGCCTGAAGGAGGGGCAAGCCACAAAATCTGGATGAAATGGACAATTTTCTAGACAGATACCAAATACCAAAGTTAAGGCAGGGTCAGACAAACCATCTAAACAGTCCCATAATGCCTAAGGAAATCGAAGCAGTCATTAATAGTCTCCCAACCAAAAAAAGCCCAGGACCAGATGGGTTCACTGCAGAATTCTATCAGAACTTCAAAGAAGAACTAATACCAATACTCTTCAATCT
>CM052700.1:28850807-28889627 GCA_028551405.1 Uromys caudimaculatus | reverse complement strand
ATGTCCCTCAGCAGAGGAATGGATACAGAAAATGTGCTACATTTACACAATGGAGTACTACTCAGTTATTAAAAACAATGATTTAATGAAATTTGCAGGCAAATGGATGGAACTTGAAAATATCATCCTGAGCAAGGTAATTCAGTCACAAAAGAACAAACGTGGTATGTACTCACTGATAAGTGGATATTAGCCGAAACGTTTGGAATACCCAAGTTTCACTTTACAGTAACATCTGGACTGAGAGTGAGGTCCCAGATGGAGGAGTTGGAGAAGGGACTGAAGGAGCTGAGGGAGTCTGCAGCCCCATGGAGGGAGCAACAGTGTAAACTGGCCTGACCCTACCCCCCATCCCCCGTCTTCCTGGAGGCTGGACCACCAACCAAAGAATACACATGGAGGGACCCATGATTCGGACCACATATGTGGCAGAGGAGGGCCTTGTTGGCCATCAGGGGTAGGAGAGGCCCCAGCAAAGGGGAATGTCAAGGTGGGAATATGGGAGTGGGTGGGCGGGTGGGTGGGAGGTAGAATACCCTCATAGAGGTGGGGGAGGGGGAGGGGATAGGTAGTTTCCAAAGAGGAGACCTAGAAAGGGGGAAACATTGGAAATATAAATAAAGTATGAAAAAAAAAAAAGAAAGAATGAAACCAAAAAAGTCCCCAGAGCAAGACTGATAAAGCATTAGCACCTGCTTCATAGTATCAATAACACACCCGAGAGTCACGCAGTACAGAAACATACTGCTCAAGGAGGCTGTGTGTATAGGTACTATGAGAGTACCACAGAGTGATGGTACAATATGTGTTTGTGTTTATGGTGATACCAGTGTAAGCAAACCCACTACACTGTCAGTCAGGTAAAAGTCTAGAACATAAAATTATATTCAACACATGGTGCTTGATAATAAGAATAAACTGCTATGATATTGACATAATTACTCTACTATACAATCATGGGTGGTCATTACACTCAAGGTAGGCACAGTCCACTGCCAAGGCTCTGATCTTTAAGTGACAGAGTCCATTAAAGGATTGGAAAAACTACTAACAAGTGATCCAGAGGAGCCTACATCAAGGATGGAGAACCATCTAATGGCCAGACGGAAGATGAAATACTAACCTCTACTCCTTCTGGTACACTGATGATCACAAGCCAAAACAATAAAGTTAAATCTACCATGAGCATGGGGCAGTGCAAACAATTCAAAAGGAGAGCTATTACACTGCTCAGATCAAAATGAGCGGCAAGATTACAAGCACTGATGAAAGGCAACTGAAAGACACAGATTCTAGATAGATGGGTTATGGAAGAACATTGTATGCTAGAGCAAGTCTGTCACATGGATGAAGCTCTCTTTCCTGGAAACAGATGTCTGGCTTTCATCCACAAAGAAGCCAGGGCAGTGCCAGGTTTCAAGGCTCCAATGGATAAAGCAACGGACTTGCTTGAGGGCAATATGGCAGGCTACATACAGAAACGCTTTTGGGATTTGGAACAATGAGACTCCCAGGTCCTTCAGGCGGATCAATGCACTGCCAGTGGTTCGCATGAGCTATGAGCCAGGAAGGTCTCAGCTGCTGGCTACAGAGTCTCCCTGCTGCTGGCAAGATGTGGAAGCACTGTCTGGTACTCACTGCACCTCTGAAGTCTTCCTTATTGTCAATAATGCTTTGGAACCTCCTTCTCCTCCTCCTCTTCCTCCTCTTCCTCCTCTTTATCTTCATCTCCTCCTCCTCTTCCTTCTACCTAGCTCACTTCTTCTCTTTTCAAAAACTTCTCTTTCTCTCATATATTACATCCTAAATCCTGTCCCCTCCCTGCATTCCTCCCAGTCCCACAGCACACACAGCTCCCCTCTCTCCAGGATCCACCCCTCCATTTCCCTTCAGAAAAAAGCAGGCTTCTCAGGGCTATCAACTGAACACAACATTGTCACAGTACCAAAGCAGTGTTTCTTCCATACGATATGACCTCTTTGATCCTGCCATTGTTTCAAGGAGTTATGGTAGATTTTAAGGTCTGTCACCTAAACAGGACTTTTGCTGCAGCTGAGGAAGACTCTGGAGGGACTGAACATCTATGATGGCATCGGAAGCCTTGCTGGACATTGGAAGACATCACTAAGGAACCTGCACATGTCTTCTAGAGAAGACACTGATGTTTGTCCACGACTTCAAAAGACTTATGGAAAAGAAGGTTGCAAAATCCAGACCAGCTGCAGTGAAGGCAAGGTTTTCACTCTGGGTGTGGTGAACACTCCTGCAGTGGTGGCATTCCTGGGTTTCTGACAAATAAAACATCCCTGGAGCTGAAACAAGATCACAAAGCAGGAGAAAGGTGAGCTCTGTGAGTTTGAGGCTAGCCTGGTCTACATAAGTTCCAGGCCAGCCAGGTCTATTTAGTGATACCTGTCTCAAGAAACAAAAACATAAACTTCAGAAGAAAGAAAAAGAGACGACATGGAAGGGCAGAACAGATTTTGTACCTCGGTGTGTCCTTTAAGCCCATGAAGACATAGTCCTCACACAGAGTGGCTTGTGTGATAGAGGAATGACTTTGCTCATGGTGCACTATCTGCTTACACACACATCTCTGATGAAAAAGGAAGCGGTTAAAGCAATTCAGCGTGAATGTATTTCTGAAAATAGTGTCACCTACAAACTACCCCTGAAGGAGAGCATCAGGTGGACCCTCCGTTGTCCCGAGGCCAAAATGCTGTCATAGGCAATGACCTCCTTGTGTGCTGTTCTCTAGAGGACCTAGGACGAGTCACAGAGGTAGAAGAACCTAACTGCTGATTATGACCTTAGTAGTTCTAGGCTTATGTGTCTATGTTTCAGCATCTTAGCAAGAAAAAAGTTCAGGAAGATAAAAAGTATACCAACAATGTTTATTGTACTGTTTCAGAATATGTTACAAAGGAACCAAACTTAAAAAATCAGGACTATAAATTTAAGAAGTTAGAGTAAAAGTTAATTGGTTACTGAAGAGAGAAAAGCTGCTTTCATGAAGCTGGTATCACATAAGTGTTCGGGGCTCCTGGTGTCCAGCAGCCCTTGGGGGACTCCCTGGCCTCACATTCACCCTCGTCTTCTCCAACTCTCCCTGAGCAACTTCCAGTTCTGCAGGCTCGCACACATGCGCTCCATGTCAGGTGCTATTTTCACCCTCTGTATCATATTTGCACTGGATCTTCTAAGTTTAAACACATCACACCGTTTTATTCTAGAAACAGGAGGATGCCACATACGTGTACAGTGAGCTACAACATCTAGTTTGATTGGTTTTGCCTTTTAGATTAAATGTAACTTTCTTTTTTTTTAATTTTGTATTGGTTCTTTGTGAATTTCACATCATTCACCCAGTCCCACTCATCTCCCCCCTCCATCCTTGCAACTTTCCCCCAAAAAGAGAGGAAAAAAAAGAAAAAGAAAAAATTCATTGTGGAAGCTGTAGTATGTCACAGTGTGTTCATCCCATGGTATAGCCTTTTGTCCACACTGATCGCAAATGTTCATTGCTATGACTCCTTGGTCTGATTCAAGGGCTCTGGCTTCTACCACTTCACCAATACTGGAACCTCACTGGGATTTCTGTCAGATCCTGTTGTTGCCCCGTGTCACGGAGATCCTGCAGGTTTGGATCTGCAGGACTGGCCCCTTTACACATCACAGCAGTTCATCAATGGAGTAGACGTTGGGGTGAGTTAATTCAAAGCCCTGGATCTGGGCCTGAGAGGTATTTGAGCTAATCAGCCCACCATCTCTCCAGCACTCACACCACTGGAACAAGCACTCCTGCCTTACCCCAGCCCGCCCATGCAATGGCACAGTCAGCAAGGGACAGAGCCAGCTTTCCCATGTCCATGCCCTTGGGGCCAGCATATTTGCACCCATGCCATCAGGGCCAGCTCTACTGCCTTACCCAGGTGAGGTGCAGGCCCCACTCTCCCAAGTGCTTCAACAGACAAGAGGCAGGGCAGACTCTACTGTAGTCATTCCCTTGGGGCCAGCTTACCTGCAACATTTGGGGTTGGCTCACCTGGGCCCACACCATCAAGATCAGCTCTACTGTGCTGTTCAGGCAAGGTGCAGGGCCCTTTATCCCAAGTACTGCAGCAAGTGAGGGACAGGGACAGCTGTCTTGCTGTCATGACCCAGGGGCAGTTCTGTCTGTCATAGGTGGCAAGGGGCAAGGGTGGGAGAGAACATATCTCTTTCCATGTCACCACACAACAGACAAGAGGTGGGGCTAGCTTTCACACACCCATGTCCTCGGGGCACACTTGCACTCCAGCCCCCCCCCCCCAATACCACACCACCACCAAGGTCAGCTCCACTGTGCTGTCCAAGTGAAGGGCAGGACCTACTCTCATGAGCTGCAGCTGGTGAGGGGCAGGGCCAGCTCTCCTGCTTTCATGGCCCCAGGGCCAGGTCTACTGCCTGAAGCAGGTGGCAAGAGTCAAGGGGGAGAAGGCTTTCTATCCCTCATCTATGCCACTGCAGATGAGCGCCAGAGCCAGCTCTCCCACAACTCCCTCAACCAGGGCCAGCTTTATTGTGCTTTCCGGGCGATGTGCAGGGCCAGCTCTCCCATGATGCCCAGTGAGGGGTGAGACCAGTTTTGCACAACCCACAAACATCAACATGTCCCTGGGTGGCAGCATGACCAGAGACATTTGCCTGGCCTTTGATGCTGCTGTAGAGTCACGGACCTAGACATGGTTCTCAATGGCTAAACAGTTCAGGTCCCAGAGAACATCGTGGTCTACTCACATTGGGTTCTTCCTCATACCTCATTCTCCAGTTCTGCCTCTCTTCACTGTGCCCACATCCTTCTACTTCTCTTTCTCTTCCATCTCCCCACCACCTACTTGCTCCTTTTAGCTGTGCCTGGGGCCTCCGGGTGTCTGGTTGTCTCAGGAGTGATATCAGGAATGTTATGCCCTGCCTATGCATTATGTCACTAGACAAAGGTTATCTCAGGCATAGTCTGGCCTGTGCAGTACATGACTGGTGGTCATATTAGGCTAGCTCCCTGTCCAGGCCCCATAACACAAGACTGGTAGTTATCTCAGTCTTGTTGCCTGGTCCATGTAGTCCCAGGAGGGGTTATCTCATCTCAGGCTTGTTTCCTGCCCTGAGAGCCTATCCAGGCTAGTGTGGTACTAGGCTGGTGGTCATCTCAGGCTAGCTCCCTGTGTCCCTGGACCCGGACTGGTGGTCATTTTGGCTTTACTCCCCACCTGGCCCATCTGAATGGTCCCATGCAGAGGTTGTCTATCTCAGGTTCAATCCCTCAACCTTATTTCTATTTAAAACTTTTTTAAAAAAGTATTTATTTATTTGTTTATTTGTTTGTTGGGAAGGTTTGTTATTTTTGCCACAGCACATGTGTGGAGGTCAGAAGACAATATTCAGGACTCTATTCTTTCTTTCCTCTATATGGGCTTAGGGAATTGAACTCATGTGGTCTAGCTTAGCAGCAAGCCATTAACTGGCAAAGCCATATTGCCAACCCTCACTACATTTTTTTTCAAACTCTGTGGGCAAATAGTGAAATGGCAGAGATGCAGAGTTTGCCAGTGTTAAAAGGGCCAAGCTCTCCTTATTGAGTCTACCATTAGTCTGTGTATTCTTTTGGTGTTCTTTTCAGAGTGACCCAGCCATTTTCCTCTTTTTTTGATGAAATAAGAAGATAATCTTGTTTTCTATGACCAGAGACTTTTTACTCTTCAGCAGCAGCAATGGCTTCCCTTTCTGCTGGGCTTACATCAGTTCACTGGGTGATGTCTACACATGGCTCAGATGCCCTAATGACACTTGTTTTCAAGAAGGTGTCCCTTCTGTTTAGCATTTCATGACTAATAGAAGAGAAATATATATTCATTTTATGTATAATCACATAGACATTCAACACACAATGCAGTTGTCTCTGTATTATCGTAAAACCAAGCCCTGACAAGGAGCTGAAGCACAGGAATTCAGTGTCTGAAAGTTACCAGTCAGGTCTCAGCATTTCTTCAATGTCTTAAATACTTTTGTGTATTTTTCTTAAGTGTACACAAGACTATTCTTCATATGCTGTCTTATTTTTTAAAAAAAAATCAAGAAGCAAATGTCTATTAGCAGGAAATGAATGAAAGGTGACCCATCAGCAATGGCCAGAAAACAAATGAACTACAGCAGCACCTAGAAGACACAGGACTCCCAGAGATGAAATGGTGAGTGGAGAAACCAGTCCAGAAGGCCTTGTGCACTCCATTCTACAAAGTTAAAATTGCAAACCTGACAGTGTGCTGTTTAGAGATCTAGGCCCTACATATTCATAAAGAAAGGCAAAGGCATGGAGATGTTCAGAATTATGGCCACTTCGTAGGACATGATTAAGGAAGGAGCCTTGAAGGCTCTGGATGCTGTGGCGCTTAAGTGTTGGGGATAGGCATGGTCATCCTTACTGTATCATTCATCAATGCTGATACATAATTCATATGTCATTTTCTGATATTATTCAGAGGGGAAAAAGATCAAAATTAAAGGAATAAGGGAAGCATTTCTTCAAAGCACTCCAATAAAAAGTAGAGATTGGGTGCAGGGGACAGCTGACAAAGCCTCCCTTCAAGTGGGCAGCATGTCAAGCAAGATAGCAGGGTGGAAACATGCATGTCCCAGGGACCCAAGAGCAGTGTGGCGTTTACAAACACTTGCTGCTTGGCCCTGTGCAAGGAGCCAGGTATCTGAGCTATAAATGCTTGTTTGTTCTTAGGAGACATGGAAGAGGAACGAAGGAAAAGACAGGGCCAATAAAAGAGAAGAACAATGAGTCTGCTTCACTGCAAATATACCAAGGACAAATCCAGCTTCCAGACACTCCACTGCTATGAGAAGCTGTCTTCCACTCTCTCCCTTGTCACATGGACAGGCTGAGTTTCATCTGTGTCTGCATCTTTACTGCAAGCTCACTGAGCCCAAGCCCTGTTGACTCAGCAAACATTTGCCAACTCGCTGTTGTGTGATTTCCCTAGGAGACAGCCAGGGAAGCACAAAAGTAAATGGGGCCCAGGCCCATCTGCAAAGCAGCTCACAGAGTTTGGAGAATGTCAGAGGAGCCATAAGGGAGGAAGCGGTGCCATGACAGGCAATCTCTCACTGCACTATTTTCTCCTTTAGCAGCTTTTATGTGTCAGTCCTAGGCTGGCCTCGGGGGATAAAATACTGTCTGAGGTTTGTACAGCCTTCAAAGGCTCACATCCTAATGGAAGGAGGCAGGAAGTTACACAAAACATGGAAGCCCAATGATAAAGTTGTTCAAAGAGTGTTACTGAAACAGAAACATAACCCAGGGGAAGGATGGAGGGAGCCGAGTGTAGAAGTTTCAGGAAGGGCCCTGAGATGAAATGGTCCATATTTCATGTGAGTTACACAGGTACAGAATAGAGAGACTATATTCCCACCAGAAGACACAGTGTGCAAAAGACAACCAGACCAGAAGGCAATCCAACAACCTCATGTACTTGAAAGCCAAGGGAAAAGACCAGGAATGTCCTTGGCTTTCCAGAGGGAAGATAGGTTTTAATTCTAAAGGCAATGAAGACTCCAGGCAATGACTTAACAAGCTAAGTAATACTGGCTTTGTGGATAATTGTTTTGGAGAAGCCAAAATGAAATTAGAGTGGTCTCTGATGATCCAGAGAAATCAGCTAGGGATAAGACACAGGATTTGCTTTAGGATATTGGGATGTGCTTATGTAGAAGGGCCCCAGATGCCCCTTGGGAGATGTGTGAAAGTACTAAGTCCAGGTCTGCATATGTCCAAGTCACTATGGTGGGTCCAGACTATATTACTGCCTGGTGGTGCGACAGGGACACTCTACCTCCAAGGTGAAGGAATTCAAGACTATGATATAGAGAGGGATGAAGATGCAGTGGTGGGCCAGCACAGGGTCCACATGGGCCCTACATGCATTCCTCCAGCTTGTTGAGCCTAGTGGAAGGCATTTCCAACATGTTACAGCCCATCCGTCCTGATTCTCCAAGGGAGCAGAGTAGAGAAAGCAGTGTCTCTGTGGGTATAAATCAGATGCAAGGTGATTGACAGGAGATTGTGTTTAAATAATAGGTCAGAGCTTTTCAGGCTCCATAAAAAGAGCCATAAAGATCAGTATCTCCAAAAACCTGAATTCCATTTTCCACTAAAGGAAATTTAAAATCACCTGGGGCTCCTGTCAGCTTCATTTTATTGGCGGACATATGGGAAGGGAAGTAGACCATTTCTCATTCAGTCTGTGGATTACAGAAGCTAAGATCCATGGATTCGTGCAGGTAAAAAGGACATATGGGGTCAGTTACCTGCTTTTCCCCTTCAGAAAGTTGAAATAAATCCTACCAGAAATGTTACAAGGAAGAATTCCCTGAAGAGACTTATTGGAGACGAGCAGGACCAGCCAACCTTCAGTGAACTCTCTGGAGAAGTGGAGGAAATGGAAGGGACCCTCAGAGCAGCAATGGAAGACTGCAGAGTGTGAAATCACCAAGGGAAAGTGATCTTGTCTCTTAGGCCACTGTAGAAGTGGGATTCCATAAACTTTGAAGAGGAAAGGCTGTGTAGTAAGTAAAAGTGACCAGTTTAAGGCAATGATGATGATAATAATAATATTTTTTTTATTTTATAACAATTATTATTATCATCATCATCATCATTATCAGAGAGCAGAAAATATTACACTTAGTCATTCTACCTGCTTTAGTGAGAAACTTTGCTGATCAAATAAACTTCAGAAATCAACTGAAAATTGACTTCTCCCTTCGAGTCTGCAACTCTGCCAGGGACAGATCAGGCATGCCTGCCTCTCTCATACCCCACAACCTGCCTATCTCCCAGGAGCTCTGCCTTAACCAGGGACACAGGAAACCTGATCTAATCAAGGACATAGGAGGCTGCCCCTAACCAGAGAAAGCATTGCCTGCCTCCCAGGAGGCCTGCTCTAACCCAGGTCACAGAACAATACACCTGCCTCCAGTCAGAGACACCTAAGCCAGTTAACACTAGAGATAACCAGATAGCCAGAGGCAAGAACAAGAGCATAAGCAACAGAAACCAAAGTAATTTGGCACCATCAGAACCCAGTTCTCCCACCACAGTAAGCCCTAGATACCCTAACACAGCTGAGAAGCAAGATTCTGACCTAAGAACCCATCTCATGAAGATGATAGAGGCCTTCAAGGAGGATCTAAATAACTCCCATAGAGAAATACAGGAAACCACAGACAAACAAGTAGAAGCCATTAAAGAGGAAATAAATAAATCCCTTAAAGAAAAACAGGAAAACACAATCAAACAGGTGAAGGAATTGAACAAAACAGTACAAGACCTAAAATGGAAATAGAAACAATAAAGAAATGACAAACGGAAGCAACCCTGGAGATGGAAAACCTAGGGAAGAAATAAGGAGCTACAGATGCAAGTATCACCAACAGAATACAAGAGATAGAAGAGAGAATCCCAGGCATAGAAATACCATAGACAATATTGACAGTACAAGGACAAAGACAATACAAGGAGCAAATCTCCTAACCCTAAACATCCAGGAAATATTCAGGACACAATGAAAAGACCAAACCTAAGAATAATAGGAATAGAAGAGAGTGAAGATTCCCAGTTCAAAGGACCAGAAAATATCTTTAACAAAATCATAGAAGAAAACTTCTCTAACCTAAAAAAGACAAGGCCATAAATGCACAAGAAGCCTACAGAAAACCAAATAGATCGGACCAGAAAAGAAAATCCTCCTGTCACATAATAATCAAAACATTAAATGCACTGAACAGAGAAAGAATATTGAAAGCAGTAAAGGAAAAAGGCCAAGTAACATATAAAGGCAGTCCTATCAGAATTCTCAACAGAGACCCTAAAAACTAGAAGATCTTGGACAGAGGTCATGCAGACCCTAAGAGAACCCAAGTGCCAGCCCAGGCTACTATACCCAGCAAAACTCTCAATCCCCATAGATGGAGAGATCAAAATACTCAATAACGAAACCAATTTTAAACAATATCTTTCTGCTAATCCAGTCCTACAGTGTATACTAGAAGGAAAATTCCAAAGCAAGGAAGATAACCACGTGCAAGAAAACACAAGAAATTAATCTTCTCACAACAAACCCAAAAGAAGAGAATCACACAAACATAATACCACCTCCAATAACAAAAATTACAGCAACCAACAATCACTGGTCTTTAATGCCTCTCAACATCAATGAACTCAATTCCCCAATAAAAAGGCATAAGGTAACAGACTGAATATATAAACAGGACACAGCATTTTGCTGCATACAAGAAACATTCCTTGGTGACAAAGACAGATACCACCTCAAAGTTAAAGGCTGGAAAAAAGTCTTCTAAGCAAATGGTTCCAAGAAACAAGCTGGTGTAGCCATTCTAATATCCAATAAAATAGACTTTCAACCAAAAGTTATCAAAAGAGATGAGGAAGGACACTTCATACTAATCGAAGGAAAAAATCCATCAAGATGAAGTCTCTACTTTAAACATCTATGCCCTAAATGCAAGAGCACCCACATTCATAAAAGTAACTTTACTAAAGCTCAAAACACACATTGAACCTCACACAATAATTGTGGGAAAATTCAATACCCACTCACTAACAGACAGGTCATTGAAATAGAAACTAAACAGAGACACAGTGGAATCTAACAGAAGTTATAAACCAAATGGATTTATCAGATATCTACAGAACATTTCACCCTAAAATGAAAGAATATACCTTTGTCTCAGCACCTCATGGTACCTTCTCCAAAACTAACCATATAATCGCACACAAAACAAGCCTCAACAGATATAAAAAGATTGAAATAATCCCATGTCTTCTATCAGACCACCATGGATCAAGGGTGATTTTCAATAACAACAAAGCAACAGAAAGCCCACATACTCATGGAAACTGAATAGAGGTACAGAGCTAAACAGAGAATTCTCATCTGAGGAATCTCAAATGGCTGAGAAGCACTTAAAAAGTATTCAACATCCTTACTCATCATAGAAATGCAAATCAAAGCAATCTTGAGATTCCACCTTACATCAATCAGAATGGCTAAGATCAAAACCTCAAGGGACAGCACATGTTGGTGAGGATGTGGAGAAAGCAGAAGACTCCTCCATTGATGGTGGGATTGCAAGCTGGTACAACCACTCTGGAAAGCAATCGGGTGGTTCCTCAGAAAGTTGGAAATAGTATCTGAAGATCCAGTTATACCATTCTTGGGCATATACCCAAAAGAGTTGCTCCACCATATCACAAGGGTACATGGAGCAACTCAGTTTATAGCAGCCTTATTTATAATAGCCAGAAGCTGGAAACAACCCAGATGTCCCTCAACCAAAGAATGGATGCAGAAAATGTGGTTCATTTACATAATGGAATATTACTCAGTTATTAAAAACGAGGACATCATGAATTTTGCAGGCAAATGGATGGAACTAAAAAATATCATCCTGAGTGAGGTAACCCAGCCCCCAAAGGACATACATGATATGTACTCACTGATAAGTAAATATTAGCCAAAAAGTTCAGAACAACCATGATACAACTCACAGACCATATGAAGATTAACAAGAAGGAAGGCTCAAGTTCCCACTTAGAAGGGGGAACAAAATAATCACGAGAGGCAGAGGGATGGAGGGACCTGGGTGGGAGAGGAAAGAGGGAGAGAAAAGAGAGGCAGGATCAGGTATGGGGGGGGACAGGAGAGAAGCCCACAGGGCCAGGAGAATGAATAGAAACATACACCAGTGGGGTCTAGGGGACAGGGGAAGCTCTAGAAAGTCCCAGAGACCAGGGATGTGAGAGGCTCTCAAGATCCAGTGGGGATGACATTAGCTGAAATGCCCAACAGTGGGGAGATGGAATCTGAAGAGACACCTCCAGAAGACAGACATGGCCTCTATTCGAGGCATAGGGCCACCCTCCCCATCTTCAAAATTTTTGACCCAGAATTGTTCCTGCCTAAAGGAAATGCAAGGACAAAAATGGAGCAGAAATTGAAGGAAAGGCTATCCAGAGACAAGCCCAAGTTGGGATCCATCCTATGCTCAGGCACCAAACTCTGAGAGTATTACTGATGCCATGCAGACAGGAACCTAACATGGCTGTCCTCTGAGAGATTCTATCAGCAGCTGACTGAGGCACATGCAGATACTTACAGCCAACCATTGGACTGAGGTTGGGGACCCCTATGAAAGAGTTAGGGGAAGGACTGAAGGAGCTGAAGAGGATTGCAACCCCATAGGAAGAACAACAGTAACAAAGAACCCAGACCCTTAGAGCTCCCAGAGACGAAGCCGCCAACCAAAGAGCATACACGGGCTGGTCTGTGGCCGCTGCTACAGATGTAGCAATGGACTGCCTTCTCTGGCCTCAGTGGGAAAGTATGTGCTTAATCTTGTAGAAACTTGGTGCCCCAGGGAAGGAGGATGGTAGTGGGGTGAGGTGGGAGTGGGTGGGTGGGTGGGTGGGGGAGCACCCTCTCAGAAGCAAAGGTGAGGGGGGATGGGAAGAACTCATAGAGGGGGGACCAGGAAGAGGGGCAACATTTGAAATGTAAATAAATAATATAATTAATAATAAAAAGAAAATTGACTTCTGTGCTAACCCTACACTAATCATCATTAAACTTAGAATATGTCTGATAAAACCAGAAGTGGACAAAGCGCCCACATTCACAGTGGGATGCAGGGTAGGAACAAAGAGGGGCTCCTCAAGCATCGTTTTCTCCCAGGAAAGACTTCTTCCAATCAAGCTGATTCCATGACTATTTTAATTGTGGTGCTATATATGTAACATGACATTTGCCCTTCCCCTCCTCCTCCTCCTCCTCCTTGTCCTCCTCCTGCTGCTCCTCCTCCTCCTCCTCCTCCTTTTCTATCCTTTTCTCATATATCGCATTCCAACTGAATTTTCTCCTCCCTCCCCTCTCCATCCCTAGTCTTCCCTCCAACTTCCCCTCTCCCCCACATTCAACCCCCCTCTGCCTGCCCCAGGAAAAAAAGCATGCCTCCCAGGGACATAAAGCAAACATGGCAAGTCACTTTTATACAGATTGATTTTTATACTTTGTTATATGCAGCCACTGAAGTCTATGCTCCGTAGCATAGCTTGTGTTAATCTTGTGTTCATACAGAGAAATCTTAAATGCCAGGAGCTGAAACAACCCTAATTATCTCAGGCTTTGAGGATAATTGGCTCTGTGTAACCCTATCCTTCCACATGTCACCAAGCTGACTCTAAGCTGAGAATCAGCCCAGGGTGAAAAGTGGAGTGTGACACGGTTCGTCCTAACATCGTTTTGCCTTGCTCATGTACATGGGTTTTGCAATCTTTCTCGATACAGCTAATTTGTCTCTCTTAATTTTCCAAAGGGACTCCTCCAGCTTTCTCCCCTAGGCCTTAGGTGGCCTGCTGTGTGTCTCCAGTTACCAAAGGATTATTGCTTTGGCTTCCCAAGCCTTTTAAAGTACTTTGAAGTGCTAAGGGTTTTACTTATAGCCTTAGGCATATGTCAGTCAGGGTTACTTGGCTTACACATCCTGAGTCTCAGTCCACTGAAGGAAGCCAAATCAGAAGCTCAAACCAGGCAGGTACCTGGAGGCAGGAGATAATGCAGAGGCCATGGAGGGGTGCTGCTTGCTGGCTTGCTCCTCATGGCTTGCTCAGCCTGCTTTCTTATAGAACTCAGGACCACCACCACAATGGGCTGGGGCCTCCCTCATCAATCATTAATTAAGAAAACACCCTACAAACATACCAATAGCCTGAATTATGGAGATATTAATCATTTGATGTTCCCTCCTCTCCAATGATTCTAGTCTGTGTCAAGGTACACAACACTAGATAGCACAGCATGCTAGGCAAATGCTTTACACTGCACTACATTTCCAGCCCCAAGTTCAAAGTCTGACATCACAAAGATGAACACTTTACACAGTGTATCAGATGGTGGGAGTCAAGTTGGGACAGACACACACAATAGTTTTTGAGTATGGTCTGCTTTCCAGGGATCAGAACTCCACACTACAGGCACGTGCTGTCTCAGCCACTGAGCAGGTTGAAGGACAAGTTAAATCATCCCAGACAGCTAGCATTTTGAAACAGTCTAATCTAGCCTTCTCTAGGTTGTGACAAAACTGGTATTTTTGAGTTCTGACCAACCTGATGAGGGCATGCATCTATTGTCTTTAACATGTTTCCTGGATGAGGACAGTGCCTCTTACTTTTCTGTCTTTCTCATGGGACTCCTGAGGTGCTTCTGGATCAGCTATTTTATGTGCTTAGAAGGGAATTCTGGTCACTGATGAAAAGCTCCACTTGTGAAGCCAAGTAAATCAGTTTCCAGTGCTTTGTTCACTTCCCTTGTTCTTAGAAGTTTCAAACATTTTACATTATCTGATATTAAATAGCATTCCATGGGGGAAACTACTGTGTGAAGATTTTTGTTTTGTAGTTAGACATGAAAAGCTCAGATAATTTTACAGTGTGAGCTGTAAGCTCCATGCGTGTGTTCTCACACCCCACTATGCTCTGCATCCCTGTCCTTCTGAAGGACTCGCAGCCTTCCCCAGGGTGACCACATTTAGTCATAATGTTGCTTTATCATGAAAATTCTTAGCTGTGAAACTTCTCTAAGTTAATTATCTCTGGGTTTATTATAATTTTTATTTTTTGTGTATTAGTATAATATATATATATATAGTATACTAGTATTTGGCAACTAGGATAGTGGTTTTTATTTCCTGAAAGAACTGTATATACTCACAGATAATACAGTTATAACTGAGGATCTTTACTGTTGAGGTACATCCCATGTCAAGTCAAAACTCAACAAGTAATAGCAACAAAAACTAAATATAATTAATACAATTTTACTGTTTATAACAGAAATCAATTAAACAATTATAATCTTTCTCATGTTCATTAGTTTATTTGTTAGTGGGTGACTTCAATACCCCGCCATTACTAACATGTCATACAGACAAAAACTCAACAGAGAAAGTCTGGAGTTAAACAACCCCATTGACTATTCAGTCAGTTAGTACCTAATAGACACCTATGGAGCATTCCACCGAAAGCACTGAAGAATGCTTTTTCTTCTTTGCAGCCCATGGGGCTTTCTCCAAAATTGACTGAATAGTAGGATACTAAATCAAATCTCAACAAATATAGAAAACTTGAAGTAGCATCTGGCTTCTATCTGGCTACTGTGGAATAAGGCTAGATCTCAGCAATAGTAGGAACAGTAGAATGTGTACAAACTAACAGAGACTAAACAACTCATACCAGGTGGAAAGTGGGTTGAGGTAGAAATCAAGAAGGAATTCTACAACATTTTAGAATTTAATGATAATTAAAGCACAATATTTTTAAACCCACCAGATATGATGAAGGCAATGACATCAAAGACAGACAAAAATCACTGAAAGAAGAGCTACTACATATTAACTTCTCCATGTATGTAGCACAGGATTTTTAAATAGCAATAAATAAAGGCCATGAATATACAGAAGATCTCATGTCAGAATAAAAGGGTTATCTAAAGAAAGCAAAATTGACTTGTCATGAAAGAATTATTATTGTAAATAAAACTAACATGAAGGAAGAGCCCAGACTACACCCTCACCTCAATAAATACACATGTACAGTATCTAACACATATTCTTGAGAAAATTCACAATAAACTTGGAATGCAAGGAACTTTCCCAACCTGAAGAAGGGTACTGATAGAAAAAAATCTAAAGGGAGCATTATACTTAGTAAAGAATGACTATCAGCCTTCCCTTAAGATCGGGAATAAAGAAAGTATGGTAGTCTCGCCATATCTAGGAGATATTTTACCAAGTATTAAAGGGGCAATTATCAAGGAAAGAGAACAGAAGACATTCATGGAGAAAAAAGAAGCTTAAAACTGCTATCATTTGCACATAACATGTCTGTAAATGCAGAAAGGTGAAAAGGGCTTTTAAAATTTTTTTAGAATTCTAGTAGAGCTAAATTGTGATAAGCAAGGCATAATGGGGGATTCACGGTCAGATCAGTTGTTTTTTCTACTCCAACTTTGTTATTATGACTGGAAAAGCAGTCCAAATGTAAACTACAACTGCAACTCATTCTGTGGTATCATCAAAGCTAATAAAACAATTAAGAACCTACTCGGTTAAGGAGTGTAATGTGATTATAATAGAGCAACAACAAACTTTAAAGAGAAATTCTAGAAGACTCAAATAACCAGAAACCCATGAATTGAAAGAGTCAATATAGCCGGGCAGTGGTGGCACATGCCTTTAATCCCAGCACTTGGGAGGCAGAGGCAGGTGGATTTCTGAGTTTGAGGCCAGCCTGATCTACAGAGTGAGTTCCAGGACAGCAAGGGCTACACAGAGAAACCATGTCTTGAAGAAAGGAAGGAGGGAATGAAGGAAGGAAGGAAGGAAGGAAGGAAGGAAGGAAGGAAGGGAGGGAGGGAGGGAAAGAGAGAGAGGAAGAGAAACAGAGAAAGAAAGAAAGAAAGAAAGAAAGAAAGAAAGAAAGAAAGAAAGAAAGAAAGAAAGAAAGAAAGAAACAAAGAAACAAAGAAACAAAGAAACAAAGAAACAAAGAGTCAGTATTGTTGGTACAGGACATACCATATAAATCCTTAGGAAAAACAAAGAAGAAGAGAAGGGGGAGGGGTGAAAAAAGGAGAAGAAAAAGAGGAGGAGGAGGAGGAAGGAGAGGAAGAAGAGGAAGAAGAGGAAGAAGGAGGAGGAGGAGAAGGAGAAATCTTAATGAATCTGAAAGAAACCCACATAGAGACAAAGATAAAAATCTGGGTATGATGATTAGAAAACAAATTTCAAAAAGAAAGACTAAAGCTCAGTTATAGAGATAATAATATTAAAGATAAATTATCAAGCAATTTAAAGGGCTTGTGGTTATCAAACTGGATGCAAATATAGAACCAAATATGCACTGTTTCCAAGAAATAGGATTCAAAATAAGAAATAAATAATCTTAAAGTAGACATATATTAGTCAAAAGATTTATGCCATACTATTTATAGCAGCTTTATGTACATACAGGGAAAACCTGGAGATGACCCAGAACATATTACTGCTATGTGCAATGGAACTGCTTTTCAAATGTGAAGTGTGAAATGCGTTTACATGCTTTGTCACACGTCTCCACTTGTTTTCATTCTGTGTACTTAGCTACAATAAACACTAGCATTAATTTCACTACTGCCAATTTTCAACTATTTCTTCAAGCGTAACGGGATGAAGAGGGGAGAGATGACCACACAAGATAACAACTTCTTCTATTTTTGATAAAAGTCAATTAACTAACTCTGCCCAACCCAGCAGCTCCGGTAGTCCCTAGGAATGCTTTCCAATGAGAGCTTTAGCTTTCCAAGTTCATATATAGACAGATGATAGACAGATAGATGATGATGAAGATAGATAGATAGATAGATAGATAGATAGATAGATAGATAGATAGATAGATAGATAGATGAATAGATAGATAGACACATGCATAGATACATAGATGATAGATGAGGAGCTGTAATTAGGGGCCAGTTTCTGAGATAAAAGGTCTAAGTTGACATAGCCTGATTATCACATCTAATTTTTCTCACATTTTAAACCTCCATCCTTTCCTTAGATACCATGTAAAAGTCTCCCTGACTGAGGCAGTCTCCTAGAAGGAGTACAGTTCACTAAGGGTGAAACTGAGCTACATAACCAAGTAGAAGACTCAACCAGATGCAGGTCAGGCTGACAAGAACACAGTCACCAAGTCACAGATGGCTGGTGCTGAAGGAGGGGAACCGTTGTATTATGAGGTGTAAAGAGACAAGCAAGTATCCCAAACACATCCATCCTGTGGTACCTGAACACATCTGGCTCCAATTGCCCCTTTCCCTTTACATGGAGGAGAGAGAGAGAGTAAGAGAGATGGGGGAGGGGAAGGGAAGGAAGAGGGAGAGGGAAAGGGAGAGGGGGAGGGAGGGAGAAACGAAGAAGGGAGGGAGGGGAGAGGGGAGAGAGAGAGAGAGAGAGAGAGAGAGAGAGAGAGAGAGAGAGAGAGAGAGAGAGAATGTAATAGCCATCTATTCAGCAAGGACAGAGAGGTGTCAGATGACAGACAGGGACAAGTTAAAGAAGAGACTGTTATTGAAAAAGTGCATTTTCAGAGGCTCCCAAGGTCATTTCTGCAAGAGAAGGGGAACAGCACACATTTCCTTTTAGCCTTTCACAAGCAATAAATGTTAACTTTTCAAGAAGAATGGGATGAACTTTTGACTCTGATTTATGCAGATCATCAATCTGCCTCCAGTTAGAGGTCAGTGGTCTCAGAATCTCCTCTTGTCTCCTCCTCACAGTTTCATAATCCTTTTGGTGACCAAATGTCTATGGTCTTTCACCTCCACCTCGTGCCGGACTAGGCCTCTCACTCTATTGACCATGTGGTCCTGACGGCCCGACAGCCCTTGTGCTGTCGGCGCATGCTCACTCACCTTCCATCTTCCTGCCCTCTTGTGTGACCCTATTCCTAGGCAGATGTGAACAAAGACAGGGATCAACAGTTTGAAAACTATCCTTTCTGGGTGGCTTGTCTTGTCTGAGTGCCTCAGTAGTCCTTACAGCTTATGTCCGTTTGGGGAGGAAGTGGTCTAGTGAATCTAGTCAGTTTTAAGGACTTCCTGAAGAGCTTGTTTACCTCCTGCATTTAATGAGCTTCTCCTGCAGAATAGACCATTTCACCTCTTTTTAGAGCATCTTCTCATTTCACCTCCCTTTTAACATGTGTCTTAGTAGGCTTCCCTCAAAGATGGAAAGATTTTATCTTGGAGGAAATTGCTACACACAGCCTTCCCTTCTCTGCCCCCAGGCTTTGCTCTCTACAGCCCATGTGGCACTGGCAGAGCTCTTCCTACTCTGAATCCTAGGCCCCCTTCTTCTCCTGGCTCTCAGAATCCGTTGTGTGAATTACCATCATTCTCAAAGTCAGAAAACATGACTGGTCATGCAATGTCCCTGTAATGATTACATTTGTAACCTGTTGGCCTCATTTACTATACCTGGAGAAATTGTAGGGTTCCTAGAAGTTCATGGATGCTTTTTTAATGCCTACTGTCTTTTCTTGAATCAAAGGTCGAAGACACCATGCAAAGTACCCTTTCCTCTTAAGCTTCTTTCACTGGTATGGTGCTATCACCCAGGGTATTCTGGGAACTTTGTGAAAGGAACAACAACCTTCCAGCTAGTGACACATTCATAAACATGACAAGAGATACAATGCATAACATCCCTAGGGAGCAATAACCCTTTATTCCCAGAAGTCCTGCAGCCCAGAGGATGGAAACACAGCCCAGCAGCCCAGAGCCTCCTACTGCAAACCAGAATTCGTTATGATTTCTTTATAGAGACATAAGTAGCAGGATCATCAACTTTCACCACCTCACAGTGATGATGGCTTTCTGCACTTGGTCGCCACCCTCTAACAGCCTCCGGAATAGCTCACCCAGTAGGTGTCTAAGGGCAGGGGGTGCATATGCAGCAGTCGCCTGCTGCAGAAGGGGAGTGAACATGTAAACACAGCCACAGCAACATGGACTGCATATAACTCTGGAGAAATATCCAGCAGATCACAGCAGTTCAAATTGGCCAAACATCCTCCCATTGCATACAGGTAGGAAGCTCCGCTTTCTTTTGTCTGTCTGGTGAGAAGTGTCAGATCCAGTCTCTCCCAATAACCAAATGGAATGTTTATGCAAACAAGCTCACTAGAAAATGAATTCACTGAATCCACAAGATTTCATTTCTACATGGAATAACAAACAAACAAAAAAACATACTGTCAACCATGCAGCCCCATCACATGGCTAGATTATAGGGCCCATTCCTCTCACAGATTGTCAGTTGGTTGATTGTCCCTGGTCATGAATAATGGGACAGTCATCCAACTGCCAACATCTGTGAAAAAGTTCTCCAGAGGCAAAGCAGACCTTTTTCCAAAGAGTGAAAAGGCAGTGCTCCTGATATGTGTTGTCTGCTGCCAGACTTGACACCAAACCTGCCCCAGATTCTGCACCAGCTAGAGGGGCTTCTTTGCAGTCATATGCCTCACGTTGCTTTTTCCGTGTATATGGCAACTCCACAACCCACCTCCTGAGAGACACAGCTCCCGAGCTTCCCCACCCTCAGCAGATGGCTTTCTTATTTGCCTGTTACCTACTCACAGGTGAAAGAGACAATGTGCTTGAAACTGTCTGGGAGCTGGTGTGTTGCTCTGCAGTAAAGCACTTACCCAACATGCAGGCAGCCCTAGGTTCAATTCCTAGGATATCCAAGAAAACAAACAAACAAACAAAACAAACCCCACCCCCCAAAAAACACAAATCAAACGCTGTCCAACACTTTCCATTGTGCTCTAGCTAACATGGAAGCACCCCAAAGTCCCACAGTACTGAGAGGTCTCATTCATTACTCTCAGAAATTTCTGGTATATCTGAACAAGTCAGGCTGCTCCTTCTTCAACTCCAAGCTTATCACATGTTCCCTCATCAGCCTGTCTAAAGCAAATGTGTCATCATCTTCCCTGAGAACTTCCACAAAGGTGCCCATCCTTTGGCATTTTCCTTTTGGTAGAGAGATTTCAGCAGTTCTGTGACCACACTGTGTCTGCTTCCATCCATAAAGCTTTACTAGAACAGATAGAGAGGATGAGGTAATGGGCTCAGTTACTGTGTCCCATGTAGCTTAGTGCCTTGACTTGACTGGGGTAAAGGTAATGAAGAAAGGACAGGTACCGAAGACACCATGGACACAGAAAAGATAGGGTTGGGTAGTCTGTGTGTACTCTGAGGGAGCCGTACCAACTACTGCAACAGCCCAGAGAGGAGAAAGCTGAAGTCCCTAGTTTTTGCACCTGCTGATCAATAATTTATAAACACGTATTCTTGGACCAGAGGAAAGCTTTGTCAATTTCCCATGGGTCTGAGGCATTGGTCCAAAGAACACACCCTCTGACGTCTCATATTCAGTCATCAACCTTCTGAGAACCTTTTCAAAGACAGTCTCGGTGGTGTCCCCCACGGATGTTAACTCTTCTCGGGTATCTTCATTTCAGGAGGGGCTGGGAACCAAAAATGTATTTAGTAAGCCTTAGCTCGAGTTCCTAACAAACACCAAACGCAAGTGGACAGAAGTGCCTTGTGACTTAAGAGTTGCAACCTATATGTTGCTCCCGGTGGACAGAATAGCTACACGTCTCTACATGAAGCTCCATGGTTTGGGAGAATCACTGAAAAGGTTCTTTCTGAAGATGAGGGTAGTAAAACAGGAAATCTCATTGTACAAAAGCTACAGAATTTAACCATGGGAGTTTGGAGCATAGAGGAGCCTAGTCTTCATTCAGAGGGGAATGGGAGGGACTGGAAGGTGAAGTTCCTTGGGTTCCTCCAAAGTTCTATTAATAATAGTCTCCAGATCTGTCTTTGGGTTATAGCATATTTTATTAATCTATTTTGTTTTGTTGTTGATATAACAAAATACCTGGGGATAGGCACTTTATAATGAAAACGGGGTTATTTTGTTCGTGAGTTTTACCTTAGTTAGGGTTTCATTGCTGTGACGGGACAACATGACCAAGATAATTCTTATAGAGAAAAACATTGATTGGGACTGGCTTACAATTTCAGAGGTTCAGTCCATTATCATTATGGTGGGAAGCATGGTGACATCCAGACAGACATGGTACTGGAAGAGCTGAGAGCTCAATAGCTTGACTGGAAGGCATCCAGGGGAAGACTGTCATTTGGACTGGACAGAGTCTGAACTCTGAGCATAGGAGGAGACCTCAAAGCTCATCTCTAAGGTGACACACTTCCAACAAGGACACACTCCCTTCAACAAGGCCACACCTCCTAATAGTGCCACTCCCTGTGAGTCGAGCATTCAAACACATGAATCTATGGGGGCCATACCTATTCAAACCACCACAGGTTTAAAGATTGAAACTCTGTGATTTGGGTGGCCCAGACCTCTGGTAGAATTCTCATCATCTGTAGCACAACATTGCTGAGGTATTATTGTAGGAATCACCTGGCAGAGACAGAGGTCTCATGGTAAGACAGAAGGCCAGAGCAGTCCATGGGTCAGACTCTGTGTGTGTGTGTGTGTGTGTCTCTCTCTCTGTCTCTCTTTCTCTGTCTCTGTCTCTCTTTCTATCACTCTTTTCTTAACTTCCTACTCCTCAGGGGACTAATTGGGATCTCATGAGAACTTGACTGATTCTTTGTGAATACAGCACCCCCTACCCCAATGTTGTGGGAAATATTTAAAAAGAAGAAATTGTATGGCAGCATGTTCCCACACTGCACTATGCCCTGGTTCTCATCCTGGCAGGCTGGCCAGCCATGCACTGGCAGGCAATGGCCAACCTGCTTTCATCTTGTGGAGCTCTGACTCAGAGCTCCACAATCTCTCCACCCAGCTCGCTAGGTTCCCACTGGCAGGTCGCTACCACGCCAGCCCCAAGCTTCAATACCCCCATGGCCTCTGTGGTGCATATCAGGCAAACCCACACTTTGCCACTTTACTTTTCTCTTTGGAACCCAGACGAGCCACCATGCAAAGGAAAACACAAGACAAACTTAGCTCAGAAACAATAGTAACTCAATCTCTGGGCACAACAACTAAAACCTAATCTTATAAACCTTATCAAAGTCTGATTCCTCTGGTGGCGAATCCTTGCGGATCCACCATACCAGGAGACTCTAGTAGCTACATCTTATCTACATGCTGTCCCCATTCCAAAAGGCTCTCTCTCTCTCTCTCTCTCTCTCTCTCTCTCTCTCTCTCTCTCTCTCCTACTTCCTCTCTTCCTCTCTCCAACCTAGAAGTCCCTCCTCCGTGCCCAGTGATTGGCTCCTTTATTCCTTTTGGGACTGGTTCACAAGTCACAGGTATAACTCACTCCTTGTCTGAAACCCCTCACAGGAGGGCAGAATTAGCAGAATACAAAAAGCCCCAGGGCTATCCACAACACCCCAAAGGTCTCATCACCTCGCAGTGGACCCTGCCTCTTAAAGGTTCTACCAACACGAGGATCACACTTTCAGCACATGAACATTTAGGAGGCAAATTATATCAAAATGATAATGGCAGGCGGGGTCTCTCCTGACCTCTGTTTGTTTGTTTTCTTGTCCTATTTGCCTGTGGTTTGTGTTCATTTCCATATGAACATTCTGTTTTAGTAAAATATTAACCCTAACAAAATCACAGGAGAACCCCATATTTTCATCAATCTGAAAATAGATAAATCAGCACTGTGAAAATGAATCCAAAGGTTCAAAAACTAGAGGAGAGCTACATGAGCTGACTTGAAGAAGACGGCCAAGGTAGTACTTGATAGGGAGTCAGAGAGAGAATAAACCTCTGGAGGGTCCCGTTTGTGATCACGCACAAATAGTCATTTGAAAAGACATTTTAGAAGGAAGCAGGTGGTACTAGTCAAAGGAGAATTGTTTATTTTACCTATTACGCAAGCTGTTCATAAAACTACTCTTGTTTTTCTTCTTGTGCAAAACGAACACCGTCACCACCCACTCCATGGTCACAAAGGGCAGGTTAGGCTGACTCCCAGGCCTTGGTCAGGGGTGTGCTTGGGGACCACAACATTGCTTTGGTGGAGGAGTTGTTCTGGGGGAGGAGGGACAGTGAGCCTGGGGTGTCAGCACTCCAGGGTCACCTTGCAGTAGCTGGGGAGCTTGAGCATGAGATCCTAATGTGCTGTCCTCACAGGACTGAGGAAGCAGAGGCAGATCCGGACCCCAGTCTGTCTTCCTTCTCTGCCTCCGCATGTCTGCTCTGAAGCTCTCCTCTCCTGGTTCAACTGGCAAATGTATGTGAAGAGAGTCAGAGTTTTCAAGTGAACCCCGACTTTCCATTAACTTCCATCCCCAAAGCTGAGGGGGCAACCTTAAGGGCTGTTTTTGTAGGTGGTACTGACTGGAGACTCTGGAGGATGGAAGGTAGTCCCCTGACCCCTACACTGATTGAGGGAGTAGGGTACCCCCACCCTACTTCTCTGGATACAGTTCTCAAAGGCACCTTTCCATTTGTCCTTTGGTGCCTTGATGGGAAAACAATTTTGATGACCTTAATTACTCCCACAGGAGGAACTGCGAATGAACAGCAAAGCACAAAGGCAAATTTGAAGTGGTACAGATGCTCTCCACAGATGCCTGTGCCCGAGTCTGCACAGTGACAGTCACAGTGTGCCCTAGGCCAGCAGAACTCACTCCTGTTAGTCTCAGGAGCTGCTCAAATACAGATCTGACATACCTTACTGCAGAACAGACCTGTCCAGCCGACACAGGGCTTGAGTTTAACCTGGCCTGTGGTTACCTAATCCTTTTCTTGCCCCTACTTTTGCCCCACAATATCATCCCCTGCCCTAGCCAGCACCGGATGGCAGTTGTGTTATGTTCTTCCAGGGCTGTGTTAGCTGCATGTGTCACATCACCACAATTGCCTGCAGTCCTCAGATAAACATCAGTGTGAGAAGCAGTGACTTCTCAGCAAGTCTGTGTGGCTCAGGAAGCAGCAGCGCCCTCCCACAAGCCACCTACCTCTACTGCGGTCGGTCAAGCCTCTGGGAACTTGTCAAAAGGGTCATTGCCTCTTTGCAATGGGGGTCCTTGTTAATCCTTGACTGGGAATTTAACTGGCACCACCCTGGGGACAGCCTGTGTTTATAAAATGATACACAAGTGCAGACATTCATTAGCACTGTCCGTGCCTTTGGAATGATAAACCATGGGGACGGCTCAGTCAAAACGCTTCTGGAGCTGATGCCAAATTAACTTTTCTATGCCCTGCCAAGAAGAAATATGGGAGCAATGAAGGCTTTATGGTGGCCCCTAATCTCACAATTAAACAAAAGTCTGAGAGAAGGGGACAGTGCGTTATATTTTAATTGAAGAGCAGGAACAAAAATAAGCAGCAGAGTGCAGGAGGCCCTCCAGTGACAAGCCCCGGTGTGTCTATGGGTTAGCACTAACGCTCCGTGTGGCATCTCTGAGCTTGATGTTTTATCAGGATCAGTGACCAGCCACCTATGGGATTGCTTTCTCAGGGCCTCCTTAGTCCTACAGCTGCCCAGAGAGGAGCCCAAAAGTTTATGGGTAATTGAGTTCAGGGCTTCAGCTTACCTTCAGGAATTAAGTTAATGCCACTGGAAAGCAGAAATTTGCAGGAGAAAATGAGGAGAGTACCTTTAGCTCAGTTTCTCAGAAGGGGGGGGGAGGCTATGATTTTCCTGTCTAAACCAGAGCTAGCTTTCCTCAGAGCACTCGGTATCTCACTTTAGCACATCTGAGACACCCCCAGAGCTCTGGAAGTCAGACAATGTCCTCTTCTTGTCCTTAATTAGCAGAAGGCACCAGCATGATTGTGGCATACAAAAGCCGGTGCTCTAGAGAACCCTGCTGCGCACTATAGAACAAAATGGTCTGCCTAAGGTTGGAAACGGTCTCCCATTCATTCTCTGAAAATTCAGATAAACATATTTGGTTCCCAACACTCCTTGCGTATGGGCCAACGTGGAGCTCCCAGGGTTTGTGCTTTAGACTTAGTTTCCTTCCTGCCATTTGCTGTCCCTTTCAGTATCTGAGAGTTTAAAACTCCATTGACAAAAAAATTAGATTTCAGGCCTCATTTTAACCAAGGAAGGAGTGATCTGAGGACACAGATCTGGGTCTCTGGTGGCTGCATTAGAGGGACAGGTCTGCAATGTTGTAGTCATTCACTCCTTTGGCACTGTCCCTCAGTGTTCTTACCCAGGAGCACTTTACACACTGAATCTGGATAAGTCTGCTTCCTTGAACACCGACAGACTCTCTGTCTGTAAAGAGCCTGTGCCTGGAGAGTCACCTGCCTAGTCTCCAGGCAGTCGGCTAACCGCAGTAGCATGGCCACCTTACTGCAACCCTCTGGCCTGCAGCTATTCCCCCACGCTGTTTAACTCTAGGCATTTGCCATACTGGAGTTGAATGCTCTTAGACTCCAAGCCTAAATCTTGATATAGCATTCAGTGTGGTTTTAGGAGAAAGTGAGTTTTCTTTTTCTCTTCCTTCAGCTTTTTTTGGTGATTTGTCATGTGCTTATCTCCAACTGCCAGCCAAATGGTCTCTCGTGAGCCATCCTGAGTGGTAGCACCTGAAAGTGCACACAGGGACTAGCAGATACCACTGTATGAAACCATTCCCAATGCCCAGATGCTCTGCAATGACCTCTTCCTGGGGAAGTAGCCCCTGCCTGGAGCACCAACAGCATCCACCTTCTGTCACTACAAGACACTCTGCCGCACACTTCCCCTCCGCCACCAGCAATGTTTTCTATGTGTGCTCCATCTCCCTGCCAGGAACAAGAATAAGAGCAGGGGTTATGTTCTGAGGAGGGACTGTGGCCACACCAAGTGCAGCAGGGAAAAGAGTAAAGTTCTCTGGCTCTAGCACACAGTCCAACTAGCAGAGGACTTGCTTCAGGTCTGTCCCGTGGTAGCGATCAGTCTCATTCCAAGAATCTAGTTCTGCAGATGAAGCTGGGACTGGAGACAGGCACTCGCAACAGATTCTCCAGGGAATCTGGACTTGCTAGTCTGGAGGCCACACGGTGTGAACCTGTGCCCGGAAGCATTATGCGCCTGAGCATGGAAGTGCAAAGATATCTGGGGGTATGGAACAGGCTCTTTCACCCGGAGAAGCTGATTCCAGACTAAGAGATAGTTCTGACTAGGGAGCTAAAACCATCACATTCCCTTTTGTGCTGTGGAATGGGTATGATATGGTCTCAATAGCCATTCTCCTGGCTTTAGCTACCCCTTCCCTGCCCCACAGAACTGGCTCAATTCAGCTCCAGTCAATACTTAATTCTCACACAACCTCACTTTGCCAATGGTGAAGCTTACCTTCTCCTCGCCTGAGAAAATCAGGTCTCATGTCAGCTTTCTAGAAAAACAATTTTATATATATATATATTCAGAAATAGGTTCAAGAATATTCTTTACCTCACTGGGAAACATCTAATTTGTTAAGGCAGTCATTGAGTACTAGGCAACAGTTAAACAAAGAGGTGGTGCCAACGTTGCTAAATGCATTCCTATGAATGACTCCAATACACAAATACACAGAGGAAAAATGAAAGGGACAGAGGTGCAGGCCCAAGATTTCTTATTAAGGAAAAAAAAATCTTCAGAGATAAAGAGCATAGAAATAAATATCTTTATTAAAATTGATTTTTTCATATAATATATTCGGACCATGGTTCCCCTTTCCCAACTCCTCCCGATCCTCCCCACTTCCCCATTTAATTTCTTTCTCACTAGAAAAAAAAATGTGCATAATAATAATTATTATTATTATTTAAAAACTAAACTAGAATATAACAAAACATTTTTAAAAGTAAAAAAGGAGTCAAATAAAATGCACAAGAAACATACAGACATAGAACCACACACATTTACACACAGAAAACCCATTAAAACAAAATCAGAAACCATAATATATACGAAAAGGCTTTTAAGGGGGAAAAAAAGCCCAGACAAAGCATGATGAGACAAAAACCCTCTCAAAATATTGGTAAGTTAGCTTTGTGTTGGCCATCTACCATTGGACATAGGGCCCACCCTTAAATGTGGTTTGTATTCCCAGTGAGACTCTGTTAGAGAAAACTAATTTTTTCTTTGCAAACAGTTACCAGTTAAAGATGGTTTCTGGGTTAGAGATGGGGTCTTGGGACTACTTGCTCTGTCAGCACTGGGATCCCATCTGAGTTAGGCCTGTGCAGGCCCTGAACATGCTGCTACAGTCTCTGTGAGATCGTATGTGCATCAGTCCAGCCTTCTTTCCTTGATGTCTTCCATCCCCACTGGCTTCTACAATCTTTCTGCCTCTTCTACAGAGTTCTTGAGGACTGAGCAGGGATGGTTTTAATGGAGAAATTCAATTTAGGACAGAGTGTTCCAAGGTCTCTTGCTCTCTACACATTGTCCAGGTGGGAGTCTCAGTATTTGTTCCCATCTACTGCAGAAGGAAGTTTCTCCGATGATGGCTGAGGAAGACAATGATCTATAAATATAGCAGAATGGTATTAGGAATCATTTTGATACTACATTGTTCCTTTAGCAGAACAGTAATATCTGGGTTTCCCCTAGGTCCGTGGCCTATCTAGTCTAGAGGATCTTGGCCACCAGAGCAGTGTCTTATGTGAGTTCCATCTCATGGAGTGGGCTGTAATTCCAGTCAGAAGTGGTTGGTTATGCTGATAACTTCTGTGCCACTACTGCATCACTGCATCTTGCAGGAAGATGTAGACTGAAGCATTTGCAGCTGGGCTGTATTGTGACAGTTTGCATTTATTGGCTTAAAAGGATTGATAGATTTAAAATGTTGACTGTGTTATCTGGAAGTTTCAAGCATATGTTCATATATTTTGAATAATCTTTAAAAGAAATGTGGCAAAGAAGGAAACTGACCCAAGACACACAACCAATAATACATTGATCCTCATCCCTGAATCTAGCCTCAGTTTCTCCTCTTCCATCTACAGGAATAACCTTCTAACTTCATTGTTTTTCCACCATCCAGCTGAGCCCTGACACTCCATTGTTGTCTGCACTTCCTTGTCTTCATCTGTCTTCCCAATGCTGGGACCAAACCCTACTCTCACTGAGGTCACCTAAGGACCTCAGGACACTGGACACTGTCCCAACTCAGCCCACTCCGCGTGCTCCCTCTGACTGCTTCCTTCTCTTCTGCTACTCCCTGGGTTACAGCTCTGTATGACTTTTAAGTGTCATTTCCCAGCAATTTTTCTGCAATGCTTTCGTGAGAGCCACGTGAACATTAAGGAGCTGCCTGGAAAACAATGCCGTTGCCCCAAGGCTAGTAGGTGCTTGGTAATCGGGCCATTCTCTCAGCCTCTCTTCTAGATCCCTAGAGAAACACTTTTGATTTTTATTGCTTGGAGCTGCACATTTTTTATCAGGCTAAGAACTAGCACTGTAGGCCCTTCTTATATGACAGATATCAGATAATATCTCCATAACACTGTATCTTCTAATTACTGCTTGTATGTGAAAAGCATTCATTTTAATCAATTTGTGCCACTTTGTTAAACTATTTACTATCAGATTTATGATAATCTTAGTTTAGGTCCATGGTATTAAGATTAAAGTTTGAATGCTTTTTTCAAAAAATTATCTTTCCATTGATAATTCTCTTGATTTGTATTGACTTCAAAACCGTGTGAAATTGCAGTGGTCATGGATGACTATTCTCTTCTTTTCTTTCCTGGTTTTTATTTTAAGAGCTATATGATGATCTGCTTCTAAAAGCATAACTTTACCAGAGTTCATAATCAAAATATATTCTACTTTTGTCCTTAGAGGAATTTTTTAGAATGAAAAAAAATGGGTGTTGATTTTCATTAGATTATATAAGCAGTTATTTTATGTTCTGTTTTTTAAAACTTCTTAACATTAACCTTTTGTTCACAGGCCTCATAGGACAGACTGATGGTAAACTGTAAGCTGCACATTCTGCGGGGGTCTAGCTACTCTTTTGATCATGAGTTTTGTATCTCTAATAGATACTTGAAAATCGTGGGATAGGTCTGGAGACTGTAAGCAAATCTCTATGGTTTTTTGTTTGTTTGTTTGTTTTTACAACATAACAAATAGGCACTTAAATACCTCTCTTGCTAGTGTTAATAGACCTTAGCTCTCTGATTAGTTATTACAATGTTATTTCTGGGGAGGATACCTCATAATAGAGATAAGGTCACTGTTCTATTTGAATCACCATGAATGCAGGTCCAGAGGTGAAGACTTGGCTACAGGTAACTGAGGAAGGATTCCAAGAATTAGGATGTGGCTCACACTCATCTGACACAGTGCAGCCACCACGTGGGAATCCATCCATTTTACTTTCTTTCCTCCAAGATCAAAGATGCAGATCTTCACATCAAGGATGCCTCTGCAGCCGGGCAGTGGTGGCGCACGCCTTTAATCCCAGCACTTGGGAGGCAGAGGCAGGCGGATTTCTGAGTTCAAGGCCAGCCTGGTCTACAGAGTGAGTTCTAGGACAGCCAGGGCTACACAGAGAAACCCTGTTTCGAAAAACCAAAAAAAAAAAAAAAAAAAAAAAAAAGGATGCCTCTGCAGAGGTGACACACTGGGCATGTCTTGTTCTCATCAGTAACAACAGACAAGGTGGCAGCCATGGCAGCAGCATGTTCTTTGGTGGTACACTGAAGGAAAAAACACACTTTGTTCTTGTTGGTCCTTCTTCTTTCATCCTTGTCAGCTTCCTTTCTCCCAAGTAGTGTCCTCTGTCCTTCTGTGTCTTGTGCTCCGTCACCCTCTCCCGCTCGCCTCTGTCATCTATTTAGATCCCTTTCTCCCACCTCATAGTCTGTTTTCTACATTCACGTCACACACACACACACACACACACACATACTCACACACACACACGCTCACTCACGCACATTCTGTGTATGAGAAAACATGATGTTCATCTTTATTAGTCTGTTTCATCTCAACACAACGGTCTCCACTTTCATCTGTTCTACTCTGATCTCACATCCAAATAAAAGTCTGCTCTGATTGTGCACCATGTAATCTTTATCTATGAGCCTGCTCGGGGATGTCTAGATTAGCTCCCTATTTTCGTCACTATGAATAGAGTAACAATAGACTTCTGTGGATATGCACCTATCTCAAACCACAGTTATTTTAAGACATTTCTTTCTTCTAGAGACATGTGTCAGGCACTTCTCTCTGTCCCCAGGAGTGTGTCTGGAATAAGCCATTCCTTCCCGCTGGCATCATGGCTCTGTCCATCAGACCCCATCCGGGTGTGAGCTTCATGAGAGACATACTTACTACTCACGTCATTCCTGGGCAGTATGAAGAGTGTACAACATTAGGGAAGAGAAGGAGGCTTTCGTATCCCCACCCTTTGCTAATGAAACAAGTTTCAAGTTTAATATTCAAGACTTTTGAGTCATGCTTGGATGTCCCAAGAGCTGCAAGAAAATACCACCTGATTCCCCTGAAACTCTCCTTTATGTTCGGGAAAATTTTAAACATGCTGCCTGAGTGTCACCTCTGGTAATAAATCAGATACCATCAAACACCATGGTGTCCCTACATGGTCACATGAGGGCAACTGGTGGCTTCTGCTGTGTGAAGCAGAAGAGAAACTTGGGTTCTAGCTCTATCTCTGGATCCTATTTGCTCACAGTCAGTCATGTCTGCCACAAAACCTTTGTACACCAGCACCATAACCCTTTCAGACTCCTGTCTGGCTCCGCCCTTCAGACCTCTGCTTGGTATCTCAAGCAGGTCTTCACTGAGAACTCTCCTAAACAGCAAACCTGACTCGAAATGCTCCCTGGATGCTTTCTCTGACTTGTGAGGTTTTTTAGTAGCACTTTTCATTATCTGACCCTTACATACTTTATTCATCTGTGCTCAGTATCCTTGCTAACACGTAAGGTCCAACTGGTGAATATTTTTGCCAGTGTGAGTACTTGCTGGAGCCCTAATACATGAGACAACATTGGAGATATAGAAACACTCAATTCATTTTACATTTTTAAAAAGAGTAAAGGAGTATATGGCTGAGAAAATTATCACTTTCCTTACTTTTCGCCGCAGCTGATTCCTTGAGACATAAATACTGGCAATATCAGCAAACACTTGCAAGGCAAATCAAGCAACTCTCATATAAGTCAGAGTACACTGGAGACTAAGTGAATCGTTAGCGGATATTAGATCATGCTTTTGGTAGTGGAAAAACGCTGAGCCATATAGAATAAAAGCTGCCTCGAAGAAAAGATAGCCGTGATGGTCAGAGCACAAGAAACAAACCCTTCTCTCGGGATATTTACATGTTCACCACAGAAAACCCTAAGAACAATACTTGCCCTCCTCAGGACATAGCCATGTGGGATTTGAACTGATGCTGTCCAACCCATCCACAGGAAGGCCAGTCTGAGTTTCTGGTCAAGAAAACAGCAAGGCTACTGAGATGTGTGGCCTGCCACACAGGGGACTTTTGTGGGTGCCCTGTCTATGTAAGCAAATGGGCTTGGAGGGGCTGGAATCTGCTTGACAACCCCATGCTTGCAGCCTTTGTCTTGTTGAAGGCCAGAGCAGCTCAGTGCAAACAGGCTCTGACAAAGACTCAAAGACCACAGGCCAGCTCTTAATTTTTCTCCTATGCTGGTCTGTGCACTTTCTCAAGCCACAAAGTCTTACCAAGAACATGTCTCCAACCTGAAATCTGATTAGGTTCTTTTACACACACACACACACACACACACACACACACACACACACACACACACACACACACACACTTTCTGATCACCATGGCCCACCTTTCACAAGAATACTGTCAGAAGAATCCCTATGTTCATTTAGTCTGAAGCCCCACTCCTTGTCTCCTGGTCATTTTGCTTCATTTGTCACGGTTTTTAAGGGCCTTTGACCCATACACCGTGGTCTTCATCGTAAGACTGCTGCCAAGACTGTTAAGACTGAGGTAGAAGATAGCACAGCAGGGCTAGAAAAATTAGGTAAGCAAGCATCAGGAAGAGTTGAGTCCTCTGAGAGATGAGAGTGAGGAGGTACCTGGAGCCAGGTGGAGAAAGTCACAAGGAGGATGTGAAATATACTATGTCCTTGAAGAGCAAAGAAAACTTAGAGAGAAACAGCATCTTCTAATCCTCCGTTAGAATCGATCACTGGGACTTGAGTTCTACAGAAGAGATGACGAATAAGGGGCAAGGCAGCTGCAGATTCACTATAGATCTGGGATGTGTTTCATGGCACACAGAGTCAGAGTCATTTTCTGCTCATTCAAAGAGACCCACATCCCATTCACCCCAGACAGACAGACCCTGGCCCTGAAAGTATATAAACTTGTTCTCCACTAGAGATGTGGGTGACATGAAGAGTCTGCTTGCTGGCGCTCTCAGTGAGTGGTCAGAGGTGTCTGTTGACACAACAGAAGTGCCCAAACAGATAACACACGTGGATGGTATTGTTGTTCCAAGCAGTGCTTCCCCAAGAACAATGATACTTGAAAAGTCAAGCTTCTCTGCAGAAGACACTTGCCATTGTGACATGTCTTCTCTGTAAATCTGAGTGAACTTCCTCAGGTAGGATTATTTGGCACATGAGAGACAGAACTCAGAGCAAAATGGATTAGTCATAGAGGGAACATATTGGTTCAGTCAATCTGTCATAATGGTTCTATTCTCTCTGTTTCTCTCCCTCCCTCCCTCCCTCCCTCCCTCCCTCCCTCCCTCCCTCCCTTCCTCCCTCCCTCCCTCCCTTCTCTTCTCCATTCCTCTCCTCTCCTCTCCTTGTACTCTCTTTAGCTCCAGAGCCATAACCCACTGTATTATAATTTCATATGACTGACTTGGAAGCAATAGTCAACAATAGTTTTCTCTTTTTACAAAATTCTCACCTCAACATAGCAGAGTCTCATTAATTGTATCAACAGAGTCATGCTCCACCCCAAGTGAAGATGGTGTGGTCAGAGGAATGTCTGTCCTGATGCATGTTCTAGAACTAAGGGAGAGGCAAGACAGAAGGGAGATGCTGTCCATGTGGAGAGAGACTAGGAGTGTTTCCTCAGTATAAAACCAAACTATTAGATGCTGTTTTCCATTCTCCACTAGAGTTGTCTAAACTGTCAATGTTATCATAAAAATCAAATTCATCCATTTTAACTCTAGGAAGCATTAATGCTGCTAAAGCCCTTTGGGAGATTGCATTCCCAAACGATATTCCTGAGCAAAGAGACTCTTGGCTGTGGTGGAACTTTCATCAGTCTACAGACCAAGGGCATCTTAGATACTTGAGCTCTTCAAACTCCCGCCCTGTAAATGAGTCAACACTTTAATTTCAACTCCTAGTGACATTCCAAGCCTGAGACCTAATTTTGGCAAGTAGAATAAACAGGGCATACACTTTGGTATGGGATCATAGCATTTGCTTTCTCTCACAATCCACAGTATTAAGGTCTTTTGTACAGACTTGGTTACTTATGTTTTATTAAATGGACAGCGCATTTCTAATATTAGTAAGCTTTGATTTGGTGAAGGAAGGGGAATGTACAACCCTACCCACTGTTCTACCTCCACAGTGTGAAAACTATGCTAATTCTTCATCCCTCCCACTGCCACTGCTCAAGAGCTGCCCACGTGACAGTGGGAAAAAGTATTTGCAAACCACGTATCTGGGAATGCACTAGAGTCTACAATAGGAAGAACTATCAAAAACTCAACAGCCTTAGAATAAACAACCTGCTTAGGAAATGAACAAAAACATAAATGTCCACTTTACCAAAGATGACAAATAGGGGATAAAACACTGCATGAAATATGCTCATCATTGGTAGCTCTTAAAGAAATGCTAGTAGATGTCAAACTGATAAATTCCTAAGTGCCAGTCATAATTGAAGTGATAAAAACCAGTAGCATTACCCAGTGCTGGTGAAGGTGTGGATGAACCACTTCACTTTTATGTTTCTTGCAGGACTGTAAGATGAGAGGGCCATGGAGCATGAATTTTTTCTAATTAGGGACCAAATATGACATGGCACTTGCCTCCTTGGTCCTTCTTCCCTGAAAATTGAAGAGCTATGTGGTAGAATAACCTGTCCGGAAATGCTCTTTGTGGCTTTATCATAATGGCTACAAACAGGAGACAGCCCAGTTGCTCTTCATTGGATGAATCATTAAACAAGCTTTCAGGGTTCTTCAAAAGAATAAACCCAATAGAAAGGAACAAAGGAGAGGAAGAGAAGAGAGATAAGAAGAGGGACATAGAGAGAGCGAAGAGGTGAGGGCTTCCGTGTTTCATGGCCACAAAAACAGGATCTGGTGATATGGTCCAGTCTGAAGTCAAAGCTCATAAAAGGACAATGGTTCAATTCAAACCTGAAGGCAGGAACAGCCCGAGGCTTTGGCTGGCAGACCATCAGATGGTGAGCATCTCTCATGCGGGGGACAGCGAGCATTGTTGTTCCTGTCAAGTCTTCCACTGGCTGGACGAGATCCTCACACATTCTGAAAAGTGCCGCATCTGTGAATTTAAATCTCATTTCATTTCATCTGCGATAGTGTTTCTGTGACTAAATAGCTGGGCAACTGGCAACACAGTAAAGCTGACACACAGATAAACCACACCACTGAAAGGTGCTTTGCAATGAAAAGATAGGGGTGGGGTGGGAAACTGTCACCATTCGGTAGAGCTTGGGTAATTCTCAAGGGACATTTTACAAAGTCACAAAAGGCTATGCTATGTGGTGTGATCCTGTTTATATAAAATTCTCTCTTGCAGTACTTAACTACCTTCCACTGAGCTGCGTCTTCTGCCTTTCGCCGTTGGAGACAGGGTCTCATTGTGTAGTCCAGTCTGTTCTCCAAGTTTCTATCCTTCTTCTGCCTCCCAAGATCTGGGCCTTGCAGGCTCCACCATGATCGATTCACATAGCATTAATCCACGGGGTGGGGGAGAATATCACATGGTTGTAGAATAGCTTAGTGGGGTTGCAACTGGTGCTTGTGACAGAAGGGACTAGGTAGATCATAAAGGAGCAATCTGAGAAACAGTGGCACTCTGCCCACTGCCCTCCAACTTGAGGATCCTGCTTGATATACGAGTCGATTACATAAATGATCAAATAATGAGGAAATATCACATATGCACACACATGCACGCATGCATGAAGACATGAACACATATGTATATACAGACATGCACATGTGCACTAGCACACGTATGTACATACACATACATGTGCCCATTCATGAGCACACATTTGCATACAGAGACACACATATGCACGCATGCATGAGCACACATTTACACACACAGACACACACATGCATGCATGCATGAGTACACGCACACACATGCACACATGCATGCACACACACACAAACACAAATGCATGAGCATACTTATGCACATACAGACACATACAGAGAGACACATGCACACGTGCACTAGCACACATATGCACACACAGACTCACATATGCATGAGCACACATTTTCACACAAGATACACACATGCATTACAGACACACATAGATACACACACATAGACACATATATGCATGCACAAGCACACATGGACATACATATATAGACACACAGACACAGGCACAGACACACAGGAAAAATCTGAGAACTCAGAAGAGGTCGATGCTCTCTGTTAATGTCAGTATCTTAAATTTGATCTCACACTAAGGTTTTGTAACCTGACACCACTGGGCGAAACTGGGTAAAGAGTATACAGCATTTTCTGAGTCTATAGGTATATTTAAAAAAATGTTTAATTTAAAAATACATCAATCGCTGGCAAGAAGAAAGGATCTGCAACAGTTTCATCATTTGGCTAGGATTCAGTTTTCTTCTTCCTTAAGAGCCTGGTCACCAAAAGTCAAAACACGAAAGTTACTGGCAATCAGGACCTCTGGCCCCTCTGTATGGCCTACCTCCACATCTGTCTACCTATCTGCCCCTTCATTTCTCAGTAAATGTGGGCAGTTGCCTGTGGACATTCCTTCTGAAAATACACTTTACATTTACGGTATTCACAGTGGAAATCTGTATTTCCTTCCTCGCGTTTTTCTCTCAGCTAGCTGAGGGCGCCTTCCCTTGGGTTTCCCGTAGGTGTGCCCTCCTTTGCCTTGCTGCCACCATCCTTGCCTTTGCCAAATCCCCTTCCTTTGCTTCTCACTCCACCTAACTCTCTGGCTATGTGCTTTGCGCTCTGAGATTCCTCCTGACGGACGGTGCTTCACCTTACCCCTCCTTCCTTCCCACTGTGGGCAGCCGTGCCCCCTCCACATGCTGCCAGCCTGCCTCGTGCATGGCAGCCATGGCGTGATTTCTTTTCACTTCATTCTGCTTCCTCTGGAGACAGTAGGAATCACTTAGAGGGTTCTTGGCAGAAACCAAACTTTCTGATGTAAGTGATCTCATGGGCAACCTGGGCATAGAAGAGTTGTAAAGTTTGAGAACCACTGTTCAAAAGCTTCCAAACCATCTATCCACCAGTTCATGTCTAGTTCCAAAACCAAGCCTTATGTGTAGTCAACAGTAAATGTTTATCAGCACAAGGATAGTGATGTACCACTATCTTCTTGGAAACCCCTGGGTCACAGAGTCTATGAACCTCTCCCCTCCAGGTACAAAGGCTGAAGAGGCTAGCTCATGATCTTTGGGATACAGCCAGGCCTTGTGGCAGGGGGCTCTGTTCCTCCCCTCTGCTTTGGCCTGAGAAACTGTACCCCTGAGGCAGAGGCCCAAGCAAGCTGGTCTGGCTCACACGGCCTGTTCTTATTCCCTGAAGCATAGCACACACAACCTTTAAAGCTCAAGTTTGGCAGATGAAGATATTTTTCCTTTAGAGCTAGAGCCAGGATGTCAGATTCAGTGAACTGCAGAGGAATCCACATTCTACTGATGCCAGTACACGTGTTCCTAGCATGGCTGGTGCACTCCTGCCGGCTGCCAGTACTAGGCTTAGAGCGAAAGTGCCATTGGTGAAGACAATCAAGACTCAAGTGATTGAGAAGCATGCCCGGCATTCCTGTACCCACATGCTCCAGCCAGATGCTGTTACTGTCCCAACTCAGGAAGAAAAGTACTCCAAAAGTGCAGATGAGAGGGCAGGCTTGTTTCCTCTCATTGAAATGTATTTTCTTGATGGAATGGTTGGGATCTTTTCACATAGAATCCAAAATAGAGAATTTAGGACCCAGAAACATCACCAATGACCTCATCTGATAGCTGAAGATATGTAGACAAAAGAATAGAGGAGGTAAGTGTTTGAAGTTCAGGGTCAAATGCCTAGCTGCTGCCACATCCAGGAACAGAACTCAGAATGCCTAGAGAACATTAAAAAGCTGTTTCAACATCTTTCAACAAATAGTCACCATAATGAGATTAGTTCTCTCATACGAAGAGGCATGAAGCACAGAGCTTGCCTCCTCCCTCTCTCTCTCAGCCATGAGAACAACACAGTTTTAAAATAGCTTTGAGAAATCACTTTCGAGTTGGTGTTTTGATTCTGAGACAGTTGTGTGACAATTGAAAGATCCACAAAATAATTATGCCAGGCTCACTTAAGGTTTGGAATGTGAGATCCATTTGCTGAAATAAGCTCTATTGCTTTAAATTTGGTTCGAAAGCATCAGGAAAAACACACCCTCTTTAAGAAGCCAGTTATTTCTCGGTATTGACCACTGAAAAGACCTGAAACAGTTAAAATCCCACAGTAGTGGGCATCAGTGATTCTTCGATTATAGTTTCTTTTTTTTTTTTTTTTTTTTTTTTTCCTCCTTTTTTATTTTTGATACTTTATATACATTTCCAATGTTTCCCCTTTTCTGAGTCTCCTCTTTGTATACCCCCCATCCCCTCCCCAACCTGCCTCTAGGAGGGAATTCCACCTCCCACCCCCACCCCACCCCCGTCCACCCATCCCCATTTTCCCGCCTTGATATTCCCCTTTACTGAGGCCTCTAACATCCTCAGGCCCAAGGGCCTTTCGTCTCTCCCTGATGGCCATCGAGGTTGTCCTCTGCCACATATGTGGTCCAAACCATAAGTCCGTCAATGTGTATTCTTTGGTTGGTGGTCCGAACTCCAGGAGGACCGGGG
>CM052700.1:28832742-28850707 GCA_028551405.1 Uromys caudimaculatus | reverse complement strand
GAGGTCAGGCCCATTGACTCTCTTGCTCCCTCCATGGGGCTGCAAACTCCCTCAGCTCCTTCAGACCTTCCTCCAACTCCTCCATCTGGGACTTCTCTCTCAGTCCTGCGATTGCTGGTAAGTGAAACTTAAGTTTCATTTTCCACCAGAATAACCCGCGTCTTAGAAGCCGGATGATGTAGTTCTTCATCAGGTCTGTGCCTGTGAGCTGGAAGCAGCTCTTTGGGAAGACAAAGATATCATCTTCATTCTGGAAATGTGTCAGGGATGGGGAAGAGACAGACCTACAGAGGCTGTTCTGGGACAGTTGAAGAGTTCTGTCAATTCCTCTATTTCCTGTAAACTGTAGCAAAGTCATGCAGAGAGAAGGAGGGTAGCTGGGCGGGCATTTCTATAAAAGAAATGGTTCTAGAAGAAACAGACTAAAAGGAGAAGAAGAGCTGCCATATGTCAGACAGGAAGGCTGGTGACTGAATCTTCCGTGGACTGCCACACGGAGCCCAGAGGTGGCTCTACGCCCTTCTCAGCTGTCACAATGCAGGATGGGAAAAAGTGGTGATAGATTTAGGAAAATAATACTTCACTTGTGGTTTTATTTTAATGTTTGAATGAGGAAATTTTATACTTTTAAACACTAGGAGCGAAGAGTCCAATGAGAAATTGAAAGCAGAGGACAGAGATTAACCTTGAGCACTGGTGCCGACACACGGGTAAAAGAGAAATCCTCAGTGTCATCGGAGACACACAGCAGCAGCATCACCCAGCCCTGGGTAGACACACAGCAGCAGCACCGCCCAGCCCTGGGTAGACACACAGCAGCAGCACCACCCAGCCCTGGGTAGACACACAGCAGCAGCACCACCCAGCCCTGAGTAGACACACAGCAGCAGCACCACCCAGCCCTGGGTAGACACACAGCAGCAGCACCACCCAGCCCTGGATAGAAACTAAATCAAAGCTTTGCTCAGGTAAGGAGGGGAAGCCATGCAGCTTGCAGCATAACAACCTTCAAGGTGAGGCTGGTGCATGCTAACTTTTGAGCAGGCAGTAGAAGAGTAAAGTGTAGCTTAGGGAATGAGGAAAACCATGGCAACAAGAGGGGAAAGGAGCAGGTAAGGGCTGTTTCAGGGGGGGATTGAACAAGGACCTACCTGCTGACATCTATCTTTTGGAATGGGAGGTATGTGAGAGAGGCTATGAAGTAGAGAACTTTTAACTCTTTCCCAAGACAAATACTTACTGAATATCTATAATATACATTCTGATAAGAAACATACATACATACATACACACACACACACACACACACACACACACACACACACACACACACACACTAAAAAGAGGCCACCTTGGTCTACCTTCCTAATTCTGCAATGGTTTAATACAGTTCCTCATGTTATAGTAGCCCCATAAAATTATTTTTTTTGCTATTTCATATCTGTAATTTTGCTACTATTATGAATTGTAGTATAACTATCTTGTTTTCTGATGGTCTTAGGCAACCCCTCTGAAAAGGTCATTTGACTCCCAACAGGACTGAAACCCACAGGCTGAGAACTCTGGTATAGCCTTAAGTCTAGAAACCAGAGCCTAAGAAGCTAACAGGGAAGTAAACAACCAGGGCAGTACAGGAGGTCTGGCAAATGCCAAAGAGGGAGTGAGAAGGCTCGTGGCTATTTGGTTTATATGGAATGTGTTAGAAAGCCATCCCCAATGGCTGGGCTCAGATAGAATAAAGCCAGGCAGGCCCAAGAAGTGTGTCCTTAGCCAAGGACTGATTCTTGCAGACGAGTCTTGTGGGAAAAAGAGGAGCCACAGTCTAGTAATGGAGAGGAGGACACAACAGTCTTCATGGGGAGTCTCTAAGCCCATGGGCCTTGTGAAAGGCTAGAATCTCATTAAATGTGAGAGACATTTGAGGCATTTAGTACAGGAGTTACCGCATCTATGAAATATACAGAGATGTCACTGAGCAGTGCCAGCTACACCTTAGAATTCCATAAAGCATCTTCACAACCCCCCCCCCCCCCCGCCTACTCCCCTGCTGTAGACAATGTGCTGGGATTGATCCGGAGTGGAACCAGGATTCGTGTTGGCCATGGTTTTCTCTGAACTTAACACCGACCTGGTGAAGTGACCCTGCATCTGACGATGAAGACCCAGGCTCCAGCTAGATCTACAGCCATTTCCTTGTGCAAACTCCATGACTTGGTCCTCCAGCGCCCTGACCACAGCACTTCTATTCTGACATATGACTTGATTACCTTTTAAAACCATCTCTATATTGTTATGCCAAGGAGGGGTAAGGGCATCACTAACTCCTTGATCTCAGGGGCAAGCTCTGCTTCCTTAGGTGTCTGGCATTCTCCAATGCAATCCATATGGCATAGGGACCCACTGTATGGTTCTGGCAGTGCCCACTTTCATGATAGAATGTTGGTTCAGAAGCCCACCTATACAAACACATGCTCTGCAGGAGACCTACCTTCTTTCTGCTTACTTAAATCTTGCTTATTAGCGATGATTTTTTGACCAATGTTTTTAAGGCTTTCTCTTTGAACATAAAATATCAGTAAATTTTTCCTTAGGAAAATGAGCAAATTTTATCTAATGCATTTAGAACTTTATGGCTGATAGAATTCTGGGATGGTAAACAGTGGGCAGGGAAGAACAGATTACAAACCCTGGTGTTACGCTCCTGGGCCAGGCTGCCTTTCACTTCCTGGGCCACTCATGCATGCACACTGTTGACTTCTTGCTTCTGACCTAAGACTGAGTTTCAGCAGGGAGCAGATGTGCCTAAAGTGTCCCACAGAGTCCTGCACTCAGCTCCTCTGCCCCCTCCTGCTTGCCCTACCTCTCACCATGCTGTGAAGGCCATCACAGTGGACGGTCTCAATCCACAGCCAGGTTCACACAGCTAAGAAACACCAGGCAGATGCTCAGCTCATGGCATGGGTTAGGCTGGCTTCTCCATCCTTCACTGCCCCTATCCATCCATGAGCAGGTCTATGTCTGTTCCTCGGAGTAAAGGAACTGAAGCTGGATGAGCAGAGGGTGGGTGGCTGAAGTCTTCAAGGTCAACCTTTCTCAGCCTGCACTAGTCTAAGCCAATACCACTTCCAATATCACTTATGGTGTGGGATGGGGGCAAAACCTGGGATGGGGTTTGAGGGAAGATGTCTTCAAACGCAGGGATTCCTTCTTATTTGTTACAAAATAAAGGTGGAGCCTCAGAGTTCACTGTTTTTGTGAATGCATTTATCCTCATTTTAGGTCCAGAGTTGTTTGCTGCTGGATGTGTCTGCTAATTGAAGGGACAATAACATGGGCGAAGTCCTAAACATCTTTTTCTTCTGTCTTCTAGGAGGTGCCACATCTTCTGAGGCTCTCAGCAAAGCCCACTAGGTTTCCAAGTCAAGAGTCTAGTGTTCATTATTATCTTCATAGCAGGAACTACGGCTGGCTTGTTAAGGATAAACACTTCCCTAAGGTGCTCACATGGGGAGATGCTAGCTGCCAGAACATAATCATCTTCCCTAGCTTAGGCTTTGAAGACATGGCCCTTGTTTCCTCTGCTCTAAGACCTTCACTACATCACAGCTGTGCCATGCACAAGCTGTATGGCCCTGTGACATTCTTACCCACTCAAAGCATATCAGCCACTCCATCTCCAGCTCTCTTCTGGTGCCAGCCCATGCCTACCACACACCCCTCATCCAGTAACAGCTGATTGAAGTGCTCAGTACCCCAGGGACACTGTTCTACCACTTGGGTCTAAACAAGACCGATTCCGACCATTGCTTCATTGAGAAGTCTTTTCTTCCATTCAAGGTTGTAGTGTTGGAGTCCCATGAGCACTCAACAGGATCCCTTAGGCCTCCAAACATGGTGATGGGTGGTCTGGCCTCAGAAACTATGAGGAAGCAGGTAGTCATCTAACCCAGGCAGGCCAATGCCAAGCCCTGGTCCTAACCTGTCTGAATACCTTCCGAGGCTTCTGTGGCGCTAGGTTGAAACACAGCCTGACCCAAGCCACCCTGTAAACTAGGCAGCTGCAGCAAGCAATACATACCAGCAAGAACTGGGAGGAATCTTCCTCTCACCACACTTCACATTTCTGACTCTATAGTCATGCATTGACTATGCAGAAAGCAAACTCCAAGTGGCCATCCTTTCTGTGGTATGTCTGAGCAGGAAAAAAAAGCCTGTCAGCTGCTAGTATAAGCACACATTTGGAACTTAATATGAGAAATTGATTTTGTGTCTAGGCACTGCAGTTTTAGATTTTACGCACAATGTCACATACTGTTACATTTTCATCCTGTGGGCTTCTGAAGTATCTGATACTCTTGATTCGAATGGCTGTGCTTGGCTCCTGGTCCTTAGGTTATCTTTTCATCTAGTGTGGGCCTTCCCTGGCTATTTCTCTCCCCTTCTCTGCAAAATTGTTCCACACACAGGCCTGAGGGGTGCTGACATGGGTAACAAGACACACTGTAGCTGCCCTGGGTCAGGGTGTGTCTGCCTGAGCCCTAGCACTGATACCTATGGTGGCAGGATTGGTTGTCATAAGCATTTTAGATAAATGGAAAATGTATAGTCCTGTAAGTGCAATGTGAAGACATATTTATTTGTTGTTTTGTGGACGTTTTCCAGTATCATAAAGTGATTCAAGGCTGAGCTCCATAATGGGTGGCCACTAAACATCTGACTATGACGAGGTACCCTTAGAAGCAACAGTTGAATTCCAACAGAAATAAATTCTGACAGAGGACCAATGGAGTACCCTCCTCAAACTCAGTGCATCCTTGTCCAGGCCATGTGCCTTGAAGAAGAGTGATTTCTGGAATGGATGGGTGTGCATATCAGTCCTAAGTTAAGGTTTAAATGAGATGCTGTTTCCACAGTGGCCATAACCAGGTCTGCAATGGTTTCCCCTCTGAAACTCAAGCTGAAATGTGTCTGCCAGTGTGGCAGCATTGGGGGCCACCAGTCATGGAGGCAGAGCCCTCTTGAGTAGAGCTTTTCCTATGGGGATAGCTGGGCTTCTATGAGAGTTTCTCTGTGTCTTTCACACAAACACACACACAGACAGACACACACACATATGCACATGCATGTCACTGGTGTTTTTCACTACATGAGTCAAAACAGCACAGGGACCTCACCAGAAGCCTGGAAAATGCAAAACTATTTTGTTTTCTTGGTTGTCCCAACTTCCAGATTATTAACCAAACTAAACCTCTATTTTCTGTAACTTGCCTATTCAGTGTCAGTGAACCATGTTATAGTAACCAAAAGTGGGCTGAGAAAAGGCTCATTTGACTTGATCCCCTCTCAAGGGTGAGTTAGCCAGTGTCATGTGTACACAGTGGTGCTCCAAGCACATTGTTCTGGTGCAACAACTCCTTAAGGACCTTTGGCCAGAGGCTGGCCTCTGAACATCTCACAAGCAGCATTTCCTTAGTTACTGCAAGCATTGATTCCCACAGAAGCCTGTCCAGTCCACATGCTTTGTTCAGATGGAGCCAGGCTGGAACAGAGTTTGAGGGTAGTCAGAGTGCCAGACCTAGGCTCCTAAGCAACCATGAGACCTAGGGCTCTTGCTAGATTTGCCTGCACCATCAACTAGGAAGTGCTGGTAGAGGTGGGGAAATTCCATCTGGAAGGTACTCACTCTAGCTCCCCAAAGAAGCAACTAAGTCCTGACAGCATTGAGCACTGGGCTGCAAGAATGAAGGTGAAGGAGGTGGTATATCTACCTTTTGGGGGACTCTGAATAAAGTCTACTTCACAGAAAGATTTGACTTGAAGCCTCTGAATATACCACAATGGGATGCAAACGACCTGACAACCAAGCTCCAAGCACAGCGCAAAGACTACTATCTGGCTCCATCTTTCTCCAAAGGGGAGCTGAGAGGAGGCTGAGAAATGAAGGCTGAACCCAGGTCAGACCCATGCTCAGCTTGCTCCACACCGGTGCATATACAACGCCCCTGAGCTATCAGTGCCCTGGAGTGGGGGTGCACTGAGCTTTCACCACAATCAAAATCTAATGAGCTCCTACAGGCTCTGCCAAACCATGTGGGCATCTGGAAAGAATTGTGGGCTCAGCTGGGAGCTATGTTTAAAACGACCTTTTCCTGTAACACGCTGCTTTCTAAAATGGCACATCATGGCAGTTTGAGTCTGATTTTTAGGGGCTGACGTTTTCACAAATTCGCACTGACTAGGAAGGAAGGGGAAAGATATAGTGTCAAGGAGCTCAGTGTGCAGAGAAGTACAGCCTGTCCCCAGCAACTGTCCCGGCAGCAGGCAGCAGAGATGCCACCCTTCCCGGGAAGAAGTCCGGATCTGACATGGCTCCCAATGGGTGTCTGTATATTTTCAGACCCTGCCCATTGGCCTTGTGTTTAACACACAAACACAATGTAGTCTGGTGCTGCTGCCTTTGGCTAAGAGAGATGGCTCATGTTTCCTCCCTCCCTTAGTCTAGCAGCTGTACAGAGTGGGGTTAACATTCCCGAGGGATTGACGTGCAGAAAGAAAGCCCCACAGGAGGACCATAAATCCCTGAGAGGTCAGAAGATAGCGTCAAATGGGATCTTCCTTTTCATGATGAATTGCCTGTTGGCCCACCAGGTGGGCAATGGGGATCCCAGATGGAGAGCCAACAATGATAGCTAAACTTTGGGCTCTGTTGCTAGCCTGTGGTATTAGTTATGCTGGGTGCTAGCCTGTGCTATTAGTTATGCTGGGTGCATTGGATGCATTTTGAACTGATATTCTCAACATAGAGTGATTTTTTTCTTTTTCCATGACTCCATCAAAGTAGAGAAGCATCTGCATTTGTCTCTGGTTGTTGAGGTTCTGCCTCACGCACTCACGTACACAGCAGGCATTTGCTTCTCCCTCCACAGTGATTCCCACAGTCAGATACATGGCTGTCTTTCTGGGTCCTACACTGAACACTGAGACATACTGAGGAAAATGCATTACATTTCCCTATGATGACTGTGGATACTTGCTGAGATTCCAGGTACCCAGATCTCACTTCCAGAGTCCCTTACTTCTTCTTGCCCATTTTCCTTTTCTTTGGGAAGCATATCCCAAGTTCTTGGAAGGCACTGATCTGTGCACTCTTCTGTTGCCCAGGCCCAGTATTGTGGGCTCTGCCTCTTCTCTGCCAGCCCCTGTTTTCGTGCTTTCCACAGACTGCTCAGCTCAGGAGTGCGTCTCTCTGTCTGGGTCTGTGTATATTGTATGGTGAGCCCATGTCAGTGGGTGCTGCCCCACCAACCTCTTACCACACTTCTGTAAAGCCCCCTTCATTCTAGAACAGCAATGCAGCTGTGTCCCCTACACCTTAGTAAAACGTGTGTCTGTGCAGGCTGTGCTGCTCCTAGGGAGCCCATCATGAGAACTCATCTGCTAAGCTATAACTTCACAAGGCCATGTGTTCTTAGCTCAATTCCTTCCCCAAGAAGGGAGACCCTAGCTTTCTCCTCCACGGTGCCACCATCAGAAGCAATTGCTCCTGCAGGAACCACTTAATGGGGTACAAAGCCACTCATCCCCCTTGGGTTCTTGGAGATGCTGAGAACCTGCTGCTCAGCCTCCCGTGTGTCTGTCACAAACTGTGCTTATTTTGTGCCTGAAAGTTCTATGACCGCCAGAGGTAACAATCTCATTGTGACAGTTGTGATGGTTTGTATATGCTTGGGCCAGGGAGTGGCTCTATTTGAAGATATGACTCAGTTGGAGTCGGTGTGGCCTTGTCGGAGTAGGTGTGTCACTGTGGGTATGGGCTTTAAGATCTTCATCCTAGCTGCCTGGAAATCAGTATTCTGCTAGCAGTCTTCAGATGAAGATGTAGAACTCTCAGTTCCTCCTGCACCATGCCTGCCTGGATGCTGCCATGTTCCTGCCTTGATGATAATGGACTGAACCTCTGAACCTGTAAGCCAGCCCCAATTAAATGTTGTCCTTATAAGAGTTGCCTTGGTCATGACACCTGTTCACAGCAGTAAAACCCTCACTAAGACAGCAGTCATAAGTCTACTGGACCCCTGAGATGATGCCACACTGTGCCCTTCCTGTCAGAAAACAGGAGCTCTTCAGGCTGGGGATGAGTTTTCATTTCCATTTCCCTTGCCGCCATTTGTACCTTTCATGATTGAACAACCTCTTCTTCCAGGTGAAACATCAGGGAAACCTTTGGTGTCACAGATACTTTAAGCAAATTCTCCAGACAGTGGTCTAGGTCTCTACCACTAAGTGCCTGCCCACCTGAGAATGATGAAGCAGCGAAAGCGTCCCGGGCTTCATGACACCATCATGCATCTCTACACTGATGCCACACATTCATGGACTTCTGGGCCACCACCTGCTTCACAGCCCCTCATTCCCTTGAGTGTGTTACAACTTGACAAATGGTTTTGGAACTTTTTGATGAAAATATGCTCAAAATGTGTCCAGTGGGAGGGACCCGAAGCACAAGCATGTTTCTATGACATCTGTGCTTCCTGTCACTCATCCCAGGCTTCCTCCCAGGGTTTGCTGCCCTCCCACTAAACACGTGCCTTCCTGTGCCAGGGACCGCCATGTTCTAAAGCCTTAGCTGACTCCAAGGCCACTTGCAAAGGCACCATCAAACTCCCGCTTACCCTCTTCCTGTCCAAGGCCTCTTCCATCTTTTCATTTAATATAACATGAATTTCATGCAAAATGCCCTTCCTGTGACTAAGAACAATACAATAGGAGCCTTCAAATTTTATTCTCTGGAAAATACTGAAGAATGTTGCCAGGTTCAAAAAATGGCATTTTTCCTTTGAGTGCTATCAGTTCTGAACATTTTTTTTTTGCCATGTCTCATTAATACTATACTATATTTACCTAGTGTTCACACTATATTAGACAATATGATTTTTTAGTTATTTATTTTATGTGTGTGACTGTTTTGCTTGGATCTATGGGTGTACACTATGTTCATACAATGCCTCAGATGTTAGAAAGGGCACTGGGTCTCCTGGAACTAGAGTTGTAGATGGTTGGGAGCCACCATGTGAGTACTGGGAACCAAAGCCAGGTCCTCCACAAAAGTGGGAAATTCAATCACTCCAACTCCCAAGATAATATAATTTTAAACATAGGAAAGCAACAAATAAAAAAAGTAAGACAAAAGCCATAAGCTACCCTGTTATAGGTTTTTCTTCTTTGTACACATGACAGACAGTAAGAATACTGAGGGAACTGACTTGTCAGAGGAATAGTTATATTTAATAACACAAGAGTATACATGATGGAAACTGTAAATTTTCATTTAGGAAAGAAATCTTCTGGAAGCACATGAGACTTTGTGTGTCTGCTGTTCAAGCAAAGGGTGGTGAGGACATGGTGGGAGCCTGAAACTTAGGCAGCTCTCAGTCGAGTGGCACTGAATTCCATGAGCTAGAGTGCTTGGACCCACCCAGCCTGCACCAGGCCTGTCCAGCGGATGAAGCCCGTGCACAACTGGAGAAACTCAGAGTTGGCAGTTACAAAAGAAGTATTGATTTACTTATTTTGACTCCTATTCAAAAGCAACAACCACAAAATAAAAGTCACTTGGCAAAACTGGACTGAGTGAGGAGGAGGGCTGGCCTCCTAAAACGAGGATGTGATGAGCCATGTTTACTCACAGACCATCTGCAGAGCTGTCACAGCGAGGATGGGATGCTGAACGCCAAACTGATGTTGCGTGGGCGTCATTTGAACATTTGCCTCTCTGGGCAACAGAGAGTAGTAACAGATTGTTCTGATTGAGACAAACCTTTCCCCTACTTTTTCCTCTGTAACTTGCTTAAGTTGACACGTTTGTTGTTTCTCCTACACTTGACAATGACATCTGGGGAATACTCATTATGTTCTCAATATTTAATGCTGAATTAATTAAAATTGTGTTTCAGGCAGCTTTACTTCTCTCCACTAACAATAGCCTCCCCAGCTGCCGCCTGACTCACTCAGGGCAGAAATCAACAGACACATAGTGTATCACTGATACAGGAAAAGTGAAGACAGGGAATTTGGGGGAGCCCTGGATCCCCCTCCACTCCCAATTCCCACCAATGTGCTATCAGCATTGTCCGCTCTTCGTGGAGCTTTGCGCACTCCGAACTCTGTCCCCATGCCTTTGCTCTGGGAAGTGTGGGTGCTGTACAGAAAGGATGCCAGGAATGTGTTTACCAGATCACCATGAGAAGACTTCTAGGAAGACTTGACAAACAGATATCCCAGCACAGGGGCTGTGAACAGACAGAGGCAGCCTCCTGAGGCGAAAGAATGATGTCAAGAACTCTAAGAAAAAGGTGATACATGGGGTCGCTGGAAACAAATGGTTATAACCACCTTCTGAGAGAGTTCCTCTAAGGAGCATGGCTGGATACCATGATGAAAAGTGACATCAGTGTTCATGACCTTCCCCGAAGGAAAGTAAAGCGATTGAAATGGTGAATATATCCTTTGCTAGTCATGCTTTAAAAACGCCATCGTTAACTGTTACATCGTTTGTTCTTTGAAGCATCTTGAGAAACAGACAGTTTTATTTCCATTTTAGACAGAAGACAAATAGTAAAAGGGAAATGGTGAGTTTCTCCAGCGAGCAAGTCAAAACTTGCACATAGACTGTGTCTACATCCTCAGCCACTGTCTGTAACTTGAGTTCTGATCATTACCTCATTGGCTTGTTGTGAAATAAGTAATTAAAACAATGCCTAGAACTTAATGGATGATGCACTGTGGGCTTCTATTATAATAGAACTGTTAAAAACTGGTCTGTGAGGATAATTTAACTTGAACAGACTACTCCAAAACCAAGCTGCCAATGCGGGTAGTGTGTACATTAAGGCTAAAATCCAAGCTCTCCTCAGGATCAAAAGAGAGCTATGGAGAGACAGAAAACTTGTATGGGTTTTGGTCTTCCATCCCAAAAATAATAAAAGTTTTTAAAATGTCAGTGTAGTTACAGGTCTGCTCACAATGGGCTATTGCTTCTTGTAATTGAGAAAGGCTGGAGTGAACACGTGCTATCGGTAAGTAACTGATACAATAATCCCAGGTCCAGTCGCACAATAGAACCATCAGAATCACCAGGAAATGATGGGTAAATCTCCACATTGTTATCCTACTTGTCCTGGATATTGTTTGACGTGAGCAAAGCAAGACAGACAAGAACACACATGCTTGAGACAACTACTCATTCAAGAGCAAGGCTGATCAACACATACATATCATTGATCAACACATACTATGTGTAATACAACCATGAAAATATATTGCACATACAATACAAATATATTACAAGAGGATAAAGTAGAAAAATCTATTTGTGTGAGAAATTAAAAAATACTAATACATGTTAGATGTAAAAAATTCTCAAAGCATAGAAGAACGTGTTCAGCCTGATATATCCGATGTCAATCCAGCTCACATTATACCTGACAGTGAAGACTGCCTGCTGTCCCTGTGAGTAGACAGCACGGGGGACTTCCTACCTCTCCATTCTTCCAGCCAGTGAAATAGAAAACTCATATGGTATGACGTGTCACCAGAAAAACATCCTTTACAGTTGCCAAAAATACTTCTAGAAAGACAATAAAGGTCTTTGTCATGGTTACAGTGTACAAGATAAACATACAAAGACTATACTTCCACATCAAACACATGGAAACCAAAATTAAAAATATGCCACCTTTTATAAATGCTCACAAAACAAACAATTAATCAACAGAATATGAACAAACTTTGTGGCTAAAAAGGAAAAAAAAAAACCCAAAATGAAAGAAACACAAGACCTAATTCCATTTCCTGAATTGGAAGACTCCTTGTCCTTGGAAGTAAAAATTCCAAATCCTCCTAAGTCTTATGTGCAGATCCAATACCATCCTTGTGAAAACTATCCCAAGAGTAGATATGAAAAACCTGACAACCTAAAAAACAAAAGAACTATACAACTCAAATAATTTTGAATAGAATGAAAATCTGCCTGCTTTTAGGATACACATAGATATGAGTAGTTAAAAGCCAATGGTATTGGCACAGAAATAAACACATAGACTAATGGAGCCAAAGAAGCAGTCTCTAAATGTATCTGAGGATATGCCCAAACTTTGACGAAGATGAAAAAGCAATTCAACAGAGGAAAGACAATCCTGCAAATGGTACTGGAGAAAGAAAGGGCAACTGGCAACATCCTCGCAGCTTAGTTAAGGAGAGACTTAAATGTAAGATGTAAACTATAAGACTATCACAAATGAAAAGACCAGTAGGATATCTCAATGGTTAGAAGCACTTCTTGCTCTTGCAAAGGACCCAGGTTCAGTTCCCATCACCCACATGGTGGCTCAAAACCATTAGTAACGCCAGTTCCAGGGGAGCCAATGCCCTTTTCTGACATTCTCAGGCACCAGGCACCCATGTCATGCACATACATGAACCCAGGCAAAACAGTTACACATAAAATTTAACAACAAAACTGTCACAGGAGTATTGAAATTGCACAAGGAAATATTCAACAGAAAAGCTCCTCTGAAAATATTCACCAGGTATTTACATTAGACACATGCATCCCTTCTTAGATATTTATCTGGAGAAATTATATGCATGAAATGTTTTAATGTGGATTTTCACAGCACCTTTGTTCATAATATCCAAAAAAGTGGAAACAGCCCTTCAGTGAGTGGCAGGTAAAGGCATGCTGTGTGGACCTGTGCCATGGAACCACCTCAGCAGTAAGGAACCTGCTAGCAATGACAGTGTGGGTTCAGCCATGAAAAGCTGGACCAAAAGGAAAGGACCAATCATAAAATGTTGCGTACAGTATGACCACCATATGTAATATCCGTTTAAAAACTAATTTGAGTAACTCTTTGAGAACTTCTTATGATGTATTCAATATTCACCCTAAACTCCTCCTGTGTGATCTCTCACCTTCCTACTCTCTAACTTTGTGTCCTTTTTTATGGTTTTACTTTAATAACTCAAGAACTCCAATTTGTGCTGTCCACATAATCCTGAGTGTGGCTGAGCTACCATGGAGTGTACCATTAAAGGAAATTGACTCTCCCTTCCTTAAAGGCCATCAGCTGCTAAGAGCTTCTCGATTGGGGATGAGAGCTCATGAGTCCCTTTCTCCCTGTGTGCTAGAATTTCAATTGGCTTGATCCTGTGCTTTTCTTGAGTGTAACCATACTGACCGTGGGTTTATGGATGCTTTGATCCTGCAGTGTCCACAAGACACTGTTCTGCTCCCTTCCTCCCCAGCCTTGGACACTTATGGTCTTATTACACTCTTTTGTAATTGCCCCTGAGCTTGGGGAGTGGTGTCCCCAAGCTTATGATACAGATGTCCCACTTGGGGTTGAGCACGCCACAGTCAGTCACTCCCTGCATCTTGACCAGTTCTGAGATTTAAGATTAACTTTCATCCGCTGCACAAATCAACTTCACTCATGAGGTCTCAGAGTTGCTCTAATTCACAGGTATAAAAATACAGACTGAGAGGGCAGCTTGGTATTATGTCCATTCAACCCAGGAGGAGCAGTAGACTAACTCCTGGAACCAATGATTTTCCCAACCCTGGGTTCTTGCCCAGATTTTCAGTACCAGACACGTGTTTCCTCCCGTAAGAGAAGCCTTAAATCCAATCAGAAATCATTGCTCAACCTCATGACATTCACACCATGATTGCACCCGTGTTCCTATCTTGACAGAGTAGTCATATTTTTTCTTTTCTTTTCTTTCCTTTCACTTTCTTTCTTTCCTTTTTTGTCAGCACGGAGTTCAAAACTGAGTCAGACAGTCAATGACTTTCCCCCAGCAGCCTGTATATTATGTTCTACTACTGTGAAAACCAGTCAACGGGGGGGGGGCTTCCTGACCAATGCTGATGAATTTCTTCATGCCCAGTGACTAACACGAGTGGTGTCTTCAGCATTAGGCTCGTACCATCATGTTCTTGTGTACAACCAAGAGTGATGGCAGTACCCTGCATGCTTTTGCGGGTCTCTGAAATACCTCTAATCAACAACATGAAGAACAGTGGTATTACCAGCCTTGGCATAGGCTTCTTCTTTAGCAACCTGGGTCTCATATGATGAGCATGGTCCCTGTGTAGGGTGACTCCCAAGAAACCGTTTTATATTGGGCTGCTTTTTCGAGCATCCTTAGAGTTAGTTATCCCACCCCGACAAAACACTATCCCCCCATCCCTGTTCCACTTAACTTTCCCTTCTCATTATCCCTCTTTCCTATTAATGTTACTGTGTTCCGCTACCCTCTACCCTTAAGATCTTTCCTCCTCATTCCCACCAAGGAGCCCTTCCTAGTTTTCTGGCTTCTATGAGTACTCCAAACTAAACACACAAATCAAAAGACTTGACAGGAAGGTCCACACATGAGTGAGAGTGTATGACATCGGATTTTCTGGCTGTGTGTTATCTTACTCCGTGTGCTCTCCAGCTCCATCTACTTACCTGTACATTTCATATTTGGTTTTCTTTACAGCTCCATAAGATCCTATCGTATATAAATACCACATTTTCACTATCCTTTTAGTCAGTTGCATGAACATCCAGGCTGTCTCCATGCTTAGCTTTTGTGAATAAAACAGCACTGAACATGGCAATAGTAAGACACAGAGTCATTGTGATACATGCCCAGGAGCGGTCTATCTGCATCTATTTCTAGGCTGGTTGTTTTCTGCTGGAATTGCCACACTGATTTCTGCGCTGGCTTCACTAACGTGCACTCTGACCAATCATGGTTGAGTTTTCCCCAAGCCCTTGTCATCATTTGTCAAATATTAGCGCAGTTACTCCTGGTTATTTCTTGGTCTCATTTGCTTAAAATAACTTTTTTATCCTCTTACTCTAAGGAGGTGTCTGTTTTTGATAGTGGTGTGTGTTTCTTAGAGGCAACAAAAATCCTATTTTCTAATCCAATCTGCTTGCCTGAATCTCTTTGGCAAGGGATTGAGGCCGTTAATATTAAGAGTTATTATTGAACAATGTGTATTCATTTCTGCCTTTCTTGTTTTTATGGCATATTCTTAGATCTCTTTTGATTAACTCTCCTAAAAATTTTGTTTATTTATTGTAACCTCTGGGGTGTGTCTTTGTCTTCAGACTAAAATATCCCTTTCAATACCCTCTGTAAAGCTGCCTTAGTTCTCATAAATTCATTTAGTCTGTTTTGTCTTGCTACTTTTTACTTCTCCTTCAAACTTACTAGTTTTTCAGGTATTATATTCTGGGTTAACACCTGTCTTTCAGAACTTGAAATACATCCTCCCATGTCCTCCTGGCTGTTAATGTTTCTGTCAAATAATCAGTTATTATTCAGGTATTATTCTGATGGACCTGCATTTATAAGTGATTCTCTCTCTCTCTCTCTCTCTCTCTCTCTCTCTCTCTCTCTCTCTCTCTCTCTCTCTCTCTCTCTCAGCTTTTAATATCTTCTCCTTTTTCTCTGCCCAAACTGTGAAACCGTGAAGGTTAGGTCTTTTCCTGGTGTCCTTGAGCCCTCTCATTTTCTATTTTTTTAAAGATTTATTTATTTATTTTATATATATATGAGTATGTACACTGTAGCTGTCTTCAGACACACAGCAGAAGAGGGTATCGGAACCCATTACAGATGGTTGTGAGCCACCATGTAGTTGCTGGGACTTGAACCCAGGACCTTTGGAAGAGCAGTCAGTGCTCTTAACCTCTGTGCCATCTCTCCAGCTCCCTCCACTTTCTCTCCTTATTTCTTTTTTTATTGTATTTTTACTTGTACCGAGTGCTGAGACACTTCCACTCCCTGGTGGGTTCCCCCCCCCCCCCATTCTGTAGAAGAGGCTTTCGACTGAGGGATTTTTGTTTGCTTTTTGTTTTGACTTCTTGATATTTTCCTTTCCAACATCATTTGTTTGGGCTTTCTTTAGCAATTCTGTTTCTATTTTTATGTTTCTGTTTGACTTCCTCATTTCGTCCATCTCTGTTTTGTTCTTTTGGAGTATATTCATGTCTTCTTTGACTTTCTTAAATCGTTCTTTTGAATTTTTCATCTGGTAGTTCTTCCAAGTCTTTTCCATGTGCAATTGCTTTGAGAAGAGTGATTTGTGGAATAGATATGCTGTCTGTTCTTCATGCTGCTTCTATTTCTGCCCTTAGACTTGTACACCTAGACTTAGTTTGATGGTTGAGGCTTTTTCTTTCTGTCTTTCTTTCTTTCTTTCTTTCTTTCTTTCTTTCTTTCTTTCTTTCTTTCTTTCTTTATTCCTGTCTGTCTTTCATAATTTTTTATTTTTATATTCTAATCACCTGTTTTTCTCTCAGTGGTAGTGATGTGAAGTTCAGCGGAGGCCTAAGTCCTATAGGGCTGAAGTGTCCTTTCCTCTATGCAACTAGTATTTAGGGCAAAAGGCTCTACCTGGAGTCTTCCTCTGATTCTCAGGTACTGTCCTCAGTCAGATAGAGCCTTCTACCTGGCTCTAAAGTTTTCCTCTCTTGTGGAATACTCTGTATACCTGTGGACCTCACCGAGAGTCAGCTCTGGTCTTTTCACTCATTTCTAAGCGACAGCTGCTGCTATGGGGAGCACTCCTGCATATGTGGGAGCCTACAGTGTTGAATCTGAGTCCCGTCCTGGGCCTGAAGATTACTTTGAGGCAAGAAGTTCCACACTCCCAAGCACCAATTAGCTTTACCCCTTTTGAGAACTGGCTCGCTCCCTGGGTCTCCAGCAACTACTGAACCTGCTGGGAGAGATGGAATTTCATCTGTGAGTCTAAGCTAGAGTTGAATTCTGGGTGGTATTCTTGAGAGGACATGTCTAGACACAACCTAGAAAGCAGTGATTCCAGAAATCAAGCAAAGCAAGGGAAAATCCAAAAGGACACAAAGGATGCTCTCAGTGATAGGAACACGCCACACTAGTGCCAGCATCCTGGCTACGCTGTTGTCCTGGGTGAGCTGTGATGTATTTTACACTTTGTGTTATGCGTTGCACTGTGCTGTGTATAGCATGATACATTGTATCCTGGCTGGAATTTGCAGACTGTTACCTTTGGTGGATTCTGAATAAAAGATACACAGGATTGGTCTTCATAATTTCTTATAACAACTCAAAAGTTCACCAACAGATTAATGAATATAAAGTAGATACAAGTGAATATATATATATATATATATATATATGTATATATACATATATATGTATATATATAAAATCACATACATACAATAGAGCATTATTCAATCTTAAGAATAAATAAAATTTGATACATGCTACAACATGCATACACATTGAAGACACTCTGCAAAGTGAAATAAGCTATTCGCAAAAAGATAAATATGAGATATTTGGAGTACTCGTGGTTTTAGAGATAAAAAGTAGAATCATGCAAAGTTATTTGGTGAAGGGTGAAGGGGCTGTTTTGTTTCCCATTGCTGTGATAAAATGTTCTCATCAAAAGCAACTTAAGGAGGAAAGGGTTTGTTGACCCACTGTTCCAGGCTACAGTTCATCATTACGGACAAGTCAAAGCAGCAGGAACTCCGAGTAGCTGGTCCTGTTACATCCATAGTCAAGAGCAGAGCACAATGAACTCATTCGTGCACGCTCAGCTTGCTGCCTTTTCCATTCAGTCAAGGAACTAGCCCGAGAAATGGATCCTCTCCCCTCAATCAACTCAATTAAGCAAATCCCTCAGAGGCAGGCCTGCGGGCTAGCCTAATAAATAATTCTTCATTGAGACTCCATTCCCAGGTGATTCTAGTTTATGTCAAATTGATAATTACAAATTCAACGCAATCCCCATCAAAATTCCAACTCAATTCTTCATAGACTTGGAAAGAGCAATTCTCGAATTCATTTGGAACAACAAAAAACCCAGGATAGCAAAAGCTATCCTTAACAACAAAAGAACCTCTGGGGG
>CM052700.1:28732747-28832242 GCA_028551405.1 Uromys caudimaculatus | reverse complement strand
GGGTAGGTGGGAGGAGGAATTCCCTCACAGAGGCGGGGAGGGGGAGGGGATACGGGGTTTCCAAAGAGGAGACCCAGAAAAGGGGAAACATCGGAAATGTAAATAAAGTATCAAAAAAAAAATATATGATCATAACTGAGGTAAACAGAGAGACCAAAAAGCTAAAGCAGATGTGAAAGGGCTTATTTTTAACAGATTGGTACATGTGTTTTATTCCAGAATTACTTTGTTTCCCTGAATAAAGAAGTTCTCTTTAAAAAAAAAAAAAAAACTGTTAATGCATATAGAGCTTCATGCAGGATGATAAATAAAACCATCTAGAATTGATAAGGATGACAGTTGTAAAGCTCTGAGGTTAGAATGAATGTTACTGAGTGGCACTCTTAAAGTGCTGTTGTATGTACTTCACACAGAGTAGGCATTGCGTCATTATAAAAAGGAAATCCCCCCCCAAACGAAGCAGAACAGCATCAGAGAGACTTAAAAATCACAATTTGGAGAGGAAAAGAACAAGATGGTGGAACAGGGAAGTAGACGCAATATGCTTTCCATTGGCAGATTTACTTTGTAAAGACTTGTTACATAATCATAGTACAATTAATTTTAAGATGTAAAATCTCTACAGAACAAAAGGTCATTGACAGAAATATGTCTCACTTTACTGACTCATGGCATAAATACACAGAAGAAAAAGACTGCCAAAAACAAATTGCAAGAGTATAAACGTTTTCGGCATCATCCTGAGGCTATTCTGAGCCTACCATTTGTGTGCAGTAAAGACAAAGCAAGTGAGGGGGTTTATTGGAGCTCCAGGGAACTGGCACTTTTATCATGAGAGGATAAAGAAACAAATATACCAGAAATGGGGAGAGGTGACAATTCTGTAGTCCCCAAACTGTGAGTTCTGAAGAGGCCCATACAGACTTCTTTCTAAACAGAACAAAAAGTCTTGCAAGTAATTCATCATGCAAGCAAAGCACCTCTGTAAGGTGAAGGGGGGCAGGGCGGACAGAACGGGAAGGATTTGTACAGTACGGGGCTTCTTGAGTCTGTGCTTTACTGTGTACCCCAGACTAAGCAGCATCCGCGTCCGGCAACCGGAGCTGTCAACGTGCACAGAGAAGAAGGCAAGAGAAAGCTTGCCCATCCAGACCACAAGACAGACAGTAGGTGCCAAGCAGTTCTGCTGTCTCTGCTCGTGTCAGCAGTAGCTCCTGTGCCTGTTGAGCCAGCCAAGAACTACCAAGAAGTTCAGGCAGCACCATGTAAAGGGAATATGGAAGCCAACTAAGCTGGCGCCAGATTCCTGAGTCGCAATACAAAGAGAGCCAATAAAACGTTTACCTTGAGCCTTAGATTTACAGACTTTTGAGTTAATGGCTTTCTTGGGCCTGCTGCGACTTTGTTTCAGCATCCTAATGGAGGTGTGTGCTCATATCTTCCGCCAGGGGGCGCCAACAGCGTTTGCTAATAAGAACATTGCCTATATCCCGTGACCTGATATTATTAAATGACACTCGAGACTGGGACTGGGACGTTTCTAAGACGTTGCAGGGCACCCCTGCCCACAGGGAATGCAGTCAGTGGTGCTCAGGGGCTGCCTATCTGTGCCACTCCTGAAGTGTTCTATCTAGCTACAGAGGAACTGTTCTCCAAACACATGATGCCCCCATTGACTGAGACTTGGGAAGACCCTCTGAGGGAGGTCAGCTGTGGAGTAGCTGGGCCACTTTGCTGCCCAAAGGGTGCAGAGGAGACAAAGATGCCAACTAACAGGGACTCCCTAGCCTTGAAGTAGCTGCAAGACAATTCAATAGTGTTCCTGAAGAGCTGCCTTTGATGGCCCTGATGGCCGATTTCTCTCCCTTTACTCAGAGGTTTTTGCATCTTACTTTATGGGATTCTGTGGTCTGCAATACTCCATAAATCACTGTGCGCCTTTCAGAGTCTCTCTATACGCCTCATTCACACGTCCTGACAGCTCCTGCACTGGTAAGAGGTCTGTTCGGTGGCTGATGAGGCCTGGCCAGGCCCCCTGAGCTCCCATAGATAAATCTATCAGTCACCTGGCTGTCCTGTGCCCGTTTCCCGCTTGGATCTATGTGCAGAGCTTGGGGCTAGATGACCAAAAGTCTGAAAATGTTTAATGACACCAACACTTTGCAGATTCAGAGGAGGGGCAGTTCCAGGTTCCTCTGGCATCCTGGAGATTAAACAGTGGTGTGGAGATGGTGCTAAAGCCCGTGCACATTTTCTTGGCTCGAGTACAAAGTCTGGTATTAATCTGAGCAGGCCTAAAACAAAGGCTTAATGTGAGGCATTAAGCTATGCTGGCCTTAGGGACTGGCATCAAGCTGGAGTAGTAGACAGAGAGCCGTGGGAACAGCCCACATAGACAACTTCTACTATGAGTTACTGCCCTCCTAGATCACACACGCCTAACCACCAGTCCACCTTGCCTTACAAGCCACATGCTTGGGAAGCACCTGAGCTATGCAGTCTGTCTTCCTTTCCCGGTACCAGATTAGAAGGTAGGACTACAGGTAGTATTATGTCCATTTTTCTGAGGGTCCACCAAACTGATTTCCAGAGTGGCTGTACCAGCTTGCAGTCCCACCATCCAGAAGATGCTCCAACATGTAATAAAGACACATGCTCCACTATGTTCATAGCAGCCATATTTATACTAGCCAGAAGCTGGAAACAACCCAGATGTCCCTCAGCAGAGGAATGGATACAGAAAATGTGGTACATTTACACAATGGAGTACTACTCAGCTATAAAAAACAATGACTTCATGAAATTTGCAGGCAAATGGATGGAACTTGAAAATATCATCCTGAGCAAGGTAACTCAGTCACAAAAGAACGAACATGGTATGTACTCACTGATAAGTGGATATTAGCCCAAAAGTTCGGAATACCCAAGGTTCACTTTACAGTAACCGCTGGACAAAGTCTGGTATTAAGAGAGTGAGGTCCCAGATGGAGGAGTTGGAGAAGGGACTGAAGGAGCTGAAGGAGTTTGCAGCCCCATGGAGGGAGCAACAGTGTCAACTGGCCTGACCCCCCAGTGCTCCTGGAGGCTGGACCACCAACCAAAGAATATACATGGAGGGACCCAGGGTTCAGACCACATATGTGGCAGAGGCCTTGATGGCCATCAGGGAGAGAGGAGAGGCCCTTTGGGCCTGAGGGTGTTAGAGGCCCCAGTAAAGGGGAATGCCAAGGTGGGAAGACGGGAGTGGGTGGGCAGATGGGTAGGTGGGGGAATACCTTCATAGAGGCGGGGGAGGGGGAGGGGATAGGTGGTCTCCAAAGTGGAGACCTGGAAAGGGGGAAACATAGAAAATGTAAATAATGTATCAAAAAAAATAAATTAAAAAAAAAAGGTAGGACCACGCCCTCTTTTGTCCCTATGTACTAGATTTGAGAGGATGGGCTCAGGGCAAAAACCAAAGGTACATATCAGCAGGAGAATGCTTTGGGGTGTCTTTAGAGCCTTAAAACATGCTAGTTCCGCTAGGGCCAGCAGGGCATTTATCTCTCTCCTAATTGTCCTGCTACCGTGGGCAGACCCTGCTGAGCCCCCACCTGGCTTTACAGAAAGCCAGTTCTGACATTTCCACTTCCTCTTCACACTTCCTTTCAACTTGAAAGTCACGGCCATGCTGAGAGGAAGCTAATTCACTCCAGTGTGGAAACAGCAATGCTTCTCTTCATGTGACCTTCGAACGATGGGAAGTGCTGCTCAGAGATTCCATCTTTGTTCCTGGTCTGATGAATCTTTCCCTAACAGCAGGCATTGGGCACTGCAGCAGTCCACGCGGAGGTATGCAGAGTATATGCAGAGTAGCCTGCATATTCCAGTGTGCAGTTTCCTGATCGAGGTATGAATCTCTTCTCCACCCCTGTACAAACACATACATCGCTTCTATGCCTGTGTCTGCACAGAAGGCAAATTCCTCTAGCTAGGTCATATCTGCAGTTGACCTTTGCCTAGTAACTGACCTTGTCTCTCAGTTACGTCATGATCCCAGAAACTGACAATATATGGTCCAGGTCCTAACTGTGTGGCTATGGAACTCTGCATAACCTCAACTGCCCCCATTTATTAAATGAGTCTAATAAGAGTACCCACCTCCAATATTTGTTGTAGTTATGAAATTACATAATGCCCTGAACATGACCAGCCCTAAGTGTAATAGAGAGAAGCTTATGTGTTCCTGACTCAAGCGGGGCAGGGTGCCAAGATGGACTGTCTTTAACATGTGTCCTTCTCAGGAGCCTGCGTCATAGATTCAGAAATACCCAGCTGATTGCTAGGTGCTGCTTGTATCCATGTTGGTGCATTATTTCCCAGCTGTGTTCCAGAGAACACCATTGTGGTGGTTTGAATTAAAATGGTCCCCATAAGCTCATAGAGAGTGACACTATTAGGAAGTGTGACCTTGTTGGACTAGGTGTGGCCTTATTGGAGAAATGATGTCACTGGCTGTGGGCTTTGAGGTTTCAGATGGTTCAAGCCAGGCCCAGTGGCTCACCTTCTCTTCCTGCTGCCTGCAGATCCAGGTGTATCTCAGCTCAGCTCCAGCACCATGTCTGCTTGCACGCTCCCATGCTTCTTTCCTTGATGACAATGGAATAAACCACTGAACTGTAAGCCGGCTCCAATTAAATGCTTTCCTTTATAAGAATCACCATGGTCATGGGTCTCTTCACAACAATGTAAAACCCTAAGACACTCAAGCAAGTATGATTGGCAGATCTGACCTTAGAGGACATTGTGTATTGTTACCTAAGTACTACCAAGTAATGGTTTTATTCTTTCATAAGAGAGAAAACCATCTAATTTTATCATTGCCCACCAGCCTCATGCATCAATTTCACTTCTTCCCCAGACACACCATTTGACAAGCTTGTCTCCTCAACCTTCACCTTCCTTTCTTCTTTCTGTTTAATGTCGAGCATAAAGGGCACAGGAGCCTGGAACACAGTCCTCAACCTCCCAGCAGGACAAAGTTACACTTCTGTAGAGGACAGCCCTCCAGCAGCACTTTCATCCAGACCGCGGTTCTTCACCCGGACCTTGATCAATATTTATTCACCTCAGAAGGGAAGTTTGGGGAGGTTAGGTGCCATGTGTCAGTAATCCTAACACTTGTAGGCTGAGGCAGGAGGATCGTGAGTTCTCTCTAGCTGGGGCTATACAGAAAGACACTACCCCAGGAAAAGGAAGGAAGGAAGTAGAACATAAAAATTACAACTGGCATCCAGAATGAAAGTGAGAGTCAAACACACCAGTTAGACATGACTTGTCCCCACCTCCTTCTCTAGAGCTACCACTATGGGCTCAGAAATCTCACTCTGTGCGGTCTCTTCCTGCTGCAGTGTGACAAATACTGCAGGTCTCTACAGCAGAGTCCCTGCAACAGAAACATCCCCCACAGTGGAGTGCTGCACTACACAGATTCTCAGCAACCCTCGAGTGTGTACACAGGATTGTCTTCAGCATGTGCTCAGTGCAGTCCACAGTCTGACTTCACTAGGATGGCACAGCAGCTACATAGACACTCTGGGCAGAGGACTTTATTCTCAGCTGAATTTCAGTAGGTGTGATTCGAGTGTAAAAAAAACAAAACAAAACCTAACGACTTCAACCAGGAGTCCTCTGGGTTCCAAAATATACTCTTGTTTGCCTAGACAGAGCAGAGAACTGCATTCAGGAGCAAGGAGCATTTGGTGAGGAAGTCTAACAGGATTTTACACAATCCTTCCTGTCCCCAAAGCAGAATATAACTCAGGTGTATGTTAGAGAGCTATACCGGACTGCTCAGACAGGTGGGGCTTACCACTCATTGCTCACCTAGAGCAGAGAGTGGCTTTTCTCTCCATCTCTCTCTGCATTCTCAGATCTTCACACTTTCCCGAGCTCTGTAATGCACTATATTCACCTTCCCATCCTCTGAAAGTGGCATGGAGCCCAGTGGACACGTGTTTACGAGCGCCGAGAGAATCGATGTGCATTCTCCTCCATGGACCATTCTGTACTCTTTCTGCCCTGGAGACTGTCTACGGTTGCCTCTCAAAGCCAGCCCCATTAGGCTCAATCATTCTACAGCTTCAGTGGAATATCTCAAGGAACTCTCCTGAGTAAGGCTTGCTGTGCATTCACTCCTAATTATGCTCAGCATCACAGGACATATTATCTGGAGTGACATGAGATCCTGGGCTGGAAACACTCATCACATAGACGAAATTATTATACAAAAATATTGCTCTGACTCTGGTGTCTTTTGGAAGTGGGAGACTTGTTAGATTTAGTGAGAGGGAAGCTGTATATAACTTGTTTGGATGGAGTTAACCTCTGCATGGACTTCCTTGGGGATCTAGTGCATTTATCACACACCAAAACTATTAGTGCCACGGCAGATTGTTGTAACATAACACACGCTTGCTGTCATCAGCCCCCAGTAAATTCAAATCCAAGATGTTCACTTGGAATGGTATGAGCTGTTTGGCAGTTCCAGCTCAATGCCCACGAAATTCACTGCACATATCCACATATTCCTAGAATTTGCTTCACATTTGTAAGTGCATGAAGTAAAATATCTACAAGTAAATTGAAAAGCACCATAAAATATCTGGGTTTTTTTTTCCCTAAATATCCAGATGTTTGACTTTGTTTAGGGAAAGCCTCTATAACTTTTACTGCTTTCTTGTCTCCCTATTTAATCTCTGTTTGGAAGGCTATGGACCCATGTAAGATGCTTTCCCATCCAAAGCTCAAACATGAAGCTCGAACTTCAGATTGACTTATGAGTAAGTCCACGGCTTCTCTTCTAGGCTCGCAGTCACTCTTTATGGGCCCTGGACACACTGCATAAAGCAGTCTGGAGGGCTGCAGCCAAGGAGCATCAGAATTGCTATAGGATCTCAGGGATACATGCTCACCTCTACTCAGTGTTAGGTGGGAAAGCCTTGCTCTCAAGTAGCAAATGTCAATCCTTTAAGTGTCCTACAAAGGAAAGGACATCCATGAGAACTGAAGGAAGGCACTGCTGGCCACATGATCATGGTAGCCTAGTCATAATAATATTTGAAGACAAGGGACTACTTTGAAATTCTTTGTCTGTGATGTAACCTCCTACCAAGGAGTCCCCAGGGAAACCCTTTCCAAGTAGACTCTTCTATCTTACCCAGAGAACATTTGAGAGCCGACTTGTCTTGGTTATGAATCTCCACTCTATACCAATCTGTCACCTTAACACCCTTCTCCCATTGCCTTCTGTCCCTTAAACAGTGTAGCAACCCTATATGGAGTCACGCATCTGAATAGGGTCTCAAAAATTTGATAATGGTAAAAGATTTTTGAGGTGTGCAACAATCAAGACCCAATTCAAAGTCAAACATAATAAACATGAGGTGTGTGTTTCTGCGGTAGTTACAACTTCACAGCAGCCATGGCTCTGAACAACATCGTGTGTTCTGTAAGGCACTCAGTGGCTCCTCACGCTGCCTGAAACAACCACGCTTAGACTCAAGACTATTATGCATTATGGACTGGAGTGGTTTTATGATACACACAGAGATTTCTGCTCTTCCAGAAGCCTCATGGTTTAATTACAGAAAACCAAGATTTTTACTATCTTACTACTCTTCCGCAACGAAGTACCTATTTAGTGGATTTTTGGATTGTGTTGTATTAGGATGTTTGATTTTAAAACTTGCTATTTCAGTTGCTAATTTGAATTTCATTTTTTTAAAAAAAAACAAAAAAACAACAAAAAAAACAAAATCATTGAGTTTTGGCTTAGAAACTAGGACAATTTCTAACAATTTTTGAAATGGTCCTAAACATACTTCTTCTGTTTTATACTATGTATCTTTTTAATTAGTTGAGGAATGTTAGTTTTGAAAGTGGGACATATATACAATGTAATACTACTTAGCCGTGAGAATGATAGAATTCTGGTTTTTTTTTTTTCCTTTTCAATTAACTTTATTATAAAAACAAAAGAAAACAACAACAAAAACAAACCTTGGGAATTCAAAACCATTACACACTGAAATTAAGCAGACCCAAAGGCTGCACATCTCATTGAACTCCTGCACAGTTCCAATAGGGATTCCGAAGCTGGGGACTGCCCAGTGGACTTCACACTCTCACTACTGAATGTATTTCTATGCACTTATCTACCACCAGAAGTGAGGAATCTATGGAAGAGTTGGAACTGAAAAGCAATAGCTTTATAGCCTCTTTCATAACTCACATTCATTTTTATTTCAACTTTATTTAAATTTTTACTTTTCACGGTAGATTTTGCGACACTTCCACGTACATCTTCTGTCGTAAGTCAGGCATGGCTTGTACCTGCTCCCTGGCGTTACTCCACGGCCCAACACGTGCAGCACTGCACGGAACAGCACGATGGAGACAGCCAGCCTCCAGTATGTTCTTGGTTTAGTGTAAAAGCATTGAGTCTCTTACTGCTCGTGGTGCCCACTCTAGGCCTTCCGTTTCTCTTTCTCGAGGACTTTCACTTGTATTCCAGAGCACAGGGGTGGTTTCATGAGTGCTATATTTACTATTTTCATCATTGTCACCCCTCCCCCATTCTCCCTATTTCTTACTGTGTGAGCGTCTTCCTCATTCAATAGTTATATTTATGATGTTATAATTTTTACTTCAGTCTTCAAATTCAATTTCTGAATCTTCAGTAAATAAAGATTATGCGTTTCAGTCCTTTTCCTTTTTCTTCCCATGCCTTGTGGTTTTTCGTTTTCCGTTTGTGTGTTCTTTGCAGAAATCCCTAAACCTGGGACTCATGGGAAGCACTGCGAATGGCTACATTCCTTCGCTTTACTTAGATAACTTCATTCCCAAATAATCTTGCAAAGCACAGACTTGCCAGCTGAGACCTTTTCTTCCTTCTGAATTATAAAATTAACTGCCAGTCCCTTGATTAAAAAACCACTCCTGTGCTCTGGAATACAAGTGAAAGTCCTCAAGAAAGAGAAACGGAAGGCCTATAGTGGGCACCACGAGCAGTAAGAGACTCAATGCTTTTACACTAAACCAAGAACATACTGGAGGCTGGCTGTCTCCATCGTGCTGTTCCGTGCGGTGCTACAAGTGTTGGGCCGTGGAGTAACGCCAGGGAGCAGGTACAAGCCATGCCTGACTTACGACAGAAGACGTACGTGGAAGTGTCTCAAAATCTACTAGCGTGAAAATTCCTGACTTAGACTAACTGAATTCACTACAGCAATCGGTATACAGAAAAAATCAACTGGATGTCTATACATCAATAATGAAAAAAATCCAAAGATAAAATCAAAATGCCAATTCCAACTATTTTGGTATGAGAAGAGATAAGACAATAAGAAGTAAATTTGATCAAAGACATAGAAGACACATGTTATACCATGAATTGTAAAATACAGATGAAATATAGAGCTCAGTAATCTAGAAACACATCTTGTGCTCATAGATTGGAATGCTTGATGTTATAGAATTGCATAATTTTCCAAATTCATCTGAATATTGAATGCAATTATTGTCAAAATAGCAAGTAGGTTTCAAAATAGTTTAATAAAAATGAGCACACTTATCCTAGAGACTTATAATGCCCCAAACAATCTGGAAAATAAAAAAGTTAGAAGATTCACTTCCCTACTTCTAAACTTACTCAAAATCTGCAGTAATCAAAACAATGCTAAACCAGCATTAAGACACAGATTGGATGTAGTGACCCTCAAAGTTACTGGGTATTGATTGTTGACAAAGGGGCCAAGACAATTCAATGAGGAAGCCTAATATTTTCTTTTTTATCTTGTTTTTTTTTCTATGAATGTTTTGCTTACATGTATGTGTGTACCATGTCTGTTCCTGATGCCAGAAGAGGCCATCGGATCCCCTGGAACTGGAGTTACAGACAGTTGTGAGCTGCCATGTGGGTACTAGAATAGAACTCAGGTCCTATGGAAGAACAGCAAGTGTTCTCTCTTTTTTAACTTTTTATTGGTTCTTTGTGAATTTCATATCATGCACCCCAATTCCACTCGTTTCCCCCTTTCCTGGTACCCACCCTCTACCCTGGAATCCCTCTGTATTAGTCAGGGTTCTCTAGAGTCACAGAACTTATACATAGTCTCTATATAGTAAGGGAATTTGTTGATGACTTACAGTCTGTAGTCCAACTCCCCAACAATGGTCAGCAGAAGCTGTGAATGAAAATCCAAGGATCTAGCAGTTGCTTAATCCCACAAGACAGGCAGGCAAAGAAGATCGAATCTTCCTTCTTCCAATGTCCTTATGTAGGTCTCCAGCAGCAGGTGTGTGCACCACCACACCTGAAACTTGTGTCTTCCAGACTCAAGATCTAGATCACAGGTGCCTTCTAATTCTGGATTGTAATTCACTCCAGATATAGTCAAGTTGACAATCAGGAATAGCCACTACACCCCCCAACAGAGAAAAAAATTCTTGTTGTGTCAGTGCGTCCCACAGTATAGCCCTTTGCCCACACTTCTTTGCTTGCAAATGCTCACTGCAGTGAGTCATTGGTCTGGTCTGAGGCCTCTGGCTTCTGCTACACTACCGAGACTGGATCCTCACTAGGACTCCTCTTGGATACCCTGGTGTTGCCCTGTGTCTTAAAGATCCTGTAGTTTTAGAACTGCAGGATCAGCCCCTTCATGCACTCTAGAAGTTCATCAATGGGATAGATGTTGGGGTGGACCAATTCAAAGCCCCCAATCTGGGTCTGAGAGGTATCTGAGCCTGTCAGCCAGCAGGTCTCCCACTCTCAGGCCTTCCAGGCTGGCTCACCAATGAAATGCGCCCCCACTCTCACCAACCAGGGCCTGCTGCACCATGCTGCCCAGGCAAGGAACAGGATCTGCTCTCCCGAGTATTGCTGTTCTCCCGAGTATTGCAGCAGCTGAGAGACATGCTCTCTCCCCCACATAAAAATGCATATATGGACATTAGAGTCTGCATATGAAAGAGAATGCGTACCTTTTCTCTTTCTGATGTTGGGTTATCTTACTTTATAACAGTTTCTGGTTCCACCCATTTTCCCACAAATTTCTTTCTTTTTCTTTCGTTGTCTTTTGTGGCTGAATAAAATTCTGCTGTGTGTGGTTCCACGTGTTCATTGTCACCCTATCTCCTGATGAACGTCTAGGCTGATTTCATTTCCTTGCTGTGCGGATAGAGCAGCAATGGGCACAAATGAAGAAGGATCTCTGTAGTAAGAGGCAGTGTCGCCTGGGTGTGTGCCCAGGAGTATTGTAGCTGGAGTAGATCATAATTCTGCTTTTAGCTTTTTGAGAAACCTCCACCCAGTTTCCTAGTGGCTGTCATGGCTTACAGTCCCATGAATGGGGCACAAGGCTCCTCTTAGCTCACGACCTCCCCAACATTTGCTGTTACTTGTTTTCCCGGTAATAGACACACTATGTTCATATCTTATATCTCAAAAAGAGCTCATATCCAAGATAAATAAGGAGTATTGGAACTCCAAACAAAACTAAACAGAACAATGAATCGTAGGCAGAGGATTTGAACAGGCCTTTCTTCAAAGCAGATAGTAGTTGAATTAACACATTAAAAGACTCTAAGCATCAATAGCGTTAGAAACATTGCAAGTCAAACCAGAATGAGATACCATTTCCCATAGTGATGCGAGCTGTAATTGTAACAGGTATAGACAGTGAAAAGTTCTGGGAAGGGCATGAAGAAACTGGAATCCTCATTCATCACCGAGGGAAGATGTAAACAGTGCATTCACATGGGGAAACATTGGCAGGTTCTCAAAATACTAAACATAGATATAGAGTTACTTAGGAGCCAGAAATCTAACTCCAAACTATAGTATAGACCCAAGAGAACTAAAACTATATGTTTATACAAAAACTTTTACACAAATGTACCTAGGATACTATTCATAATATAACCCTAAGTGGAAACAACACAGTGTCCATCAAGCAAGAAATGGATAAACAAAGAACATTATGCCTACACAAGGAATATCATTCAACCATAAGAGATGAAATATAATATCAACATGTGATAGATTGAGTGACCATTGGAATAAAAGAGAAGGAACATTGGAATGAGCTAAAATAGGAGAAAGGCCACATATTACATGACATCATTTGTAAAACTTGTCCAGAATATATAAATACATAGTGACAAACAGTATCTTGGTGAATATGAGTTGGAGGCTTACAGGAAAGGGGATCAACAGGCGAAGATCTGGGGTTCCTTTGGGTGGTGGGGACCGTGTTCTTGTGTTAAATGTGGTTATAAGCGAACAACCCTATAGCCCTGGAGTTGTATAACTCAAGAGGCTGAATGTATGTTGTGTAAGTTATGTTTCAATTTAAAACAAGTAAGCACATAGTGGGGGTGCTTGTAGGACCCCTAACAATGGGAGCAGGTGTATCTCTGACTCTTTTGCCTGCTCTTGGAACTCTTTTCTTCCTATTGGGTTGCCTTACCCAGTCTCGATATGAGGGCTTACGCCTTGTCTTATTGTATCTGGTTTTGTCCTGTTTTGCTGTCGTCTCTTGGAGGCCTGCTCTTCCCTGAAGAGGAAAGAGAGAAGGCGTGGATCTGAGGGAGATAGGAGGGGAGGGGAAGCTTGGAGGAGTGGAGGAAGGGGAAACTATGATCAGGTTGTATCGTGTGAGGAAAGAATCTATTTTCAATAAAAAATAAAATTTAGATTTTAAAAAAGAATATTTAAATGACAATGGTTTTAAATAATTATGGTATACACTATGACATTTTGATGCACAAACTGTGGAATGATTAAGCCAATTAGAGTAGCCTACATCTTACATACTCCATTTTATTTGTTTTTAAGTAGTGTACCTACATTGCAAGGAAGCAGTGAGCTGGGAAGTCACCACAGTCCCGCTTGGTCAATGACTTTATTTTAAATGACACACGGTTTCATACCCATTTGTGGAGTACATCATGACAATTCAATAGCTGTATAAATAGACAATAAAGATGCATTCTAAAGGAACAGCATGTCACTTGCTCCTGGTTTCTGTTGCTCTGATGAGAACACCGACACTTGGTAGACATTCTTCCACAGGCAGGATTACTTCTCGAATCAAGGTTTGTTTGTCCCACAGCCTGTGACATTCTCTTCCCTCTTCATTACTGAAGATCTGTCTCTACTGACCCCATATAAGAGCTTTTCAAAGTTTCTGCAATGATCTAGTTGTCTAGGACTTCCCTTTAAATCCCAGGCAGGCTCCAGTTTTCTCTAAATAAAACCAAAGTCTGTCATCGATTTTCTTTATGAGGTATATTCAACTCATAGTCCTGGAGGCCCAAGATCCAGGGGCTGCAGCTAGTGAGGGCCTTCAAGCCCATGGAGAGCACTGAAGCAGCACGAGATGCCATAAGGCAAGACAGAGTGAGCTTGTTAGCGCTCATCTCTCCTCTACTTCTTTCAAAGCCACCAGTGTCATGATGAAATAGGAAGCACCATTATGACCTCATCTAAGCCCAATGATCTCCCAAAGGCCCCACCTCTAAATGCCATCAATTTATGAATCTGTGGATTGTTTCCAAAGCATGAATGCTGGGAAACATACTCAGAGCATGGTAGAACTTTAGGCAGCTAGAGTGCCTTTCTTCCTCCCTGTCATCCTAGCTAAGCTGAGCTAATCTTTGAGGCAAATCAAATAGCCATTGCACTGCAGAAATACAGAATTTCCTAGGAGACACCAAATTGGAACAAAAGGCTAGCTGTTTTCTGGGTCCTTTTCTTCGGAGACTTTTGGAACCACCGGTGTGTCAGCAGTGGATGCTCTATGAGCTTCGTCTTAGGACAGACAACGTTTCTTCTGTCTCACTGGGTCTCCGGGTGAGCCCTTTCCAGCTTGTGTGTATGTCGCACTTAACTGGAGACAATCGACTAGAATTCTCTCACCCAGAACTCTCAACATTCAAACTCTTAAAGTGCCTCCTGGGCAATTGACAGCAAAACAACATATCTAGAACTCAGTCTGTTCCTAGTCCTGGGACACTAAAATCTTGTTCCAGTTTCTCCTATCAACAGCCGAGGCCCCGACTAGGTGGCCCAAGAAGTGACCCCAGGCCACTTTCCTCCCTCTTTGCTGGCTTGCAACTTCTCACTCCAACAATCTGCTCCTGAACGCCCCCATTGTTCCTTTCCTCTCTCCGTACGAGGTTTGCCTCAACTTCCCAGAATCCATTAGAGACCCCCTGCCTCGCACTCCTGCAGGGCCCTGTGGTTTACCCCCTCAGAACAGATCTGACTGGATTTGGATTCCTTGGTGCAACCAGATCCCTCCGTAGATCATCAACTCCAGGAAATGGCCGAGTCTCCTTTGTCTCTATTCCCTGGGTACTCCAAACAAATACATGGTGAATAGCTGAATGTGTGTATCAGCGATTTGGAGCTGTAAAGACAGTCATGGAGAAAAGGACTGATAGCTAATAAAACAACGAGCAATGCTGAAAGGGCTTCAACACCGATGTGCTCTCCCGAGGAATCTCTCACGCACGTGTGGAGGGAAAGGCCTTGGGAGCATCACCAAACACTTGGCAGCAAGCTCAGCGGCCATTCTTCCCTCTGCTGAGGAACTGGCTGGCTCTGCTGTAACTGAGGAGGAGTGACAGGCTGCTCCATCTGTCTTTACTCCAAATCCTGGTTGGCTGAGAACCCTCCAAGAGTTGACTTTAGTTTTCTTGACAGTACAAATGTATTTCTTCCACTTATTGGCAAGACCAATAATTTCTTTCCCGTAATCATCCTTAACAGTGCCTAGAAAAATATGATAACCTTGAGCAGTATTTGAATTTACAATGATGTCACCGGAAAAATAAGAGTTTTAAAACATAAGCACCTACTTTAAAAGCATCTTTCTCCAAGATCTGCAATTGTAGATAGATTCTCCCACAGCTTCCTTCCAGGGTTTGATTACCCCCAAGGCCTGGAAGTAATGCGTGTATTATCTCTGAGCTTGGTGGAATAGTACCTCCCCAACTGCCAAAATCCACATCTAGCCTATGAAATAAAAATATATCGGGTCTCCCTGCTTTGGAGGCAGATGATCAATATTAAAGGGCAAGGCCAGGATAAAAGGCCTGGCTGTTAACAGGGCCCCACTGCCCACCAACTTCTCTTTTTAACTAAGAAAGACCAGTGCCGTATTGTGAACATATATTTGGTCTTCATGCGCAATTCTTGAGATACAACCCCTAAGTTTCCTAGAACCCATGTAACGCATGTTCTTTATTAACATGTTAACAAATGGCCAGAAGGCTAAGGAGTTTCAAGATGGTACTTAGTCCCCAGAAAAGCAAGGCAGATTGGTTCCGTCTCCAGGGAACATGGGGCAATGACTTAATCAATCATGACTATAAATGAGGCCTTATGAAGCCGAAGGCAGGATAGTAGCAGCTTGCCAATAATAGAGCTCATGGGGGCCAGAAGAATGGTATGATCTCCAAAGAGATCTATGGGGACAGAAGCTCCAAGGCGCAGAATTCTTCAAGGTCTCACCATGGGTATTTTTTATCTGGGAGTATCTCTTGTATGGCAGTTTCTAGACATATTCCATTGTGGGGGAGGCTCATGAACCTCAGAAGAAAAGCAAACTTTATATGTCAGGGAAAGTTGAAGTGTAGAATATTCACAAGTATTCTGGACCCCTCTCGAAGGGTCCAGAAGCAATAAACAGCTGGTGGGGTGAGGGACACTGACCAACTGAGCTGCCTTGGGTTGGGGTGATCTTTGACCTGTAGAACTGCTGCAAGCCATGTAGAGAGTTTCAGGGTTCCAGCTCTCATTAGCTGCTATCCCCATTCACGCTAGGGTGGCTTTCAATGACAGATCTGCCTCTGGGTTGTCCCCACTCCTGTAAGTAACCCAGACAAACTCATTGGCCAGCCAAATTGAACTTTGAAACTTTGTGGGTACTTTATTCTGTTATCCATTCTCTGTGACACACAACATGCTTGGTACCCAAACAGGGACAGAGCAGAGACAAGGGTAATATTTGGAGAAATACTTGCATGGCCTTGGCTATGAATACTAAACCATGCAACCAGGGCTGAAGAGCCTGAGGGTGGACCCCTGTGGAGGCAATTCTGATGCAACCATCCTTTCCAGTGTGGTGTGAGTCCCAGTGGGCAGTGAGATGTGTAACCAGAGTAGTATCCTCTGAAGGAGTGTGTGTTGGGGCTATCTCCGCACAGCAGTCTTCTATGGGATACGAAGAGACATGCCTGAGTGGGACCAGCTACAGGAGTAGAGTGAACCCTTGAGAATGGATGAATATTTACAGCAGATATTTCAGTTCTTGAGAGGAGCGTGTAAGGGGTGGCAGGACTGGAAAGCTGCTGTGGAGGTTGCATGCATGAGATGTGGGCATTGGCTTGCCATTTCTACAGCTTGGGAGGGGGGAAGGAAAAGGGAAGCCCAAGTTAGGCCAGCTCATGAAAGCTCTTCTTGAGATGGAAAAGTTTGGAACCCATGGAGAAATTGAAGGGTGAGGAAGAAAAGAACAGGGTCATTGTGGTGCATGTCGTCACCTCTCAGGCCTGACCTTTAATTGAGAGGAAGGGGAAGCTTATTTAAAACGAAGATAGGGCTTAATTTAAGGAATTATGAGAGCCGGGAAATGTTCTGTACCTAAATTGCTCGAATTGGGAAAGGCTTTTAAATAAGCAGTGGAGAAGTAGGGTGCCATCTAGGTTGTGAGGTATGAGCCACAGGGGAGGAGACTAGTGAGTCCTGAGGGAGCAGAAAAACATGGGTCTAACTGTCTAGCCCTTCTTAAGACAAAGGTGAAATAACCTGATACACCAAGAGACTCAGACCATAGTGAACTGTGTCCTGTGAGCCATTGAATACACTTGGTTATCACCAGCTGAGGTCCCCGTAAATGCTGAGAACTGGAAGACAATAGAGGAAGGACAGATCTACTGAGAAACCTGGGCATGCAAGGAGATTCCAAGTTTCCTGGACCCGATAGGACTGCATTCCCTAGAAAGCTAAGGAAAAGTTAATCAAGAGCCTTGAGACACAAGAGCTCCGAGGCTGGAGGGCAGGTCTGACTGGCTTAGACTGGCATATGAATAATCTGAGAAGTAAGGCAATCCTCAGGAGGTGGAAAAAAGAACAAAGCAGAGAAAAGGGTCTGTGCAGTTCACTCAGAGGCAGATGTGGAGAGCTCAGCGTTGAAGTGGAGTTCCTAAGGAAGATATCGATAGAGAACCAATGCTGTGCTAGTCAGCTTTCAGGAGACTTTAAAGCCTCAGCAACAGTCACAGGAGGCACAAATAATTAAAAACAAAAACAAAGAAACAAAAACCACAGTAAGTGAAAAAGACTGAGCTTCCGGGGCTGGGAAGTCATGCTCCCAGAGCAGACTATGCACATTTTCTCCAGCAGGAAAATATGCTGATGTTGGAACTCATTCACCCAGCCCAGATGTGGCTGAGGGGGAGAAAATGGGAGTGGCTACAGCTGTAGTACCGCTCCTCACATCCTGCCAGACCAAGGACCCTCAGAGCAACCAGCTGAAGCTGAAGGAGACACAGTGGCTTTAGCTCAGAGCCCTCAGAATGGTGGAAGCTGGCCAGTGCCAGGGCCCTGCTTCTTTTGACCCCAGGCAAATCCGAGAAGTATGAGCCAAGCACTCCTATCTCTTAAGGGGTAGGGAAATCAAGAGGCCCATTGCGGTATCATGGTGTGAAGAAAATGAAACAGCTCAGGAGAATGTCTGAGGATTAGAACTCCTACCTAACACTGTAAAACAAGACAAATGCCTGCATCTAGGGAGGTCATAGTTCTCAGTGAGGAGTCTACCGCTGTTGGGTATGATACAATGTGCCTCAAACTGCCTTCTAAACACTTGTGCTTGTGACTAGAGATTACTGTTGTTGTTGGCAGTGATGGGTCAGGGAAGGAAACGTCTTTTTGTAATGGATGGTGTGCCACAGAGATTTACAACCGTTGGTGAAGCCTCTGGCAATATATGATGTTTGCTGGGCATACAAGTCCAATGCTGAACCATAGATAGACATCTGTGTCACCTCTCCAAGAGGAAGGGAGACTTCATAGCCATTTCCTCAGTTGAAATACCCCATCCAGTAGGGAGGCTCATGAGACTCAGGAAGTAAGCGAACTTCCTAAGTCTGGGAAAGCTGAAAGTTAGAAGGGTCACCAGGTTATAGAAGAGTAAACAATAGCCAAAGAGGGAGACTTTGACCCACTGACCTGCTTGGGAAGGACTCTCTGACTCAACAAGATGACTTTAAGTTATGCTCCAAGGGCCCAGCTGTAGCCCATAATGGGCTTTCAGGGTACAGCCACTGTTGAGTCGTCTGCCATAAGTAACTCATTGCTCATTCTCCCCTAAGTAACCACAGGAAACTCATGGGCTGACCAAGCCAGACTTTGGTGGTATTCTTACTTTGGCTTCTTAGTAGTTTCCTATATGGGATGAGTTGTCATTTCTTTGCATCTCTCTAGAAATGTCATAGACCAATATATCATAAATCATCCTTCCAAATTAATTAGTAAACACGTTATCCTGCATTCTGTGAGCCAATGGTAACATCATGGGAATTCTGCCAGCAGGTCACAAGGTAGAAAAATATCCCGAGATTTGTGATTGACATCTGAGGTGGGAATGGGATCAGGGGAGTCTTGTGCACAAAGCCCTCAGCCTGTGACTCTGACAGCAGCAGCCCAGGTAGGATTAGAGGGTACCCAGCTGCTGTCTGTGGCAGAGGCAACTGCTTGCCTGCTGTGAGATGCTCTGCACACTGGGGATCACACCCACCTTCCGTGGGGGAGTAAAGGAGAAACTCTGTCTGGCCTTGTCCTCTTTCTTGGGAACCAACTAGCTCTGTTTGCGTTCCAGCTGGCGAGCAGGCAGGTGACCTGGATTTGGCCAATTACTTGAATTCAGTGTGTTGAAACTGGAAAGAGGTGCATACACTTAGAACTGAGAAAATACCCAAGGCAGCCAAAGAAAGGCGTGGCAATCACATCCAGAAAGCCATTCCTGTGATTGCTTATCTGGGCTGTTTTGCGGTTGCCCAATCTCACCTGGTTCCAGTCATTTCTCCAGTCTTGCCTGCCCACCTCCCCGTGAACGCTGGGTTGCCCCTGTGAGTCCAGGACATTCTTCTGCTGCTTAAGTTATCCAGGACCTGGATCTGGCTTTGGCAACTAAACTTCAGCTCTGAGCCCTCTCTTGGAGTGGAAAATCCATAGCAACCTGGCAGGTCCTGTCAGTCTCACCTCTGAGCTCACTCCTGGACCAGGCTCAGAATCAGAACCAACAAAAAGCTATTGACTAAATGAAGTCCCAGTGTAAAACGTGTGTGTGTGTGTGTGTGTGTGTGTGTATGTGTGTGTGTGTGTGTGTGTGTGTGTGTGTGTGTTTGTGTCTGTGTGTTTGTGTCTGTGTGTGTCTGTGTGTGTGTATATATGTGTATATGTATATGTCTGTGTGTATATATGTATGTATGTATGTATATATGTAGATATCTATATGTGTGTGTATGTATGCATTTATATTTGGGATGTTGTGCCTTAAAGTCGGAGGATCTGGAAGGACCCTCCTAGCTTCAGGAACTCTGCTTGTCATGAGAGACGCCCTTGAGTCTATTTGTTCAGATTCTCTGGCACGAAGCAGAGGCTCCAGTCACTTGTCTTTCTCCTGTGTAATGCTGAACAGCTGCTCTGAAGTGAGCACCAGATGAAGCTCTTATAACTCCCCTCTAAATGAAATGTAATAAAGATGACTTTCCCTTTCATAAACAAGGCCAGGAAGCCTGCCAAGGGATCTTGTCTTCTCCCTGCTTGGGCAACTCACTGGCATCCCAGACAAGGCGAGGAGAGGGCAAATGCTCCCTGGGGACACCACCCCCATCCAGGCAGCTGCCACTGCACACTCCCCCCAAGCTGCTGTGAGGTCAGTTGCTGCTGGGCGTTGCATGCTTTGCACCTCTGCAGAGCCAGGCTGATCCTACCCTTCCAATTACTCCTCCCGACAGCATTGTGGAGGGTGGAGGCCCAGTAGCTGGGAGTCTGCAGTCTAAGGAATGAGACAGATGCAAAACCGAATTTTTCAGACAGATGACAACATGAACGCACGTAGAACAGCCTAGAGGTGCAAGGAGGAGTCGGGGTGACATTAAGAAGGGAAAGTGCCTTGCATGAAGCTCATAGGGAACAAGGGGCATGGTGGGACCTAGAGGCCTACAGTTGAACCTCTCCATAGAAAACTTCAATATGGAAGCCATGATTTCCCATTAGCCTGGATGTGGGCCCTTGCATCTTTATTAGGCCAGACTGAGAAGAATGAATGCATAACAGTCTTAGAGACAACCATGCTCCTACCACTCAGAGACATTTGCAAGGGACAGAGGGTGGATTTGTGTGTTTATCAACATTATCATTATACTCTTCTAGAGTCTGTATCTTCATATATAGAGAAGGATTCTTACAAATATCAACATTGTTCTGTGCACAGTACATTTGTAACTAGTCTTTCTCCTTAGAATATATCCCTTCTCCCAATCATTGCCTGATTCTTCCATGTCACATTTGGCAGCTGAGTACTACTTAGTCACATTCCTGTAAAGCTTGTGTATTCATCACCTTTGGACCATGTGCCCTTTAGCCCAGTGGACCGAAGGTTGAATATGTGAATGGTTAGAGCTATGTGGCCAGATCGAAGGCCATAATTCCCTTCTGAGACCTTGACAACATTATGCTAAGTCACAAAAATAAACCACAAATGTTGATTATGTGGTATATGATTCCATTTATATGAACCATTTCAAACAGACAAATCTACAGAGTCAAAAAGCAACTATCTAGAACTGGGGTCAGGGCTCAGGGGAGAGTGATTGCTAATGGGTTTTTTCCAAGGGATCGATGTAAGTGCCCATGATGGATGGTAGTGATGATGTGACATACTGTGAAGATTCCAGAAAGTATGAAATTGTAGGCTTGAAATAGGTAAATCTCCTGGTATGTGAATTACAGATCGACAAAGTTGTTATTTATAAAGAGTAGAGGAAGAGGCTAAGACAGTTGGAATAGGGAGCCAAGGTTGGCTTGGCCTGCTTCTCCAGAGCAACTTGTTATTGTCCCTGGGAGCCACAGGGGTCTTCATCAGCACTTCTGAGCAAGATCTGCCCTAAATCACTGAGAGGAATGTGCCCTTAAACAAGCAGCTCACCTGCCTCAGGTATGCTGTGTCTCCACACAGACTAGCAGTGATGACTACTGCTTTATTGATCCTTAGATACCTTCTGGGTATTGATTTACTTAGAACTCTGCTGCCAGAGCCAGGAAGCCCCACTTCCTAGCCCAAGAATCTCAACAACCCCAATCTCCCCACTATAAATGTCACAGATGATAAATTGGAGGTTAGTCTCCAATAGGAAATGGTAGAACCCTATAACGGGAAAGGAGGAAAGCAAGACCAGGCAAAGCTCTCAGCCAGGTGCCTGAGGCTGGAGAGGAGGAAGAGGGCAGAAATAAAGGTTGGGGTCAGGGATGCCTTTTCTAAAGCCCCATCCCATCCTAGTGGTCTGTATCTACCTCAGGCTGGAAACGTCAGAGCAAAGCAATTGATGATGGTGAGTTAAAGATGCAGAGAAGAGATATTCACTTCTTCCTTTGTGGGGAGAATGTTTGTCCCACTGAACCAACACAGGACCCACAGGGGCCATTGGTATGGCCTGCGGTGCCAGAACTCAGGAAGGAAGCCTGAAGACTTAGGGGTCTGCCCACAACATCTAATACTCATTAGGTAAACTAGGGCAGCAGAACAGAGATGTCTTTTAAAGAAATCTATTAGAAGAGAGATGTACCACTACCACAGAGGGTCAGAAACATGGAGTAATGGCTTTCAGTCTAATAGAAGTGCCTTCAAACTGCTTGCTTTCCCTGATTGCCATCCCATGAGATGAGGCGGGAAAATCCCTCTTTGGGGAGTATTTTGGGTATCCCTCATTCAGGATGCCCCCTGGGGCATCTCAGGGGAGGCCAGGTCCATTTCTGTCCTCCACTCCCTGGAAGAAAGCCAATTAAGTCTGAATGCTGTGCCACTTCCTTCAGCCCTGACTTCCAAAGAACCACACAACCAAACTCTTGATGTTTTAGGAATAACTCTGACTGAGCAGCTTTCAAAGTCCTCATGCATGGATTCACAGAACAGTGAGATGGGAGACAGAGATAAAGAGATAATGAAGGGAAAACTGAAGCTCAGAGAGGCCTGGACCCAAGTCACATATGGAAGGGCTATATTCAGCAGCTCCTCCAGAGGTTCAGCCTCCTCTCGGGAGGCATCGAGCACCCCAAGATCTCCCTTCAGTTAAGATTGCATTCCTATTTCTTTTAGTCACTCAGCAACTTTGCGAAAGGTCTGGGTGCCATTCATGAGCAATATACTCAATGATCTGAAAGTGTCCACTAAAGCCTTTGGCCTCCCAAAGCCGTGGCCCACTATCACCTAGGCTGGGAACCAGTAGCACAGGAAGAAAACTGGGACCAACTATAGCATGCCCCAAAACTCTAGGGACGCCTCTCTCTACCAAGAAGAGAGCCTAGCCATTGCTTGGAAATTGACACTTTAAATAGAAATATACATACAGAAATATTTCCCCACTTAGGAATAGTGCATTGGTGACAATGAATGAGCACCGACCCTTAGCCTTTAAGCTGGGGATCCAGAGGGTGGCGGGGAGACCTACCAGAGGGCCTCCTACTGATGCAGTGATATCTCCAGACTCCAAAAGCTGTGTCCAGCTTTGAAAGATGTTCTGATTTTGAAAAACAAAAACAAAACAAGAAACCTGGAGAAGTACCCCTAAAAACCACATCTCCCCTTTTCCTAACTTGGGAAAAGGATGGTTTCTTCTGAATCTCCATGGAAACCAGCAGTGAAAAATGCACCAATGGCCAAATGTGGTCCTCAAATACAGACATGTATCTTAAGCTGCATATTACACTACTATGACTGTCTCCCTCCAAAGCTTCCATAGATTCCCATACAGATGCTGCCTTTGCCCCTGGAAAGAACACAGAGGACCCCCAAACTCATGTTCCTGGGAGCACTAAGGGGTGGCTACTACCTCATCCTCTTGCTTGCTAAGCATAACAAAGTATCATTAGTAGTGTCAGGGACTGATGCTTGCTCATGGGATGGATTTCAAGTTTGGCCAGTTATTGATTGGCCATTCCTTCAGTCTCTGCTGCATCTTTGTCCCTGTATTTTTTTTCAACAGGATAAATTTGGTGTGGAAAGTTTTGTGGGTAGGTTGGTATCCTCATTCCTCTACCGGGGGTCTTGCCTGGCTGTAGGAAGTGGCCTCTTCAGGAGTACCTGAATTTACATGACCACAGGGTCATGTAAAATCTCTTAAGTATAAATCATTTAAAGTAGAGATATTTAGGGGAAGCCCTGCTCTAACTCTTGTGGATATATAGAAGCCCTGGAAGTCTTGGCTGCTCCCCCATCAGAAAGAAGACTATCCACTGCGGCTCTCAGTGTCCTCTCTGAGAGCATTAACACGACAAAACACTTGAGAAAGATAAAGTACAGGAGGAAGAGGTCTTGGTTCAGGGTTTCAGAGGGATTTCACCTCATCATGGCGTTGGGAAGGCATTGTAGAGTCCCTAGTAGCAGAATTTTGTGATGGATCCTCCTCTATGCTGGTGGAACAGAAGGCAGAGAGCTGGACCAGGAACAGGGACAGGGGTAACATTGGAAGGATAGACCCTGTCTCCTAAAGGCTCCATAGCCTTCAAAATATCAGCAGTAGCTGGGGACCAGATGTTCAGATCATGAGCCTACTGGTGATATTCCAAATTTAGCATTAAAATTGGTTCACACCACACTTCACATGCAGCTGGGGGCTTCTGGCCTGGGCTGCAAAGACCAGGAGTGTTGCTCAAATCTCTAGCTGACAACCATCAGGCGTTCTCTGCCTGAACTACTGCCAGCAACTGTCACCAAGATAAAGCGTCTCTCAGAAGTCTTCTTAGGCCATGTATTCATTCTGCAGTTACCAAGCAATTATTTAACATTTGCAAAGTGAATCACAACAACCAAGAAGCAAACAGAATAAAGTTTCTAGTAGGGTAGCAATAGACAGAGAAACTAGGAAAACCCACGTTGTGTCAGAGAGTGACAGGCATGTTAAAGAAATCACACCACTAAATGGGGATTATTCACACGCTTGAATCACATGAGCTGAGAGGCCGTTTCCAACAAGGCCAAATTTAGACAAGATATGACTGGAGACTTACCTCTGATAAGGAGCAAGCGCTTCATGGATACACCAGCAGTCCAGTTTGGTAGAGTCGGGACAGCAAACAAGATTCAGCAAAGGTAGCACTACCCAGCAGAGACAGCCAGGCCTCAGCCTTAGCTCGAGTCAGCAGGGGCGACCAGGAGGAACACCAGGAGAAGTTCTCTCAGCTGTGCCTCTCTCAGGGAAGTGAAGATCAGCAAAGACCCAAGACCTACAAGCACAGCCAGCTCTATAAGCAAGCCTACCTCAGCCTCTGTCACTGTTCATTGAGTCCTATTTATACTCTCTCCAAACATCACATGTCCTCCATGGGTCCTGCCTCAGCACATGTCTTGCTTCAGCACGTGCATTTGTCTCAGCTGACATCACTGTCAATCATCCTGAGTCCTCAGAAGTTGCAAGAAACTGCAACACACCACCAGAAGTTTTTTTGGTATGTTTCTTTCAATGGAGTCTCAACAAATGCAGCTCAACTATGAAATGTAAGGTGGACCAATACATGTGTGTTGTTGGCAAAGAATCCATCACATGTCCTTTTACATGCTTGTTTTAGCAGAACATCCTCTCTCCTGTGTCTGCTTCAGCTAAACATTCCCTCACAAGTCTGCCTTAGTCTTTCACACCTGTGCCCACTTCAGGAAAACACTCCTTCACGAGTTTGCCCCAGCAAAACACCATCCAACACAACTGACTCTCCAAAGAACCCTTAAGTTTCCACTTCACTGAGGACTCATACTTAACTCCTGTATACACACACACACACACACACACACACACACACACACACATACACACACACACATGGGATGTGGGTGAGGAGGAGGAGAAATAGCATTAGCATAAAAACCATGCAAAGTGAGTTTGCATCACAGCTAAGAAACCTAAGTATTTTATAAGCAAACCTGACTCTGCCTCACTGGAGGAGTGAGACATCACTTTTTATTTTACTAAACAATAAACCAAGCCTGTCCTTCACTCTGCCAAGACTGTGTGCATTTACTTAAAGGTTAATCTGGAAAACCAACTCAACTGTTCATGCCATTCACACGGATTATGAAAAGCACACAGAATTACCTCCAACAGAAATAAGATCTCAGACTGTGATGGGGTGGAAGTTCACAAATGCCCCATTCTTGATGAGAAGGAATGAACAGTGGAAGTCTGGAGCCAGGCTGTGTCACTGAGGGATGAACCTGGTCTTCCTGCCTCCGCTATCACATCAGAAATAACAAAATGTGCCTAGTACAAACACAGGCCAATAAGCTCAGGAATGACTATTCCTCCCACAGGGTACTTTTGTGGGAGGTTACTGGCCCCTGTTTCACAGGACAGGGAGCTGCTCCATTCATCACTGACAGCAGCCTCTGGCTCCAGGCAGCCACACAACCAGCCTCTGGAGCCACATCTCTAGGCAGGTACCAGTAATTGGGTGTTTAGATTCAAATCAACATTTAAAGCAGCCTCATGAGAGCTTCCATAACCTGTGAGACCAACCAGGCTGCTGGCTGTAAAATCCTATGAGCTGACCCTCTTGTGCTGACAACAGTGTTAAGGGGAACATCAGTTTGCCCCTAACTGTGCCCTCTGCTTATACAGGAATATTAATAATTTGCTAGTTCACTGGATTCAGGTTAGATAAAATTTACTAGGAAGGAAACCACTGGGCATTCAATTTGAAAATATGAGTTAGTTATGAGTGAGACCTAGAGACAGAAAGATTTCCAGAGAGAAGCCCAGGAGAGTGACCACCACTTCCTTAGGAAACCTGAGGGGGAGGGTTAGCTGTCATAGAGGGAGCAGAAAGTGTCAGAGTTAGAGGTACAAGCCCAGCCCATCTCAGGCATGGGATCGATTCCCTTCCCCTGGGCTTTGGGTCCACCCTACCTGTCACTGTCCTTTCTTCCTTTGATGTTATGTTCTACAAATGTCCAGCCATGATAATTTCTTGAAAGTAATATGACATAGAATTGTCATATGATCTTGCAGTTCCGCATCTAGACACATCACGAAGAACTCAAGGACTTGGGCAAACACTGACATGACACTGTTCACTGAAGTTCTATTCATAATAACAGAAAGGTGTAAACAACCAAACATCCATCAACGGGAGATAAAAGTGTGAGCTATAAACAAGAGAATGGAGCCTGAGGGTAGAGCTCAGTATGCTCAGCACCTGGGTTCTATCCCTGCCACCACAATAAAAATATTAATAATAAGCAGGAATATTACTCAGCCTTATAAAGGGAAGAATTAACAGCATATACTGCAGCATGAATTGAGTTTGAAAGCATCAAGACTTCACTTATATACAGTACCAAGAGTAATTAAATTTATACAGTGGGCTGCAGAGGTTGGGAGGGAGAATGGTTATGTTATTATTCAACTGACATTGGGAATTAAGAAATATTACTGGAGGGGGATGATGGGAATAAAAAATGGGAATACCCCTAACACTCTTGAAATAGACACTTAAAAACGTGAAGTAGTGAAAGCTATGTGTGTCTTACCACCACAAGAAGAGAAGAGGTGTGTGCACGGCGAGTCGTTGGTAGAAAATAGATGGCATTTCTGCTCTTTAGCCAGATGTTCAGGCGTCACGTTGACAAAGCCACAATGCAGTGATGGAGAACTGGGGGATAGAAGCCAGGACTCAGAGTCTCAAGTGACTGCCGTAATTACAGCATTTCATTTCCTGCTTATAAAGAAGCCGAGTTCAGGACTAAAATCAATATTCCAGGGAGCTGTGATTAATTGCTTCTCTGGTGTTTCAGTGGCCCTCTGCTCTACCTTGGCTATTGTTCTGCACAAGTAATTAGGGCGGCCTCCACTGCCAAGGTCATTTGTGCGCATGCTCTGGTGAAGGGAAAGTGAGGGCCATTTCTGTTCGGTGCCTAGGAGACGCCAGGCTTGTGGTACTCTAACCCCCAGCACCTAATGAGCATCATCTCCCTGTCCATACACACGCCCTTGTTCTTCTCACTGAATCTGTGGCGTGCATAATACTTTCGTTGCCTTATTGGTGAATCTCAGTTAGGCTTAGTCCTTCTTCCAGAGCCTCACAGCTGGCATCTCTCCTGCTCTGCTGGCCGCTCACCTCACGATCTTCTGCCCTCTACTTGGTGACAGGCAGTGGAAACTGTGGCTGCCCCCAAATCTGAGTTGTTCATTTCTGTATTTTCTTTTTAATTCCTGTAACAAGCATATGTTCTTCACTTCCTATGTTCAGACACAGTGACAGTCTCTGTGAACATGGGTGACAGTCTCTGTGAACATGGGTGACAGTCTCTGTGAACATGGGCTTCAACCACGTTCGTGCTGGTTCGAGAGAATCTGCCTTCCTGACCAGAATCAGGTAAGAAGCTGCAGTTTTGTTGCCTCTGCAGAGGCTAGCAAGAGTGTGAAGGGCCACAGTGGGGTGATCAGGTCACTATGGCCACAAGATAAGTATGTGGAGGAGAGAGAAAGCAGCAAGTGAAGAGTTCACATCTAGTCACTCTGACAGCACCCAGAACTCTCCAGGCATGTGGTGCATGCATGCTACAGGGTCAGGGACCCAGAGGTCTAGGGTTTCCTCCTAAGGAAAACAACAGCCAGGGAGGAGAGGAGCAGAGACAAATATATGCTTTGAAAGGTCACTGTGAAAGTCCCGGAGGCTGGGGTGTGGGAGTGGGGGGTAAACATGGAGGGAGAAGGGACTACCTTCATGACTGCTTTAACCGATCACCACTGCAGAGTGGCTAAAAGCAACATCATTTATTTTTTGGCAGTTTTAGGTGGAGAGAGGCCAGTGTCAGGGTCATGTTCCCTTGGAAGGTTCTGGAGGAAAATCTGTCCCCAGCTTTTCTCTGAGCTTCTGGAGTTACCCTCAGTGTTGCTCCTTCAGTACCTCCCCCACCTTGCCTATGCGTTGCAACTTGCTCACACCTGCAAAGACTGAATTCTAGATTACACTCACAAGGGTGGGGAGTCGGAGGAGTCTTTTCAAAAGACATAAGCAACGTAAAACAGGGACAAGTTGGATCCGGTTGGCTGAGAAACAATGAGGATGTAGTCAATACCACAGATGAGGAGCAAAGCAGTGATCAAGGAGGCAGCCTGGCTGAGAGAGCTGAAGGTGACACTGGGCAGAGGTGGGACATAGGGAGAGGGCTCCATCTTTCAAACCTGAAGAAAATGTGTTGGCAGAAATAATCCCAATTCCCCCACAAAGTTTTAATTAACTCTTGTCTATAATGTGGAATGCCAACTTTTCTCGTGACAGTAAAATCATGCTAATCTGGCCTCCAGTTCTCTCCAGCCTCATCACCCACACCCTTGCTTTTCCTGGCAGGGTGTACATACACATGGTATAGGAAGTTCTTCATTCCATTTGCCCACACATCCATAGTGAATACAGCAGGATCTGTGTGTTCTTACACGACAGGTTTTGCCCATGGCTGAGTCTACCTGACGAAGAAACCACGGTAGAGATGTGCAGTGTCGGAACAAGGATGGCCCTGCCCATGGTGTGCCTCTACCTATCCACCCCTTGTCCCTCATTCCCTTACATTTTATCTTGGGGACAAAAATGGAGAGCCTGCCTCTCCACTTCTAGAGTGTGTTGACTATAGTTTGCATGCAGCAATGACGCATCACATTTAGTGTGCTTCTTCTATTCCGCACCACAGAGTCACCACAGAAGGAAAGGTCCATGGTTCACTCAGATCCAAGATCCTGCTGGACCTCATTTAGAGTACAAGTGCACAAGAAATATTTGCTGCTAAGGGGCAGTACACATCTATGATCTCAGCAAAGTCCCTGGGCTACACAGTGAGAATCTGGCTCAAAACAAACAAACAAACAAACAAACAAACACATTGACCAAAAGCATTCTAAGTAGAATCACTAAGTCGGAACAGGAGTGAAGCGAACAGGCTCTGGAGCCAGCCGACCTGTGTGTACATAGGGATCTCTGCAAGGATCTATGTTGACTCCTAAGATTCACCTGAAATTGGGGATCGCACTGGAGGACTGCTGTGATGTTCTCATGAAGTCATGTTCAAACAAGATCTAGCGCACTGTGGCTTCTGAATAAGGTCAGATACCATAGTCATCCCCAAGAAGCCACAGTCCCTTCCAATGGACCATCCTTTATAAGAACGGACGGAAGGAGGTGAGTCTCTATAGTCCTAGCCTTCCCATTACTGTCTTTCTCCATGGTCACCATGAAATCACAGCCTAATGGAAAGTTCATTTCAGCCTTATGAGCTGAGTGCTGAGTGACCATGAGACACTGCCGCATCATCAAGGACACTTCCAGGAAGAACTAGAACCAAAGACATTCCCATGGGACATGTGCTGTATAGTTTGCTGTATAGTTTCCTCAGCCCAGCTTTGCTCTCACGATTGAGCCTGACTCCATCTTACAATCTGTATAAATCAGGACAACTGGATTCCCCCCTAAACCCTCTGTCTCACGTGGATTGCTGTAATTGCAAATAATCCCCATGGACAGATCAACCCAGTGGGTGAAGCACAGCACTGCCTACAGCCTACCTTGGTGGTTTTCTGTCATCACTGAGATGTTAGAGTGGAAGAGAGGGACTGGCGCACCACAGTGACAAGTCTGTTCTCTCACACAGCCTCAACCTCCTTCTTCCAACACCACAGAACATCCCAAAGCCTAGGAGAGAGTGCTGTGGACTGATACTGCCCCCTTAGATTCTCCTTCCAGGAAACTCCCCTGCTCCAAGCTGGAACCAAACTACACAGCACCCAGGAGGCAGCCACTCAGAAGTCAGAGGAGGAACTCCCATATGGCACAAGAGAGTACGAGAAAGAAGCATCCAGATTATCCTAACCAAGAGTTTTTATTTTGTGGGGCATCTGCAGAAGCATTTGTGGCGCCCTGTAAATTAATACATGTTGTCCAGTCAAAGGTCCATATTTTAATTCACAAAAACATTAATTCACATGATCTGCCCAGGGAGATCATGTCACCATGGTGCCATGGACTAGAGGCTAGAGGGTACAGCTTCCAAGTGGCTCAGGCACTGTGGTGAGTGACTTTGGTTACCCCCCCCCCCATGCTGGAGACAGCTGTCTTCCCTATAAAGAGTGGGCTGAAGAACTTGACATTTGGGGCTGGGTTCCTTCCAAAAAGCATTTGGTAACATTTGGCTTTCAAATTCCCAAGCTCTCCTTCATCTCCATTCTCATTTTTAAAGAAATGTGGGAACTGGAATTCGGGTAAAGCTCACTTCTGAGTGAGTGCTCTGTGTCTTTCCCTAGACTTAAGGCTGTGCCACCAAAGCTCCCTGCAAACATAGTGAAAATACTTAACCTCAGGACCCTCCTTTGGGATGGGACCCGGGAACATCTGTAAATTTAACAACCTCTGTAGGTGATTTTTTATGATTACACCGTAATTAGCCTAAGCAGCCTGAAAATATTACCTCATAAAACAGCTGCTGAAAACTGAATGTGATTCTGCTCTTAAAAGGCGTATCTTCAAGCCAAGGTCACTGCTGGGGAACTGAAGCCAAGACTCCAAGTGCACCTGATGATGACCACCAGCCTTCTCTAGTGGAGCCTGTGGGTGCTTTTAAACCTCAGAGGCTGATATGGGTATTTGGGCTCTGGCATCTACAGGGTATGCCCAGTGGCCTAAGGTCTTGCACCAATATTCAGTATGAAAAATGTTGATCTGACTTCTTATCTACTCTACAGCCCAGACAGGCCTTGTTTTGGACTATGGTGTTCATTTTGAGGTATTTTACAAGAGCTGCAACCACTGCCATCCTACAGTGTCCGCAGGATCTGGCTGTACTGTGATTGAGGGCCAGAGCAACATTAACTGCTTGCCATAGCAAAACTACTGCTCATGGCCACCCAGAAACAGAACATTGTGGAAGATGGTTCCCTGGAGTTCACAGAAGGCAGACGCTCAAGCTTTGTTGGCCTCCTTTAGTGGCCCCCAAGATCTAGCAGAGGCCAATGTGCAGCCAGCCCTTGTTATAGATGTTAGATATAGCATGTCCCTGGGGGTTCCAGTGTGGGGGATTTGATCTTTATTGTAACAATGTTAATTAATTAATAGTAGAAATTTTTAAGAAATGGAAGTACTGTAGAATGATTACGTCACTGGGGGCATGGCTTTGGAGGGATTGAATCATTGTGTGGACCCTAGTGAGTTTCCCAAGAGTGAGTTGTTAGACACCAGGGAGTCTGGACCTGTCTGCACTCTGGCTTCCTGTCTCTCTGGCTCATCATCCCTCATCTGGCCAGCCTGATGCCATCTGCGCAGTTTTCTCCAGATGCTTTCAGCGTGATCTCTCTCTCTCTCTCTCTCTCTCTCTCTCTCTCTCTCTCTCTCTCTCTCTCTCTTTCTCTCTCTTTCTCCTCTCCCCTCACACCTTCCCTCCCCCTTTCTCTCCCTTCCTCCCTTCCTCCACTGCCTCTCATAGGGGTGGGGGTGTGTCCAGCAGGTTCCCTGCTCTCTCCCTTTGAGACAATGATCCAGAAGGAGGGTAGTGCCCAGGAAATCTCAGTGATTGGTCCTCACATCCCTGCCTTCCATAGTTTTAGTGTGACATAGAAGAGCAAGTTTCTATGTTCAGCCTTCCTTTGAGTGCTAGAACCCAAAACTGGATCTACATGCTTGTGCAAGCACCCCTGTCATGCACAAACGACCTCTCCGGCTGCCAGCCTCTTTTCTTAATGAATTCTGCATCCCCAGCCATCTTATTACACTAGCAAGAGAACAGTCTAATTCACTCATTAAGTTTTCTGATGCTGTGCTTGAGGCTGGGGTCCTGACAATTCGCTCTCAGTGCCCAGGAAACAGTAGGAGGGAGCAGTCATTCTCTTCTGTTCCCCACACTCCCCACCCCCAGAAACTTCTTCTCACCTACTACATCCTCCACTGGGACACTGCCTGCATCTGATATATTTCCTTTGTCTCATTAAGATAACTTCAGTTGCCCTCAACAAGAGGCAATGCAGCTGTTTCCATTTTAAGACATAATAATTATGCCTGCCTGGTTGGTTATCGGTAGGGAAAAATTCCCCTTTAATTATTTCCCCTTAAACAATGATAATAGAATGTGATACTGAAACCGTCCCTGCAGCAGCTCTTAAGTCCATAGTTTTGCTTATTTGTTTTTGCTTGATTCGATTTTTTTTTTTTATTATTTCATTTTTGTGCCTGGGTGCTTTTTCGACATGTATGTCTTGTACCATGTGCTTGCCTGGTGCCTGCAGAGGCTTCAGAAGAATGTGTAAGATCCCTGGGAACTGGGTTTATAGACAACTGTGAACTGCCATGTGGGTACTGGGAATCGAACCTGGGTTTCTAGAAGAGCAACAAATACTCTTAACCCCTGAGCCATCTAGTCAGCCCCTAAATCCATGTTCTTGAAGCATTTCTATGAAATTCCTTCTACTGGAGCAATGCTTCCGTTGCTCTCCCAGTCTCTCTCACCTGGGAATTTTTATATACACGTATTCTCCAGCCTCCAAAGTATTCCTTTCTCTTCCCCTGTACAACCTTGTCCAAATTAAACCTCTAATTTTAAAACAGCTTTAAGTTATCAGAAAATCCTAAAGATAAAACTAAGTCAGACCAACTGCAGCATGAGAGGGGAGTTGGGCAGGAAGCTCCTCCTTTAGTGGAGGGGCTCCTAGCAAGTGTTAGCTGCTGGGAAATGAAGGGTCAGTTTTCTCTAAGAGTGCCCTGAGAAGTCTGCCACACTCCACTCATCCAAGAAGATCTGGGAAACATACGTTGGCTTTGGTGGGGGAAAGGACACAACATCGTGTGAGAAGGCTGGAAGGTAGATCTGGAATGAGCTGGAGGAAGGAAGGTGAGTAGGATCAAAAAGCTTCATACAGACTTCTCAAAGAACTCACACAAAAATAATTTTTAATTAAGAAAACTTTAAAAGCATTTGAACTGCAAAGTGTACAATGGGGTTCTGGTGAAGTGGAGAAGGTATTGGTTAGCTGGTGAAGAGGTGACTCTTGGGGCTTGGCCAGGTAACAAATAATACATCCTGTTTCCTCCAGCCATGGCGACTTAGCTTCTGCCTGCCAAGAGGCATCCTCAGAAGGGTCTTTTCTCATGTTGCCCCCACACACTATGGATAAACACTGGTAAAATGTTGCTCATTCCACCTTTTAGGCAGATGCTTCTAACATACTACCTAGTGACTGTGCTGTGCTTGCTGGCTTGGACGGCTCAGGCTGCTATGAAGTGACTCTTTTGTCTCCATTTCTTTGTACAATTTGGAAGTAGTCACTGCACAATACCCACAGAGAAGATCCTTGGAGTCTTGATGTGTCTCTCTCAGAGGGCAGGGGCTAATTACATATGAGGACTTTATCTGTTCTCCATCACTTTCATTATGAATTCAATAGCGTGTTGATATCTGCTTGATCTTGAGGGAATTATTTTACCCTTTTGGGTGTGATACACTTCTACTTTATTTTGTTACTCTGGTTTTCCAGATTCACCATGGCAGGGAGGGGGTCTGTCACTGGGCTGCTAGGCCTGATCACACTCACCACTGTATGGGAGAAGCCCCAGCCCTTGTTTCTGCGTATTCTGTTCAGCTCCAGAAACAATGGCCTCTAAGGAACCCTGGTTCCTTCCATTGGAGAATATCACAAGATTCAAAAAAATCCCCCTGAATCTAATCCAAAAGTTTCCCTTAAACCTAGCTCTCATGGTACTAGAAGGTTCTATGTGAGCAGCTGTCAAGGGAAGGGAACAACCAATACTGCTAGCCAACTGTAATGTCTGTGAACCACAACAGTGAGCAGCATAACAAGATATCCCTAAAATTACAGTAGTGGTGGGTTTTTGCCTTGGAGGTCTAATTAGACATAAAGCCCACTTAGCAGGAGGGAACTCATGCCTGACACTGATACAAGGACCTTGCCTGGATAGGTCATGGATATCAGAGGAGACCATACTGCTGCCCTTTTCTAAAGCACCATCCTTTCTACCTGCATTCTAAGCACTTATCCTTATACACAGCAAAGTAGGCATACTCCTTACACGTCTTGTCAAAGAAGCTTCGTTTTGCAGCAGATGGAAACCGTCACAGAAGGCCACAGAAGGCAAGACACAAGAGAGAGAGAACTGACCATGGGGTCACAGCTCCAGTCCATGAATCCACGGTGTCACACCCGCCTGCACCTAAGGCGTAGGGGACATTGTGGAAGAGAAGTGGCTCACGTGGTTAAGGCGTGGATTCTCTGGATTCTCGGAGCCCGCTTTTGATCTTTTATCCAAACTGCCCCCCGCTTTTCAAGACCACACGTTTCCTTTGATTTTTGTTTCCCTTCTCGCATTAGCTATGGCCACTCATAGCCTTTCCTAAGGTAGAAACTTAGGTCATTGGGTTCACAGATTTAAATGATTTTTTCAAATAAATGTATCTAATGCTATAAAATTTTCCTTTCAAAACCACTTTATCTACATGAAGATAATTTTTTGAAAAGCTGTAACTTAGCCTTTACACAATTTTTAAGACTATTTTAATTGGAATTTTATAGAATATTTTTCAAATGTTTGAAACTTATTTCGCCTATGGATCACTCACAGATATGCTGTATAATTTTTAAATATTTGGAGTCTTTTCAACTATTTTTTGGCATTCATTTCTAGTTTAATTATAGCATTAGAAAATAATCTTCATTTTTATGCTTTTAAATTATAGTCTAGAATATGACTGTAAAGCTATCGCCCTTTGCTGCTGTTTGCTTTGTCTAGAATCCATATTTAAGCCACTCTGGGTATCTCTTGATTACTATTAGCATAGTGTGTCTTTTCTCACCCTTTCACTTTTCGCTGATATGAGGTCTTATATTTACTGTTTCCTGTATGTAACTGCAGTTGATACTTTGATTTTTCTTCTGAGTGTTCTAAGACTCACGTTGAAGGCCTAGACTATGCTAGGCAAACACTCTGTCTCTGGGCAGTGCCCCTAACTCTTGGTTTATTGAGACAGGGTCTTCCCTCTGTGGCTGAGGCTGACCTTGAACACATTACTCTTCTACCTCCTTTTTTGGAATTCTGATGATAACATACATGCAGCACCATGCCTGCCCTCCTCCTCCTCTTCCCCCTCTTCCTCCTCCTCCCCCCTCCTCCTCTTCCTCCTCCTATTACCCCCTTCTCCTCCTCTTCCCCCCTTTCTCCTCCTCCTCCTCCTCCTCCTCCTCCTCCTCCTCCTCCTCCTCCTCCTCCTCAACCTCCTCCTCCTTTGTCTTGTTAAAACATGTTGATAGTCTTTAATTGGTGTGCTTAGACTACTCACCTTTAAAGTTGATCTGGACAGTTGTTTTAACATGTATTTCCTTTGTAACTTTTGCTTTGTAGTTGTCCTTGCCTTTTGGCCTTCTCCGATTTCAATCACACATTTTACAAGATTCCATTTTAAGTCTGTTCTTTTTAAATCACAGATACATAGTATTTCCATGCCTGCATGTTTATTTATATTCAGGATAATGCCAGTTCCCAGCTCCTGAATCTCCCCCCTTACCTGAAACCTGATGAAGGTTGGCCGTGTGCTCAGCACTGTAAGGACCGTGATGCCAGGATGCCATCAGAGCCTGCAGATTTTCCCAGTGAGTCTGAGAGCCAATCATACCCTTCTTAAAGAAAAAACACCTGAGGCTCAGAAGAGTTCAGTTCCCTCCACAGCTACATAACTAACACAGCCCTGGACTGCCAGAACTCCAGTACCCCAAGCTGAAAGGAGCTCCCCCAATGCTCATACAGAGCTGACACCGTGTGCTCAGCCAGAAAAATGAACATGACCCATACCTGTTGTGGGCAGGTAGATCCCTGGAAGAACTCCACACTAGAGTTTACCAAAGGACCCACATACCCTGACAAGAGTATGGCACCTGGAGTAGAGCTATTTAAATCTATTTTTTTCTATTTTGCTAAATGCAAATTAACAAAGAAGTCTGTCCTACTTCGTGTGCCTTTGCTGTTCACTGTGACCATTGGTAGTTCTTACTTACTGGGTCGATTGTTGCCAGGCACTGTGGTGGGTGAGTTCTCAGGATACAGCACATCAAGGCTCACAGAGCCAGCATCTTACTCAGGACCACAAACTGCCTAGAAAAAAAATGAAGTTACAACCTACAAAATTCAATCCCTCTAGGTCCCCTCATACCTCAGGCCTGAAAGAGTTGCTTCCACATCCCTTCCTATAATGGTTGAATAGAGAACACCAAGCCAGTGTTTCTGAGTAAGACTTCTAAGTTCCTTATAGCTAAGTCACCTGGACAAGGTCCCAAGGCCACAGCAACTAGTGCCCAAATCCAAGTAATGACCCATGTTTGGGCCTCTTGAGTCCCATTTGATAGCTAATGAGATCCATACCCCGGAAAATTCCTTTTTAGATTCATCATTTGGTTGGGTGCAGTTGGTCCGAACAGCAGCCAGGAGCAATTCATCAGACCACCCATGAGGCTGGACCTGCCAGGAAGATCCTTTGGAGGCCCCACCTGCCACCTCAGCTTAGTCTTGCTTCACCGTGGTAGCAGGGAGACAGAAAGGGGTCAGTGCAGCTCCACGGGGCAGGGCCCCTGCTGAGGAGAGGTGCACTGCGTTGCAGGCCATGGAGTTATGACGGATACTTGGATAGTAGCAGCTCTAGGGTGAGCCTACCTGGTCAGATGCTTAGAACAACTGTCTCCGATGGTTCTTCCTGAAGCTCAGGCAGGGTAAACACTAGTGGAGAGAGAAGACATTAAGAGGCAGCTTTGTAACCCAGAGGTGAAGATAGGTCAGGAGACAGATCCAGGTCTAGACAAGGGGGTTCTAGGAAGTGAGTTAACTGAACTTCAGGGTTTAACAAGTTGGGCGAGGACTGAGTCTTTTGCTTAGATGAATGGCTGAATTGGTGCTTAAGATGAGTGGGCTCTTCACTGAGAAAGGAAAGATGCTGGAGAGCAAGGATGCTGGGCCCAAGATGCTGATGGCAGAGTGGACACCCTAAACACCCTGCATCAGAAGCTATAAGTTGGCTAGGGAGTCTTCGACAGCTTCCGCCCAGGGCTTTTGCAGGCTATAGATTATAACACAATAACACAGCTCCTTCTCTGTCCATAGAGGAAAGGGCATGGTCAGGGTCTCCCTTGAGAGCTGCTAAGGTCTAACAAGAGTAAGCTAAGGGTGTGTTCTCTTCTAGAAAGAGGAGGCCTTTGCTATTCTTTAAGAAGGACTCTCTGGCTATAGAGGAAAGAATCCCAGAGGCCAGGAATCCTTAGGCAATTGCTTAAAGATGTGAGAGGCCAGGAAGTATCCAACATGGGTGTGGGGGTGCTGTGGACAGCAAAAGGGACAAGCGGCTTCATTCTGGAAGACAGCAATGTCAACACAAGCATGATTGGCAGGAAGAGGAAAACCCCAGAGTCTTATGTGGGGTGTCAGAAGGTGGGATGTTATGGTGCATAGTGAGCCTTAGTCATCCCTTTGCCTCAATAAGGCTAGTATATGGAGCAGAGAGGAGCCACATGGCTGCTGAGAAGGCAGACTCTGGACAGAGCTGCAAGGAGCAAAGGTGAGATTCTGCCTCCTTAGCCATGAGGATCCTTCTCCTGGACCTGCTGACAGTCTGAGAAGGCTAAGCAGCAACCTCTGTGGGAAGAAGCCAGTTCAGTTTTGTTGTCTCCTTGGGCTGATTCCCCATCAGTGAAGTGGAGGCAGGTATGAAGCCCTTCCTTTGAGTCTGCTTCAGAAGTGATAGAATAGACCCCTGAGGGCACAGAGCAGAGGAACTTGGGTCCTTGCATAGAGACAGGTGGGCCTGTCTTAGTGGATGAGTCCCACAAAGATCTAGGGAACCCTGTTCAGGAGAACTGTGCTGTATCCTTCCAGAAAAAACACTGGCCACGGGGTGCAGGCCCTGTGCCCGGAGTCTGCCAGACATCCTGAACAGGATACTTAGAGGTCAGAGCTATGAGAAAATTATTCCTGGGTCTATGATAATGTCTGGCAAGGTTGAAGAACATGCTCTTGCTTCAAGATGTACCCCTGTTGATGAGTAGACCCAGGGCAGAGAAGCAGTGGACAAAACTATCTAGAGATATTCAAGTGTGCAGGACATCACCCATACAAAGATCTGTGTGTAGGAGATAGGACATATATGAGACAGGGTACTCCACACATGGTGAAAGAGAAAACTAGCTGGCAGAGAGCATGGGGTCAGAAGGCAGAGCCCTGGCTGAGTCAGCTGAGTAGAAGACAGTCTCTGGGCTGGAATTATCATGCACACCATGGGTAAGCATTGGGAGGTGGGCTACCAAGTGAAGAAGCCCAGACACACTGGAGACCCAGCTTGGGGCCCTGAAACCATGCTGCCCTTTATGGAAAAGAGCATCATTTTATGCTGGGGTTTGCTCTAAAAGTCTGGACCAATTATGAGAAAGTCCAGGTACACCCTAAGGCAAATCTGGCAAAATCCAGAACACAGCATCTCAGGTCTTGCCTCAGGAATGTGCCTGACAGATAGGTGGGGTGATGTGCCAACATTTAAGCTAACAGCAAATAGGAGATGGAGGGCAAGAAAATTCTACATATTATCAGGCAGAGAGGGAGAGAGAGAGAGAGAGAGAGAGAGAGAGAGAGAGAGAGAGAGAGAGAGATGCTCCAAGAACATTTGCCTAAGTCTGGATCATATAGGTGGCTCTCCATTGCTCTGCTCTGACCCTCAGGGCTCCTTTGTGCCACCCCTGGGCAGGCACCTCCACTTATCCACAGGAAATTCATTCCAGAGATACCCAGATGTACAGACAGGAGCTAAGCTGATAAGTACTAGGTTTTTCCTGACATAGAACTATGGGAAAACTTAGCTTGCAAGTTACAAATAGAAAGATATCAATAATAACTAAATAGGAAAATTATAATAACAACACTATAAAAGTTATTCAAATCACATAAAGAATTGATTTCCGGGCCGGGCAGTGGTGGCACATGCCTTTAATCCCAGCCCTTGGGAGGCAGAGGCAGGCAGATTTCTGAGTTCGAGGCCAGCCTGGTCTACAGAGTGAGTTCCAGGACAGCAAGGGCTACACAGAGAAACCCTGTCTCGAAAAAACCAAAAAAAGAATTGATTTCCGGAATTTCTCTGTCATATTTCAGACTTCACTTTGCCACAGGTAATTTAAACTACAAATAAAGGGACACTGCCATAGTCTCATGTGTAACATGTACTATGGCATATGTTCCCCAAAAAACCAGTCTTTGAGAAGCATCTCTCCCCACCCAGGCCAGGCAACCTGCTTGCTAGCACTTGTGCACAAACCTTCAGCCTGGGGCTCCTTCTGGAGTCCCTTCCCTGGCCTGAGCTTCTGCAAAGCATATGGCCAAGTACAGAAGCTCATGGCTGTGGCACCAGAACCACAGCAAGGCATATAGGAAGTGTGTGTCTTGAGTCCTGTCAACATTTACAACGTGCTGTGTATACTTACAAGGCCCTCTCTTATTTCATACCCCATAATGAGTCAGCCATGGCTACAGACATTGCAACCACTTTCTACTCACAGGAAGATTTCTGCCTCCAGAGATTGATGGGGCTTGCCAGAGTTGCAAACCTAGAAGGTGGCAGTACTGGACTTCAGGCAGAGAAAAAGGGTAGCCTGTGCCCTAGTGCCACCATACAGAATAGAGAGGAAAGTGGACATCATGACATCTATCCCAGGGACAAGGTGTCTCAGGGAACTCTGCAGTTCCCAAACTGCCTTTCGGGGAAGGGTCCCAACCACGTCCCCAACTCTGTCAGCTTCACAGACCACCAGGCTCCTGATGGCATAACTTGAATCTGAGTCTCAAATGTAAGAAGGCCTACAGAGCCTTGGCCTGGACTCAGAACTTTCCAGAAGAGACTGACTTTCTGAGAGCCTGACTGTCCACCCCACCAGTGGCATCACCAGATAAATATCCTGGTGGTCAGCTGCTGCCGGAGCCAGGACATCAAGGCAGTGTATAACCAGGGGAAGCAACTGATACCCATTTATAGCCCCACCTCCAGCCCAGACCAAAGTGCCCAATTAGTCTCCACTGTTGTCATGAGTACTACTATGATCTGGATATCCCAAATCCACCACACAGTATTTATGGCACACAGGAAAGAACCCATTCTTGACCTCCTTACAATCTCAGGGCTGACCTGGAAGCACAGTGACCTTTTCCACAGGTCTGATATTAGCCCAATGCCCTCTCTCCCTTGCTAAGCAGAGCTGCCCTAGCCAGATTCCTTCAGCCCTCCAGTAGATGTTAGCTTTCTTCACACTGGACTCAGCTTCCTGTGGAGACACAGGTCTCTGTCTTTTCCACTGTGACAACTTACAGAGCATCTGCCGGATCTCTCTGGAGGTCCCCTGTTCTTGGTTAAGGAAGACGAGATATAGAAAGAGAAGTAAAACCAGACCCTGGGTTCAAACTTGCTTCTCTTTCCTCAGCTCATCTTGCCCTGCCCGAAGCCAGGAGAATGTCTTTCTGTACAGGCTCAAAGTGTGCTACACCTGCTCAATGCGTCGCACACCACAGGACCTGCCGGCCTTCACCCTTGAGAGTCACTCTGAGTCTCCAGAACTTCTGTTCCTCATGCCAGATCCACCTGAGGAACCTGTGAAGTTGGGAGGTCCGGGCTGGGAACAGGGACTGTCAGAGGAAGCTGGTGGACGGGAGTCTGCACTTTCACACAAGACATTGGAATGGGGCCAGTGTAAGGTTGTGTGTCACAAGGACACAAATGAACTGAATACTGGTGAAGACTGCCTTCACTTCCTGTTTGTCAGGGATTGTGGTACTTCCCAGGCATGACAAGTGTCAGGTGGGCACTGAGCATACACTAGTCACAGGGGGAAAGTACATGTCACCTAATGCCTGAGCGTCCATCCAGGGTCCCACACCTGGTAAGGACTGGACCATGACTTACCATCACATACCCTAAAAAGCAGACTCACCCCTATGACTGACTTCCTTAGGAGACGCAGTAACCCGTTCCCTTTCATTCCATCAACAGCCCTCACCTTATACAGTTTCCGGGCCTGTAGATACAGTGCAGATAGTTCCGTAGTATCTCTTGAGTGTCATTTGCCAACTTATGAGAGAAGATCGTGGGCCTGAGGCCTGAAACTATTCTCTGGTGCATTCCCACTATCCTTTTATCAAGTTACAGCATCGGGGGTGAAGAAGAAATAGCAGACTCCTGCCTGAGACTGTTGGACAGCAGCCATATTTGTCACTGGGCTTATGGCCAAAGTAATAATCATTTGTTAAGACCAACCCTATGGAGAGGAGCAGCAAGGGCCACCAAGGCAGTGGGGGTGGGGCGATGAAGAATTCTTCCGTGGGCCCATCCATCAGCACTAGGCCTGACAAATGTTACATCCCTGAGTGGGCGCACAGGGACTCCCAAGTTGATGCCGCACCTTGTTTTCTCAATAAGCAATGAGGTGGCAGAAATGGGTCTCTGGTAAACATCAGGGTCAGCCATCTTAGGGAGTTTTTAGTGTCAAAATATGAAAGCTGTCTGGGGACAGAACCAGCATCGAGACTTCTTTATTGCTCTTGAGGCTGGGCTGAATTTAGCCGTGCCTTTGACGGCTAGCCAGAGAAGAGAGCTCTGGGGAAGGAGTTCCCAAAGCAAAGTCTCTTCCTCTCTTTGATTTGCATTATGCATGTAGCAGATCCCCTGTCATGGGTATTATGGGATATGACAGGGGAAGCAGGCTTCTCAGAGTGGGAAGGTGGGTTTACAGAGATTCCCAGAAGGCAGAAACTGAAGGTGAACTTCAAAAATCAGAGATAAAAAATTAAAAAGCAATGAAATTCTAGGAGTTTGGAGCAAGCCTAAAGCATCAGGAAAGTATGGTGGCTGTGAGGTAGACTGAAAGAGAGACAAGTGGACAGTCGGGGACCTGAGGGGTAGCACTTACCTGTCTGTGACATGCTTCCATGTGTGCCCTGGGGCTGGGTGGGGACAGTCAAAGCCTACACAGCAGCTGAGCATCTCAACCTTGTTGGGATACATGAAGGACGTACAGGAGGGGTGGCTCCTTCTTCATGGCCTCCAATTACTGTATATTAGAGCCAGGCTGTGCTTCTGGTCACACTGCCCTTCTACCTAGAAGGACCTTCCTCACACCTTTTGTTAGACTGACACTGGCTTCACACTCTGGGAAGTCCCCAGATACACACTCCCTTCCTCCCCTGCACCTTGGGCCAAGCTTCACCTTGAACACCTCGAGCACCTGCTTTTTGCAATGACCCGTTCTGTCTCCTGTGCTCCTAACAGATCCTTGTGATCAGGTATCAGCTCCTGTGAATTTATGCATTAGGCACATGGCAGGGGCCAGATGTGCTCGTTTATGCTTGTGGAATGGATGAATGAACAAGAAAGACGCATCAGTGGCTGGAACTGGGCTCAAAGCACAGCAGAAAAGAGCCTGGGCTTTGATTTATGTGTGGCTATCATGAGATGCCCCTGCTACAGTCTTTAAACTTGAGAAGAAAAGAGAAAATGAGAACTTGCAGGCTCTGGTGTAAACACTGTCCTTGGCTGCTTAACAGACACCTTGGATGTGCAAGCAGACTCCACGTCTCCCTGAGAATGTGGAGAGCTCAGTGGCGCTGACACCACCGGATGTGTCCAGCCACCCTTAGATCTGATTTACACACTACTGTGATACCAAGAAGTCCTCTGGTCACCACCACCCGCACAAATCTACAATCAACTTCCCTGAGGTTTCCAGACAGCTTGCACAATGCATTTGAGCCCACTCATTCAGGAGCAAAGCTTTGCTTGCAGTGAACTCAAAGCTGACTGAGGTTTGAAAGGAAGGAGAACAACTTGCCTTGAGAACATGAAATTTCAACGACTGTTTGAAACACGAGATTGTTTCTCTGCATGAACGCTGTGATGGATTTGACACATGCATTGGTCAGAGCCCACACATCTCCCTGCCTTGGTGAAGGCCCTCCCCAACCCCCAGCACACACAAATGCTTGCTGAATCTAAGGGGGTAGAAAGGCACTGAAGCCCAGGACTCTCTGCAAGCTAGATGACTTTTAAGTCTCACTCACTAGAGAAGCATCCAGCAGCTGTCTCGCAGCTATAAACAGCCTCGAGTGCTTTGTCCTTTACTTGTTGGTTATAAGGCTGGCATTAGTCACTGGCACCCAATATTCTCCATCACATTTTCTCTTCCTTTGAAAGGCTATGACCTGTGACCCAAATACAAAGGCAGATATATTTGTGTATCTGATTCAGAAGCAACAGTAAGCAGGCAGAGTTGCTCTCATATTCTAAATGCAGCTGAGGTGGACAGGACATGCGTTTGTGCCCCTGCTCTGTGCTTAGAATTTTCAGGCAATAAGATGATGGTACCAAAGGCAGCTGCCTGGGCTGGATTACACCCACAGGGAGAGAGATACATAAACAGGAGTGTCACCATCCTCATGACAAACCTTATCGCAGAAAATCCCAGCCAGTCATCAGATTAATGAGCAGAGATGGAACTCTATGCTTTCTGTGGCAACAATGGTAGTCTCTCCAAAAGGAGAATGCCTGGAGAGATGCTCCGGGAAAAGAATGAGACCGAGGATGTGAGCCTAAGACTCAGAGGTTCACCCAGTGAGCAATGAAGTCTTGTTCTGGGAAGATGCTCTGAGTCGGACAGCCTAAGGCAGGCTGAGCCCTGGCTTGCTTTGCAAGGGAAAGTGATGGCTAAGCACACTAAGTCTGGGGATGTCTGATCTTATTTATATCTTAACCTGGTTCTGGCATGGCAGGATTTATGCTTTTCCTGGGTACCCTGATGGATCATTCCAAAGTTCACTCCCTCCTCTCCAAACCCATAATCAATAATAAAGAAATAAAGCATGTGAAGAGTTTAAAACCATAGCTTGACTATCAACAGCAGTGGTCCCACCTGGTCATGGCTCGTCTAAATTCATCCATGTAAAGTCTATGCAGAGTTCATGTGCCTCCTGCTCAAGGGTCTTGTGCCCATATATGTGCCTCCTGGAAGCCTATGGTTGATAGAAGACATTCCCTCTCTTCCTCTTACTGCTTTGGGCTTGGGACTTCGTTTCTGACAGTGTTCCCTGGAGCTAAGGAAGAGACTTTGTGCATTCCTAATGTCTCAGATGTCCTGGCCAAGACAGCCCAGGACAACCGCTTCTGGCTCTGGCCTTCAACTCTGCATTTCTCTTCCTGTTTTCTGATTGTGCAATTAGTTTCTTGTTCAGATTTCTATAGAAAAACAATAATTGTGTTTTGCTCAGTGTCTCCACCTGGACCCCGAACAGAGCATACAGAGGAATCTGGAGCCAGGTCAAAAGCCCTGGGCAAGCAGCCCTCTGACTCTGAGAAACGAGAGTGATACTGACTTTCATAAACGGAAGGAGGTGGCAGGCAGATGTTCATAGTTTCAAAGCCCCCGCAGACCGAAATGCAGCATCAAACACACAGCTTCAAAAGACTCCTGGTGCCTCCCAGCGTGTCTCCCCCAGTATGCCTGCCCTGGCTGTGTGTAGAGGCACAATCTGAGTACAAGTTTGTACATTTGGGTAATCGGATCCCTGAATCCCTTCCTCCCAGCCCCACACATCATCTGGTTTTGCCATGTGGTAGTGTTCTACACTCCTTTGCGCATCCCTTAGAGTCTGACTGATGACCTCTCGCTCCAAGATGGCCAGCATCAGTCTGCATCACACCAAGCCTGTCAGTAGCTCCACTGAGCACTGAGCTCTGTCACTCTAGGACAGCTAACGAGAAGACCAAACACAAGTATGATCCTGGTTCTGCTATGTCCTTAGTAACAGTTGTGTGATCTTGGACAACTTGCCCTGTCTATGGGATCATGGGAATGTGATTCCATACACATTGCACTATTAAATAAAATGGTTGTAAAGGGACGGAGTTGTTTAAAACAATTGCATTCACTGCTCCAGCACACATAGTCTTCCGGAATCCAGGAGGGTCCCAGCCCAGGGTAGTTCCTTTTAGCGTGATCAATATTGCTCCAGTTTCCACAGCTCTTGTGTGGATTAGTAACAGTGACTGGTTGTAATTCTGCAAAGTGAGATGACTTCTGTAAGCCCCTTGGCCCAGCGTGCACCATGTGATAGCACTCAGTAAATTATAGTCACTTTATAGCCCTGAGCTCCCCATCCACGGGTTTCACCAAATATAAGGAGGTGACACCTGAGCACATTTTTGTTCATAAGGCACTCTTGGCATCCAGTGGGCAAGAATGACAAGATGGGGGAAATGGTGTGTTTACTAAACATGGGTAGACATTTTTCTTCCCATTATTCCATAATTAAACAGTATAGCAACTGTGTGCATATCATTTGCACCCCATTAAGTATCAAAAATATTCTAGAGATGATTTAACATATACGGAAGGAAGGCATAGTTTATATGTAAACACTGGTCCATTCTGTGTGGGAGATTTGAGCAACCAAAGACTTTGGTATCTACAGAAACTCTGGGAACAAATTACCCTCGGCCACCAAAGCATGACAGTCCAGAGCTTGCACTTTCTCACAAAGGTGCCATGGTGCACACAGTTGTGAAGAACAATTGTCTTAAGTCTCAAAGACAGTTTCTAACAATAAAGGAAAAAGAAGATTGGTCACACTAAAAGGAACTACCGTGGGCTGGGACCGCCTGGATTCGGGAAGACTATGTGTGCCGGAGCAGTGAGTGCAATTGTTATAAACCACCCCGCCCCTTTACAACCATTTTATACAATAGTGCAAAGTGCACGGAATCGCATTCCCATGATCCCATATCTTCCAGGAAATTCTCAGAATACCCTGCCACCAAGATCAAGATACTTCCTTCAAAGCTGTATAAAGGTGTTTCCTAAGGAGTAACAACTACTTAACACAAACAGCAAACATTACATTAAATAAACAACTCTTGTCAACTTCAGTCTTTGAAAAGCACTCATGGTCCCTGAAATCATTTGTGCCTTTCCTAATCAGGATCTTAAGTTTGGGTGAACAGGAGCTTTGTGTAATAGACAACCCCCACCCTACTCCTTGTCCAGGAAATTCAGACCCAAGAAGAACTTCCCCCTCAACTCTTGAAGAGGGTCTTTAGACACATGGGCTATTGACTTGTTTGTAGCCTTCTGAAAGCCTCCAGCCAAACCCAGCCTTGCCTCTCTGCACCTGAGTGAAGGCGGCCGAGGAGTGGCAGGAACTCCATCACACTCTCCACTAGAGAAGAGATGATTCCCTGGCTTGATCTTGACACAGCTGCCCATGCCTGGAGCCCCAGAACAAGTCCACTCAGACGTGCTTTCTCCAGCCATGGCAAAAATAGCCTTCTCCACGCTCATGGAAAATTCCTACCACAGTATCCCAACACTACGCAGCTGGGACTTAACTGGAGATATAAATAGATGACCCTTCCCATCTCTTCACGAGCCCCTGGCTTCAGTGAGACTAGCAGAGAGCATAGGTCCACAGGGCCTCTGGAACAGGGTTGTGTAGAGTTGCATGCATGCTCGGGCAAGCCAGACATCCATATCATAAACAAGTCTCAGTCTGAAAACAGAGCTGTGCAATATTTAAGGACATGAATGCCTCCCAGTGAGAAAAGTGGGTGCTCTAACAGGGGAACAACAGGCAGCCGAGCTCATTTGCCATGGACCGAGTTTCCCATGAGTCAAGGCCTTGGATCTTTATGTGGACCAAGCAATATCTTGGAGTTTCACACTGATATCCACTTGTGTCCCCAAGGGCTCTGATACCCCATCATCACTGCATGGCTTACAGGGAGCCACACTGAAGGCAAACATAGAGCCCTGAGAGGTAATAACTTGCCAGCCAATGTCCAAGCTGGGAGTCTCACTCAGTCGGCCTCTAGCATCTCCAAGCTTTGTGGAGTGGGAACATGGGTATACAGCTCCATGCTCTCATGCTTCCCTCCTGCAAGAGGGAAGTGTCTTAGTTATAGCTTCTATTGCTGTGACCAAATGCCATGATCAAAAAGCAAGTTGGGGAAGAAAACTTACACTTCCACATTGCTGCTCATCATTGAAGGCAGTCAGGGCAGGAATTCAACAGGGCAGGAACCTGGAGACAGAAGCTGAGGCAGAGACCATGGAGGATTGCTGTTTACTGGTTTGCAGCGTCTGCTGTCTTATAAAATCCAGGACCACTAGCCCAGGGATGGCACCATCCACAATTGGCTGGGCCCTCCCCCACTGATCATTAATTGAGAAAATGCCTTACAGCTGGATCTCATGGAGGCATTCCCTCAACTGAAGCTCCTTCCTCTCTGATGTGTCAAGTTAACACAAAATCAGCCAGTATAGGGAGACCGAGGGAATGAGGCTTTTTGTGGCCTTCCTACCTATAGGAAGTAATATCTGAAGCTTACCAGTGGAAGAAGAAAGGCTTTGTGCTTATGGCCAGCCCTTGGCTCTCAGGACATCATTGGGAGAGCTGATAATTGCTATCTAAAGCAGAAAAAAAGAAAAAGGCCAAGACAAGGAAGACTCACTACTGTGTTGGCCCTGGCTGGACATGATCACAGGGATCTGTTCCTCACGGGCATATAATATTGGCGATGTCTATGGAAGCACATTGTAGTCTGATTCAGGGCTAGGGTGTAACTCAGGAGGACAGCTCTCAATATCATTTCCAGCACCACAAACCACTAACAACAGCCGGTGAAGGAAAGCAAGGCCCATGACAGAAACAAGCCCCAGGGGATTCACTAAGTCCGTGTGGCAGATGCCTAAGGCATCTGAGATTCAGACACCATGTGACTTTTTTGCCCCTGACATGCCAAGTACCCCAGATGCAGGTCACTGAAACTGTATGTACACCATGTAGGAGGAGAAGCTGCCAGATGTCCGCCATGCTGTGCACACATGCATGTATTCATAGGTTTTCATTAGACCACCTTAAACCACAGTTCATCTTCTTACAGTCTCTGTCCCTCTCCCTTCTTCCTCCTTCCTCCTTCCTTCCTTCCTTCCTTCCTTCCTTCCTTCCTTCCTTCCTTCCTTCCTTCCTTCCTTCCTTCCTTCCTTTCTTCCTTCCTCTCTCTTTCTCTCTCTCTCTCTCTCTCTCTCTCTCTCTCTCTCTCTCTCTCTCTTTCTCTTCCTTTTCTCCTCAAACACTGACCCTCCATTAGGATGAGGCAAGATCTACCAAACACAGCCCTAAGTCATCACTTCCAGGGAGGGAGAACCTGATGCAACGGATCGAAACAGAAAGTGGCAGGTGGTGTTCCTCCGTGCTGAACATGGAGCCAGAAGAAAGCCATGAAGTCTGAGACCTAGGGAGGGCTTTGTGGACCTCTTTGTCCATCATGTGTTCCCAACTTTAAGAGTTGTCCTCTTCAAATTTAAGGAGGAACAAGTTAGGCACAGAGTTCTAATGTCTCCACTTGCTTCCTTTAACCGTAATATGGCACCTATAGGCCCCGTGGTTCAGAGGAACAGACTCCTTCCCCAACTTCATTTCTGCCTATTTTCCCCTTCCCCACCTCTGCAGCCCTATGGGCCTCTGAGTGGCTAAGACCACCAGTTTTGGAACCCTTCTCTGCTAGACTGTTTCCTGGCTTGTGATCTGGGCTCCGTTTAGTCTCCCTCCCAACATGTGTGCAGCTCTGTCTGATTTCAATGTATCACCTTCTCTCCTGTTCCTCAAACATCAGTGTCCATCCACGGAACTTGTTTTAGGGGAGGTTGTCACTAAGAAGTCAACTCATTATAATGGCAACTTCAAATGGCTAAGAATCTGGCTAGGTTCAATCAACGGCTTTAGTTACAGATGGTGTGGCTGGTCTCCAATGAGTGTCAGCAGTGACATGTTCTTTACCTACTTCCTTTTTTCTTCAGGTTTCAGTGGCCCACCCCTAACATAAGGAATGGTATAGGAGGAATTGTGGCCAACCTCTAAGGTGACACGTACTCCTACCCTTTAGGACCTCAGTAAAGCACCTTATTTGGAAACAACGCTGTGCAAAGGAAATTGGTTAACATGAGGCGATGCTGGACTAGACTGGGTCCTTACAAAAAGGAGAATTTTGACCATGGGAGTGTGTGCACACGGGAAAGACAATGCCAAGACACAGGAGGAGATCTATACATCTAAGGAGATGATGGGTCTGGAACACTTCTTCCTCATGCCCTTGGGATGAACTGACTCTGCCAATACCTCAGTTTCTACTCCTGGCCTCCAGAATTACAGAGCTGGTACCAAAGCAAAAAACCTGTGGCTGACTCTCAGTACTGATTGGACAAGATCATTCAGTAGAGGGGTCATCTCCATGGTGCCTGGATTCTACTCTCCCCGGGTTCTGTAGGGAGGAGATAGGGCTGACTTGTCCTTCCACAACAGATGGGTTCACTTCCCTCAGGTAAGAGTAAAGTCCTTATCTAGACACATCCCAAGAGCCATAATCTTCCTTAAATAAAACTGTTCTACCCTTTCCTAGAACAACTATGGCAAGGGAATAGATGATTTAAAACAAGAAGTTTTTACTTCCACTCTGGAGCCATTATTCCAAGCCCTGGTCCAGTGAGCTACAAGCTCTGGATGCTACACACAACACTGGCATTCTGACCATGGCTTACGCTAGCAATCCCAGTGCCTAGGATTTGGTTTCTGCTGAGGTTCCATTCCAGCCATGACACTCCCAGCTGGCCCCGCTCCTGTTCGAGGCTATAAGCCCAGGATGAGGCACAGCTTAGTCCTCGTTCCTATTTTCCAAAGCCCTTTCCAGCACGAGAAATGGGAACATTGCCACACTCAGGAGACTGGCTGAGCAGCTTGAGGTTTCTTGGCAAGCTCGACTCCATGCAGATGTGCCTCTCCAAACAAGAGCAGGCCTTGTGAGCTAGTTTACATAGGTTGTCTCTCCAGAAAAGAGGGCCAGGAGCTCAGGATCACATATCTGGCTGAGAATGCATCTCTTTCTGTGTGTTCAAGACTGAGGAACGGACTTCCTTTGTCAGCTCAGGAAGCAAAGCATTGTCCTTGCATGGGGTTGGGGCAGGTAAAGGGGAACAGACAAACAAAGACAAATTTCATGTGAATAAGTTTGTTTAAACTTCATCAGAGAAATGTGGTCGTAGGTCAACCAAATAACCCAAAATCTGGTTAATAACAAGTTCCTGCAGGGAGAACCTATTGCTTAAATGGGGTTTAAATATCATTTACCTGGGCAGATATCTCCAAGTGTCAGAGAAGCTAGTAAAAGGATTCAGCTAAACCATTCTAATAAGTAGGTAAATGTCACAGGAGAGTTAGTACCTGGGAAAAGTTAATTTTAATAATTTGATAAATACCACGGGTAAGCTAGCATGAAGAGATGCTCAGACAATGGAGATGCAGGGCCCTTTTTCAGGATTTCCCTTTGTAAGCCACTGTTGTGTGACTTTTTAGGAAATATAAATAAATATGTGTTCACTCCAGATAGGACATCGATGAAAGAACAAAAAAAATGTTTTTACCCAAATCTCTATCTTAGTGAATCAATGACTTGCTCAAAAGTAACTGCACCACAACTCACAGAAACTAGATCTCAGTAGCTCCTTCCACATCTTGCTGGCAACTGCGATAAACATTCTCTGCTCAGTAGTTGTTTGCTGGTTTATGATCTTGGGGAGAACCCCTATGAATCCTGTAAGTTTCAGGAGCTTCCTGCACCTTGTAACTTCTATTTACTTTCTAAGTCTTAAGACCCTCCTTCCAGTAGGAGAGAACTACACAATATCCCATCCCTTCCTCTGGGTACTTTTCCTGCCTATTCTACAATATCCCCTGACTCTCAGGGGGAGTAATATAGGTGTCTGATTATCTTCTTCCACTTACAGCTACTAGGCCATAACAAGTCACACATATTCCCAAGCGCATGACCAGTTATTAATCTCTATAATACATTGCCTCTTACAAATAATTTTCCTTCATTACTGACAGAAGATGACAGAAGCAGTAATATGTGGTCAAAAATACAAAAGCTGAGAAGACAATTTATCATACCCATTTAATAAAACAATAGCAGTGGTATCCCCACTGGCATTTATGAGCTCCTTTGATTTACTGTGAGTTACAGTGTTAAACATGAATTCCCTTGGTTAGATTCGGCCTTTAAATCCAACCAGAAAACAATTGGTTGCAGCCAAAAGAGTTATGTCACCATTTCACATGTGGGTATACCTTGCCTGATATATAGATACTAGAACACACAAGCTTTATAGCTGAGATGATCTTTTGATGAGAATTCTCCTTTAACAGCCTAAATGGCATCTTCCAGCACCATGAAAGCCAGCCAAGAAGGAAGGATCTTCCAGCCCAGACCTACCTTGATTTTTCCATATTTTAAAACCAAAACATACAGTTTTCCACAATAGGGTCTTGCTGTCTAATTCTGGCACATAACCAACAGCTGTGACATGGTCTCTGGTTTAAGAGGCATCTAGGACTTCTCTGACCATTGACTCATATGGCAATAGCCCACCTCTACTACTGGGCTTTTCACACAAACATCTTGTGTCTTGTGGGTGTGCCCTTTTGTGCAGAATGTCTCTATTTAAATTTCTTAATTGCTTTTTACTGCTCCTTCAACTCTGTACAAATCTGTGAGACTCAAGAGTTAGTATCTTCTAGAAAGACACACTTTACAGAGGGTCAGCATGATCTCTGAATTGTTCCCATTGTTTGCTCTAAGCAAATGTCAGTTGACCTTGGACAACTGAAGGGGATACCAATAACAGAAATGTTGGCAAGGTCCAAGACAGCATGAAACGATCTCATGACTTGTATTGATTGCTTCATCAAAACAGTGATGTTGGGAAATACTGCTCCATCTCCCTCTCCACAATCCAGTCATCTTCCATAGGTATCCAGTTTCCTGGGTATTGTTGCTGGTGTGGAACCACTAAACATCTTCTCACCTCTGATGATCTCTATAGACCTGTTTGCATTGCTGGGCCTGGTTCAGGCCCGAGAGGGAACAGAGTTATGCTCTAACTTACCTTGTCTGTTGCTAGATATGTCCCCTGTTCTGAAGCCTCTGAGTCAGCATTGTGCTCCTTGGCCTTCCTTCAGTCATACCCGGTTACTAAAAATTCCCTGAGCTGGGCGAATGATCTCCATTCCAGTATAGTTAATGGAAGGAGAGAAAGAGCGATTGGTAAGAATACACCACCTTCAGGTCAAACTGGACTTTTTTTTTATCTGCACTTAGTTTTATTATTTATCTTCTGTGAACAGTTTCTAGGGCTTTAAAACCTTCCAAAGCTAACTTAGCATTTACTCTGTTCATTTCATTCCTAAAATCTCTAGCTCAACACGTCTTGCCACATTTGCCTTCAAGTGGTCTGGAGAGGACCCTGTGTCTGTTTTGCCTTTCTCTCACCCCCTCTTGATCTGCCTTACATTCTGATGATCTAAGTTATTTACCAGAGCCTCACTTACCTCATTAGGATAGCAGACCACCGTGGGACTTGGCTGTACCACTAAAGACTGATATCAATTTTAAGGTCCTTGCTGAATTAACCACTTTCATAATTCTCCTGAGATATAGTTTCCTGTGAACATAATATAATTAGTTAAGTATATCTGGGCCAGTGAGCTGGGTGTCAAACATCGCCCCTCTCATGCCCGACCCTCTCAGTACTACCTACCCTATCTCTGTCGCCTTCCAGTCCTCAACATTCCCGGAGAGCTGAGGCAGGGGATCCGATTGGTCTCAGTGCTGCCATGAGCCAGTTCATCAGAGTGACTTTCTTTGTACTAAGGAGGGGAGGGAGTAAGACACTCAGTTTCTCTGCTTCTGTGTCACTCAGACTGAAACCATGTGTCACCATATTTCACAGTCTCTTGAGCAAGTCTTTATAAGGATCTTACGTTCCTTGTTTAAAGATCGTTTCCAGTTCAGGCAGCTCATAAGCAGAACATTCCTTAAATTAGCATAGCATGGTGGTTTAAGTGAGAATGGCCTCCATAGACTCATATATTGTAATGCTTGGTCCCTAGTTGATAGAATTCTTTGGAAAGGACTAGAAGGTACGGTTTTGTTGGAGAACGTGTGGCTGGGGGTGGGCTTTGAGATCTTAGAAGTCCAAGTCTTTCTAAGTTCTCCCCTCCCTCTCTCCCTCCCTCCTCCTCCTCTTCCCCTTCTTCCTCCTCCTCCTCCCTCTTCTCTCTCTCTCTTTCTCCCCCCCCCCCCACTATGGATCAGTGAGTAAGGCTCTCAGTTTCTGCTCCAGCGCCATGCCTGGTTGCTTGCTGCACCCTGCTCCCTGCCACAATGATCATGGACTCTTAACACTTGGAGATTGTGAGCCCCCAAATTAAATAAGTTTTAACAAGTTTTATAAGTTTCCTTGGTCATGGTGTCTCTTCACAGCGATACTAAAGAGTAACTAAGACACATCGTTTCCTTTACTCAGCCATTACTAAGATCCCACCTCCATGCTGAACCATGGGTTCCCTCTCTCCTGAATTAAAGATAGGAATTTTCTCCTGAACTCCAGCTTCACCCGCCTCTTCTTTATTGTCTGATTCTTCCCAGTGGTCCCAAGTCAGCAGAGCCAGAGCATGTACTGCCCTTCTCATGCATCTTGTCAGATATGCCTCCATCCTACCCTCTCTCTCCCAATCTCCCTGCCAAATGGAAGGCCCATGTGATGAAGCACCAGATCTCCCCTCAAAGGCACAGCCCCCAGTTCTACTCAGAGAAAGCATTTTTTATTGATTTCTAATGCCAAGTTCTTTTGTGTTTGTTAAGAATGACTGGCCTAGAACATGGTTTTGAGAATAGACCTGCTGAGAAGACTGTGTATCCTGTATCCATTGGACAGAATACTGTGTACATAGTTGTTACATCCATTGATCTGTGATACACTTTAACTCTGAAGTTTGTTACTTTTAGTTTGTATAGCCCATCTAAAGATTGGAGTAGGGTATTGAATTCACCTACTGTTAATGCATCAGGACCTATCTAATATTTTAAGTCAACTGGGTTTTTATTTGTAAAATTAGGCATGCTGACAACAGTGCATACAATATACAATTACACAATTATTGTAAAATTATAATTATATCATCTTATATAGTTATATATCTTATATAATTGTAACACATTAATGATTCGTTCCTGTTACTAATATACAGTGGCCTTTTTCACATCTTCAGATTTTACTTGGAGATTTACTTTGTCAGATGTGAGAATAACTACCAGCTACCTTTTTGCTTCCATTCTTTTGATAGATTTTCTTTCTTTGTCACTCTGTGTCACCACTGTCACTCTGTGTGTGTCTTTCCAAGCCAAATGTGTTCTTTGGAAACAACAGACAGTTGCTCCTTGGGTTTTGTTGTTGTGATTGGTTTTGTTTCAACAGTCACCTAGTATTGCAGTAATTACTGTTTTGGGGGTCTTTATACCCCCTTTTGTCTTTAAGTAACTATTAGGAGTTTCTACCCCACTTCAGACTGTATTGTTCCCAGATAAAAAACACTGAAACCTCTAGATTTATAGTAAACTTAAAAGCATTAGAGCTGGGTAGCTGTCAACTTTCTATGCTATTTTGTCTACTTCCCTGTGGTTATCCCTGAGATAACCATGTTCACCTATTCCATCAGGACAACCCTCATGACCATGGGCTCACAATCAACCTACGGCATGGTGACTTTCTTCTCTCTCCACCCTCTTCCTCATCAGCATCCCTGCCTCAGACCCCCAAGCCCGGGGACCTTTGCTCTGCCCCCTCTCTTCTGCCCAGTCCAGCCTGTAAACATCTTTATTAACCAATTAGGGATAACTTAGGGGCAAGGTTTGGACAACAAAATCTGGTGTACATGAGACTTTGCTTGTATTGAAGCAATCAGGCCTTGGAATACAGTATTTAGCATTTGGATACATAGCACTGCCAGACCAATCCGAACAACCTAGACTGTATCTCTTTATGTATGAGTTGAAGTCATTTATATTTACATTTATTATTGAGCGTATTTTACTACTTCCCATGATTTTGTTGGTTATTTTCCTGTTTTTAAGATAGTCGTTTGTTCTTTTATTTCTTCCTTAGTAGTATCAGAGATGTGTTGGCTTGCTGAATTCGACATGATGAATTCTTTCCCAACTCTCTTGTTAGCCTATTTCTGTCAAAATGTATTCTTTCTTGTGATTAAGACTGTCTTTGGTTCTTTAATTGTTTTGCAGTGCTGGCTTGATGACTAGAAGCTATGTTTCTGTCTCATTTCTCTGTCAATTTTGAAAGGTAAATTTACCAGACACAGAAATCTTGGCTGTCAGATATTTGCTTTCAAGGCTTGAAATACACTGTCCCATGTTTGCCTGGCTCTTGGGATTTCTGGCAATGTAGATCTGAATTTATCATGTCTTTGCCTTTGTAGGAGAGTTGCTGTTTTTCTCTACAGATTGTAGCATTGCTTCTTTTCTTTGTATTTTTGCCATCTTAACTTTAAGATCTACAGAAAGCTTTCTCTGGTCGTGCATGTTTGGGGAACTGATCCTTTGCGTGTTTGAGTTTTTAATTACCCTTTTTAAATTTTCCACTCTAGTTTTATTGACTTGATTCTCTGAATCTTTAGTTTTTCACTTCGGCTCCATCTTCTGTTCTGAGGATCCTTGGGCTGGCTGGTTATTGGATGCTTTTCCTTTGTTATTGGTAGTTGGATGTGTCCCGTTGCCCTTCCCCACTTCCCTGACATTCTCTCTTCCATTTGTCAAGCGCATCGCCAATGCTTCCCTCTGTGCTCTTTAATCCATTGTTTCTCCTTGCGACATGTTTCTGTTTATTATTATTATTATTCAAAACCTCAGTTTTCTAACTGAAATTTTCCATGTCTCTGACCTCTCACCCAGATCACGTATTACAGATCTCCTCACCCGTGCGCTCACCTTTCCTGCATGCCTGCTGCTGGCCTTTCTCTGCAGCTACTGGATTGAATTTACCTGACTCTCTGTATCCTATTTGAGGTCACTGAATACAGCTTTGAAATCTTCATGAACCTTAGGCTTGAATTTGATATTGGAGGCATTATGGTATTTTGGAGGGGTTGTTGCCTTGTTTTTTGTTATTTTGCTTTTGTTTCTGTTTTCTTGTGATTCTTGGTCAGAATTTATACATCTACTAATTTGTTAAATCTTTTCAGATTTTTCCCAATTCTCAGTAACAAGCAGAAGAATAAAGTTTAACATTTGTGATCGCAACATCAAACTGTATGAAATAGAGAAACATTGGAAATCCATCCCAGTCCTCTAATCCGTCACTGATGAGCATGAAACTGAAGAGGCAAATCCAGTGCAGAGTGTACTGTGGTGTTCTTTTTTTTTTCATTGAAAAAAAAATGAAATGTGGAAAGAGTAAATGAATGATGAGATTTAGAAATAAGAAATCGAAATGAGATAGAGAGAAGACAATAAATAAATATGAAGAAGAGAATTGGAGAACAATTTTACAGTGGTAATACAGCAAGAAATTGTAACAAAAATTTTAAGAAAGAAAAAGCAAGCAAGCAATAAAAACAAAGACTTCCTACTAATGAGGAAGCTCAGAACAAAGCAAAATTATATGTGTGTGTGTGTGTGTGTGTGTGTGTGTGTGTGTGTGTGTGTGTGTAAGAAGAGAATAAAAATTAAAACATAAGCTTTTTAAAGTAAAATCAGAACTCTACCAAAATTATAGTAGAGAAAAAAAAAAAGAAAGGTCAGAGATTGACCAATAATGGAAAGCATACATAAACACAATTAGATGACTGTGTAATGGGAATGAAATTTTTAGAAATTAAGTAATAAGCCAAAATTATTGATAAATGTATAGAAAAGGGGGAAATGACAAAGGGGGAAGAGGGCATACTGGAGCCGCTTTCATTTGCTTGAAAATTAGCGTCAGGGTTTACAAAATAGAGGAGGATCAGTAGAATTCTGTGGACACCTGCGTTCCGTGACTAATGCTGGGTTTGAACCTGTACTGGAGGATTGACCAATATTCATCTTCTTTAGCGGCCTCCCTCTGCTGCATACCGGGGAGGTGCTCAGCTGAATGCACTTAATTTTGCATTCTGTAAACTGTGTAAGTATTCCCTGCCCTCTGGAGACTGAGCCCCCCGGGGTGGCTGGTGTTCTATTTAGATATACTTCCAAGGGTATTGAGACTGAGAGAAACAGCCTTAGCATCGAGATTTGTCTGGGAGAGGACCTTGTCTTAGTAGTTTCAAGTTCTCCTAAGTATTAACCTCCCCACTGGGCTAATACACCTACAGGTGTCAATCAGATTATGGGCACATCGGTGCATCCGGCTCTACAGCAGAGAAATACAAGTGTGGTGGTAGAGGTTTTTATCATTCTACTGAGCTCAGGCTGAGAACTACCAGGTTCCAGAGTGACCCTCACTGTGCAGCTCCTGGCCTCCAAGTGCTGGTTCGCCTTTCTCTAACTCACTGTGTGAGCTGAGCCTCCTGAAGCCTGCACTTTTCCAGCCTGTGAGTTTCCATCCTGCCTGCTCTCCACAGCTACCTCCTGGGGACTCACCAAAGCCTACAGCTCATTTGAGGCCTGTGGACCTCCGTGTGTGTGTGTGTGTGTGTGTGTGTGTGTGTGTGTGTGTGTGTGTGTGTGTGTGTGTAGGGCACGACTGCCCATCTTTTTTCAGTGTGATCGCCTGCTTGGTCTTTTGGATATCACAACTGTGGTCAGCTTGACTATCTTCCCAGCCTGTCTTTTCCTTAGATTTTTTGGCTATGCCATCTCTGCCTTTAGTGCCTCCTCTTCCTATCTTGAAAAAGCCACCATATTCCTTATTATTCTGAATCTTCTTTATGGAGTGATACAGAGGCTGCTTCTCATTGGCCACATTACACAGAAGTCTCCCCCTAAATATTTTTAAATGTTTGACTTAAAGAAATAAATATTCCTTGCATTTGGTAAATAAATGTCTAATCTAAGAAAGACTATGAGATAACACATATAAAAAAGTTAGACAAAGGGTCGGTGCGGGCTGATCTTCACTGTCAAATCTACAGAGTTAAGAGTCAAGAATGGGTGTGTTTACGAAGGTGATTCCAGGAAGGTTTAGATGAGGAACGAAGACCCATCCTGACCATGGGTGGCGCCTTCCATGGGCTGAGGTGCTGGACTGACTAAAACGGAGAAAGTGTGGTGTGTACTGGGGCTCATCTGCTACCTGCTGTGACCACTTGCCTCGTGCTCATATCCCTTCACAAACTGTCACCACAGAAGTCTTTTCTTCCTTCCTTAGGTGCTGTTATTAGGTGTTTGGCTGCACTGACAGTACAGCAATGGAGAGGGTAGTAGGAGTCGGGCTGCTGCTGAGAGGAACCTGACCATGTGCTTCTCGGGCCTTTGCAGCTGCTGCTAGAGAGAAACGTGGAGGTGTGTTGGGCTGCAGGTTAGGGAAGCCCTGGGATGCTGCAGGTGGAGTTCAGTGGGCCATAACGGTAGGAGTTCAGACTGCCAGAGTTCCCAGAGGTGTGTGGATAATGGAGGCTCAGCTCCCGAGGTTTCCGGGTTTCTGAGAGAAGCAGCCATCAGGAACTGGGCCAGCAACTATCCATGTTACATCCCAACAAAGACTCTGGCTTCATTCTAAGAACTTGAATGAGGCAGGACTCAAAAGCAATGGACTAATGTCTTTGGAGGAGGAAATTTCAAAACAGGATAGCTTTCCGGTTGTGGCATGGTTACTGCTCTCTACCTTTGTTCAAATGTACACTGTGAATAAACAGAAGCTGTGAAAAGGGTGTTGTTTGATGAGGAAATGAGTGTGACTCAGTTTACTTTACTTTTCTGTTGCTGTGATAAAACACCATAACCAAGACAACATTGGCTGACAGTTCCATAGGGATGGGAGTCCATTACGGCGGGAAGCCATGCATCAAGGGGCAGGGTGGTAGAGGGGGCAAGAGGCTGAGAGTGAACCGGAAGCAGGATGGCGCTATGAACTCTCAAACATTCCCTTAGTGATTTATTTCATCCAGCAAAAACCTCACTTCCCCAGAACCTCTGCACAAAGTGTCACCAACTGGAGACTAAGATGTTCAAAGCCTTGAGTTTATGAGGACATCCCAACCACCACAGAGAGTGTAAAGTAGCTATAACTACATGATATAGTATCTTTAAAGAGAAACTGCATGCCATGAAGAATGCACCTCTCCGAAAGCTGTGAGCCAGATTAAACCCGTCCTCCCTCACATTGCGATTGCCAGACATTTCATCTCAGCACTGTGTAAGTTACTACACTGGGGCCACAGTGGACACATGAAGTGTTGATAACAGAGATATGTCCTATGCTGCTCTGCAACCACCTGTGCCATGGCAGGTAACCATGGTGATGCTCACCATTACTGTTGGAGCTACATGGCAAAGGCATCCACTTCCTGGTCTAGCCACTCTGCTGCTGGGGAGGGTCTCCAAAAACAGGAACTGCCACCCATGACAGGCACTGGGAAAGTTGCTAGATCTCTGACTATGAAAAAGATCAATCATTTCCCTTTATCTGAGGGAAATATATGCCAAGACTTCCTTAGATACCATGTCTATCCTATATACTCATATCTATTATGAAGCTTAATTTATAAATTGGGCATAGTGAGAGATTAACATAATAACCACTAAGAATATAGAATAATTACAAGATATTTTAATTCAAATGTAAATGTGCTCTCTCCTTTATACTGCATCTTAATGTTAGTTTTCTTCTTCTTGTTCTTGTTCTTCTGCTGCTGCTCCTCCTCCTGTTTTTCCTTCTCCTCTTCCTCCTCTTCCTCCTCCTCCTCTTCTCCCTCCCCCTCCGTATCATCCTCTCCTCCTCCTCCTCATTATTATTATTATTATTATTATTATTATTATTATTATTATTAATCTGAGGACTTGGGATGCCTCCATGATATGCAGTGAGGTAAGGGACATAGTTAGAGTACACAAAAATAAGCAGTGTGGTTTTAAAATCAATATGGCAAACAAGAAGGCTGCTAAGTGCTAAGCAGCTAGGTCGTGTGCAGAGCATCAACACAAGAGGCAGGTGCAAGCAGCTAGGTCGTGTGCAGAGCATTGGCCCAAGGGGCAGGTGCATGTCTCATTTCCCTGATAAGACAGGGCCAGCCTGCAAGAGGTTCCCTTCTGCTCCTGACTTTTGGGATCTTCCACTTGGTATTTCTGGACTGCAGTTAACTACAGATACTTGAAAGCCAAGCCACAGAAGAGCAGGGAGTCTCTGTACTCCTATTTCAAAGAGCTACTTCCTGAATCAGACAGACAGATCTGGAGGTAAGGGAAGATTAGGTATTTTAAGTAAATATTAACAAGCCTCCTGCCCAGTAGGTTCTCACGTGTACCCAGATTCTTACCACAAACAGAAATAATAACCTTTTATGTGGAAGTAGGAACATCCTAGATTGTCTGTGAAAACCAACCCTTAGCTGCAGACTACAGCTGAGAGTGTGTTGGGTTCGAAAAACCAAAACTACCCAAGCAATCACAAGAGTCCAGCAAAGCAAGATCCCTACTGTGTCTTTGTACATTTGTCTTAGTATTTAAGCAACAATAAAATGTTATTGTACACAGGCTGCCACTGACTGATCCGGGCTGTAGAACAAACTTAGGAGCTGAACTGCAACCCTGAAGAGAAATTGCACAGCAGTTTTAAAGGATGGAACCCCAAAGCGAGAGGGAGCAGGGTGGCCTGTAGCATTGTCCAATCATATTTTGATACAAGGGGTTGAACAAGGAAATAAATGTTGGTGACTGGGCCTTATCCAGCTCAACTGGCTTCAGGATCCTTGATTCAGCTTTTGCCGTCAGGTCCCCTCCTGGACTTGTGGCCTGGAATGCAGAATAAGGGAACAAAGGAGTGGCCAAGCTGTGTGCTGTCAATTTCAGTCACACCATTCAGTACATCTATGACTTGTGTGTCTTATTTTAGATAATCCGCAACAACGTCCCTCTTTACATTCTTTGCTGGTTAACAGACAAACATGAAACACCTGAAGAAGCAGGCTAGGGAGTAGTTTCTGGGCCTGGGAACATGCACTCAGTTTTGGCCCTGCCAGCAAGATGGAGGTTGTTCTTGAGATGGCTGGACTCAGGCAACTGTCTCCTAACAAGTGCATGTTGGGAATCAGAGTTGAAAAGAAGTCAGCCAGTACAATATTCTTGGCTGAAGGCGGGCATTCTGTGTTCCTGTGAAGCTATTTAGTTGGGAGGACAGCAAATCCCATCAGCTCCTCCACCCAGCCCTGGTCAGAGTGAGCCGAAGGATGAAAGCAGCACCTCTCACCATGTATCTTGTCTCCCTGGTCCAGATTCCCATGTGAGAAGCTGATGCATGACCATAGCAAGAGGTCATGGGAACTACTGAGGAAAAACAAACAGAACACTGAAGCCCAAAGTTCTTGACCCAAGAACAGTTCTCCAATCTGAAGTCTCAATAACATCCCAGATGTTACAGCTCTGTAATATGTCTAATTTCATCTTTTGAAGTTATACAATCATCTAAAAACCCAACAATCCTGAAATCTCAAAGCTCAGGAGGCATGGACAGAAGAATCTCATAGAGCCTGGCCTGGGTACGATGTAAGACCTTGCCTGTCAGCTCTGGGCAGAGAGGGAAAGGGAGGGGAGGGAGAAAGGGAGGGAGGGAGGGGAGGGAGGGAGGGGAGGGAGGGAAGGAGGGAGAGAGAGAGAGACAGAGAGAGAGAGACAGAGAGAGAGAGAGAGTGAGAGAGAGAGAGAGAGAGCATTGCTTGATAGTAGAGCATTTGTCTAGCATGTGCAAGGCACTGAGTTCAGTCTCAACACAGCAAAAATATGCCCCCCCACACACACACCTTCCAGCCTTCTAGATTACTGGTAATGGGTTTGGGGTTTTGATATAAAAAAAAACCACAGACCATACTTAAAAGATAGAAAACAGTTAAAAGACCGAGCAAGCATCACATAAAACGCCGGAAGCCTCTAACACATTCTTCACACAATAGCTGCCAATGCAAGAGTCTGATCCCCAAAGCTAAGGCTGTTGGTCAGAACCAAACAGCCCCAACCCTATTTTAGTCATCTGAGGCCTAAAAAAATGCAATTAAAGTAAGAGAACTTCTGGAGTCTGGAAGCAAAATGAAGAGTAAAACCAATGGAGCTTATGCTACATAAACCCAAAGCTAGAGCTAAGCAGCTCACACAATTGTTTGGGACCAAAAGAGGGGTGAGACTGCATCCAGCTGTATTTAACACAAAAATATTCTACGCAATATGAATATTGACTCAAATATGCAGTTTTCGAGGGTCTTTGTCCAATAAGCAAGAAGGACAGCATTTAAAATATTTGGCAAGGCACACAACTGTGAGGGATCTTAATCTCTCACTCAACCATATGTACTTCTCCTTTTAAAAGGCAATTAAAGGTAAAACAGATTCAACTTAAATAAGACCGTTAATTGAATTTTTCCCACATACAGCACACATACACTTTCATATAGACATGATGGTCTATATGCAAAAGTGTCTCCACAACTTCTAGCCAAAATGTTTGCATTCTTTTCTTCTGTCCACTGTATTTGTTTTACTTCATGTAGGAAACAGTAAGTTCAAAAGAGAGACAGAAAAGAACAGAAAATGCCATGATTAACATCAATATACTAAAAAATAAATTACAGTTTAATCATTGCAATAATTATAAAGAACAATATCTGGAATTTTAGAAATCTTTTCCTAAGCAATACTTTGGTCAAAGAGAAAATATTAAATTATTCATGATGCTTTCTTAAAAGCAACACACCCAACAGCACCTTTAGATATTGTTAAAATGGCTTTTTCCTATAGAAAAACTGCTCTTCCTAATTTTGGTCATGAATATGAACACACACACACACACACACACACACACACACACACACACACACACGTGAAGGAAAGAAGGAAGGAAGGAAGGAAGGAAGGAAGGAAGGAAGGAAGGAAGGAAGGAAGGAAGGAAGAATTCTGGGCTGGGCCGGGCAGTGGTGGTGCACGCCTTTAATCCCAGCACTTGGGAGGCAGAGGCAGGCGGATTTCTGAGTTCGAGGCCAGCCTGGTCTACAGAGTGAGTTCCAGGACAGCCAGGGCTACACAGAGAAACCCTGTCTTGAAAAAAAAAAAAAATCTGGGCTGGCAAGACAGCTCAGACCATAAAGGCGCCCTTTGCAACCCTGATGACCCAGTTGTGTTCTGAGAGCAGGTGGTAGAAGAGAAGATGCAGCCTTTGAGAGTCGTACTGGGCCCTCTGCATAGGATGTGTTCTCACGAACACAAGTATGCAGAAATTAATTACAGAATTATAAGTATTTTTTTTAAATTAGTGCCAGGGGAGGTAAAATGGTAAAAATGGTGTCAGAAGTGGAAAAAGAAGAGCAGTGCATTCCTTTGGTTAGGAAGGAGTTAGGAAACAACCATTAGCCCACCCAGAAAAACCAAATGAGCCAGCAACATGAGAACAGAGACAAGATATGGAAGGCTGGGAGAGAGGAAGATAGATGGATGGATGGAGATAGATAGATAGACAGACAGACAGACAAAGAGGGAGACAGAGAGAGACAGAGAGAAAGCACAAATATCTATATTCAAACAGGAGTAACAAAAGAGAAATATAATCATGCAAATGTACTCAAGAGCACAGACTTGAAGTGGCCACTTTTTAAGAACAGGCAAAAGGCCCCAGGAAGCCCAGGGGACAGGAGTGCCTGAAATGAGAACCAAATAAAAACGTTGGTGAGAACCGCAGACCACACAACCTGGTCAGCCTTCCCAGAGCATTCAGAAGCTGCCCCGCAGCATGGTGTGTTGGGGTGAAGGTGAGGGACGAGGACCCTGAATTGCTTCTGCAGGTCTGACACAGAAATCAAAATCAGGAAAGCAGCAGACACTTTCCCAGTGCATTGGCCTAAATATTAGCATGGAAGAGAAGGCCAAAGTGAGAACTGAGAGTGTCAAGAGTCAGAGGACGTAACTTACTCCATTTTAGAACACACAGCCATGTTCTGCCTTAAGTTTCAATTTCCCAGAAGGACAGCCCAGGCTTCTCAGACAAACTCCAGAAAAGGGGCAGCCAATCAGCAACTACCCTGACATCAGGCGAGGGGCTTGCAGATACAAAAAGGTGCCTATAAAGTAACCCTCTCTCCCTCAAGGTACAAACCAATCAGAAGTGTCCAAATATCCCATACCATAAGCTGAACCAATCCTGATGAAGGTGACCTAACCACAACTGGAAAAGCCCTAACTGGCTTTAAAAGGGACCTGCAAGCTTCCCTTACAGTTGCCTACATTTTGTTTGGATGGTTGACCCTACCTGCTGGCCGTTTCTACAGAATAAACGCTTTGTCTTTGCATACTGTTCGAGTCGGAAATCTTCTTTCAGCGACTCTCCAACCCTTACAAGAACTGTTCTGCTGTGGCTGGATGCTTCCAGCATCCTGTTCTGTCATCGACCCAAATGAGGCTGAGATCTTATCAGAAGGAAAAAGATAGTACCTCTCTGGCTTACAAGCACAATGGAGCCTCCTGGGGAGGGGTGTGGACACCCGTGTGGGGCGCCCCATGTGTCTCAGAGCTTTAGAATCTGGATGGTCAGAGAGGCCAGGGTAAGGATGAGACACTGGGGACTCTTTGGTGAGTTCCCAACCTTCCTCACTTGAGAATTTTCTAGAAAGTAGAGGTAAGGGCTGCCTAGTTTAAAGTGCTAAGGAACGGGAGCTCTGGGGTTCTGGAGGGAGAGGGTGTCCTCCAGTGTGTCAGGGAGACAACTTTCCCTGGGACAGGCAGGGAGTCTCTGGAGGCTGTCCAGGTCCTGAGGACACTGAATGCAGGAAGTGAGAACTGGGAAGATTTATCCTGTTTCCCAGGGCACTTTGAGGAAAAAAAAAGGGGGGGGGTGTAAAATTAAAAAACATAAGAGCAGCATCAAAGGGCAAAGCAAAAACAAAAACCCTTTACCAGAGCTCCCAGTTTATGACTTATTCAGTGTGAGTTTTCTGGCGTTTAGTGTTGCAGTTTTGTAAAACGCAATGGGATGGGGCATCCAGGCCCGCTCCCATGAACAATCAAGCCATGCAGCAGGCTTAAAAGGGAGTTTACTTAGGAAGGGAAAGGGACCTAGAGGCAGAGAAAAGGGGACCTGTGAGGAAGGCAGAGAGAGGATGGGAGAGATGGAGACAGAGGGAGGAGAGAGGGGGGAGAAGGAAAGGGGGAGAAAGAGGGAGAGAAATGAAGGGAGGGGGAGAGAGAGAGAGAGAGAGAGAGAGAGAGAGAGAGAGAGAGAGAGAGAGAGAGAGAGGCTGAACAATCCTTTTATAGGTGAGCCAGGCTGTACCTGGCTGTTGCTAGGTAACTGTTGGACTGAGCCTAGAGAAAATGCTAACATTTAGTCTCCCTCTCTTTTTTTTAAAATCAAGCTTTAGACAATGACCACCCTAAGAGCATACCTTAGGCAAACTGAGAACTCCAGAGAGCTACAACACTAGGGAGCTACGTCTTCATTCCTGGAGGCTTGTCCTAACTGTGACAGACATACAAGGAGATAGAGGCCAGACCCAGCACTCCAACCAGGCCTACTTTGCTGTCAGCTCTCTAAACTGTTTTCTTGGGACCTGGTTGAGCTTAATCCCCATGCAGCGAAAGGCTTCACTCAGGAATCATCTGAACCCCTTGTTAACTCCACAGGCTCCGTGTCTCCTCAAGACCCTGTAGAAAGCGATTTGTGTGAATGACACCGTAAACCAAGAAGGTTATAAGGCAGAGCGTGATTGGCTCCCTGGGGCTTATTGCAATAACTTTAATCTTCTGGAACTCATCTGGTATGAATTTAGGAAACGAACGGCTGAAACTCCCCCTAACACAGCTCTCTGGCCCTGGTGCGCAGTGAGGTGGGCTGCATTTTCAGGCCTGGCCCTGGGCTCCTTACTGACAGGCCTTGAAAAGCGTGGAACACAGAAGAGGGCGGGACTTGCCTTGCTTTGTCTTTGGGGAGGAAACAAACAGAAATATCTACCTTGAAGTGCAAGTGAGCCAGGCCTTTCTTGAAAGCGCATCTGTCACTAGGGTTGGGGACTAGTCTGGCACCTGCATTGTCTCCCGGCAATCTCTGTTTACAGGTCCACAAGGGGGCGTGGCTTTTGAGATCTTTGTAGCCAAAGAGTGGTCATTTCACCACTGGGACTCACGCTATCCATTACAACCAAACTTGGGGACCAGTTTCTCCTATTTTTACAGCCCCCCTGGGTTAAGACTGACAACAGTGAATGTCAGGGTATGTCTCATCTCTGGCACTTACTCGTCCCAGGTTTCTAATCTCTCTCCTTGTGACCCTTTCAGGTTAATTTTGTGAGCACCAGTAGTGTTGCCTCTGAGGACTGAATCCTAAGAATGTCGTTAGAGCTTTGCATTTGGATTGGAAGTCTGACAGGGGTGGGGGATAGGATGAGGTCTCTTTGAAGCTCTTGAGCTTCAGGGTCAGAGTCTTGTTTGGAAAACCCATACTTGCCTGCAGATAAAAATAGCAACTACTTTAGAAGCACGGGATAAAAGGCCAGGAATTCCTACCCTTCCCCATCCTGGAGGGATGATGCCCTTGTCACCTGTGTTCCCTGGAGAGTGACCAGCTTCAACAGTGAGAATCAGGACACCTCCAAGGGCAATGGCTTCTCAGTTTACAAGTTTCACACCTGGCATAATCTGCTTGCAGCCAAAGGCTTCACTCTGCCATGCCGGTAAATGGGGATGCTTGCTCAAGGTATGAAATGACTCAGCAGGAAGTTACGTGACAGACAGGCAACAGGCCTCTCATCCAGGCTAGGGTTAGACATTTCTCAGATGTCTCCTGAGCCTGCTTTTTTCTTAGATTAACAAATGATGATGCAGTTGCCTGCCTGACAGAGTATGCGATGTGTCACTTGTAGTAAATAAGGACTATTTCCATGGAGCGTGCTAGCACATAGTACACGCTCAGTTTTCCTAACTTCAGCCCCTTCTGTGGTTCAGCATTTCATATATTGAAGATACCACACAGGTTTGGAAGATGATGGTCCATTGTGGACTTGGGAGGGTGGCTATGAATGACAGTGACTCTAGATCTGATTATAGGGCCACATGATCAGTGGTGTGGTTGGTGCCACTCTTGTTTACTATGAGATCTGGGAGAGGGGGGTGGAATTCCAGAACCCACAGAGCACCTTTGTGAGCCACAGTGCTACCTGACTCACACTGGGCCTTGCCGGGATCTGGAATCAGAGGAAAGGCAACACTGCCTCTGCCCACGCCCCAGGTACCTTGCTAAGGTGTGAGGCAAGCACAGTAGGGATGGTGCTGTCCCAGAGCTGCCGATGGCCAGCTGTGAGTGCTTGGGTGGGATTCTGAAGCTGGCCAGGCGCCAGCCCCTACACTTGCCAATTACCCCCGAGTTCTCTGCTAAGAGCAGTGGGGAGGTTTTGAAAGGTTTTGCACATTTCATACTGATGAATGTATGTTTTTAATTTTGTGGAATTTTGAGTGTCAACTCAGGAATTTTCAAGAAACCTGGTCTTTCAAAAGAAAAAATTGTAACACTCGGGCATTTTACTTTAAAGTCCGTTCTGAAGAGAAATGGGTTAAACTTGAGAAGGAGCCCAAATGACAGGGCCTAGAGAAATGTCACTGACTCCTTTCTTTCTCTAAGAATCTTCCTCAGAGAGACCAGCCTACCTGACTGGTTAGGGACACAGCAGAAACAGACCATAACCTGGAGTTACCTATCAACTGTCCATGCTTCTGACAAGATGTCTAACATTTCTCAGTGAGCAGTCAAGTCTTATTTCTGACTGTGATTATAAACAATCCAGCAGCTGCAGTAGGAGAAGGGAGCAAGGACCTCCCTCCCATTGAGACTAAGGCAGGGTCACACTGCCCAGGTCTGCTGTGCCCCAGAAGGATGCCAGTGGGCAGTTCCTCCCTCAGGATGCTGACACCAGCTACAGTGGCTTTCCTTCACCCCTTGCATGAGGGAGGAGTGGGCGATCTGGACTCCCCCGAGGCCAGTCCACCCTTCCCTGCCTTTCTTTCTCTGGCCTATTTATGAGAACTAATAAATTCCTCCTCAACCACGGCCTGAGTTAATTCAGTTGAGTTTTAGTCACTACTGACTGTAAAAATGTTTGGCTAATACAAAACGCCTCGCAAAACGTTTGTACACACTCTGCTTCAGCAAGCTGGTGGAATTTTTATTGCTGTTTCCAGGATAAACGTTTCTCAAAAGTCACTTAAGCCTGGCCAATCCTGCCCCATGAAATTCCATTGAACATCCTGAGATGTCGTCAAAGCCCTGTCCACACAGACTGACCAAGCTGGCCAGCCCCATATGTGAACCTATTATATGCAAGAATTTCTCCAAACCATCTGCTGCCTTCACTGGCTGGACATCTCTGCTCTCACAGATCCCTGCCAAGTCACCATCTGGCTAGGCAAAGTGGAGATAAGAGAAAAAGGATGGATGCTCACTCACCAAGGTTTCTACTGACCTGAAGAACCTGTTTCTCCAAAAGACTGGGCATGCCTCTGGCTGACAGTCACCTTGAAGTTAGTGTTTGCTGCTCTCTCAGATGGTCCTCTATCTGAAAGCAACCTTGCCTATGATCACTGGTCATCACTGGACAGCAGCATCCAGCAACCAAGCCATCAGAGTGGGTGCAGAGGTTGTGCATCCCAAGGGACTGACCGCTAGCACCTTCCAGGGCACAGCAGACCTGGATGGTGCGACTCTGACTTGGTCTCAGTGGGAGAGAGGTCCTTGATCCTCTCTCCAGCTGTAGCTGCTGGATTGTGTACAATCATAGTCAGATTCCTAGGAGTTGGAGCTCTCTCAGCGTCAGCTAGAGCAATTCTCAAGACTCTGGCACATACCAAGGCCCCATCTGCCTGATCCTGTTTCCTTTCTTCCTTCCTCTTGAGTGACCCAGAAAAAAATCACAAATATACATGCCACATGTTAAATCAGATAGACTTCCAAATCTCTCCAGAATTAAGCTACCTTCCCAGATGCAGTTGACCGGGCCAGCCTTGGACCACCCTGAACATCTTCCCCAGGCTCGGTTGATGGAATGAGATAAGAAGTGTATCTGGGGGGCTGGGGAGATGGCTCAGTGGTTAAGAGCGCCGACTGCTCTTCCGAAGGTCATGAGTTCAAATCCCAGCAACCACATGATGGCTCACAACCATCCGTAATGAGATCTGATGTCCTCTTCTGGGGTGTCTGAAGACAACTACAGTGTACTTACATATAATAAATAAATTAAAAAAAAAAAAAAAAAAGAAGTGTATCTGGAGTGAACAGGATGGCATTAGGGTCCAGCTATCATAAGGGAGAGCTTATGGGATGCCTGTGCTATCTCTGAGAACAACTTGGATAAGAAAGTGCCCATGCCCACTGCACAGAGAAGATTGCAGCTCCTACTGTGTAGCTTGAGCACAGCGTGGGTGACAGTGCTTTGAGGGATTGTCCTCATCAGTAAAGCCTGTGACTGTCTGGGCCAAATATGCAAGAATAGACTGGACACCTAGATCCTCCTAAGGCAACAGGCCTGACAGGTCTCCTCCTTCTCTAGTCTGATGGTTCTGTGACCACCTACTCCCCATTTGGCCTTATGGTTACTTCTCATGCTCCCCCCAAATATGCTTTCTATTGTGTCCAACATGACCCCAGGTTTTATCCTCATTTCTCTGCTCCCTGACTATCTTTCTTCATCCATTTCAACTCTACTTTTAAAATCTTTAACCTCTGACAATTAACTGAAATAAACCTCCTTCATCAGTCCTTCCAAGTTGAGATAGCATGTTCTCGCTGCTGCCCCTACAGCCTGGTCTCCTCTCTGGGGAGCATGCATGTGTTGGTATAGCTCAAGATCCTGGGTCCTTGCCTGAGAGGCAGCCAGACATGCCAAGAGGCCTCTTCTGTCCTTCCTGACGGTGTGCAGGCAGCTAGACGAAATGGGGAAGCCAGGAGTGGTAGTTGCTAATAAAGCCAAAATTTCCCTTTCTGCTTCCTAATAACAAAGTCCCTGACCCTGACTACTTTTCTCGTCAAGGTAGATGACTTGTACACCGCTGGTTGTCAGATAAATCCCCTCTTCTGCCCTGTGATGGGCTCCCTTTCGGCTCCTGGAGGCAGGAAAAGATTCTGAGTACTTCATGTATGTATTTGGACTTTTGCACAAAAGTTGTATCAGATGTGTGTCACCAGAACTTCTTGTTGCCTCATATGTTCATCAACATTTGTCACTATGACAAAAATGTCCATGACACTTTATAAGGAGAAAGGGTCTATCTGGTCCATGATCTCAGAGGCTTCAATTCATGAGCAATTGGTTCTCTTACTTTGGGTCTATGATAACAGAAGATAGGATGATGGAAAAAGACTTCACCTCAAACACCTGGGAAGCTAAGAGAAAAGGAGTGACCAGGGTCCCAGTGACCCCAGGGACCCCAGGGACCTAATTTTCTCCCAGTAACCCCCTCTCCCTAGAAGCTCCACCTCCCAGAGGCACCACTTTGGGGATCAGTTCTTTAATATATAGGCTTCAGGGAGACATTCAAGCTACGAGCCATAGAACCCTTTAGGAGGGCAGAACAAATATTTCAAGACACTCCTGAGTAGGGAGTATACCTTTACTGTGGTGGTTTGACTACGAAATGGCCCCATCTGCTCATGTATTTGAATGCTTAGTCATCAGGGAGTGGAACTCTTTGATAGGATTAGGAGGTGTGGTTTTGCTGGAGGAAGTGTGTCACCAGGGGTGGGCTTTGAGGTTTCAAAAGCCCAAACCAGATGCAGTCTCTTTCTCTCTCTCTTTCTTCTCCTCCTCCTCCTCCTCCTTCCTCTCTCTCTCTCTCTCTCTCTCTCTCTCTCTCTCTCTCTCTCCTCTCCTCTCCTCTCCTCTCCTCTCCTCTTCTCTTCTCTTCTCTTCTCTTCTCTCAGGATGTAACTCCTGCTATTTATTCTCCCTGCCATGACTGATAATGGTCTAAACCTTTGAAACTGGAAGCAAGCTCCTAATTAAGTGTTTTCTTTAATAATCATCATCTTGGTGTCTTTTCACAGCAATAGAACACTACAAACTAAGACACTCACCATAGAAAGGGAATTTGGAGGTAAGAACACTGGCAGCCACTGGTGACAGCCCTGTATGTCCAGGGCACACAGACAAGGCCCTGGTGCTCATTTCTTGGAGATAAGACGTGCATTTATGACTTGGCAGAAATGGACACGCAATGGAAGAAAATACATAATCTAAGGAGTCCAGAGTCCAGAGCCAGGATGCAGGTTGGTTCAGTATTGATCTCCATTCCTGAAATCAACCTGCCAAGAGTGGAGAGTGCCAGACCCACACCCATTCTGAACTTGAAATAACTCTGATTTGTAGTTCTAGACCACACAAACGCTATCCTTAGGGCCTGAGTCTTGAGAGAAGAAAATTCAGGCTGGCCAGGATTCCCAGTGTACCGCTTTCTCCTCTGTGCTCCTCTAAAATGGACTGACCGTCCACCAAAGAGTTGTATGGTCCTGTCAGGGTACTGCTGCCCAGCCCAGGTTAATAGGGATAGGCTTGGGCTGGAGAGATGGTTCAGCGGTTAAAAGCACCAACTGCTCTCCTGAAGGTCATGAGTTCAAATCCCAGCGACCACATGATGGCTCACAACCATCCGTAATGAGATCTGATGCCTTCTTCTGGGGTGTCTGAAGACAGCTATAGTGTACTTACATATAATAAATAAATAAATTAAAAAAAATAAGGATAGGCTTCTCCCACAGACCCATTGAGTGTTCCTGCTAAGTAGACACACACACACACACACACACACACACACACACACACACACACACACACACACGAGTCCGAGTTGAGAAGCAGGCCACTGTGAAGTCCAATCATTGGTTTTCCATCCAGTTTCTTCTTCCTTTCTCTCATCTGAAAACTAAACACATCTACCATCTGGCACCCTGGAAATGGAGGTCAAATTTTGCACACACGAAGCATTTCCGCCTGAATAAACAAGTTCCTTTCTCTCCTTTGGTCCTCCGTCATTCCCAGAACTGGTCCAGCTGTTCACAGTCCGTTCTTCCTCCTGGCCCCAGACGTGTTCTAGGGCAAGTACACACCTGGCCTGGCTGGGTGGAGAAAAACAAGAAGAGCATCTCACTTCTACAACCTGGGAAAGAAAGGAGTAGGTGGCAGCCCACCCCCAGGTCAGCCCTGCCCTCCGGCTGCATAGAGGCACAGACTATAGTCCTGCAGCCTCTTCCTAAGGACCAGTGGGGTATATACATCTCAGCCTCTTCAATGTGCTCTCTGGGCTCCTCCTATATTCTGTCTGCTCCTCCTCTTCTCCAACACTAGTAGCATGAAGGTTTTGGGGTTTGCAGGTCCCCTGGAAGCCTACAGGAGCCCACAGGGGCCATGGTAAGGAATCGTTTTCAACCAATGTCCTGCTGCTGTAGTGTGCCCCTTAAATGTCTCACACAAGTTCTCTGTGTAAATTCTTACTTCTCAGGCAAGACATAGGGAAGTGGGGCGCAGGGAGAGGTCTGACATTTGCTAGTGAGACACTAAAGGGAATTGTGAGACTCGGATGTGTTCCTTCTCTTTCTCTTTCCAGCCATGCAGCCTCCTCTACTATGCATTGTCTGTCACCATGCACTGCCCCCTCACCACCTCAAAACGACAGGGGGAGCATCACATAAGCCGACACTTTCAAATTTGAGTCAAAGTAAAGGTTTTTTTCTAATTATATATAATATATATATATTTGATATATGTGAGATATATATTAGATATATTAGATATACATATCAAATATATATATATATACATATATTAATTATTGTATGTATGTGTTCACAACCACCCTCAGGTCTGGTCTTGAGTTGCAGATTTCTCATATACAGATGGAGTTGAGCACTCTGCTTCACCATGCACCCATAGAGGAGATAAATGCACAAAAGATCAGCCTCGCTGGGCAGTGGTGGCGCATGCCTTTAATCCCAACACTTGGGAGGCAGAGGCAGGCGGATTTCTGAGTTCGAGGCCAGCCTGGTCTACAGAGTGAGTTCCAGGACAGCCAGGGCTACACAGAGAAATCCTGTCTCGAAAAACCAAAAAAAAGAAAAAAAAAAAAAAGATCAGCCTCCTGAGTCAACTGTAAACTGGGAGTTGGGACATCCTCACATTTCTACAGGACACCAAGAGCTTATAGAGAGCCACTACAGGGGGAAGAACAACAGATCTCCAGCCTCTGTAACTCTCCAACAGTTATCTTAACCATCGCATCGGAGAACCTGTGTCTGAGTTTAGGCACAAACATCTCAGGTCTGCGAGGGCAGGAGCGAGGAACTCGATCTTCAGAATCCTAGAAAACTGTGCCTAGGATGCTCTGGGAAGACTCTGGCTGTCAAAGAGCAGAGGAAGCTGGTGCCATGGCCTACCTGGGTACTCCATCTGTCCCACTCTTCAGTCCTAGCCCACTCCTGTCCCAACCCACTCAGGATTCCATGTCCTACAGACCCCATGGCCGTCTGACTATTCAACAGACTGAGGTGACGTCAGGCTCAATTTGTTCTTCATAGTCAGTTTTTTCTTTAAGTTTACCAAACTGCCCTCTGAACCACCAAGCAGGGCCTGTCTGTGATATACTGACCCATATCCACACCAACAAGTATATCCTGAACTGGGCTGTAGAGTCAGGAAGTGTCTACTCTTCTGCACCCAAAGCCACCAATGACCAAACATTTCAACAGCCAGGCCAGGGAACAGGAAGGGAACTTTAAACAAAATTAAGCTACATTTACTTATTTATAGGCACACACACGCACATGTCTCAGTGTACATGTGGAGGTCAGAAGACAGCTTTCAGAAGCCAGTTCTCTCTTTCCATCATGTTGGTCAGACTTAGTAGCAAGCTGACCCAAGAGATGAAGGTCTTAAAGCCAACACTAAGAGCCAAGATCAAAGCCAGGCTACAAGACTGACTTCTGAGACACAGCCTCCACTCTGAGCCTGAGTGGAAGATATCCTCAGAAGATAGCATAAACATGCTTCTGCATGCAGCACTGTGTGGTCCATCTGTATGGTCATCTTGTTCTGTCCAACATTTGGACACACTGATGCTTTTACAGAGGCTGCTACTAACAGTGACCACTTCAAGAATACATTTAGCTCTTGGTCCTTGGGGAATAATTCTTGTCCTTGTGAGTTTAAGCTTCACTCCCGTTTGGGTTCAGGATCTTTAAAGAGTCTAAGACTGTGCGAAAATGTATTTACACTAAACACAGCCGGGCCTCCAGGCTGAAATACAGCCAACAGATGTGTCAACCATCAGTACCGTCTGCCCAAGTACAAACAAGCTGTATATCCCACTGACAATGGCCTGGTTATGTGGGACCCTCACCTTGACAAGCAGGACAGTACCATGTGCTTTTCTTGGCACACCCTGGAAAGGGTGCCTTACTCTTCCTGAATTATGAGTGCTTGGGGCTCTGGCTTCCTGCTCAAAACCTCAACTCCAGTCAACTGGTCGACAGAATTATACCCACAATGACCTGCCGAAAAAGCCACAGAAGTAAATATTGCCTTGGGTCAGATCCCCTCCTGGAATCCCAGCACTGTTGAAAGCTGCCAAGGCAGGGGTAATAGATCACCACAACCCGCCTCTGTTTACAGCCGGGTAATGCCTTTTACGACTGCCTCTCTCTGTCCTGAATATTTATTTTATTGCCCCTGTAGGGAAATTTTTCCATTTGGTAAAAATCATCAGATGGTTTCAGTCATGTTAACAACTGTTCATTAAATGCAGCGGGTAAACAGAGATGTAAAGGTTTGTTTCTTTCCTTTTTCTCTATTTATTTTTAACTTATGGAGAAAACTCAGGGGGTGGACCCAGGCAGGGAGACATATATTCAGACACCATTCCTCTCACTAGGTGGGTATCCCCAGCCTTGTTTCTTGCCCTTCGGAAAGGGCAGGAAGCTTTTGCTGAGGACTAGTCCCTCAGCAAAATGAAAGGGAAAGGTTTTAATCTGCATAAGACTAAGGCTTGCTGCATGACCTTCATGTTTGGAGTCCCTGACCTGTTTATGTTTTTGCTTTGGGGCCAGGGTTGCAGAAGACATGCATCTTATTCCCAGAGAAAGCCTTTTAGGTTTAGGACAACTTAAAGTCACTGGTATGGAATAGCTGGAGAGAAAGAACCAGAGAGCGGTAAATCGATGTGTAGATGAAGCTGTGAGTGACTGGATGCAGGGAGGGTAGGAGACATGGCGGAGATGGAAGGTTAGCCAGGCGGAGTCGTGGACTGGCTGTGCATGAGTGCACAGACAGAAGGATGGAGTGGGTGGACAGATAGAGAGGTGTGCGTGGTGGTGGAGACTGGCAAAGGTGTAAAAGGAGAAGGTATTTATGTATGGATGAATGAAGAAATGATGGATGGAAGAAATGATAAATGGGTAGGTAGATGGGCAGACAGATGTTGTGTAGAAGGATAGACTGACAGATGATGGCTGGGTAAATAGATGAATATGTGTATGAACGGGTAGATAGATGGTGTGTAAGTCACTGGTGTCAATCTAACCCCATACAGAAGCACCGGGGAAGAGAGTCTTATGGAATTGTCTCAGTCGCATTATGTTATGAGCATGCCTGTGAGAGATTTTTGGAATTGGGTTTTAATTGGGATGGGAGGGACAGTTCTGATTTTTAATTAAAGGTACCATTTTGTGGGCCCTGGACTGAATGAAACTGGGAGAGGAAGCTGAACACACATGGGTTATTCTATTGCTCACTGTTCTTCACTCTGGATATAATGTGACCACTTCTCAAGCCACTGTTGCTGGGTCTTCCCTGCCATGGGTGAACTCTAACCTGGAACCCCGAGCCAAAAAGACCCTTCCTCCTTTAAGTGGGTTTTATTGGAGTATTTTGTCACAGCAAAACAAAACAAAACTAAGACACATGATTAGGTAGGTAAATGATTAAGAGATGCTGAAAAAAAAAAGTTTTTTAAAAGAGTCCATCTTCTATTAATACCTTCTGGACCAGGCTCTCAGTGGTACCTATCTTCAAATTGGCCTTGAAACGTTCTCTGAGGAGTCCGTGTCCCACAGACTCCAGCTGTTCTGCCAAAGTGCCATGGAGTGAAGGACAGAGAACAGGATCCCCCTCTAAACAAGAGCAGCAAGTGAGGACAGAATTCTGGCTTATCTGACTTGCAGCTGGGGAGTGACTGTGGGTGCAGGTACCAGTCCTAGCCCCTCCCAGCTCCCAGGAGTCCTTGTCCCCTTCCCTAGCTTTCCACCAGGACATGTTCATGTGTTGCTGTTTTCTGGGCATCACCTTTCCTCCCCTACATTCAGTTCATGCATCCTATATCAAAAAGGATGTCAGTGCCTGAGCTGTTTGTGTCTCTGCTAGAGGAGGAGGGGCCCTGGCGATGCTCAGGGGAAGAACCAGGGCTGGGACTTGAACTTCAGGAAAGGGACAGAAAAAGGGCATCTTCTATCGTATCAACACACTACCATCTAACACCCCTGTCTTGATAAAACTCAAGATATCCCCTCAATGAGGAAGTGGGTAATTCAAGAACATGCCTCTCATTTCTTTCTATCCACATGTTCTGAATAAGCAGAAAGCCCATAAGGACGGGAATCTCTTAAAGTATAGATCCTGAAGTAGGTCTGTCAGACTTACCAAAGAAACTACAAGATATATAGGTAAGCTTGCATTTCGGATAAACAATGAATAATTCTTTTCTGCATAAACATGCCCCACAAAGCATGTGGAATATTCTAACAAGAACAACAACAAAAATCACAACCTATATTTATCTGAAATTCAAAAGTGTCTTGACTTTCTGCATAGCAAATTGGTTTTCATCCTTCACCAGGACAGCCCTCTTGTAAATTACACTTAAATCCCAGGTCTTCAGAGTAAAAAAAAAAGGGGGGGGGGGAGGATCTGACTCTGCAAGTTGGGCAGTGAACACGGGACCAATCCCACAGGGCAAGTGTGAGGACACAAAGGGACCGAGAATGGGATGCTGAGTGACTGGGTGTTACACACGCTCCTGAGCTCACAGTCTGTCAGTCAGGTTTGTGGTTAGCAGAACCTGGTACACACAGTAGTTGTGAGCACACAGTGTGCTCTGAGAATGTCCGTGGATATCTGAAACCATCAATAACACCAAGCCCTATAAAGGTTACCGATGGCTTTCATCTGTAACTGAGACAGCACTAAGACACAAGAAGGTAGTGTACGCTCTGTGAATACTCTGGGCAGAGTGAAGATTAGTATCCTGGATATGATGAATCAGGAAAGAGATTTTATCACATTCAGAACAACATACAATTGAGAGCATGAAATTATTGACTTCTGGAATTTTCCACTGAATGTTTTCATGGCATGATTGATTGTTAGTGACTCGAACCACAGAAAGCAATACAACTGGGGAGGGACAACTAGTGGTACCCTAGCTACTGAGCTCTGCCTGCTGAAAAGAAGATTAGCTGAAGTCAAGGTGGCTAGGCATGGAGAGGTGGAACAAATCCAGACCTGACTCTCCTTGCTTGGGAGCTAGTGTGGGCTACTGTCAGGTCTGGGCCCTGAGAAACTCAAATATCCACAGAACATTAAATCTGGGACACTGTTCTAGCTGTGCTTTGGGAAATACTTGTGCCTTAGACTATCCGGGTGTCCTGAGCAAGACCATGTTAGAGAGACATCCTGGTTAGAGGGTCACGCATGCTCCCTGTAGGTGGACCTGCCTGTGTATACATCCCAAATCCAGTGGTATCTGACTCAGGTTTCCTAGGATCCTTCCCCACCTGGTGGCAGGGGAGTTTTAAGAACTTCAGTTTGGGATTCAGTCAAAGTAAACATGGCCAGCTCAACACATGCTGAGCCTCAGTCCTTACTATAAACCTTCAGATGAGACTTCTAGATGACTGTCACAGAAATGACTTACGTCCCCAAATATGCTTCTATGACTTATTGGTGGTCACATGCACTTGCGACATTTTCTCTGGATGATTCTCCCATCATGGTCCAAGCTTCACGTCTTTGAAGCTGAGGTAGAATGGTTTATACTGAAAATGTGGTCTTAGTAAAAACCAAATGTGATAGACCCAGAACTGGTAAGCTAAAGTTGTACAGAAATGCAATTGTCAACTATCTTCTGAAATACTGTCTCTGGGCTAAGTGCTCTAACACTTGGTAAACCACCCAGCCCCACCGTCGAGGGACAGCATACAAATTGTTCAAGGGACAGCAACAAGGCTCTGGGCATTTGTCTTCTTCAGCTTCACTACCATACGAGTAGGTCATCTGTTCCTGGGCACTAAACACAGCGCCAGCGCTATGTGAGCAGAGACAGCGGAGGGGGACAGCATAAACTTCTGTCTGCTGACCGAGCCCCATTAGACATGTGTGGAGGGGGACCAAGAGCACTGTTGGGGGCGGGAGGATCAAAAGTGCCCAAGGATCTTACATGCACTCAGCCTCTTCTCAGGAGCTGCACATGCCTTGATCATCTCTCTCCTGCCTAGCTGGGTATGTGACTGCGGAGGATAAGGACTTCCTTCTCAATTTTATCTTTCACCACTTTAAAGTCGAATAGTTCACTTTAAAGGGTGCCTGCCTGAGACAGTGTGCAATATCAAACTTCGGGACTTTTTATATTTTCAAGATTTGCTGTCACCAACCACCTAGATTATGTTATCCTATGTTTGCATAAATCAACTCTCTTTGTAAAACTAAAATCATACATAAAATAGGTCCAATCTTGATATTTGAACTGTTGTATGGGTCATACTTTTATATTACTTTAAAAATGCATAAATCTACATCTAAAACCAGTGCTTCCTGGGCTCATTTTATTATGGAACATTTGCATCACCAAATTATGGCGATCGCCTAGATGCAACAGTGGGCAAATGGGTAATGTGATTTATATAGACAGAGGAGTTATACTCAGCCATAAGAACGGGTGAAATTATGTCATTTGCAAGGGAGCATGTTCAATCTCATAAAAAAATAAACATTGCCTGTTTTCCCTCATATGTGGAATATAGAGGAGAGAAGAGAAGAGAAGAGAAGAGAAGAGAAGAGAAGAGAAGAGAAGAGAAGAGAAGAGAAGAGAAGGAAGCTATGGCACTAGAGGGAATGTGGAGGAAGGAGGGGGAAGTGAGAAAAAGAGGGGATAAAACTAATAGGGAGGTGATAGCATCAAGGTGCATTGCATGCATGCATGCAAGTGTCTATAATCACGGTGCATTGCATGCACGAATGCAAGTGTCATGGTGCAACTGTTTGCTGTGCACTATCACTGTATTTTTTTAAAAGACCATATGATATTGCTTTCAGAAAGAGAGACAACCGAAGTCATCTTGGCAGTTACACTGCAGATGAGGACTTGGTACAAATCTTCATCTTTGCCCTGAGAAGCCAACCTGGGAAGGCTAGCCAGTGAACTTTGCAGTGAGCTGCCCTGGCCAAGCAGAGGGGTAAGGGGCAGATGTTTGTGCCAGGGATCCAGAGGCTAGCCATGCAGGCATGCCTGTCTTGTAACTCCGAAGTCAGCCTCCCGACTCCCATCTTGCAGTCTACTTTTTTTTTTTTCATTTTTCGAGACAGGGTTTCTCTGTGTAGCCCTGGCTGTCCTGGAACTCACTCTGTAGACCAGGCTGGCCTTGAACTCAGAAATCCACCTGCCTCTGCCTCCCAAGTGCTGGGATTAAAGGCATATACCACAAGCCAAGGGGCAGCGGCCAAGGGGGCAACAGCCAAGGGGTAGCAACCCACTCTGTTCCCATGCTGTGTGAGGGAGAGCTGCAGACTTCACAGAGATATGAGCTGTTTTGTGCCTTCCTGTGAAACAAGTCTTCCCACAGAGGAACTGGGTGAAACCTTGTAGAGACGGTTGCATAAACAAAGGTAGCCCCAAGTTTGGCTGAGCACAGAGCAAATTCAAAAGGCTTATGAACACCCCTCCCCATCTGTTTCTTTGTGGAGTCCCCTAGAGTGGACATGGTTTTAAATAAAAATCATTCACCAACTGTAAAATTGTAGAGTTTTTTTTTTAATCTAAAATCCAGGTCCTTGACCACCCTATCTGAAATCCTAAGCTCTTATGGCATCGCTTCACAGAGCACTCGTTGGCATTTTATGTGACTCTGCTTGATGTGTGTTTTTGTGTTGCTCACCACTTCTTCTTTCCCTACCACAGAATTTTTTTCTTTTAAATATTTCTAACTCTTAGTGCATGCCTCGCACATAGTAGGAGGACCTACTGAACGTATTTATTGAATGATGGTAGGAGAGTAGAGACAGATGTGACCCACATCAGCTTCTGTTCTGGAGCCTCCATCGGCCAGAGCCTTTGTTGGTCTCTGCTTTGCTCTTAGCTTGCACAGGACACCCCTCCCCCCACCCTCACTCCTTGGCTGTGAGTGGGTCCCTCTTTCCTGATTTCATAGCAAACATCAAGTAGCAAGAGACCTGGACACCTACCTACCTGCTTTGGACAAACTTACAGGTGAGGTTCACCCTGTCTCAGAGATGTACTGAATGGGAGCACCAGATAAGTTTTTGTGCTCAGAGTTTTTTTGCCCAAAAGCATCTGGCTTTTTTTTTTTTTTTTTTTAACTGTGTTTTACAGGCATCAGGTATCCCAACCGCCTGAACCCCAGCCTCTCGGATTACGGGAACATGGAGATGAGACCACCAGAGGGCGCCGGAGCCCAGCCTCTGCGGATCCTGCAGTGTAACAGGGCCAGCAAGTTCAGGGTTTAGCATCCAGAACGCTCAGGATAAGGCAAAAACCGGTAGAAATGGCTGGCTGCCTTCTCTGGAATGCTACTTTTTAAACCCAGGGACCAGGTCAGCGCGGGTCCAGATTTGAAGCTGAGTCCCTAAAGTGCGCCTGACAAACGAATGGATACAAATGCTTGGCGGAATTGTTTAAGACACTCTCACGCCTGGAACATTTTCCTCTTGACCTCAGCCACCCTTCTTTAGTCCCTAGGTGGAGCCCCAGGCCCAAAGGTCCTGGACACTTCTTCAAAAATATGATTCCCAGATTGCCCTGAGACAGAGGCAAGTCTCTGTTGTGCACTCCCTTGGGTGGAAGTGATAACAGAATCCAAATCGCTAATTGGCTATGTGGGAAAGGTGGTCCGAGCATGGCCAACACTGCCTGTGGCAGCGGAAGGTCCAAAGGACGCTGCCCCCAGCCTCTAGCCCTCCAGGCTGGGTTCTGCCCCCTCCCCCGTGTCTCCCCACACCCGGGTTGGGGTTGTTTTGGTTGACCAGCGTGGAGCACAACTGTCTACCGTCAAGGTTGAACACCAATGGGTGTGTTTGTAAAGACACCAATGACCACCTTCAGAAGCAAGGTTTTAGGGAGCAGGGCGGTAGGGAACTCTTTTCGTCCTTTTTGGAACACTGGACTTTCTTCGGGAAAGGCAGGAAACACTGAAGTTTAAAGCCCATTAAAACCAAGCACCGAGAGTCACGACGTTTCGCGGGAGTGAGACTCTCAGTCATTTCTCCTCCGTTTCCATTCTGCAGGGTGAGAGCTGTGATCACTCACTCCCAGCCAACAGAACAGGGGTACAGAGGGGAGGTGGCAAAGAAATTTCACGGTACCGAGAATCTCTGGAAGACCCGCTTGGTCTCTTTGCTCAGCAGCACAACCCTACGTTAGAATGCATCTTCCCGGGGGTGACTGTAGTGAGACTTTGGCTGGGAGTCCAAGTTATTCAAACTGTAGACTAATCTACGTTGTCCTAAGCCTAGCTGTTCCCTGCGGCACAGACACCTGGGCGTGAGGTGGGTCAGCTTAAGGTCCTGGCACCAAAGAAAGGGTTCTCTGGCAACTTTTGGATACGGCGCAACAGACCCTCGCGCCTGGAACAGACTGTTTCATCTCTCTGGTTCTTATTTCACCGCTTTCGCCTTCGACAGCCCCTTAGTTTCTCTATCTGCAGGATGGGAGCATTATGCTCTACAGTCCAGCCTCTTTGCAATCCAGGTCCAAAGAGCCCGCCCAAGTTGGGGACTGGGAAGATCAAAGGTCTCAGCACCCAGCGGAGCCGGGGACACTGAGGGCGCCAAGAAGGGGGTGGGTAGGTAGGGGACTGGAAGGGCGGCCGCTCCGCAGGGGATGCGCGTCAGAGACCCCAGCCACACTCCAGGCCCGCCCCTTGACGAGCCCCGCCCCGCCCGCCTGGTTTTCTCCTCTAAAGCGCCCAGCGCTCGCCTACCGCTGCCACACTTTCACTCTCGGTCCACCTCGGTGTCCTCTTGCTGTCCAGCTCTGCAGCCTCTGGCGCGCCCTCCCGCCCACGCCATGGACGCCAAGGTCGTCGCCGTGCTGGCCCTGGTGCTGGCCGCGCTCTGCATCAGTGACGGTGAGTGCAATCCGCGCTCGGGCCCGGGCAAGGCTCGGAGCTCTCTGCGCAGGGGCTCCTTCGGGTCCGCGGTTCCTCTGCCCGCGCCGGAGTCGCGGAGAAAGAACTTGTTCGGCGCCGTTCACTACAAGCGAACTGGGGACAGCCTACTTTGCAGGGCACACTCCCTCCGGGTGCCCTTTTCCGTGTCCCACGGGTCACCCCGAGGTTTTGTGTTTGTTCTGAGAAGCGCGGCCGCAGATCCTAGAGAGGGTTGCAGGGGAGGACCCGCAGGATTGTCCGGCAAGCGTGGGGTGGGCGCGGAATGGAAGCGTGGGCGATGGTGTCCGGGGCCAGCCCCGGAGCGCGCCAGCTGCACTCAGCTAGTGTCCACCCGCGCCCAGATGTTTCCAGAGGCGAAGGGCAGCGCGTTCCAGGAGTTTACGGTGTAGGAGATTCGTTCGCGTGGTGCGTGTGTTAGCAAACTCTTAAAGGCTGGTCAAGTAGCTCGAAGTGCTTGGCTTGGCTATAGTTTCGGTGGTGCAGTGGAGTTTCGCCCCCTCCGAGTGTAGCGGGTTTTCTTACAGCACCCTCGAGGGACTCGGAGCCACGAGCAGCGCAGTGCAGCTCTTGAACTCGCGCCGCCAGCCAGGGCCGCGCTTCTGCACAGTTCGTTGGTCCGTAGCGACGCGGACCTGAGCACGCGTCTCTTCGCTGCCTCTTTTTCTTCTTACCGGGGTCACTAGACAAAGGCGCAGCAGTTACCCAAGCTATATGCGCACCTCGCCCCAACCCCCAAACACACCTGCAAATGGGCGCTTTTGTAGCCAGCCCCGGAGTCCTCAGCTCTGGAATGAGAGCTGCAGCGGAGTTCAGTCTCCCAGACCCAGGGTGGTGTCTTCTTTCACTGGGAAAGGGCTTTCATTTTGTTTTCTTTTTTTGACACTGAAGAGAAAATTCTCAGCGCTGTTACAAGACACCGTTGCTGCAAAACAAAACAAACCATTGCCTCTGAACACAAAACAAAACCCTACCAGTCGGGCCCCTGCCCTCCTCGGCTGTGATGTGAGAGAACTGAGGGACAGTCGGGGCTCGTGGTGAGGCTGAGATCTAAATGCTGCCCAAGTGCACCAAAGCGTTGGTTTGGGTTCTTTCCCTGTGAACAACGGGTACGGGAAGTAGTGGAACCTGTGTTTGGCTAAGTATGTTTGGAGAGGCTGGACTTGCCTAGTCCGAGGGAAATGTTCTGTAAAAGAATAGTCAGTTGCTGATCGGAGTAGTAAAAAAGAAATGAAAGGCAATTTAGATTTTTTTTTTCTTTTCTGTTTTTCTGTTACTGAGAACACCCGGGAGGCTGCAACTTCCCACTGGCCCCCAGTGTCCCGTCATGGCGCACATTGATTTGACCATTAATAATTGAATGAGCTGGTGGTGATGTTGCAAGGGTCACAGTCTCTGGCCAAACAGTACTGCCTTCTGGGAAGTTAGGTTTGAGGCAGGAATGTAGGAACTCAGGTCTTCAAAGTTGGAGTGCAATGGTCCAGAGTAAGTGGGGTGTCTCACCCCCAGACATATTTTGACTCTAGAAACAGTCGGATTGTTGACTTCTGTACAACCAAGTGTCTGGATCAGACCTGTTCTCTAAACAGGATCCCGTTGCATTACCCAAATGAACTTCTTTACCTCCTAGCTAGCGCCCATGTGCTGTGGTTCCTGTCTTCCCATCAACTGATCCAACTCAGCAGGTAGACAGTAGACACCCTAGGCTTCCTTGGTTAAACCCAGGGCAGCAGGCTTCCTAGGCCTGTTAGACTGAATGTGCCCTGGCTCCCTAGGCCAATCTCTCTAGGTTCCCAAGGCCAGGGTGGCAGCAGAGCTGGTTTAGACTTTGGTCTGTACCTGAAGTCTGTTTCTCCTATGCTTTAGTGTCTAAATACACTACCCTTCCTAAATGACACCTGCAGAAGAAGATAATCCCATCATATATTTAATTTGGCCCACTTCTCCAGCTGCTTCCCAAAGTAGAGAACTTCAGAATACCCACAGGTCCCCTGGAACTCTGAATAAGCAAACTTAAAATCCTGGGACTAACTATTCTCAGCCATACTTTTAAACTTCGGTGAAAAGACCCATAAATTTAAACATTTGGGGATGTTAAGTAGAGCGAGGATAAAACCTTGTTGTTGGGGGGAGCAGCTACAAATCCAGTCCTCAGGGTTTGCAATTCTAGACTTAAAGGGTCTTAAGAGGGGTTCTAAAGGAGCTCCTTGCTAATTTACACTAATGAGCGTCAATTATAGCATTTTGCAAATTGGCGAATTGGCAAACAAAACTAGTAAATAGGCTCCAGGAGGCCTAGGCATCCAGGTAGTGACCATAAAAGCCACAGTTGACCCTGGCTTTTGGGAAAAGCAGGATAGAAGGTAAATCCAGGGCCTCCCCTCTGGATTCTTTTGTGATTTCCAGGGCTTAGGAGAGGGTGAGTGGGAGGAGGGAAAACTACAGGTGGTAGGGGGGAAGCCCCCCACCCCCAGGCCTGCACCAGAGGGATGAGGCAGGAGCCTAGAACCCCACTTTCCCTGGGTCCTTTTGTTCCTTAGAAGCTGAGCCCGGTCAAATTTCACTGTGCTCCTTAGCAGAAGGGATGGTCTTTGCAAGAATCTTTCTGTAACCATTCCTGCCATCAAACCAGCAAACCCTCAAACCCCCAGCACCAGGCAGAGTAATGACTGGTCCTGTTTTTCTCTCTGTCCCTCCTCCAGGTAAGCCAGTCAGCCTGAGCTACAGATGCCCCTGCCGGTTCTTCGAGAGCCACGTTGCCAGAGCCAACGTCAAACATCTGAAAATCCTCAACACTCCAAACTGTGCTCTTCAGATTGTGTAAGTCTTAGCCGTCATCCCCCAAAGAGGAACATAGTGTAGAAGGCCTCAGACTTGGCATAATTAGGGGCAGCTGTTACCACCATGAGGAGGACACTGATATGCCATCAGACATGACTTTCAAAGGCTACTTTTGTTCCCAGAACCCTAGTGTGCTCAGTGTTTCTCACTCTTCTTTCCAAGCTGCTTCTTCAGCACAGTGGGCTGCCTTTCTACAGAAAAAGCCACGGACTCGACGGAGATTAGCCCTCAACTATCGACAGTTGTATCTGTCCTGTCAGTCTCAAGGCTCTGGTGTCCAAAATTAACCCTTTCTCATATAGAAAAAATTTACAAGACCTGGGATGGCATTGCTCTGAGGTCAACATTCTAAGGTCATTTTGTTTTAGAGTTTACTAGTCTGCTGAATGGTGATGGTAGCTGCCAGCATTTGATTTAAATTTGGTAGATTTGGCAGAGCTGTGTCATGTGCTCCTCTGTCTGGCGGGTTTCCCATCCTTAGATGACGGGATACAGCGGCTGGAGCAACACCATGCTAGCCCAACAGTGACTGCTTTAGGCTTTCTTTGCTTCACCAGCCTTCCTTTCCAGCCTTCGCTGCTGTGTTATGTACAGTAAGCTTTAAAGACCTAAATGGTGAGTATTATTTTTACTATTTTGATTAAAATACAATACACTCATAAGAAAGGTATTTTAAAGATGATGGATCTACTTTTGAATAGGCTGTCCTGGGAATGGCCCTTGAATGTACAGTGTCAAATACAGTTATTGATTCTAGGTGATTACTAAGTTAATACATTACAGGATCCAGACCGACACCCCTGATCCTATTGAAGTTGCATCCCTCTGAATGACTGGCCAACTAATGGACAGCCTGCTTGAAGAGGTTTACCTGCCCCTAGGACACTGAGTGGACATTTGCTTTCCCCAGAGATAATTCAGTGAATGGGAAGGAGTATTCTCTGGTAGTTTTTGTTTGTTTGGTTTTGGTTTTTTGGTTTTGTTTTTGGAGTTTTAGGGTTTTTTTGTTTGTTTGTTTGTTTGTTTGTTTTTGGAATTATCTGGCATCCAGGACTTTATGGAGAATAGCCAGGGGGTAAGTTCATCAGTTCATCTCCCCATTAGGAATCTTAGGAATGGAAGGAAGAACTTTAAGTCAGTTTTAACAAATGCACAAAGCCAAGACCTTGGAGCATTCTATGAACTTATAAATGCTCTTAGGCAACCATTCGTCAATTGGTTTAGACTGAGCCTTGCCCACCTGAACAATCCCACCTCACTTGCCCTGTTCCTCCCCTACTGGACTCCTGCCGTCTTCCTCCTGAGCTACCCTTAAGTTTGTCCCATGTGCTATCAAAATGATCTGTCAAAACTTTTAAGGCTGCTTCTGGAACTCTCCAGAAGTTTCCAAGACCTACCCCTCATGACATCAGTCATTCGTGCTTTCTGGGTGATTCTTCCTCCACATCCTTTGGGCACTTTGACTCCTTTAGTATATTTGTCCTTCATTTTCCTTTAGCTCTACTCACTTGACAAGCTTCGGCTTGGCCGGAAGCTCAAATGCCTGCACTGTGATCTCCTCTCTGTGTCCCCTGGGAAGCATTCTGAGCACAGCCCTAATTCTGCAATGGCGGTCCCAACACCGCTTCAAGCGCTATGTCTTCCAAACCTGAGGCTTCCAGGAGCAGCCACTGGGCCCTTCACTGAGGACCTTCAGCTGGGTGTGTCGAGTGAGCTTGTGCTACCCCTTTCTCCCTCTCGGCTGTACAGAGTCTCTCCCCTTGTGTTTTGACAGTGCAAGGCTGAAGAACAACAACAGACAAGTGTGCATTGACCCGAAATTAAAGTGGATCCAAGAGTACCTGGAGAAAGCTTTAAACAAGTAAGCACAACAGCCCAAAGGACTTTCCAGTAGACCCCGAGGAAGGCTGACATCCGTGGGAGATGAAAGGGCAGTGATGGGGAGGAGGGCCTGAACCCTGGCCAGCTTGGCCAGTGGGACAGCACTGACTGGGGTCATGCTGAGGTTTACCAGCACAAAGACACTCCACCATAGCATACGGTACGATATTGCAGCTTATATTCATCCGTGCCCTCGCCCGTGCACAATGGAGTTTTATAACTGGGGTTTTTCTAAGAAATTGTATTACCCTAACCAGTTAGCTTCATCCTCATCCTCCTCATCCTCCTCATCCTCATTTTTAAAAGCAGTGATTACTTCAAGGTCTGTATTCAGTTTGCTTCGGAGCTTCTCTCTCCCCTGGGGCCTCTGGGCACAGTTACAGGTGATGGCTTTGGAGGGAGCCCTAGAGAGTAACCTTCCGCCAGAGCAGAGTCCAAGGAATGCTGCAGGGCTTGTCCTGCAGGGGGCGCTCCTGGACAGATGCCTTGCTGTGAGTCACTCAGCTCAAGATTGGGCAGAGGCTCCTTTAACCAGTTCAGTGCCCGGGTAGGGAAGCTTCCTTTAGAAGTTATCCCTGGAGGCTGTGCTCAGAGACCCTTTCCTGCCGTTCCTGCCCTCTGCTTGCCTCCAAAGGCATGCTGCATCTGACTTCCGCTTCTCACCTCTGTAGCCTGATTGACCAATGCTGCGTTGGAAGGAAGGAGAGTGATTTGGGGTGCTCCCCCCCTCTCTTCCCTTTGCTTTCCTCTCACTTGGGCCCTTTGTGAGAATACTCTTTGGTGTCCTGTAGAATGGAGCCAGCATCTCCTGGATAATGTGAGAACGTGTCTAGATTTTCCCACAGAACACAAGTCTGAGAATTTTCATAAACGAAATTTTAAATTTGAAAGCTTTGAGGAACTGGGACTTTTGTAATTACCCCTGAGTCCCATATATTTCAACAGTGGCTCTATGGGCTCTGATCAAATATCAGAGATGAAAAAAATAATAGTGAAAAAGGCAGAATCTTGCCATGAAGCCACAGTGGGGATTCTAGGCTCCAATCAGAAATGGAGACAAGACAAAACTTGGATACATTCTTATGATCACAGACGGCCCTGGTGGTTTTGGTAACTACTTGCAAGGAATTTTTTTACATATATTTTTGTGCACTTTTTAATGTTTCTTTGGAAGACAAATGTATTTCAGAATATATTTGTAGCCAATTCATATATTTGAAGTGGAGCCATAGCAATGTCAGTAGATAATCTCTACGATCTTGAACTACTGGCAACTTGTAAAGAAATATATATGACATATAAATGTATTGTAGCTTTCCAATGTCAGCCACAGTGTATTTTTCCACTTGTAATGAAATTGTATCAACTGTGACATTATATGCACTAGCAATAAAATGCTAACTGTTTCATGCTGTAAACCTCCTACTGTATGTGGGAATTTATTTACCTGAAATAAAATCTCCTAGTTGTTAGATGGAATGCACATACATTTCTGAAGATTGAAAACACAGGCCTGCCTGCCTGCTTCCTGCCAGTCAGGTGCCGTGGACTGCCCAGCAGTCTGGGTGAGTGACAGACACTGCGGCAGACACTGCAGCAGGCTTGTCTCCTGAGCAGGCTGAGTCTGCATCGAAAGTTTTTGTGTCCTTTTTTTTTTTAAGCCAAGCTAGTTTTCTGATGAATAATACTTGACTCACTAATTGCCCCTCCCCCTCCTTCTCCTCAGTTCTCCTAACATCCTCATGTAATCCCCAGACTCAACCTCAGTAATATCCAGCTTTCCTATTTTCCCATGTAAGAATCCCATGACTCCGGGCCATGTTAATATCAGGCTTTTGTGGGAACAGGTGGCCTCACCCCATAAATCATTAAATACCATTCAGCTTGAATCATTTTAATGTGACAGTCACAAACCAGTTGCTCTAATAAAAACTCTGCTAACCATCCCTCTCCTTAGCTCTCTAGAACAATCTCAGTTATCCCCAGGGATGCTCCCCAGCATCCAGAAAAGAGAACTAGGATCAATCATGCTGCCTTCCTCAGCCTCTTTTGGAGAGCTGCCTGAGCCTGGGGCCTCCACATCCCCTACTTTGTATAATTTAAAATGCAGATTTGTCGAGAAGGCAGAGTTCACCTATGCATTGAAAAAGAAGGCAGGACCACATCTTCCTTCCCGCCCTCTGAGATGTGCATTTATGTCTCAGGGTGAGCTTTGGTAGGGATGGTAAAAACCAGGACTAGCCTGCAAAGCGGCAGTCCCTGTGAGTGGTTCCCGGGTCAGAGGGTTAGGGCAGCCTGTTTAACTTTGGGGCGGGGAAAGTGTCTGGTTTACTTTGATAAATTGCTTATGAGCCACATTTGCCAAATGGCCTCCAAGGCCTCAAACTGAAGACGCAGTTAAATCGGCTCATAAGGCAATGCTAAATATTGTGCGAACTGAGATAGATACACTCCTATATGTTGCAATGTGATTAATGGTTCTACTAATTTTATCTAAGGGGGCGCAGAGAAGAAAAAGTGGGGAAAAAAGAAAAGATAGGAAAAAAGAAGCGACAGAAGAAGAGAAAGGCCGCCCAGAAAAGGAAAAACTAGTTACCTGCTTCCTGCAGATGGACCACAGTGCACTCTGCTCTGGCGCTTTGTAACTTGCTCCTCCCTCTTCGGGGGCAGACCCCACACCCCGGGGCAGGTGCTTAGGCTGTCCTGCCCTGGTGGCCACACCAGCTGCTGTATTTATGTGCTTCTTAAGGCTCTGTTCTGTCTGCTAAGCTATGAAGAAAGATGTGCAGAGACTGGGGTGGAGGCTAAGCCACAGAGTTCTATGTTCCTGTCTAGCCTGGCATCATTGTCCCGAGCTGAGCCCCTTGGCCAGGAGTTCACAAGGCCCACACCTACAACCCCATGAAGGCCAGCCAGGGTGGTCTGCTTAGCCAGGAAAGGGCATGCGCCTTCTTCTCTGCCACACTGCCCTTTGTGGCCATCTCAGGACATGAGGTAACTGACTTGCTCTCAGGCCCACCAGGAGCTTTTCCAAATACCTGCAGCCTGGGAAGGAACTTCCTTCAGCCCTGCTGTCCAGGCTGTGGGAGCAGGTGTGCCTCCAGCCCAGAAGGGTTTCTGCAGACTGTGTTGGGTGAGAAGCAGGAAGGAAGAAATCTCAGAGAACACATGTAAGCTGCTTCTCAGGGAAACTTTTCTTTGGACAATTCATTTTAGAGTCTTTAAACGGGTGCCCCCATGGGGAGGACAGATGTGCTCTGGAACTTTCTGAAGGGCCAGCAGCTTCAGGGACTCTTAGTCTGTCCTCCCCAGTTTTGGTTCCAACATCCCTGGGATGGTGTGCTATCTGGTCACCACTCCACCCTCACTCCCGAGAGATGTCTGCCTTCCGTGAGTTGGGTTCAAACTCTGGAATTTTTGCCAGTTTGGATTAGAAGCATAGAGGGCAAGGCTCTGATTTTAGAAGTGTTTTGGAGAAGGAATTTTTTCTTCACCTCATGTACACACACACACACACACACACACACACACACACTCACACACACACACACACACACACACCCCTTGTACCCCAGACCGCTGCTTATAAATTTCATAATTGGTGCAGAGAGAAGAAATGATCTGAAGATGTGGTAAATGGATTGCAGGGGAAGGAAGGCCCAGGGCCCTGTGTGTCATGCTTTCGTGGGTCCCTAAGGTCTATGTTCCTTAGAGATTCTGGCATTAAACAGATTGAGCCCTTCACGGTCCTTGCTGGGGAAGGGTCTTGCTAGGGAGCTTCAGGGAAGACCGGGGTTACCAACCTTTATCTGGACAGCTCTCCTGGCCCGTATTCCCTGCTCACATCTGAGGATAGCAGGCTAGACTATTGGTGGGTACCTCTTCAAGCCCAGGGTTACTGTCTGTCCTCCTTGTGGCAGCCAGCTACAGTCTGGTCTCAGTGGCTTCAACTGAATCCTTTCTATTGTTAATAAAACACTTCTGGAGGCCAGATCTGTGCCCAAGCCATAGTTCTGCTTAGAAAAGGATGCCCAGTCCCTTTGGGACACTGGGGAAGAACTGTTGACCCCTAGCAACCAAAGGTCAGACTGAGGCCGCCCTGAGGTGGAAGCCCACCTTCTGAAATGCTCATGGACTCTGCCTCCCACCATCCATCTCTGATTTCTAGGAAAGCTGTCTGTAGAGACTGTTTCTTAGGGACCCCAGCAAGCGCCCAGGAGCCTCTGTACTTATGAAGCCCATCTAATGGGCAACCCCAGCCTACTGGACAGAGTCTTCATGGAAATGCCTGAGAAGCTGATTTCATCTAAGGATGGGTTGAAGTAGGGTGTGCTCCTGTGACCTCTCAGGCAGGTGAGAGGGGTAGTCCTTACACTGTCTAGCATAAATGCCTTCTGGAAGGATCCAAGCTCCAGAGGCCACCTGAGTGCCTGGACCTCTTCTGGTGGTGTGGGACCAGCCAAGAGTTTCCAAGGAAGAGTGATTATTTGATGAAAGTTATGGGAACAGCCTCTTCTCTTGGAGTTCTGAGGCTGGGGGATGCCCAGGACCGCAGGGCATCTGCTGTTACTGGGGTCAATGCATAGTCTCAACACCGGTGTCCTAAGGTTAAGGCGGTGTGCCTTGTCATGTGCTCCTTGTACCATATCTCCTGTGCCAGTGTGTGTCTGACTTACCCTGTGCTTGACATGTTCACCCGTCTTCTCTGCTTCCCGCCACCATCCAGACTCTCAGCGTCATTCCTGGCTGTGCCCTTCCCTGCTCTCCCACTCTCTCAGGCCTCGGAAGGAAGACACACACATGGCTGCAAGCTGAACTAAGAAGTAGGGCCTGTGGCTCCTGCTTGGCCACACAACATCCCAGGCACGTGGTGAGAAACTGCCTTAATGTGTCTGTCTCCTCTGTTCTTGTCAACAGGAGGCTCAAGATGTGAGAGGTGTGAGTCAGACGCCTGAGGAACTTACAGAAGGAGCCTAGGTCTGAAGTCAGTGTTAGGGAAGGGCCCATAGCCACTTCCTCTGCTCCTGAGCAGGGCTGAAGCCATTTTCAAGGGACTTGCTTTGCACAGTTTTGATGTACTTTCACCATTTTATTATGTAGCAAGATACATGGTGATCATTTTCATTTAGTCTGATTTTCCAACGTCACTGGTGACAGGCCAAGGCCACTACGTTATTTCCTTTGTTCTCGTATCTTTCCCATGGAGGACCTTCTCTGAATAGTGGTTCCCCAGGTTTGTCTCTTTGAGCCGAGGCAGGAGGCTCACCCTTCTTCTGAATAGGAACTGGGTGTCCCCACCCCAAGGACTGCAGGGCTTTCCCCAGCTGAGGCAGGAGTGTGAGGCCAGGGGAGAGCGAGATCCACCCTCATCCCACGCTGTCCTCCTCATCCCACCATGCTCATCACTCTGTCTCATCCATCCATCGCCATGTGTCTGCAAGACTGTCTCCATGACCCTGAAAAAGGACTCTCTCAAGATGAAATCCTTTATTCAAATGGGACAGCAAGAAGGAAAAGGAAATGTCTGGTGTCTCCCCCAACCCTGCGTGCATCTCTGTCTTGTTTGGAGTATTGTCCTTCAACCCCCTGCTTGTGTTGTTCCCATTCATGGCCAAAGTCTTGTCCGTGCACTGTCTCTAACCCAAATGCAAAGGCTGCGTATGAGGTGATGGCCCTGAGGTCCAGGTTGTGGTCATGGAAACAGCCCTGCTGTCTTCCCTGCTCACAGGCTTATTTTGGATACACAAAGCCCAAAGAAAGGTGGTTTGCAACAGCGCTTAGCTCTAAGAAGTGTAGACCCTCCATATTTCCATAACTGTTAGCTTAAAACTGGGGTTTTAGGTCAGGCAGTGGTGGTGCACACCTTTAATCCCAGCACTTGGGAGGCAGAGGCAGGTGGATTTCTGAGTTCGAGGCCAGCCTGGTCTACAGAGCGAGCTCCAGGACAGTCAGGGCTACACAGAGAAACCCTGTCTCAAAACAAAAACAAAAAACAAAAAAACTGGGGTTTAGCTTCTGGAACCAAATGCATTCTTCTATTGGGGAGTAACAGGCCTCAATTCTTTTCAATTATTTTAAAAAGTCAATTAATAAAATAAAAGCATTAGCCTTGAGCCCTGCTGGGTGGGCATTTCTCTGGAAAGGGGGTGAACTACCTACCTTTCCTTAGGACAGCTGAACGAGTGGGATTGGTGCCGCTCTTCGAAGCGTGGTCCTGGAAGTGTTTTGTCTGCAGTTTTTATGCAAGCTTGCTGCTGCTTTTGACAAAAGCAGTTAAGAGCCAGTCTCTAGTTCCTCAAATGAAACAGACAGAGTAAAGAAAGGAAAAAGGGCCGCAGCCAGCTGGCTGGACAACCCGAGTAAGGCAGATGAAGTAAGCTACAGGAAGATAATTTTCACAAACAGGTGTTTGGGAGTGAATAATCTGTAAAATTGCTAGCGATGTGTGTGATGGGGGCATTTTTAGAATTAGTCCTTTAGGTTGACTTCACAGCGGATGAAAAATCCAACCAGCAAGATTCTGATCAAATTTGAACAAAAAACTAAAAATGTCAAGCCAGTTGGGATGGGGGGGCATAGGGCTGGATCCTCACGAGGATACCAAATTATTTTAAACCCTCTTGACTAGAACATTGGGGGCCCTGGAATAGAAGCCACACAACTGGGTTGCTGTGTGACAGCCACTTTGCATCTAACCCAATCTTTGAAGGGAGTTGCTTGGAGGGAATCGAGTACGGCCTTCCAGCTTCCCTCCAGTGAGGGGTCCTTTCAAAGTCTCCTTCACAGGGAGAGAAAGAGGGTAGAAACTTCAGGGAGCCGAATTGTGTATCAATTCCTCTGCTGACGCTCCCATTCCTAGATAGAGACTGCAGGCCTAAAGCAGATGTGCATTTAAATAGGACATTTACATTGGAAAAGTCTCTCCTCACCTTAATCCCCCATCCTCTTGCTTTCAAAATACAAGCACAGCAGTCCTTGAATGGTTGTTGATGGGGACACAGATCTGTCCCTGCTGGTCCTGGGGCTGCCAGCATTCCCTTGGGCGCCAAGTAACCTGCCAGGCAGCCAGCCCTTCTGTTACCAGCCTTTGCATCTGGATAGAGGAAAAGGGGTTTGGAGACATACTGTCTGCTTTGTGTTGAAACCCAGATTTGTACCCTGTGTTTACACTGCTGCTGGCTCTCGAGGAGGACAGTGGGACTAACTAGCAAGGGAGTGCAGCCGAGGCAGAGGGTTTGGAGAGAGAAAGGCTGCATTCCTCTGTGGGACTTGACCTGAGGCCTTTAGGTCTCTCCAGTAAGTTCTGTTTATCTTCTCATGTGTGATTATCTCCGTGGTGTCACCAAAGGCTTCCTCACAGAAGTCAGCCATCCCCAGGCCACGCACCCTTTTCCAGATGGATGAGAGTCAGGGAAGCATTCTCTCCCCACAGCTTCCCTGGCCTGGTTGAAGGTAATCTTATTCTTCAAAATGTTCCATAGAAAATTCCAAATTCCCCAGCAGACTTCTGCCCTTGCCAAGTTCCCCAAAAAACACTGAGCAAAGTTGCCAACCTCGATGGGCTTGCAGTGTCTAAGCAGCAATGGGCTCAGTGTTGCATGTGGTGAATACTGTATTTTGTTTCAGTTCTCTCTCCCAGATAATGTGAAAATGATCCAGGAGAAGGCAGCTTCCTCTATGCAGTGTGTGCTTTCTTATTCTCGTTTTTAATATATGACAGTTATTTGAGAAGCCATTTCTACTTTGAAGTCATATCAACGAAAATGATGTATCTTCACCTACAATTTCCCTAATAAAGTTCTGTATTTGAAATAACTGCCAAGCATCCTCAGTGAACGGTACCATGTGGAATTTTCCACACCTGGTTTTACCCCCTCAAACCTGACCCTGTGAGACCGTGCAGTCTTAGCAGAAGAGCTTAGCAGGCAACAGGCCCTGGTGTCCACTCCTCTTGGTCTAACTGCCGGTGCCAGAAGATCTCTGTGGGGAAAGGTGTTCCATTTTCTCCACGTGACCTGGATTGCTCCTTAGAGGCCAGACAGCCTTGCACTGTACAAGCTATGGCTTAGTGTAAAGTCACAGGAGTTTTCCCTACAGTCACAAGAATTTGGGAGAGGAAGGCCCACACTACACATGTTGGTCATAGTAGAAGGTGACAGAGGAAGGACTCTGTCCCTGTAAGACAGCTGAAAACCACAATAGTCTGCATGTTCCTGCCCTGGGTGAGGGAGCTAATGGAAGTTAAGGGTGATTTGCTGACTGCTGCTAGTCAGCTTTGTCCAAGAATCCTGCTTCCCCAACAGACAGAGCCTTTGTCTCTTACAGTTTGGTCTTTGGATTCTCTTTATTCCACATTCAGCCATTTTGTAAAAGAGAGCCTTAGCACCAAGCTCCAAGTGTCCAAATCTGCAATGTTTCAGATCTCACTGCATCTCCTCCGTGCCCACAAATTCCCCATTACTTATAGGATAGTCTTCATGTGAGTTCTAAGTTGCATACCACATAAGAATTAGAAGGCTTGGAGGCTTCAGGAGAGGCAGTGTGGGGCTATCTGACCATGGGTATGAAGATATAAGGAACAGCCAAGAGCTTGAATCCCATTTTCTCTCTGCCCACATCATGACTTGAGACATACTAACTGCTCTTGGGGTCTCAGTCATATGTCATCCATAACAGAGAATTAAACTGAGAGTGAAATAGAATCAGCTAGAATGCTAGAAAAAGCCCACCCCATGCTTCCAGAAGGTCCCCTCTTTATACCTCTGGTGCTATGAGTTCACAGAGCATGAAGAAAAGAGGTTGAATTTGCTTCTCAAACTGCCCCCAGCAAAGCCTAGTGACAAGGTTGAAACTTCTCCAGGCCAGTGATGCTGAGAAGCCTTCCATTGGTCCCTGTGGGTTCCTTGGGGTCAGCAGCATTCTTTCAAGAACAGTAAGCTGCTGCTATTCCAGCACCAGGGCCTGATCAGTTGCCACTCTAAACAATCTATGTCCACAACCCACCATGTCCCTTTCCCTCTGCCCATGAGACAGACTGGGCATTTGCGTACAGCACAGAGTCGGGGAAGCACAGAGCAGAACGGTGTCTAATTCAGGGTACAGTGAAGGGTCCCTGAGACAGGAGGGAAAGGATGTTCTTTTGAGAGCCAGTCTACTGTGGACATTGGGCCGCTGAGGGCCCAGAAGGTATCTTTGAATTAGAAGCAGTAGTTGCCCTATAGGGGCTGCACATGGGGAGTCCAGCACAGCTAACGAAGCTAGGATTCTGCCTCCTCACTCTGGCTGAACCCTTATAGGAGAGGTATAAATTGTACAAAGGCAGTACTGACACTTGTGCTGAGAAGGTCACAGCAGTCTGGAAAGGTATGAGAAAACCATGAGGGTAATCAGATGCGTGGACATGCCAGCCAGCTGTGGCTCAATCTTGTTTCAGGGGTACAGAGATATGTTGCAAAGAGCCTCACCTTCTGCTTCTTTTTCTCTGTGCTCATACTGAAGACTTGACACTCAGGACTGTAGACAGAGGAGAACCAGAAAATGCTACGTCTTGATCAGGAGGATTCAGAGAGAGAGAGAGAGAGGTGTGGATAAGAGAAAAAGGAACTGTACTGGCTAGTTTTGTGTGTCAACTTGACACAAGCTGAAGTTATCACAGAGAAAGGAGTTTCAGTTGAGAAAATGCCTCCATGAGATCCAGCAGTAAGGCATTTTCTCAGTTAGTGATCAAGGGGGGAGGGCCCCTTGTGAGTGGTACCATCTGTGGGCTGGTAGTCTTGGGGTCTATAAGAAAGCAAGCAAGCCAGTAAGTTACAACCCTCCATGGCCTTTACATCAGCTCCTGCTCCTTGACCTGCTTGAGTTCCAGTCCTGACTTCCTTTTGTGATGAACAGCAGAATGAAAGTGTAAGCCGAATAAACCCTTTCCTCCCCAACTTGTTTCTTGGTCATGATGTTTGTGCAGGAATAGAAACCCTGACTAAGACAGGAACCTATCATAGAGAGGCTCAGAAGACATTAGCATTGGTCCATATTCCCTACCCTGGACTCCAGTTAGATCCACTTCAATCTGGGGTAAAAATCTTCCAATAACACTAAAATAGCCATTTCTAAGTCAATTAGGCCAAGCAGGTCAGGTATGGAGACCACAGGCTGGTTGGTGATTACACAGGAAGTTGCTAGAGATCTCTTGACTTCTTTGCCAAGCGTCCCCAGAGATCTTATAGCTCACTACCTGGTTTGAGATGGAACTCCAAGGAAACAGACTATAGAAGTGTCCTAGACTATGCCTGTCGCCCTAGATTGATGAACGTCTCAGATGCGTTGCCCAGGCCCTCTTCATATAGAACATGCTCCGAGTATATTTAGAGCCTGGATAGTTTTCCTTCCCTAAAGATGCCTCTGAGTGGCCCAGAATCACCTGTGGAGAGGCAGCTGCATATCTCCTAGCCTGTCTAAAGCTACAGCCCTACAGGTGCATGATGGATCTGAGAGTCCAATCTTACCCTGGATGTCCGAGGGTAAGCGGAAGCACTTGAATTTCCAGGTGAAGTCCATCCTAGAGTGTCTATTGGGATGTAAGCTCCAGCTGTCCTGCATGAGGGTTTATTCCCAGCACCTGATCATGATGACTGTTTAGAGCAGGCTTAGAGAGAGACTTGGTGTCCACAAGCCAACACCAACAGGAAAGAACTGGTGCTCTTACTGGGTCATAAACTGCTCTCAGTTTTCAGCAATGGTGCTCTAATAAGTTTGGGGGTAAACAGAATAGTATCTCTTCTTGGCCCATAAGACCAAATAGAAACAAAGCAGAGTGAAGCCAGGCCCTTTGGTCATTGCTGAAAATGGAAGGGAGCCATCTGGGTGGAGTGGCAAGGCGCTCTTGGGCATTCGGACTTGTAAAGAACATAGGTACCGTGGACTGCTGTTGGCTCACAGAATGCTGGTGAGACAGAGGGTCAAACAGAGCAGACAGCCCGTGAGGCATAGCTGAGGTGGGGAGCACCCTTAATAATCAAATAAGAATACCTACCTGTCTTCCAAGTAACATTAAATGTCTGTCATTTGTAATGGAAGGTTAAGACTTCATTGACAACAGCCACATTTCACTCTCTGAGTTACAGATAAGTCTGGTGGGCCATTCTGAGTGTCTGCCTGGAAGATAACACAACTGAAAGCCACAAACCTTAGTAAAATTGAAGACATCGCATGCATGCAAATATCAAGAACACACATAGGTTTATTTTGTATGATGTTGCGCCATGATATTGTCATCTTGAAAATTCATGCTCAAGAACCATGCAATCAAATAACAAAAAATAGTCCTGTAATATTTTAAGTAAGTGTGTAGTTTTGTAGTAGGCTACATTTGTAGCTATCCTGGGTGACATGCAACAGATGACCCTGGTCTATAACAGCATGCTAACATTATATCTTTGCTTAAAACAAAAGATTGTGGTTGAGGAGATGCCTCGATGGTTAAAAGAACTTTCTTCTCTTGCAGTCAGCACCCACACAGAGTAGCTCACACCAGCTTGTAACTCCAGCTGTCCAGCTCCAGCCTGGGACACACTCTTCCTGTCTTCGCACATACCAGAACACAGATAGTGTGCATAGGCACACATGCAGGCACTCACAGGTATGCACGATCAAAATAAATAACTCTTTTTTTTAAAAGAAAATATAATTGACTCCCAGTTAAATTGCAGACTAGACGTTGCCTAGTTGCTCTGACCCAACAAAGGAAAAGCCAGGATAAGAGAAAAAAATCAAACTGTATTCCAGAGAGGAATAACACTGGAACTTCACAGAGGTAATAATAACATGGCTGGAAAATGTAGGAAAAAAGACAGGAAACATAGAGCAAAGAAGTAAACTAAGGGAAACACAACTTTGGTCTGGAAGCTCTAGAGGCTC
>CM052700.1:28697445-28732647 GCA_028551405.1 Uromys caudimaculatus | reverse complement strand
TGTGTGTGTGTGTGTGTGTGTGTGTGTGTGTATCAGAGGAAGAAGTCTGTTCTTTCCATTATTTGATTGTTGGGACTGAGCTCTCAGGCTTAGGGGAAAGCAAAGGTGACTGCTGAGCCATCTCTATTTTCTAATCGCTGTGTGACTCAGAAGACTGTGGCTTGGCTCTGTGTTGAGAGTGAACCTATTTAAAACTGAGCTACCCTGGGGTCCCGAGGACTGGAAAGCATCACAGGTCACAGTACTTGAATTTAACTCTCCCAACATGAGAAATAGCCCTGGAAAGCAATCATGGTAAGTACAGGTAACCTCACCAGTAGGGAATAACTCAGCTTCCCTAGCCCTGTGCCTGAAGTCAGCAAGTGAGTCAACTTTTGAAGCCATTTATCTTCCATTACTGCTGTGAAGTCCCAAAACTCTGGGGCTCCAGTTATTACTTTGAAATGCTCGTGTAGATCTCAGGGCTGTCATTGTCTCCAACATTCCTAATACACTTGAAAGACATCCCCCAACATTAGCAGCTAAAAGAATAGGATCTGAGGAGTCCCGTAAACATGCAAGAACCTGTTTAGCCTACAGATTTCAAAGTGGCCAGCAAGGACCTCTGTATGCACAGAAGGGAAGATGCTTCAGAAGAGACAGCTCTGAGTGACAACGGACATTGGTCCAACACAGACAGGCTCAACAGTCGTGTAGAGCTTGTCTGCTCTTCACTTTCTCATGATTTATAGCAAAACTTGGGGATACAACTGAGGCGATTCTAAAAAGAGATTTATAATCTGAGTGTTTACATTCTGAAATCAGAGGTTAAACAACAACAACAATGACAAGAACAAACTAAACCTAAAAGCAGTAGATGGAAAAAAATGATGACGATCAGGGCAGAAATTAAAGAACTAGAAGCTAAATGAACAGTCCAAGAGCGAATGAAACAAAACGTTGGGTGTTTTGGGAGGGTGGGTGCAGACGATACAAACTGGAAAAGAAGTTAAACGACCCCTGTTTCCATGATAGGATCCTGTCCTTAGAGGCCTTCGTGACCCCGCTGGCAAACACGCAGATCTAATTTAAAAAGAAAACTTGTAACAGAGTTGCAGGATGGAAAGTCAGCACACAAAAATCAGCAGGCTCCGGAGATGGCTAAGTGCTAAAATAGTTACCTGGAAAGAGTGAGGATCTGAGTTCAATCCCCTGGAATCAGGTAAAAATGCAGGGCAGAGTGGTACACGTGTGTAATTCCAGCACTGGGAAGACAGAGACAGGAGCATCCCTGGGGAAGAGAGGAGACCGGAGGACATGGGAGATTAAGAGAGGGGAGAAGGTTATGATTTAATTTACCCTGCCACAGCCCAATGTGAGAAACGGCCCTGGAAAACAGTTGTGGTGAGAGGGTAAATGTATCTCTGGGTGCTAAAGTAATCATGTCCATGAGAAACAATGTCTAAAATGACATGAATGGTGTTCCTAAGGATGGCAGCCAGGTTGGTCTCTGCTCTACACTCATACGTGCATGTATGTGCCTCCTGAACATACACACATGCATGTAAAGTAAATCAGCAGCCTTTCCATAGACCTACAATACATTTGCTGAGAAAGAATTCAGGAAAAATCCCTATTCACAGTGGTTTTATAAACAAATTGTTAATCCCAAAGGTGCAAAGAAAAAGATCATGAACCCAAATTATCATGGCTAGATTAATTAAAGCCAAAGTTTTTTATTCATGCTCACAGGTTGCTTCTCCCTAAGGCAGGGTTCAAGAGGTCAGCTTTGGATGGAGGAAGATAGGTTTTTATAGCTCAAGGGTAGGGGGTTTACAATAGGGGACTTGGCAAATTCGTGGGATTACAGAAGCTGAACATGACAAGGCGATCCTAACAGCTGGCAGTCCCAGCAACCTCCAGAAACAAAGGCACAGTGACAGGGATTCATAACAACTTTTTAAAACAAGCAAACAAACAAAAGTAGTTGCTGTTTTCTGGATCAGGCAGTACCATTTGTCATTAGAGTTACAGGTGAGGCATAGCAGAGATTTGATTATAAGCAAGAATGAAACTTAATTGTCTTTATCGTAAGATGGCTTTCAGGCCCCAAAGGGAGGCTGGCTGGTTTATCAAAACCTAAAAAGTTAGGAATAAGCCTAATTATGAGAGTGCACTTTTATACAAGGAAAACTTTATGACGGTGAATACAGCAACTGGAGAGGGCAGGTGAACACTGCAGGACTCCCTTCACTCGGGCACGATGGCAGTACTATTGAGAAAATGGCTGTAGTGTCTAAAGCAACCTACAGATGCAATATGCGCCATAGCAAAATTCCAATTATTTTCTACACAGGAGTAGGAAAACTCAATCCTAAAATGCGTATGAAGGCACAAAGGACTCTGAATAACCAAAGCAATTCTAAGTATAAAGCAATTCAGTGAGCAGCACAATATTATTCTCAAATTACATAAGAGAGCCAAAGTAACAAAAGCAGCGTGGCACAATCAACCAATCAATAAACTAATAAATAAATAAATATCAAAAGCCACGTTAACCAGTGGAACAGAAGGAAGGATCTAGAATTAAACACATGGGGTTGCAGTCACCTGTGCTGCAACAAAGATGCTGGAGACAGACTAACCAACAGACAGTGCTAGGAAAATTGAGAGTCCACATGTAAAAGAGTGAGGCTAGATATGCGTCTCTTCAGTGGCACAATAAAAGAGATCAATTCAAAATGGACCAAAGAGCTTAACCTGAGACTCTGAAACTGCTAGAGGAAAACTTAAGCTAAACACTTCAATGCACAGGCATAGGTGAAGGCTTTTTCCAAAGGACTCAGAGAGCACCGGAAATAACTGGCAAATCATTAAATCAACAAGTAGGATTTCATAAAAACTATTTTTATAACTTCTGCCCGGTAATGGAAGCGATCAGCAGAATAAAGGAAGCAATCATCAGAATGGTGAGATAGTGTACAGAATAGAGCAAATGTTTGACAACCGTGCATCTGGCAAGAGATTAGTATCTAGAATCTATAAATAACTCTGAAATTTAAGCAGGGAGGAAGCAGTGAAAATAAACAAGCAAAACTCAACTAATTCAAGCCATATATAGGATAATAAGTTACATAGATAATAGTCAAAGAAAATAATATAAATGATCAAGACATACTTGAAAAAGTGCTTTGACACCCCTAGCCATCATAGAAATGTAAATTAAAACTGCACTGAGATTACATCTTACCCCAGGAAGAAAACTACAGGTGTTGGCAGTAATGATGTTGGCAAAAACAAATGCTTACACATTTCTTGTAGGAATAACACTAGTGCCCAGATAGGGTGAATCAGCCTACAGTGCTTCCTCAAAAGAACAGATAGAAAGAGACACCCTCAGTAGAATTGCATTTGGCTAGAGAGACTGAATCATGTTTTTTGGACATAGGTAGAACTAGAGAGGATGACATTAAACAAAATAAGTGAGACATAGAAAGACAATATTACATGTTCTCTCTCATGGGTAGAATCTGAATTTAAATTTATATATACTTGTATCTATGTGCACACATATGTACATTTGTGTATATGAAAGCAGAGAGGAATCTGTGTTGGTTAGTTTTTTATTTTGTTTTTGTCAACTTGACACAAGTTAGAGTCATCTGGGAAGAGGGGACCCCACTGAGAAAATGCCTCCATCACACTGGCCTGTTGGCACATCCGTGGGACATTCTTGATCAATGATTGATGTGGAAGAATCTAGCCTACTGTGTGCTGCAGCATCCATGGGCAAGTGGTTATGGGTTGTAAAAAAAAAAGCAAGCTGAGAGAGCCATGGAGAACAAGCCAGTAAATAACATTCCTGTATGGTCTCTGCTTCAGTTCCTGCCTCCACGTTCCTGCCTTGCTTTGAGTCCTTGCCCTGAATCCTCTTCATGATGGACTGACAGCTGTAAGATGAAACAAACTGTATCTTCTCTAAACTGCTGTTGGTCACAGTGTTTATCACAGCAAAAGAAAGCAAGCTATGCAGGGTCTATGAGACAGTGTGGGGAGGTCTAAGTAGAGGGGGGGGGACAGGAATAGGAGTAGTTAGTGCAGTATAGACGTCATGGTAACAGGGGGACTCTGGGGTTAGGAAGGGAACCAGTGGAATGGCAGGAGGCATGGGGACAGGGAGTGGAAAGAGGAATAATAGTAACAAACAATGAAAGGTATATATGAAAATGTCACAGCGAAACCCATCCCCTAGTATAAAAAACTACAGTCAAATTTACAAAACTTTACAAGATCTATAAAGAGAAAAACAAAAGCAAAAATAAAAGCACTTCTGTGTTTTATGCATATACTTCTGTGTCTTCCTAAAGAAGTGGTTCTCAACTTGTGGGTCACAACTCCTTTGGGAAACCCTATCTCCAAAAATATTTACATTATGATTCTGCTTTCATAATGTAAATATTTGCTTTCTCCCTCTTATCTTCCCTGACTGGATTTCAGTAAAGACATTGATCCTCTCAGCTACATCATGAGGATATTCTTTGACAAGAACATCAGGAAACTCACATCAAGAAATCTGTTTGTCTTAGGGTTTTACTGCGGTGAAGAGACACCATGACCGATGCAAGTCTTATAAGGACAGCATTTCATTGGGGCTGGTCTACAGATTCAGAGTTTCAGTTCAATATCATCAAGGCGGGAACATGGCAACATCCAGACAGGCATGGTGCAGGCAGGGCTGAGAAGTCTACATTTTCACCTGAAGGCTGTTAGCAGAATACTGGCTTCCATACAGCCAGGATGAGGGTCTTAAATCCCACCCCAACAGTGACACACCTACTCCAACAAGGCCACATCTACTCCAACAGGGTCACACCTTCTAATAGTGTCACTCCCTCGGCCGAGCACACACAAACCATCACACCACTTATGAGTTTCCATCATCATATGACCCTGTACCCCCCTGAAGTAGACTTTCTGCCTAGCTTTCAGGACTCTGCCTCCTCTTCAGATTTTCACTTTCTCATGACTCTCAGCTGCTTCCTCTTCCTTCTTGACGTCTGAGTCCCGAAACATCCAGAACTACTTCAGATTACTCTTCCACAGCACCAAATTCCCCTTCAGTTCTGGCCTCGAACACCATGCAACCATGAAGACATTCATCTCAGAGTGCTGACCGCAGCTCAGACTTTCTCTTGAGGTCTAAACCTGCACACATATCTTCCCTTGTAAACAATATCCCATGCAAAACAATAATTCAAAACTCACATCTGCCCTCTCTCACAACTCACCACCCCTGTTTCTGCAAACAACCATTCCATCCCTCCAAGGGTTCCGGCAAAGACCTAGCACCACCTGAGTTGTTGTTTTACCTTTCAACTCTGAGTTGCCTCATGAATAAACTCAATGAGTTACTCGAAAAACACTTCTGGAGCCCAATCTCTTCTTACCGTTACCATCTTGGTCTAAGCCACAGGTGTTACTAGCCTCCTGAGTGGTTCACTTTTCAACAGAAGCCACAGTGGTCTGTGACAATAACAAGTCACAATACCTCAGCTCAAACCCTCCAGTGATCCCCTGGCTTATGCAGAGTATAAGTCTATAAAGGTTTTTATACATATCAGGTTTATATGCACATACGTACGTGTATATAAAGGTTTGTATATAAAGGTTTGCACCACCGTCTCTCTTCGCTCCTAACCTGACCCCTCTCTGTCACAGGCACTCTGACCTTTTCTCCCTGAACAGGTCAGACATCTGTCTTAGTAGGGCTTTTGTACCACGAAGTCATCCATAGCCTTCCTAAGACATGACTCATCCCTTCCTACCGTCTCTGCCCATGGAGCCTCCTCGGAGACCCCTAACAGAAGTCCCCTCCCATCAGCACGCCTGTGCTGCCTCCTCCTGCTGCTCTCCACGGTCCTCCCTGACCAGATGTGCTGTTTTATTGCCAGCCGCCCCATGCCATGATCTTTGTCTTTTTGCCTAATTGATCTTTTTGGCTGACACAGGAAGTACTGAAGAAAGAGTTTTTAAAGAATACCTGATAAATCAGCAGGATTTCTAACATGTTACACATGTTCTTTGCTCATCTTGGCAGTAAAGGCAGCAATGGCTGCCCCTCAGGATTATGCATTTCTTTGTACACTCTTGTCCACACTGGCAAGTTGTTACTTGAGCCAAAAATCAGTCCATGCCAATATTTCTCAGAAATTAAATTACATAGCGTGCCACCTCTAGAATCTGGCATCCAACTCTTCCCCCAGGGTTCTAGCACAAGACGAACTAGAGTGGCCCATGTTCTGTAAGTCTGGTTAAAAAGTCATCTGTGTATCCAGAGGCACCACCTTCTCAGTGCTCCTTTCTCTCCCCAGGCCCTGTACACACTGCTTTTGCAGACCATACAACCATAGTGGTGATCACTGCTGGGCTGGGATCCTGTCAGTCTAGACTGCAGTCAGTGACAGGGTGGGCAGGGCTAGCCACCATTGTAAGTGCAGAGCCCTCAGGCCATGGGTCAGCCCCCAGTGCTTCTGTGCAGGTCTGACCCATAAGACACATCCGGGGGTCCAGAGGAGCATGCACAGACACTGTCAAGCAGAAAAGAAAAAGCCAACAGAAGGTACTATGAAGAGTTGGCTGCTAGAAGCCACTTTCCCTACAAATGAGCACAGCCAAGAAGCAGTGCACTGAAGATCTGACTCCTGTTTGGTTCTTAACATGAACCCATCACTAAGAGTTCCTTCTACTTTCATTCTGGAATTTTCTGGGCCTTTCTCACAGCCCTGCTCAGGTATAGGTCTCACTTCTTGGATTTCTAGGCAGAATTACAGAGAGATGCTTGCTGTCTGCTGAAGAATAGCCAGTTGAGGGAGGAGTAGAAGTTAGTGGCTGAGAGCTTGGGTTGTTGGGTTGCTGGCAAAGAAGGCTGTGCCCAGATTCCCAGTGACCTCCATCTTCTGAACTGCAGCCATAGAAATGGGCCAGGATGAGTGACTGGTCGTGGTCAGTCTGGAAGGCCTCAGATGCAGCCACAGGCTGACTTTGTCCTTCCCTCTTTCCAGGGAATTCCTAACGTGATACTGTGCGCCCAGGCCACGTGGGCTTGTAAGTCATGAGTGACTAACCTTTTGGGACATTCCTGAGCCTCGGGGCACTAGTTTTCTCTTTGACCGCCATGAGAACCTTCCAGTGCTTGAGCACCTGGGAATGAGGCTCGCCAAGGACCAGCTCTTTCCAGTTCTTACTTCCAGAGAGTACCAGTCCAGCATGCTGCACAGGAGCCTTGCTCAGGAGGCCAAGGGGAATGGGAGGCTAATGCATTCACATAGCTCTGCAGAATTGAGTTTCCAGGGGGCAGAGGACATTTGATCAGGTGCTTTCTGTTCAACTGACATTTCCAGGGACAACTTGTACCCATGGCACTCTGGACTTCATCTAAAGTTATTCAAATACTCATAGCTGACATTCACCACTGTGTCTTGTAAAGGACACAAAAAAAAGCAAGCTCCACATGCATGGTAGAAGCTCTTTTCCTCATGGGCAGGGGCAGGGTTCATCCTGGAACTGTTTGATGGCCATCCCCAGTCTGTCCTTGCAGTTTGCACGGTGCTGCAGGCAGAGGTGAGGGGCTTCAGGCAGACGATGTGGGTGCAGGGTCCAAGGATGCTTCTGAGTTAGAATGAGTGTTGTTTTAGGAGAAGTGATGGGAAAGCCTGAACTGTGTCATAATGCATATACCCTGTCAGGAGCAACAACTCAGGAGGAGGAAGAGGAAGAAGAGGAGGAAGAGGAGGAGGAGGAGGAGGAGGAGGAGGAGGAGGAGGAGGAGGAGGAGGAGGAGGAGAAGAAAGAGGAAAATTGTAGCATCAAATAGAGAAGAAAGAATAGGACAGAAAGAAGCTGTTGATACATCTCACGCCTAGTGGGGAAGAGCAGTCTGTGTGCACAGCTCTGAGGATCAGAGCACATTTTCCACTACAGTTGTGATGAATAAAGTTCTGCCCTTGTGCACATGGACATGGGCACAGCTCTTGTTTCCCAGATAGAGGGGGGCCTGAACAGGCAGAGGTTGATGATGGATGACAGATCTTCTAATTTGAGACCTTGAAATACTCTAGACTCAGAATACACTTTATAGTTGAAATGCATTTCTTAGGCTAATTTCTCTCTCCTAATGATAATAACCCAGAATCTCTTAAATATGCTCATATTTCTTGCCTGGTGGTAGTGGTGCACAGCCTTTAATCCTGGTCCTTGGAAGGCAAAGATTGGCAGATCTCTATGAGTTCCTGGCCAGCCTGATCTACAGAGTGAGATCCAGGACAGCCAGGATTACACAGAGAAACTCTGTCTCAAAAAACCAGCCAACCAGCCAACCAGCCAACCCCACAGTCATATTTGTAGTTAGACTGAACTTCTCTGTTCTGTTATTACACCAGCACCTCATCCTACCATTCCAAGCCACGCATGTGACCAATATGTACCCTGGAGATGCCACCGATCCAGTTTATAAACAAAGCACACAGACTCAGCCAGGTGTGGTGAAGCCCGCATGCCATGACCGTGTGGCTGCAGCTCTGCCGTTCCTAGAAAAGCTGGAGCACTCGCATCCTCACATAAGATATGCGGTGGACTCTGATTTTCTAGAATAAGGAAAGTGCCTCTCCACATCTCAGCACCCCTTCTCAGACTCCTCTCCGTGCCTTACATTCAGTTTCCAGGAAGTAGATGTCCATGATCTGGCTGAGATTCAGACCCCTTGCGAAGTGAACCTAGCTTTGTGTGAAGGAAAGAGATAGGAGAGTCTGGGAGTGGGCAGGGAGAGCAGCAGGGCCTGTGGCTTGGGGAACTGGAGGAGGACAGGGATGTGGGGTGAGGTGGGAAGGGGGCACCTTCTGCCTTCCAAGGCATGATGAGTTCAACAGAAGCCACAGACTTGCTCAGTCCATGGCAAGTGGCTGCTCCGCTTGTCAGCCACACCACGGCAGTCTGGGAAAGAAGGAGAGCAACCATTGCTGGTCCAACAGACAAACTCAGTCATGTCAGACAGAGGACCTGTCCGTGTTTGAAGGCTCTGGAAAGGCATCTGGACAGCATCATGGATGCTCTTGATTCTCCTGGGGGGGGGGGGTGTGCATCAGGGAGTTCAGTCTTCTTTCCCCTCGCAGCTGTCACAGAGCTCAGGAGTTATCCTGAGCCTCAGAATCCCAGGCTCCTTGCCTGAGGCTCTTCATTCGTAAACAAAAGCTTTGTGAGTAGAAAGAATGGCCCTTAACTGCTCTGCAGATCAGGGATGACAACTCAGTGTGCTCTCAACCTCTGCTGTACCTGGTTCTTGTTATACCTGACAGTTTCATGGTCCCTATAGAGAGACAAGATTTTCACCTTGTTGATAGGAAACAGGGAATCAAGTGCTTTCCTCAGCCCTGTGTCTAAAGCAGTAGAACCTTGACTCTTCACTGGTTTTGTTTGTTTGTTTGTTTGTTTGTTTGTAAAATGGAGTTAACCACTTGGATCACAGACATTTGGACAGTGAGGGATGTGTGAAGGTGTCAGGTGTGGGAAGACGTTGCAATGACAGGATGGGGTTGCCTTGAAATCAAACAGGTATCTTCAGACACATTTGTGCCTTCTGTCCTATTGGCTGTCATTTGGATATAAGAGGCAAGGAGTCCAGCACATGACGTGTGCATAGTGTGTCTCTTACCTGGCATGCTGTTCAGTCAGTTGCCAGAGGAAGCTACAGGCTTGCAGGCAGAAGAAATGTCCTGGACTGGGAAAAGGAAGTATTAGACTCTTGGCATAAATGGAGACCAGGCAGAGAAATATCATCAATAAAGTTATGCCAAGTGCTAATTATGAGATACTAGGAATTAGACAGGCTCCCTGGTATGCAGACAGGTAGGGAAAGAGTCCATGGCTGGCTAGTAAAAGTGGAAAATTTCCAAGATAGTCAACTTCTTCCTTGCCTTGCCTACTTGAGACAAACGTCTGGTTGCTTAAAACAAAGGCCTTGTTGGCTTTTGTCCCCCACCAGCAGGATCCCACCGATGGGCTGCCTCAGCAAGTTCGAGGACAGAACAGGACATCTTACATAGCAGTTGACAACCAATCAGCCAGCCTATCTATCTTTTTTCAAACTGATCTATCCTAAATCAAGGGAGGAAAATTCTTCAGAGACTTTAAAACCCCAGCTCTCAAGAAGAAACTGGGTTTTTCTATTTTCTGATTCGCCCACTTTCATTTGCATGTGGTCATTTTCCCGTGTGCTTGTTATGAGTGTTTCCTCACCCCAATACATGTTTTTCTTCAGTTGCTGATTCCTTGGCGATTTCTCTGCGGCAACCAGCTGTGAGGTTGTTCTTGACTCTTAATTCTTTAACTGGCAGAGAAAACAAATCCAAAATCAAGATCCCTAGACTGTATCAATTATGTCAGTCAGAGGCGGGGGCTGGCTGCTCTAGAGACAGGGTATTAACAGCCTTGCCCAATGGGAAGAAAGAAGGCAACCCTGGCACAGGAGCAGACCTAAATAGTCCTCAGTCACCCAGAGCCCAGGCCCCTTCCCTTCTTTCTCAGCAGGGTGCAAGCTTTGATGGCCAACTCCTGGGGCCGGATATACAGTAGTCCCAATGACTACTGAGCAGAACTCTGCCTCAGTGGCATTGTTTCTTAGAGTGTGGTAACCCGGACATGCTCTTGTTTCTCAGCCCTCCTTCCTGCCTCAGCTGCAATTAGACCCAGGTCTTCACGGCCTGCGGTGCCCTGGTGATATTCTTTCAGCCAGGAAATTCCTTCACTGGAAGCTGAGCTTCCATAGGACTGTGATGGCCTCATTTTTTTTTCTAGAAGATTCTTTCCTGTGCTCTTGCTAGGATGGCCTGAGAGCTTGACAGTAACCAAGGACAGGATATGGTCAGAAATCAGGTTTCAGGAATTATGCCAAAGTCCTGTGCTTAGGGGTGTGCCCTTGTTCCTAGTGTCCATTGGGGACCATAGACCTTCTAGTTTGGTCTTTTGTGAGATTCTCTAACTGGATCTGGGCTTTTAATACTAGTCTCCTTGGCCCCAGGTTCACTAGTAAGTTACCAACCAGCTCTACAGAATTTCATGGAAATTTCCAGCTCCTGAGATCAAACCTAAAGCACTGCAGACTCATTGCAAGACATTTCAATTCTGCATTGAACAGAATTTTTAAATAAACAGCCAGAGGTTATGTAAATTGCCACTCACTGCAGCTCTCTGACCTACAGCTTCAGAGGGGTTGGGGTAGGCACATTTCCGGACATAAACCCTAGGGCTCCTTAGAGCATTGAACCTGCACCGTTCTGGAGGGAAAGGCATGCCTAATTACGTGTCTGCAGGCAGATGGGGCTGGAAACCACCTTTGCTCCTTCACCTGTGAACAGAAAGCCTTGCCTTTGCATTTTAGCATCTCTTAATTCTGCTGATGCTTCACAGTGCACAATCTCCATGGTTTTGCATGCATGTGTTCCTGGGACTTCGGATTCCCAAATCCCATCCTCTTTTCTCGATTGCTCTAGCCTCAGCAAGTTCGTTCTGTTTGGGCTTGGCTACCAGGGGCTCCAGCAGCACCCACACAGGTGTCACAGGGAGAAGTGGAGCCTTAGCATAACCAGATAGAAAGAAGAGAGGGAGAGAACAGAATAATATGTTTCAAAGTAAAAAAGAACACTGCCTTCCACCAAGCTCCCTCTCTACATCTCTCAACCTGGAGTTACTCAGCTTGCTTAGTGATCAGCAGAATGTCCGAGAAAGGCTGGCAACAGCCCATAGCGTGAGCGGCTAAACAGGATGCAGATCAAAGCAAGGCGCCTTTTAGCAGGTCCCAGTGTTGGAATGTTTCTTCCCCATCCGCTCTGTTCACATTTTCACACCATTTTCAGCATCAAAGTGAAGCAAACCAAGATAGATGTCTTCATGTGCTTTCTGTTGTTGAGCACAACCAGAGCCTGGGTAATTCACAGAGGAAAGACGGGTACTTAGCTCACAGATGTGGAGGCTTCCAGACTAGGGTCAGTGGCTGCATCTGGTAGATGACCTTGGGCTTGGCTGAGGCGTTGTGGAAAGGGCAAGGGCACACAGGCACTTGAGGAAGAAGGACAATGTTCAGGGTTGATGTCCTGAAAGGAAGTTCCTATCTCTCTTAGTGATAAGGTCACTAAGTAATAAAACACAAAGGTCTCTCTTAGGGACCTTATCACTAGGTGATTGACTTATCACTTGGCTCTACCCCTCAACACCGCCAAGTGGCAATCAACTGTCAATATGACATTTGGAGAGGACAAACCACACTCAAACGGTGGCAACAGAAAGAAAAGGAAAAAAACCCAACAAAACAAAATAACAACAACCCAAAACACCGGTGTATTCGGTAGGTCGGAGGGGAAATAGATCCCAACGCTGAGGAGCACCTTTCCGTAGGCTCACATCCAGCTAATGCAGCTTTTGTAGTGAGGACAGGCAGAGCAAACTGCTAGTATTAGAGACAACTCTGGTCTTGAATGATGACCTTTGGGGACCATCCTCAGTGTTCAGTGTAAGGAGAGCAGGCTCAAGGACTTTTGTATTTTGTAGCAACCGGAATCAGAAGCCTGGAGGCTATCCAAAGTGCCGGGCAAGGCCAGGGAGAGTCTGCAAGAATAAATCCAAACAACTGAAGTTGAAATGGGTGGAAAATATAATTTGTAAAATAATGTTAAACATTTGTTTTTAAAGAATGCTAGGAGGGCCTGGATAACCACCCTAAACACTTGGAATTTCTGATTTGAACAATTTCTTCCCTTCTAGCAGACTGGAAGTCTCTCAAACATTGCAGCATGTCAGATTCTGCAGCAGAAAGACTTGCTGTGTCTAATCTGAGGTTGCCCTCTGGATACACTCACAGTAAACACTGAATAAAGACACTGTGCATGAATTATGAGCTAATACATTCGATTTTCGGTTTTGGTAGACACGAGATTTGTTCATACTTATGATGAGTACAATGATATTTTTACTTCTGGGTAAATGCATAGTGACCAACTCAGAGTAGTGCCAACATCCATGGTTCCATTACGAAGCATACATTCAGAATCTTCTAACCACTATAAGCTGTATTGTTGTTAACCATCTTTACCTGGCAGAGCCTAGAGTACCAGACTTTGCCAGTCCTGTATCTGAAACCCTCCAGATACTCTCCCAGCATCCCTCTCTAGCCCTTGTCTCACTCTATCCTCAGTCTCACCTTGCTTCCACCTCTTCTGGTGTTCTCACAGGAATCATTCTCCCCAGGCCAGTGGCCAAGAGCAGGCCATTCTCCACGGATCTCCCTTGATAAAAAGATACGCCAGGAATGATCACCAGCTCTGCTCTACCCTGATTCCCTCACATCCCTAGCCCACGCTTCATCTCTAGTTGATAGAGATGCCAGATGAGCGCTCACCAGCAGGACGTTGTCCTTCTTCCCACACCGGTAGCTCTTCAGGCCCGGCAGCCATCTGAGGAGACCTAACTCTTCTATGGGCTTGTTGCCCTAAGTCTTCCTCCATCTCCCAATCACATCCAAATGCATCTTCTTTCTCCTTGGCCAAAGCCTCCCTTATATGTTAGGTGTTTACAGAATGGGGCCTTACTTTGAGGTTGCCCATAAGCCTGTGGATTTCCCCGTGGTCAAATTATAGTAATGTAAATAATGTGGCAAGCCAATATTTCTCTGAAATCTTTCATATAGATACATTTGCAAAGAAAATGTTGCATTAGCACAAACCATAATATCCACAGCATTTAATATAAGTAATAAATTTTAAACAGTTTAATATAAAATACCACAACCTCCCAAACAACACACCATAGCCCTGAATAAAATGGAATATAGTACGGCTGGAGAGATGACTCAGCAGTTAACAGCACTGGCTGCTCTTCCAGAGGTCTTGAGTTCAATTCCCAGCAGCTACATGGTGGTTCATAAGTATCTATAATGTGAACTGCTATCCTCTTCTGGTATACAGGTGTACTCATATACATAAAACTAAATAAATCTTTAAAAATGGAATATACCATTTTAACAAGACATGTCTAAAAACCTCTGGTGAAAGGCTCTGTTCATGAGTCTTTTGCTTGACACTTACCAAGAAACACATGGAGAAGAGTGTAGTCCCTAAGCTATGTGCCATGGTGTATGTGAAGGAACGAGGGAAAACCGTACAAAGGTTAGAAAATCAAACTGAGATGGAAATGGTCCTCATGGACATCAGCTCTCTCCCAGGAAGACTAGACCAGCACTCCCCACTGGGATGTCCTGTTGGGATAGTGAATGCAGGCTCTATATGTTGTCAGGTTTCTACACTATAACTAAATATTTGAAGAGATTAATACATGGAGAGGAAAGATTTGTTTTAATTCACTTTTAACATTTTTGATGATTTATTTTTATTTTATGTGCATTGGTGTTTTAGCTGCATGAGTGCCTATTGGATCCCCTGGAACTGAGTTACAGACAGTTGTGAGCTGCCATGTGGTTGCTGGGAATTGAACCTGGGTCCTTTGGAAGTACTGTCAGTCCTTTTAATGGCTGAGTCATTTCTTCAGCCCTTAATATGCAGGTTTTTGAGGTTCCAGCCTATGATTGCTTAATGCGGCTGAGGGCAGAAAAAGAGCAAAGGAAGGGACACCAGGGGCCCAAAGTCTGCTCCAAGGCCACTCCTCTAATGGTCTTCCCATCAGGCCCTACCTTCCAAAGTCCCTGCCTCCCAAAAGTGCCACCTTGGGTATCAAACCTTTAGCATATGAATGTCTGGGGTCTACTTCAGGTCCAAAGTGACTACAGAAATCAGCCTCACGAGTGGGGGCCTGAGTATGGTAACCTCAGTGCTCAGCTTGGCGGAAAATCATTGATGTAGAGCAATAGCAGCACCTGGGCTTGAGGGAGACTCAGAGCTTCTCCAATGGCCTCTTAACATATGGCTTATCCGCATCTCAAAGCCTCTGATTCAGCAGGAGAGGGTGGGACCTCAGCAACACACATTCCTAATGGGTTCCAGGAGACACAGTGTTGAATGGTAAGAGCCTTGTTGAAAGGTGTAGGGCTTTGTGCTGGTGGCGGTCCTGAGGTCCTGAGGCAAAGAAAGAGACTGTGAGGTGTTCAGCGTCTGGGGCACTGAGGTGGATCTCGGCTGCACCTTCAGAAGAGCGAGCTCTCCGGTTTGGGGTTTTGTTTTCTACGTTATTTCAGACCTTCAGTCAAGCTTTCAAATAGTGAATGGAAACTTCTAGAAATAATTCGTAAGTTCCCACTGAGTGCCATTCTGAGGTGCTTGAAAGCTCTTGTCTCTGCTCCATCCCATGCAGGATATGAGCTAGCCCTCTGTCCAGTAATCACTTACTAGCAACCTTAGTCACCAGACCCACTGGAAATGTTTCAGATTTAGTGTGCAAGCAGCCTTTTTCAGACAGAAGCAAGTGTCAGTATCTGAGATGACTCTCTTTGTCAGAGTATGGAAAAGTATTGCCGCTCTGGCTCTGATTACCTGTAACCTGACCCAGGAGTGACAAGATCCCAGAATCAGTCAGCCTTTGGCTCAGCTGTACACAGCTGTAGCCTTTGTCTCTCTCTCTTCATGGTCCCACCCTGAGAGTGGGTCATGTAACTCTCTTCCCTTACACGTGTTCAGCCGGCAAACCTACTGGCTGGCCTCCTGAGATGGTGGATAGTTACCCAGGCCTCTCTACTATGCATCTTGTCTTGGGTCCTCTGACTTGCCCACCTGCCCTGGGGGAGTATTACACAAGATGGAAGAGTTGCCTTCAGACAGTTTCTTTGGTCTGCAGTGTTTCCTTGACAGATACCTCTCTCTCTCTCTCTCTCTCTCTCTGATGTGCGTGTGGGTCTGTTTTTGTGTGTGTGCATGTGTCTGTCTGTGTGTCTGTATGCGTCTATGTGTGTCTCTCTCTGCATCTGTGTCTGTCTGTCTCCTCTCTCTCTCTCTGAGTGTGTGTGTCTGTCTCTGTGTTCTTTCTCTCCTTTCTTTCTTCCCTCTTTCTGTGTTTGTGTGTCTGTGTGCGTGTGTGTGTCTGTCTCTGTGTCTCTGTGTCTGTCTCTGTCTGTCTGTCTCTCTCTCTCTTTGTGTGAGTGTGTGTGTGTCTGTCTCTGTGTCCTTTCTCTCCTTTCTTTCTCTGGTCTGTCTCTGTCTGTCCGTCTGTCTCTCTCTCTCTCTCTCTCTCTCTATCTGTGTGTGTGTGTGTGTGTGTGTGTGTGTGTATGTGTATATGAAGGTGTCAGCAGAGGTCAGAGCAGTGTTAGACCCCCTGCAGCTGGGTCACAGGCAGTTGTGAACCTTCTTGAGCCTACTCTTCTCATTCCCTGCCTTAGGGATAAAGAAGCTAAGCCTCAATGTCACAGTGCTCACTGCAAGTGGCAGCATGTGCAGCCGCTTCTGTGTGATGGAAATTCTAGCTGGTTCTCTGTGTTTTCAAGAGTCTCCAGGAACAGAGCAGCAGGGAGATTGTTGTGGATGCAAAGAGCACCAGCTGCTTCCAGAGAGATGAGGGCCATGGCTCCCCACAGGGGAGCATGAGAGACAGACAGGTCATGAGGGGTCCCATACCATACACTTCTACAAGGATGGGCTCTGACTAGATTCTTTGTAGGTAGGGAGCTGACAGAAGGGGAGGCCTCAGGTATTCTAGATTGTGCCTTCAAGGCTTCCCTGGGTTTTGCAAGTTCTGTGTATGTATAGTTCACACTGGGGAAGCTACACATCCATCCCAGCTCCTCTTCGCCTGGTCCCTGTAGTGCACCCTGCCTTGCCATTTCTCTCTCAAGTTCACTTTTCTTCCCAGTGTTTCTAGTCTCTTTTCCTTGCCTCTCCCCCTTCTTCCCGCCTCTCTCTGTCTTTCCCTCTGGAGCATGGTGATTGGGTAGAGAAGATGCAGAACTCATTTTCATACCCCAGAGCTGTGGTGGAATGTTTTGGGGAGAGAGGCCCAGAGGGCTTAGCACTTATCAAAGACACATCAGCATCTGGGTGGTGAACTTCCTGTTTAGACAGCACTTCTCTTCCCCAGAGGCTCAGCTGAAACTGGCCAGCTGTGGCTTGGGCAAGCCGCCTGGCTCCAGAACTTACATGGAGACCCCATCTCTTACCTTCAGCTCTTTGAAATCCTAGTGCCAATGTCTCTCTTTTCTGCACAATTATCCCCCGTGTTGTTCTGAGAGGAGGTTCTAGGCCACCGCCACCATGTTCTCATTCCTGGAGCATGGCATCATTTTCCCTGCTGGTCTGCAGAGTGGAGTGGTTGACTACGATCCTCTCAGAGACAGGACCTCTTAGATCTAATCTGTGACAGCATCTATTCAGTTCCTGCAAATGTACTAATCCTTACCAGGTTCTCCATATTTCTCCAGGGTCCATGTGATACAGTCTGGAAAAGCCAAACACCTTTGACTATTTATGTATACCCTTATGATGTTCCCAGGCTGATGGGATAGTGGGTAAGAATACAAACTGACAAGAAACTATGACATAATAGTCTGTGGTATGGGGCAAGTAGGAAGGAGCAGGGCAGGTCTAAAAGCTGGACATGATCTGCACAGGGAGTGTAGGGGTCTCTTGAAGGGGTGGGTGTTAGAGGGCCTCGGTGTGCTGAGGAACACTGTAAGAGGCAAGGATTACTAGACCTGTGGGCTCCTGAAGGGAGCTTGGGTTTTATTCTTCTCATCAAGAAGAGAATGGCTGAATTAATGCTCAGTAATCAATTAGGCTGGCAGAAACTTTTGGCTGCCTAGTAAGGGTCTAGACCCATAAAAGACCCTGTCATATGATAAACAACGTGTAGCTGGATGACCATGGACTGTGCCCCAAGATGTCTGGGTTGTCACACACATGAGGGAGATCCTTGTCCTTCCCAGCAACAGGGCTGTCTATGAGCAGAAAGCGAAAGTGGCAGTCTGTCTGGCAGAGCCGGGAAAATGGCAAGAGCCATGAAAGAGGCACAGCTGTTTGGCACGGTACAGTAAAGCAGAGCCCAATGCTGCTTGCCACTGTGTTCTCTTCTACGTTGGGTTTCTGATCTCTACGTGTTGCATTGTGGAGGACTTCTTACATTATGGTTCATTATGTCTTTCCCCCAGGAAATTATTTTTTCTTAAGAAAGTAACCTTATCTAGTCTTACTTGGGAGTCTTCCTTGCCATGGAGATTGTGGAAAACACAAAAAAAGTTGGTTAGCCCAGAGCTCTCTTGGCACACCTGCCCCGAAGTCAACTCAGAAACAAGAAACAAGAGATTTTGCAACAGATCAGATTATAGGCTTCCTCCTATGTGTAGTCCACAGGACACTACCACCAGAAAATTAAAACTTAGTAACAAAGTTAGTTTGCCTAAAATAACCTTTGATAATACATAGAGATGTAAAATTAATATAAAAGTATAAGAATTTGCCAATCATAGGGGGAGGGGCTCACATTAAGTTACAGTGAAGTCGTTTAGCTAAAAAACAAAAAGAAAACAAATCAGCCTGCAGCCTGGGAGAGCGCTCAGACTTTAGGCTAACTCCCATGCTGTACTTCGATCACTGTGGTTGGGAACTCACCGAGACTGGCTCAGATAGTTTTCTATTTAATGTTTAATTTTCCTGAAGAGTAGAATGTCATATGTCATAAATCCTCACATAGTCTAAAATGATTTGAGATTGATAATAACTATTCTCTCTGTACTTGTAACACTTGCCTGGGACAAAAATGATACGATCTGTATTTCTTTTGGAATCGTAAGTTTGCCTCCTTTGTGAAATCTGTGTAAATAAACATTCTGGTTGCTAGTCAGCCAGAGATGCAAGTTTCACCAGCCACGGACTCTGACACGTTCATCCGTTACTCCCCTTTCTTTATCTCCTCTGCTGGCATCTGTCTGACTGCTGGGCCTGGCTCCCAGCCACTGGTGCCCCAACAGGGACCCTGCAGAGGTAAGTCCAGTAGACTGCTGGTCCCCAGCAGTAGTCTATGTGAACTGGGTGGAATGGACAAGAAAGCGACTTCTGCCTTTCTGTCTGGAGGCATGCATGTTTCAGTTTGCCTCTTTAACTTCATACCCAGTGACTCCATGATTGCTGGCATCAGACGTGCTCCACTGACCCACAGAGAGTGGATCTCTCAACATCTGGGCACAGAGTGGTTGTATGAAATGAGATGGACAGCAAGGATTGGGCACCATCATAGGGGAACTGTGTCCATGTCAGCCATCGGGGTGACTCAGTTTGACTTCCATTCATGAAAATACCTGTCCTGAGCAACAGTCCCTTCTTAAAGTGAGTTAGTCTGTGACTCAGGGACCCACCATAAGATGTTTGCCCCCACCTAATTGCTCAGGCTGGCAGGCAGCATTCTGGGGAACTTATCAGAGTCATCATTCTTCCTTAGAGGCAAAGCACACACAGTCTATTGTGAATGGTGGCAGATGGAAGGCTGATACTTATAAAGAGGATAAAAGCTCTTTGCCATCCAGCTGGGAGTCAACTGGGACCTAGGGCTCTCAGCGGAGGACGAACAGAAAAGGGTCTGAAAGAAACCAGAGGTTGGACCTGGAGCCCAGAGTGAGCTGAGCTTGAGCTCCCCTTGCAGAGTGATGAATGCTGTTTTTGCTCATTGACTTTTACACTATTTACCCCGACAATCAAAGCATCACAGAAGTGTGATTTGAAATGCTGACATTGCAGAAAAACAAGAGCTAAAAGTGAGACCACCCAATGTTTCTGTCTGGGCCCCTACAGAAAACAGAGGGCACACTGGTCAAGATCAGCTCAGAACAGCTAGTTATAACACTACCAACAAAGGTAGAGCAGGCACAGGGAAGGATGCGGTGGTCCAGGGTGTGCTGGATACAGGGCATTCACTCTAGCTGAAAAGTGTGGACCTCCTGGCCTGAAGACACCAGAGAATAAACTCAGCTAACTCCCCGTGTCTCTCCAAAACTGTGAGTGGAGCAGACTGCAGTGGTTGTTGGAAAGGCCCCAGAGCCAGCATCTTCTGAGAACAGGTTGGCTCTGGAGAGAGAGCATCTCTGTACTCCAGTGGGTCCTGTATTGACAGCCTTCTCTCTCTCTCGCACCTCCCCGAGGACTGGTCCTCAGGTCACACACCAACCCTGGATTCCTCTCTGCTAAACTCCCTGCATCTTCTTGGCAGCACTCACACTCTGTGGTCCTCTGAACAGAATGGAGGCTTTGCTTCACTCACAGGAGGAACAGAAACAGAGGTTAATGGGGCATAAAAAAAAGTCGGGAAGTGGGTGAGGACACTGGCTGGACTCATGGGCTGCTGAGATATGGAAGGGATGATGGGCTGCAGTGCTCTGCAGGCTTCAGGGTGTGAGCCCTACACTAGATTCTGGAAATCTTCCCAAAGGCTTCCTGGCTAAACACACACACACACACACACACGCACACGCACACGCACACGCACACGCATGCGCACGCACGCACACACACGCACACACGCACGCACGCACAATTATTCACATACATATGCATACACATACACAACACAATGGCACAGTGACTCTCCTGATATACTTGCTGAGCCTTTATCTTTCAAGCTGGGCTAAGTGCCACACTGCAAGGAGATGTGACCTTTGAGTACAGGGAGGCAGGATGGAAAGCTTCCTCCCCCATGATCTTCTGGAGAAGGTGGCTGGGAAGGCGGGCTGACCTTCTCATTTCTCAGAAACCTGTTTCCCCAGCTGCTGACACTCTGGCTCTGAGTCTTCTTCACAGATGTTCTTCCCATCTAGAAATCCACTGGTCCCTCTGGGGAGTGTTTTGCTGCCTCACTGGTGCTGGAAGTGGTGAGCATGGAAGACATCAGTCCTGCTTGGTATCTGGACTCTGACTGATGCCAACTATGGCTGATGAACAGCTGATTCAAAATCAGTAGGTGACAGGAACAGAGGCCACACCCACTTAAGCATAAAGCTGTGTTTAGCTTGAAGAAAAAATAAGAATATTAGTGACTAGTGATCAGGCAAGAAATATGTAGGCTAAGGTAGGAGAGGTGACATAAGTCCCTTGAGACTGTCGCTTCAACTCTTGTCAATTGGTACAATCTAGCCTTGGACAGAAGGCATAAACTGTCCCTCCAAGGGCGTCTCATATAGCCAAGGAGCAGAATGAAAGGTTTAGCCTCACACTCCCAGGTCCTCTGGCCTCTTTCCCTCTTCTCCATGTTGCTACTCTTGCTCGGTGCTCATCCACTGCAGGTGTAGCATGGCTGCCCTCAAAAGCCCTCCCTTGTCCCCATATCTACTTCCAAACTCAGTGTCCTAATTCATATTGCTACCATCAGTCTCATAACCCACAGATAGCACAAACTTACCAAAATCTGGCTTGAGGATAGAGGTGTAGAAGACTAGAGAAGACAGGAAAAAAGAAAGAAGTGGGGGAAAAATGCTTTGAAGAAATAATTTTTTAGTTTTCAGTATGCCCCAGCTCTTCCTAGGTCACACTGTGCTTAGTATGCAGAAGGGGCTCAGTAACTGTTCACTGTGCATGTCTTAGTGGAAAGTCTTCTCACTCTTCCAGAATCACTCATTATGAAAGTCAGCTGATTCCTCCCTGTCTCCCTCCTTTCTCTTTCCAGTGCCCTAACTCAGATCCCTGCCATCTTCAGGCAACGTCATGATGGTGCGGACAGTCCCTGACCAGTGGCTCCTTTTGGGATTTTGTGAGAATGCAAAAGCAGTAAAGCTGGAGTAGAAAGCATCCTGAATTTGAATTTTTCTAGGCTCCTGTTCTGTGGCATGTCACTCTCTGGTGATATGTCTTCCCTGCTGGGCTGGGAAGTCAATATACTTCCTTCTGGGCCTCCAGGGGAACAGCCCAGACACAGAGGACTACCTGAGGGTGTGTGGGAGTTTGGGGGAAACTGAATGCATTCCAACGCTTATTTTTCATCTTACAGTGTGTTAATCAGGAAACAGCCCATAATAAACCAGGGAGCAGCTACATCTTAACACGCCTGTGTCTCCCCTTCAACCGGCTCCTGCAATCCACCTTTGCTAGTTAGTCATCCCATGCCAAGTTTATTATTATTTGACATAGAAATTAGTAAATGTGTCAACTGTGTCCTGGGCTCTGAGCTGAAGCTCGTCAGAGTATGTAGTCTTCAATAGCACTGTGGCAGAGCCGTTACCATATCCCAAAGCACTGGAGAGAAAGCAGAGCTCCCAGGCCGAACAGAAGGCAGGGTTCCTTCACTGCCTCTGTGACTGAGCTGATCAGTGTGTGGCTATCTTGGGCACTGTATTGTATGTCTTTTTAATTTTCTCTCTGTTATGTTACTTTTCTATCTTAAAAAAAAAAAAAAAAGTCTTCTTTGGCAAGGGAGTCCCTGTCCTGGAACTAGAAAATTCTGTTAAATGGCCAGGAGCATGTTTGACTTGCAAGTGAATCAGTCAGAACCTGGAATAGTTTGGATCTAGATTTTCCTCTGAGAGTCTCCTACTACATATTTAGTCCTGCCATGGTGCTATGACGATTATGAATTATTCAAGAAGGGGTTGTGGGTGTTCTAGGCTGTTAGCTCTTTCAGTCATGGGGGAATACCCTTGAATAAGATTTAGGATTCTAACCCCCTCCTCAATGATTTCTGCTTCCTGGCCATGAGACCAGTGATTCTCACGCACCTCTGAGATCCCCTGCCCATGTGTGCTTACACACTGCCGCTCCGAAACAATGCTGAGCAATCACGGACTAAAATCTTTAATACCAGGATTTAAAAGAAGTCTTTCCTTATCAGAGAGAAAGCTGATTAATTCATTATGGAAACACAAAGCTGATTCACACAGAATCTCCCTCCTCTCTCTGCCCACCCCACCACTATAGGCAATATTCACCTAATTTAATTATCTAAGGGTCGGTTTTATTTGCTCTACCCCTTGTCTTCAATGAAAGTTATTTCTGATTCTCATTCCAAAGTGGACAGTATTGGTGAATAAAGACACTGTGAGATAATTAATCTTGGAGGCAAAAGCCACTTCCATGAGTGTCCTCATGACAGAGGTCCACACCAACATATAGGCCTCTTCCACCATGTGAAGAGATAGAGAAGGTGTGGCCAACGAGCCAGCTTCCTTGACTTTGGGCTTTCCAGACTCTATAGTTGTTAGAAATAAAGTTTCACTTTAGAAGCCACCCAGTTTGTGGTATTTTGTTTTGCTTTCTGAAGACAGCAAAAACAGCAAAATCTCAGAGGTAACCAGGCAACCAGACACTTACCCCTGGCCCAAAGCCCACACATCATTCCAACTGCTCATGTAACCCTGCCTCGCTTCTGCCCCCAGAAACTGCACCAAAGCCTGTGACCAGTACTACCCTGGCTTCTGACTCGCATGTGGCCCTGGGCAATGTGCTCTCATCTCCTGTTTCTAGAATCTGTGAGTTGAACAGACAGTTTTCTTGTGTTTTCCTCTGTCTATCTTTGCCACTGCTTGAATGACCACATCATAAAGTAATTGAAGACAGGCTCCCAGTTCTCATTCAAGCATTTGTAGCTGTCCCCAAAGCCTAAAGCATAATTTCGAGAGGCCCTTTCCTTGGACATTCTGACACTTGTGGATCTGTCCCAGCCTTCTCCCTGGTGGGCCCTTAGCGCCCAGCTGGCCTCCTCTGGCTCTGACTCATGCTTGCCTTGCTGTTTCCTACAAGAAAGGCCATTTCCAGACAGTTCATATTGCACCCCTTGTCTAGGCTTAGGGTCATATGATGCTTGAAACATCCATTTGAAAACAAATATTAGTTTGCCCTACTGTGTGCTCAGCACTCGGCTTTCTTCTTCTGGCCAAAGCCTCCTGGGAAGGCACACCTCAGCAGTGCCCAGCTGAGAGAAGGTGGACACTTCACTCCTGTGACCCCTGCCTCTTCCTGCGATATCCTCACCTGAGTCTCATGAGTAACGAAGTTTCCCCCTGAGCCAAAGAGTTCAAAGAGGTCATTTCCCCTCTTCCTCTCTAGGGAGGGGATCAGTGTGGGACAGAGGAAGCTGCCCACTTCATAGCATTCAGAAAGCAAGAGAGAGAAATGAGGGATCCAATGTCCCATCCAAAGGTCTGTCCCTAATGACCTAACTTCTTTCTCCCACTAGTTCTCTCCTCTTCAAAGTTCTGCCATCTCCTGATAGTGTCCTGGGGTGATGGGCTAATCCTGTGGTATATTTCCCAAGACCTTAGACAACACTTTTAGCTTATCATCTTTCCCCCCTGACGAGAGTGGGAAAGCCCCCATTCAAGAAAGACAATCTCTAAACCTATGGCAAATGAAATATCTCATCTCTGAAAACACAGGGACAAATAGAAGATCAGTACAAACAGGCCCTGCTAAGCCCTCACATTCTGTTACCATTATATAAAATGGTTTGTCCCCAGTTATACTTGTCTATGGCCAGACTCTCCATTAAAAGTGAACAGGTCTTAAAGCTCATAAACAATATGAAATTAAATTTGTATATTCTCTTTTAAGTTGGCCTTTTATAGGACCCTCAGCCTAGCAAAAAGCGAGAAAGGGAATCTGTCCTCCTCTACTTAATGATGGTGGCTTAGGCAGGGCTTCTATTCCTGCACAAGCATCAGGACCAAGAAGCAAGCTGGGGAGGAAAGGGTTTATTGAGCTTACACTTCCACATTGCTGTTCATCACCAAAGGAAGTCAGGACTGGAACTCAAGCAGGTCAGGAAGCAGGAGCTGATGCAGAGGCCATGGAGGGATGTAACTTACTGGCTTGCTTTCCCTGGCTTGCTCAGCTTGCTCTCTTATAGAGACTACCAGCCCACAGATGGTACCACTCACAAGGGGCCCTCCACCTTTGATCACTAATTGAAAAAATGCCTTACAGTTGGATCTCATGGAGGCATTTCCTCACCTGAAGCTCCTTTCTCTGTGATAACTCCAGCTTGTGTCAAGTTGACACAAAACCAGCCAGTACAGAGGGTCATGAGGAACAGAGAGGAGCTTGGCCCAGTTGAGAGGCTGGGTATGTCCTAGTGAGTCCAGAGCATGGGTCCATGCATGGCTAGTGACCTACTGCTCCTTAGCCCCATTTGCCCTCAGGGTCAGGGAGGAACCCTGTCCTGTGACTGGGACACTTCCATTTCAGATTCATGGTCTGTGGCTGTGGGAGGGCAAAGGCTGTGCCCAAGCAGACCTAGCCACTACCCACACATTCTAAGTACCAACCGTAGCTACTTATAACCCAAGTGACCTCACCAGCCTTCAAGGGCATCTCAGGGCTAGCATGCCTATAGCCTTCGAGTTTCATCTAGTCCATCATTCCTGATTCTTCCAGCTAAATGGAAGACAAATTATGCCCTGTGGAAATGACAGAACACTGTGCCTTCTGCATTTTGTCTTCCAGAGTAATATGTTAGAGGCACACTCTACTTCTAAGGCCAATTTCCTAATAAAGACCTTCTGAATTGGGGAATTTTAAAGAGAAGACCGTGTGAGAGCGCAGACCTGCTCTGGATCACATACACTACCCAGAACAACACCTTTCAGGGGTGCCTTGCCTAGAGACATTTTAGAAAGCAACAAGTTTGACCTGAGTTTTCCCATTTTAAGTCTAAGTATTAAGATAGAATGTCTGCACATCTTGTTTATACAAGCAAGTGCCCAACATTTTTTAGAATATCAGAAGACACAAATAAATCAATAATACATCTGTGCTAACAAATGATAACATTTGTGAATGTATCAAATGATATTAGAAACAGCAGACACACTAGTCTGTCAGTTACTTCAGATGGGAACACCCACACCTGGGACCATATGAGAAAGAGCACCAGGCTGAGATGTGACAAATCTGCTGACCTGTCACTGGTCACAAGCGTCATAGAGGAAAATTACCAAAGTGAAAGCTATCTGTCTGCTCTGGACCTCTGACTAGAGTGAGATTTCTCCTGCCTGTGACACACAGCCTACTTGAAACTGACACTTTAAAACAGCCGGCCATGGGGACTTGCATCTTTCTGTGCCGTGAGCTGCCCTGTGCCTACAAGTTTATGAGGTTTCTTATCTGGGACCCAATAGAGGCTTTCCTTGGCTCTTATCAACTTAGTGCCTTTCAGAACTCTTCAGATCCCTTAACCCTTCCTTACCCTCTGTGTGTGTGTGTGTGTGTGTGTGTGTGTGTGTGTGTGTGCGTGCGCACACACACACACACACACAACTGTGTGAATTATAAAAGGGTGGTCTGAGAGTTAATAATAATTAAGGCTGGGATAAAAGGACACTTGTGTGTAAGTGGCCTTGAGTACCCAGTGAAATAATGCATGTAGTAGTGAAATGTTAATCAAATGCGGACACTGTAGTGAAGTACAAACAGGCCCATCTGTTTCTGACATAGCTTGCTCATGACAGCATGGATGGAATTAGAATCCCCTGAAATCAGGATGTAAAGAACCAGTTTTCCCAAGCCTGCCCTCCTTTCAACAAATGTGGTTCTGGCTCCCATGTCAGGCTGCAGACTAGAAGACAAAGAGCCCGCCTCTCTCTTTCCCCCTTCCAGAAATGCATCTCCTTCCCATGCAACCTCATCACTCACGTGTGTTCCCAGGGCCTGTCATGGCAAGAGACTCCAGGCCAGTTCAAAGCTAGTCCACAGAATTCCTAAGAGAGGGCTGGAGGTGTTTCTTGGTGGCAGAGCCAGAGGTTGGCATGTGTGAGCTACTAAGTTCAACACAGAGCCCCAAAGTCAAACTCATGGGAGTCTCTGAAGAAAAGAAGTATGAACTTTGGTAATTATGACATTTTTTAATTTTTCTCTTAAAGAATGTATCGGTGTGTATCCTAAACTGAATTATTTATCATAAAAGAAGCCCCGCACCTCCTTCATTATTGGATTTCTTTGTAAGCTCAAGCTGATGCGTCCTGCGGACAGAGATTGCTGAGAATACAGAGACATGAGAAAGGAAGGAAATGGATCAAAGAAGCTAAGTAACAAGGAGGGCCCAAGGGAGGGTGCTTGGATCTCACTCAGGAGGGGAAATAAAATAGAGATTAGAAGTGCGTGGAAAGAGGGAACTGGGTGGGAGAGGCAGGAGGGAGGAATGGGGGTGGGGATCAGGGGTGTGTGGAGGGGTGAGAGGGCTGGGAGAGAGAAGAGAAATTGGTAAGGGGACATCTCTGCACAAGCCAGAGACGTGGGACAGGGGAGACTCTTGGAAGGATATGGGAGTGACCCTAGCTGAGACATCTAGTGGGGGAGGGATATGGAGCCTGAAGTGGCCATCTCCTGTAGCCCGGCAGGACTTCCAGTGGAGGGAGGGGGACATCAACCCACCCACAAAACCTTCAACCCAAAATTTGCCCTATCTATAAGATGTGCAGGGATAAAGATGGAGCAGAGACTGAGGGAAGGGCCAAGCCATGACCGCCCAACCTGAGGACCACCCTACGGGAGAGAGCCCGCCCCTGACACTACTAATGATGCTCTGCTCTGCTTGCAGACAGGAGCCAAGAATAGCTGCCATCTGAAAGGCTTCCTCCAACAGCTGATGGAAATAGATGCAGAGACCCACAGCCAAACATTAGGCGGAGCTTGGGGAGTCTTGTGGAAGAGTTGGGGGAAGGATTGAGGAAGTCAGAGGGGGTTAAGAGCACCACAAGAAGATGCACAGAGCCAACTAAACTGGGCCCATGGGGGCTCACAGAGACTGAACTACCAACCAAAGAGCATTCATGGACTAGACTCTCTCACCCCTCCCCACACACCTGATCCCCACCCCAATTCCGCTCCCCACCCCCCTCTCACCCAGTTCCCTTTCTCCATCCATTTCTAGCGGCACACAGGTTAGGTTGTGACTTAGATGGCTCACAGCATGGCGTCCAGGCTCCAAGAAACAAGGTTTGAGATGACCTTTCATTTTCCAACTTGGCCAGGTCATGGCACCCAGATACGTGAGGAAACACACTTGACGAACAGTCTCAATACCATTCTAAATGTGAATTTTAGGTGAGATGAACTTATCAGTAGATTCTAAGCAATCAGATCTGTGTCACAAAATATTTTAGAAAAAAATATAACTTGATAGAGTTATTTTTGTTCATAGAGAACTAGAGAAGTATCTCAACGATTGAATGCTAGGTAGCATCCCATAGACTGGAGTCCAGTCCCTGTCACATGAAATTGCAGTAATTGAGCTTATAGTTTCAGAACTGTTTTAGTCTGTGGCCATTTGGACACATTGTTTCCTGGCCATTGTAAGACAGAACATAATGATGGACACGGTGGTAAAGAACAATACTGCCCATCTTCTTGTGGTGGCCACAACGGGAGAGAATGAGAAAGTACAAAGCATGTCATGAAGCCACACCCCTAGTGACCAGCTTCACTGAATTAGGGCTCACCACTGAAGTCACCTCCTGGAAAAATATCCTCGTAGCATATAAATCAATTCATGACGGGATCCATTGATGAGACTAGAGTGCTCGTGATCCAGTCGTGCCCCATGGTCCCTCCCACCTCTGAAAATGGCTGTGCTAGGTACAAAACTTTCAATGCATGAATCTTTCGGAGGGCTTTTCAGATTTAAACTGCAACACCTCCTCAATTGTTCTGACTTCTATTTGGAATTTACAAATTGCCTTTATATTTGGATTTGATCAGTGGTTCCAACTGTTCCCAAAGCTGCAGCCTACTGGAATGCTCTGGAGATCGCCACAATCATGGAAGTCAGTTCTTTAAGAATATACCCTGTACACATTTCATCCTATTAGTTCTGTTAATCTAGAGAACACCAATTAATACATAACAGTACAACAGTACTAGTCCCAAAAAGGTACATTGAAAGGCTGAAGTATTTAGGCAATTGCTGGTGCCAAACCCTAGAAATCTCTGGACGTCACTTCCTGGAGCTCGGTTAGTAACACCCATATTCTGGGAGCTGAAATGACAATGGCCATTGGACAGTAGGCCTGGACCAGGGGTAGGAGATTGTCTCAATGGCCATCAAGACAAGTGAAGAGCAGAGGGCAGGTCCACCTAGGACTCTGACTCCTCACAGCCCTACAGCGCATCTCTCCACTGGACACAAGAGCAGAAACACATCCTGGCAGAATAAAGTCATGAGGTCGACCATTATCCTGAGCTTTTGAAGAAGTCTATGGCAAGAGACTGTGGGGGTCTAAGTTTTGGGGGATAGCAGGCAACTTGGAGGAGGGAAAATAGTCCAAACCTCAATACTTTATATGTTTATTCATTCATTATCTATGTGTGTGTGTGCGCACATGTGTGTTCCACCACATGCGTGTGGAAGTCATAGGACAACATGTGGGGAGTTGGTTCTCTCCTTCCCCATGTGGACACTGGGAATAAAGCTCAGGTTGTCAGATTCGGTGGCAAGGGTTTTTACCTGCTGAGATGCATCATCGCAATTCCCCAAATCCTGTGAGTCCGGTTAGTACAGAGCTGGGGACAGGGGCAGTACGGGAGCCGCCGTGTGCCCACCGCATGCCAGACTGCACTCTATACTTCCACAGTCTCATTTAACCCCTAAAGTAAATATGCCAAACTTATCTCTGGACATCATTACAAACTCTTGGGTATAAATGGCAATAGCCTTTCCTTGTCGATTCTCTTGGTTCTGGAGCTGGCTAGACTCGACGGCAATGGCTCTCCCTGTGTGCTCATCAAGCTAGGGTTGGATGGTGCTATGGGTCTGATATGCTTTGAGTGTGTTTAATGTACTAGAAACTTGGTCCCCAGTGGCAATGTGGCGGTTAGGAATCCTTAAAGGGGAGGGGCGGTTAGGAATCCTTAAAGGGAAGGACCCAGAACAAGGCAACCATGTGGTTTTGGTTTGACCTTCGCAGCAGAGTAAGGTAGCTCTCCAGGAGTGGGTTGCTTTTCACAAGGTTGAGCTTCTACAAAGCAGCCATGCTCCGGGCTCTCTCTTTCTTTCTGTTTTGTTGTGTGTTCCCATCACCCACTCTGACCTAATGTAACCAGAAAACCTTTACTAGAGTCGTGCAGATTCTGGAGCTGTACTACTGCTTATTGTATAGATTATTGGGGATGGAGCCCTGAAATTTGAACATGAAGGGCAAATTTTCTACTGGTGAATGGAATCATCAGGCAAGTATTATACTTGCGAACCTCCAAAAATGGGAGGTAAACAACCCTCCTTTCTTAGTTAAAGCCCCACCTCAGGTATTTTGTTATAGCAACACATAGTGGAGTAAGACAAATGGTGCTGAGGGCTGAAGTTACTTTGAGCCTTAGTGTGGATGTGACATCATCTGGGTCCTCCACCTGGCTGAAATACCTGTGTGGAGTCTTCAGGTGCTGCTTGGCTCTTTCATGGAGACGGGTTGAGTATCAAGTACAAGTATCATAAGCAGTCCGCAGAAACTGCATGGCTTAACTTGACCTCACCTCTGAATTACAGTCATTTCTACTGCATGCTGTTTGTTACAGTGAGTCACGAAAGCCAGTACATTCAAAGGGAAAGGATCAAAACAACACAACAACAACAACAACAACACAGGCGGGTCTTAACACTCTAGTCAATATGAATTTTCTTCCTCACACAGAGGAGGAAACTAAGGCCGGAGGCTCCCACATTGTGGCTCACACAGCTTACAAGTTGCAGAAGTAAAAACTGAAAGCAATTGAGCTAGTGCTCAAAGTTTGTTACTGAATCACTGTGTCGACCCTGTCCATCAAAAAGAGAAGAAAGAAACTAATACGTTCTTATAAAAGCAAGGGAGGGGTGAATGAGAAAAACTGAGCGGTGGGTGGGGTCAGCACAGTGGGGAAGGGTCCAAGGATGGGTGCAGAACCTGGGAAACGTCACAAGAGGAGAACGGTCAAGGCACACACAGGATGTGTGCAATTGGGAACAGACACGTGATTCCTGAGGGCTGGGTGAGCATAAAGGACCTGGGCTGGATGAAATCTGGTTATAAAAGGGCATCAGTACCAGCCTGATGCCCTTCTTGTCTTACATCTCTGATTGAGCAGCATCAGCAGCACACACAGCTTCTTAACCTCGATCTGCACCTCTTGAATTCAAAGCAATAGAGTTGGGCTCAGCATGATGTTTTTATTAGCACTCTGATTCTGGGTGCAGATGCAGATTCAGACCTGAATTTGAGACACTCTGTTCTTGGTACTGGTGCAGATGACTACCTAGGCAGATCTGCTGACTGGTGTGCTGAGCTGTTGCAAAGAGAGAACAGACTGTGCATGCATGTTGCATGTGTGTGCATGTGCATGCTCATGTGTGTGCCAGTGCAAGTGCATGTGGAAGTATGTGCGTGTGTGCGTGTGTGTGTGTGTGTGTGTGTGTTTAAGCTTGAACAAGTGCACATGTTTATGGCTCATCTAGAGCAGGAGGAGAGGAGAAGCGGTAGGTTTGGACAGTGCTTGGTGAGGCACTGGGCACTGAGGCTTGGTCATTCAGTGAGGAGGAGTGAGAACCACCCTCACTGTCCCCTGTAAAGCTCACAACATAACATTTCTCTGAATATCGGAGCCATATTGCTCAAGATTCAGAGCATAAACAGCTCTCTGGGTCGGGTTACAGGACTGGTTTCCTGTCACGGTATCAACCTACCTACTCTGCATTTTGCCTTCGGCAAAGCATGGCTGGGTCACGCAGTTCCTCTGCTTCTGCCCTGCACCACTGACTTCCCTGAGCCACTTTTGCAGAATGTTTTAAATACTAAGATACATGACATAACCTGGAAATTGAAAACATTCTTGACACAACGCATTTGCTATTTTTTATCTCTTATTGTTACCCATCATATATTCATTCAAAAGTCGTTGTGCACCTACTAGGTACAATGCCCCTAGAACACAATCATGGTCCTGTCGTGCACCTAATAGGCACATGGACCCAAGAACGCAGTCACGGCCTGCTATCTGGGCCTCTCCTTCTTTGTTCTTCTATGAGGTAGAGAAAAGTACAAAGATTGGAGTTTAGAATTGGGTTTCAGGCATTAAGTTTATGATCCTGTAAAACCCCATTTCCAGGCACACTGGGCCACTTAAGAAATGGATTGAAGGTCTGCCTTCCATGTCTCCAACTGGTGAATCACAATGAATCAGAGTAAGGACACAGCTGGGGAACAGTGAGGGCTGTGCACACCCAGCCTCCTTCCCTTCTTCCTTCCCTGTCACCTTCTGTCACTCTGCCGTAGGGTCCTTGGCTCTAAGCAGAAGGTTCCCTTGCCTAGCTCCTAGCTCCCATGTAGAGTCCTACAGACGCCCTTCTCTTTCCGGCTACTCCTAGCTGGCTGCTGTTCCAGTTCAGCAAAGAACATTTAAGAACCCAGTTCGGGGTCCATTGCATGTAAGCAGATTTTTCTGTTTCTTTGCATTCTTTACTGGGAATTCTCACTCATGTGGTGATAGAGTCTGCTTATCGATATCTAAGGAATGTGTCCCTCTGTTACATAGGGCACCAGAGAGTTCTGGAGTATGGAGGAAGTCTCCGATGGAGGATAGAGACAGGACAGAGAGCACAGAGCTGTCTGGGTGCCTGGGTGCCTGGGTGACTGAATAGGGGTTGGGGGAATGGCAGCAGGAAATGCAGAGGCCCAGGCTCTTGAGCCCAATCTTGTAGGACTTTAGGTCCTATGAACTACTCAGAGTAAATTGTTAAAGAGTTTTATACATAGATTCTTCTAAATGATTTCTTTAAAAAGTACAGATGGCCGGGCAGTGGTGGCACACACCTTTAATCCCAGCACTTGGGAGGCAGAGGCAGAGGCAGGTGGATTTCTGAGTTCGAAGCCAGCCTGACCTACAGAGTGAGTTCTAGGACAGCCAGGGCTACACAGAGAAACCCTGTCTTGAAAAACCAAAACAACAACAAAAAAAGTACAGATCTATAAACCAAATTGAGCATCCGGACAGACCTGCATTCACTGATGAGGGGGTAGTCCTCAGCCATCAGGTGCTTTCTGAGGCCAGGAAGGCCCTTGGCAACAGAGACTTCCAACCACTCACAAGCATGCATGACATAGCCCAGGCCTCACATATACAGGGTGAACCTTGTCTCTGATGGTCGCTGCCTTTTAACTGCAGCTGGCAACAGGCACCCTCGAAAGGGCCCTGCAGTGGCCCTGAGGTGAGGGGACAGGGGCTGTTCTCCGGACTTCCGGATATAGGATCCAGTGACACCTGCAAGGGTCAGGCCGTGAATGTTTTGGGTAACGACTCTATTTTTTCTTTCTCAGCGTTCCCTGAAGCTAATGCTCACCCACCTGTTTGAACAATGTTTTCTTTTCTTAGCCAAGAATGAAGGCCAGGGAACTTTCTCAGCAGCAAATGTCTTTTGAGAATGTTCAGCTCCCAGACTGGGCTCCGGGAGGCTCCAGCTGACCTTTGCCCTGCTCTGCACCTGGGGCCTAAGATTTGTGACCTGAGCTGGGTGACCTGTGGGCTACAGTTTCACTGAGTGGACATGCACATACAAACAGCTGTACCAAATCTCCACCAGCAACCGAGGCCAGGAGGTCCTGGGGGTATGTTTGGGAAGGGCTGAAACGTCATACTTCTTTGTCAGAAGGGAGGGGGAGTGAAGAGGAAGAGGAGGACGAGAAGGGGGAGAGAGAAGAAGAGGAGGGGAGGAAGGGGAAGAGGAAGAAGAGGAGAAAGAGGAGGATGGGGAGGAGGACACTGCTGTCATAGAGACGATCGAAAGACTCCTGTCATGCTCCCTGACCTCTGGGTTGGAGGACCAGCTCTTTTAGGATGAGTGAGCCAAGAAAAAAACAGTCTGATGTTATCTTACTTTAGCAGGAGTCTGAAGATGACATGTCAGAAGCTAGCCTTGGCACTTGCTGTAAATGCTGTTGCTGCTGCTGCGGCTGCGGCTGCTGCTTCTGATGATGATGATGGTGATGATGATGGTGGTGGTGGTGATGCTGATGCTGATGGTGATGATGATCTGCCTTTCACAGTTGGTCCTCTCCAGGTTAAGGTCCTGAGCAGCCAGCATGGGGGAATCACTGGTCAGCAGGCAGTTTCTCTGGATCTACAAAGCACAGTAATTGGTTAAAGTTTAAAGTTATGTTTCTTAAGACCCATTTAAGATTTTAGTATTCCCCATTGTTATATTTTTAATTTTTAGTGATTTGCCTTTAATCATGTTTACGTGTGTGTCTGTGTGTGGGCTTGTGCACATGCATGCAATGCCTGCGGAAGGCAGAAAAGAGCATCAGATACCTGGAGGCAGAGTTACAGACATTGTGAGCTTCCTGACGTAGGCTCTGGGGACCAAACTTTGCTCATCTGTAAAAGCAGCATGTGTTCCTCCTCCTCCCCCTCCTCCCCCCTTCTCCTCCTCCTCCTTTTTGTCTATTAAATCATTATTTTATTTCTTTTAAATGGTGTATTTAAAATCATTATTTTATTTTATTATTTTATGTGTCTCCTTGCAATAGACAGAGATCATTACAGAAAGGCACAACTAATCAAAATGCTTAAAATAAGTGAGCATGTGGAGCCCAGCTCTGACTGATGTGTCCGCAGCACAACCCTGTACCTAAGGCTCAGGGGTGGGAGTGGAAGAGGAGGTGGAGGATGTAAGAGCATTGTCAGAGACGCTACACCTATGAAGTCTCATTAACGTGGCTGCCTAAACAAGGCCTGACCAGGATGGCAGCAATGGACGTGCTAACAGGGAAGAGGGAAGTCTCATGGGCCTCAGCCCTCGACAAGAGCTACAGCAACTAGGATATGAGAACAGGGGAAAGAGTCTTCCCCCCGAAAGAGCCCCAGTTGTATCCAATATCCAGTGTTCAGCATTGAGATCAAATCCGTGCAAGTAACATTATATAAATAGACACAAATAACCGAGACTGAACAGGTCGCGCTCATATATTTAAGAGCGTATATACATGCACATACATTTATGTATGTAACAACAATTGAAGAAACAGACGCCATGAGTTTGAGAGGGAGCAAGAGTGCACAGGGAAGGTTGCAGGGGGAGAGGGAGGGAGAACACTATGTAATCAAGTTTTAATTTCAAAAACTAAAAATATATATATAAGAACATGTTAAAACAACCTTCAGAAAGAACTTTCTAGAAAACATCTAAGAAGCGAATGACTCACTGATGCCTGGGGAAGGGGGGGTACTTTTTTATACTTTTATATTTCCTTCATTCTTCTCTTTACCCGGGCCCCAGAATCTCATATTGATTCTGCTGATAGATGAATACTGA
>CM052700.1:28629255-28697345 GCA_028551405.1 Uromys caudimaculatus | reverse complement strand
AAAATCTAAGTGTGTGTGTGTGTGTGTGTGTGTGAGAGAGAGAGAGAGAGAGAGGGGGGGGAGGGAGGGAGGGAGGGGGAGGGAGAGGGGGAGGAAGAGGGAGAGGGGGAGGGGGAAGGAGAGGGGGAGGGGGAGGGAGAGGGAGATATTCTATAATAGATGTGTTTTAATAAATTAGACCATCAATATTCTTCCCAGTGTCTGGGAAAATGAAATAAAGAGGAAATGGAATATCATCATGCTAATTGCAATCTAATAAAAAACAAAACAAGAAAACTCAAACCAAACCAAAAATAAAATACAGGGGCTGAAAAGACACTCAGCTATTATGAGCACTTGCTACTCTTGTGGAGAACCTGGGTTAGATTCCCAGCGCCCACATGGTGACTCAAAACCATCTGGAACTCTAGCTGTAGATGTTCCAGTGGACCCTTAAGGCTTCCCTGAACACCACACACATAGCTAGTGCACATACATACATGTAAGCAAAAAATCATACATATCAAATAAAAATAGATGACTTAAAAAAAGAAGTCAAATAGATATTTTCCCATCTATGGAAATTCACAAGCTAAAGAGCATGAAAATGCAAAGGCCTGGAGAGGTGACACAATTTTAATTGAAGAGCCAAATATGAGGAAATGCTGTCAGGTTTTACCAAGTATTTGTAGTTAAGACTTTGTAATACTAGGAAAACAAATAAACAACTAGGAAAAAGTAGAGCGACTTCAGAAAAGACTTGCTACTGTGAAGAGTTATAGTAAATTTTGTGGCACGATAAGCCGTCTATGTAGGTGGTGTTGGATCAACTTGATCTTTATGGAAGAATTGTCTGTAAAATCACACTTCCAAGATGCATATGAATCTCAAAGGGAACGGTAAAGTGACAGGTTTTGCATCTTACTAGCCACCCTGTGCACACTTTTTTTCCCAGACCTGCTGTCACCAGGGCTGCAGGTCACAGAGTACTGACACAGATCAGAAACCATGGTTATGCTCAGAGTGTGAACGTGTAGTCTCCTGACTTCCTCAGCTACAACCGTTAGGGTTCTGAGCACAAAGCTGAGAAGAACTAATTTTGAACCATTGCTGCCCACAGCACATCCACCCACTGCCTTCCCAGCATGAAGGCCATCTCCAAGACCCCAGTCCCTTGTACGTGTCTGTGAGCCACACTGCCCTGCCCTGGTGTTTGTCTTCTTTCCTCTCTGTCTTTCCAGAGACTTTTGGCAGGTCCACTCGCTGTCCTTTCTGCAACAATCCACATGTTAGTTGGCATAACTAATCTGTCCGACCGTGTTCCTTCTGCAAACCCAAATAGGACAGTTCAGTGCCCAGTGCCAGGGTCTGCCTCATGCTTTCCGGGCACAGGACTGGGGAAGCATCACATCTGTCCCTTTGTAACCTTGGGCACCTATGAAGTCTCACTGGTATCTGCTCTTTACCAGTTCAGGCCATGAGGGGGAATTGAAATCCCAGAGCTATGTAATTTTGAGGTCTGCAAGGTAAATTGTAATTATTATTAGCCAAGAGTTGGTCATGAGTCATAGGATACAATTAGACTAATTCCTTGCTAAGTCCCATGGTCCTACAGCTGCAGCAAAACAGATGGACCTGCCACAAAGAGACCAGAGTCATATGAAATGATCACCTCTGCGAGAGATCCCTGCTGGCCATGGAGATTTTCTGTTCCTGAAGAGCTCAGACCTCCTTCTGGTGCAGGTGTATGTTTGCAAACCCAGTGTGAGGTTTCTGCTTGACTTCTAGGAGCAGCGGAAATGTAGTGTTATGAGTGCTACAGGCAGTGTGTCAGGGCTGGGGAGCTAGCATGAACATGAACCCAGGCCCACCACTGTCTCATCTTTGTCCTGAAGGATGTCTATGCCCGTGCCTCAGTTTCCCTCTTGTGGATCTGGCATTAAATCCAATCAAAGAGCTGTTGGTTGTCATCAAGATATGTGTGCACTATTGTACCTAAGGGACACTGTGCCATCTTGGCTGTTTTCATAGTCGTTATAGCTCCATTGGAAGCTTGCATGGTATCTCCTAGTAGTGAAAGCCAGTCCTTAGTGAAGATGCTTTTAGGTCAGAACCAGCTGAGATCTCCGGGTCCTGTGTCTCAAGTAAACAGTGTTGCCCACAATAAGAACTTACCTTCAACCTCTGGGAGGCAAGCAAAGGCAACAGCAGTAGATTATATTTTGGGAGTCTCATGGACAACCCAGACAACAACTCAAGAGGAGGCTTCTGATGCCTGGGGTTGGGGTTTTTGTTAGATACTGTGTCTTGTGTGGAACCATCAGCCAGTATGGAAAATTTTCATTTAAACTGCATGCATACACATACTTGTGTGTATTCTATGCAATTTTAGGTAAATAAATAATAATACAATTCCGCATGACTTTTCAGACATCTGTAACTTTATCTTACCCTCTTCCTCTTCCTTCTGTAGTCGTCTTCCCATTAGAGTCATCATCAAATTTTTTTACCCCTTCAGATAACTTGTACCCTGCCATTCCCTCTCCATTGTTTCTCCCCCTGTATGGTTCCCCTTTCCTTTCCTGGCTTCTGAGGTCACACCAGGTTATATATTCACACCTTAAGATTTGGAGCTAGGAATCCCAGAGGCGAGAGAACATTCAATGTGTGTCTTTCTGGGTCTGTGTTACCTTACTCAACACGATATTCTCCAGTTCCACCCATTCACTTTCAAATTTAAAGATTTATTTTTTCTTTACAGTTGAAAAGTATACAAACCACATTTTCATTATGCATTCTTCAGTTGAAGAACATTTAGGTGGTATTTGTTTTCTAGATACTTTGAATAAAGCTGCAGTGAACATGGCTGAGCACGTATCTGTAAAACAGGGTGTCTAGGCTTTTGGGCATATGCTGAAGGGTGATAGAGCTGGGGCATGTGGCCGACATGTTTTTTGTGGCTCTGAGTATTTTCCACACTGATTTTCACAGTGGCGCTACCAGTTTCCAATCCTGCCAACTGTGAATGAGGTTTCTCCTCTCCTCACACCATCGGCAGCGTTTGTCCTGTGTTGGGTCACTGACCTTTGTCATTCTGGCTGGGGCAAGATGAACCCCAGAGCTGTTTGGATTTGCGTTTCCCTAATTGCTAGGAACAAGGAGATATTTCTTAACCATTTATTTCTTCTTTTTAGAACACTTTTTTCATGTGCTTACCCCATTTTTGAGTATCTTCTTGATCTTCTTGACTTTTTGTTTTGAGTTCTTCATATGTTCTGATGGTAATCCTCTGTCAGATGTGGAGCTGGCACAGCTTCTCTCCCATTCTATGGGTTTCTTCTTTACTGCGTTGCTTGTTTGCTTAGCTGTGCAGAAGACTTTCAGTTTTATAGGTCCCCACTTGTCACTTGGCATCAGTGCCTGGGCCAATGGGACCCTTCCCCAACAGTCTTGACCTACATTACCCCATAGGGCACCAGTTATTTTCTCTTCAAGAACTTTCAGGGCTTTGGGTTTCACATTCAGGTGGCTCGTTCATCGGCAGTTAGTTTTTGTGCAATGGGTTAGAAGCAAGTCTAACTTCAATCTTCTATGTTAGTTGAAGATGCAATGGATTATTTTTGTATCATTGTCAAATATTAAATGTTAGAAGCTATGGACACTCCTGTTTGGATCTTCACTTTTGTTCCATTTACCTACATGTCTGTTTTTGTACCATACCATACTGCTTTTATTACTATGCCTCTTTATGTCTTAAGATCTAGAGTGATACCCCTCTCTCATTGCTCCTTTTGTGAGGATTGTCTTGGCTCTCTAGGCTCTTCTGTAATTCATATGAATATTAGGAGAGGGTTTCTTCTGTCTCTGTAGAGAGTGAGAGAGGGTTTTGACTGGGACCGCACTGAATCTGTACATGGCCAAAGAACGATTGTTTTCACAATAGTCATTTCCTCTATGCTTGAGCACTTTCTTTCTTTCCATTTTTCTACTATCTATATCTCTTTCTTTGGAGATTTAAAGTTTTCATTGTGGAGGTCCTTGACCTCCTTGGCTATGGGTTTTCATAACTATTTTCTTTTCCCTTGGGAATGGACGAGTCCATGATCTATTTCTCTGAATGTTTGTTGTTGTTGTATAGGAAAGCTATTGATGTACGCAGGTTGATTTTATATCCTGCCACAATACTGAAATGGATTTTCATCTTTATAAGTTTTCAGACAGAAGTTTTGGTATCTCTTCTTAGTTCCTCTCTCTCGCTCTCTCTTTCTCTCTCTCTGCCTTTTATCATGAAGGCAGGTCAGATTCTGTCAAAGGCCTTCTCTGTGTCTATTGAGATGGTCCTGTTATTTTTGTCTTTAAGTTAATTGATATGGTTTATTACACTTATTAACCTGTATATGTTGAGCCATCCCATCTCACGTTTGCCCACTGACAGATCTCCTCCTCCCCCTTCTCTTCCCTCAGCTTCCTCCCTTCCCCTCCCCTCCCCTCCCCATTCTCCTCTTCCTCCTTTTTGTTCCTCAGCTAAGTGGAACTCTTAGTCACAGTGGACTCTTAGAACACTGTGTCCATTATTCTGGATTCCAGGCTGTAGAAGAACCTGGGTTCTTTCCTTTGTGGAACAAGTGTGTTGTTCAAGGTATTTCACAACCAAGGGTTTTGCCAGGTGAAGAGGGCAGGCAAACAGGTGTCAGGTACAACCTTGGGAAGCAACGTTGGTAGCGAAGAGGTGGCCAAGAGGGTAAGAGGTGTTTTCCTCTCTGTAGTACTGGATCTCCTTCACTCTCCATTCATGGCCCTTGGTTCTCAGAATGTGCCCTTTGAAAGAGAGTTTTTTCAAATATAATTTGTTAATTCAGTTAACATGAGATCAAACTGGATTGGGAGTTGGTATGACTTGGGTGTGGATTGTACCCGCAGGTAGTGAGGTAGTGGGTGCAGTTGGAGGCAGCAGAACTTGCATGAGTAAAACCTTGTAGGAGAAACTCAGGTTGAATACCTTAAAAGGGGACTGTGGTAACCCAGCCTCTGTTCTCTCTCTCTCTCTCTCTCTCTCTCTCTCTCTCTCTCTCTCTCTCTCTGTCCTGGCTATTGAAATGTATTCACTACTCTTCCCCATTACCATCTGGTACCCTCAGCAAAGCCCCCAAACAGTGGAGCTGTCCAGCCTTAGGCTAGAATACACAAAGCAAGAACCAAAGTACGCTTTCCCTCTTTACAAAGTAAGTTCCCAGGAACCTCGTTCTAGGACAACTAATATGGGCTAAACTAATAAACTGGCTAACCCAGTGACTGGTGCTCACAAGGAAAGACTCAGAGGCACGAGGTGAAGGAGTCCACAGAGCAGAGGTTTTCTGAATGAATGTAATGCGAGCCACTGCCCTATGCTGGAAGAGAGAAAAAGACTCTTTGGAGGATAGCTTTCTCTGGAGGATAGCTCTACCAGCGCCTTTGTCCCTGAGTTCCAGCCTCAAGCACTGTGGAGGAAACATGATTGCTTTATCTTAAGCTTCATGTTTGTGGTGACTTTTTTTTAAAGGAGTGTCATGCTGGGTTTTTTAAAGTCATTTTGTGTGAATGAGGCTTTTTTCCTTTGCCTGCATGTATGTGTGCACATCATGTGCGTGCTTGGTGACCCATGGTGTCATAAGAAGGTGGTGAATCTCCCGGCACTGGAGTTACAGATGGCTGTGAGCTGCTGTGGTATGCTGGGGACCGAACCTAGGTCCTCTGCAAGAACAAGTGTTCTGAACCACTGAGCCATGTCTCAGCCTCCATAGTAAATTGCTATAAGAACCAGGAGGGACCTAGAAACCTACTCCAGAAAGAATGTTCCTCTTGAAATATTTGAAGTAACAGTGGCTTGGATAATTTCTGACTCTTTTGTGTCTGTCTTATAGAACTAGTTTATGCTACATGGTATATGAGATGCAAAGGAAACAAACCATAAAACCAACCGATGAGGCTGTTTCTTCACTATGTTTAGTCTGAGCTGTAAATGGCTCCTTAAATGCATCTAGTAGATTCTGACTGTACAAATTGTTTTCATGGAAGACGTTTATGAATGATGAGCGTTGAAGGCATGGGGAATGGTTATAGCTCTCTGTGGAAAGATTTCATGCATTTCTCTGGAGGGCAGTCTTAATTTGTATTCACAAACCTGAATGACTTTGAACTGGTGTCTGGGCTCCCCTGAGACTCTTCACCAGTGAGAGAAGACAGTTGATTCCTTGACTCATTCGTGAGAGGATTAGTCACCTGAACAGCTGGCACCTGCTGTCATAATCGTCATTACTTTGGCCCACTCCTCAAGTGAGGCACATATCCTGTGCTATGCATGCATGTGTGGTATGAAATGTCCAAGGGTGAAGTGTGTGCATCAGATGTCTGTTGAAGGAGTCTGTGGAAGAGTAAGAGAGGGTGAGGGGTCGGAAACGATCAAAGGATATCATGTTTTGTGTATGGAGCTGTGTAAGTAGGAATGAATGAATGAATCAATGCATGCATGAATGAAATGTCTGTTGTTAGATAAGCCCCCGAGGGCACGCCCATCCCTGGGAAGCTGCTGGATTTAGCTCAAGTAATATATTAAACTTTCCAAGCCATCCTCCGCTAAGAGTGAGGCATAGAAGAATTAAGTCACTTAGTCACACATTTGAAATCTCTTTTGCTTTGTCCTCACTCATCCCAGGATTGTCAGCACAGCTGCTACTGGGCCTAGGTGTAGACAGCTTTCTAAACGGACTGAGGAGTCCACGGGTCCTGGCTTAATAGATCTGGTATTAGATGTCTTCTAGTTTGTGCTACTGTGCCCAATAAATCATCTTCCCCGGAGGAAACGGAAAGGGAAACAATGAGAGAGGGAAGAGAAAGGGCATCAATCTCCACTAATAACGAGCCCGGAATTTCCCTCCTAGGGAGAAGTGAGCAAGAGTGTGCTCAGAAGTGTTGGTGGACACAGGCTGTTTGTCCTGAGCTTTGCTTGACAGCTTTCCCAGCACTGAGCTTTGTCCCCAGGAATGTGCTTCCAAGATGTTTGTGAAGGCACAGTGGTGAGTCGGCCCACTGATGGCAGCAGTTCCAGGTACTTTAGAAGCAGATGTTGGCCCACAATTCCTCCACAGAGCCTGGTCTTCAGCCAGTTTCCTAAGCTTCACCAGATCCTTCCTATAAGCAAAGCGACGCTGCTTCAAGTGCCTTACTCAGTTGATTGTGTATCCAGATCCGCACAACGACAAGAGGCACTGCAAAGGCAGTTTATGGCTCTGTAAAGCCATTGCTTTGCCTAGTGCCCTGGACAGCTTGGTTGAAAGGCTGGGAGGAAAGCAAAACCAGGAATTCTTTAAACAAGGCAGTGTAGGTGTTGAAACTAGATCTGATTCCAGGGCCTGTGTTCATCCTACAACAGTGTGTTGCCCTGGAGGTGGCAGATAACTCAGAGACTTGCAGTCTGCTCCCAGATAGTCTGCTTGCCTGCACTTGCCTCCAGGTACAGAGAGCTCGGGTCAGTCTGGATGTCTTGCCTTTCATGGATGTTCCTTGGGGGCTAGTTAGTCTTTTCACTTGCTTTCTTTCCCTTTAGCCTACACGAGTCTAAAAACATTTAACTAAACTGGAGGGTCTGCTCTAAGTTCCTAACAGTTCCTCACTGCGGAGCCACTTCTCCAGGCCCTCAGTGGGGTTTTGCAGAGAATAAGCAGAGCAGGTTTCTGGGATGGATAGGTCACTCTTTTGGTTCAAATTGCTCAACAAATTTGCAGTAATTTCAGGAATGAACACTATAGGGAATGTGAAAGTCATAATTACTGTTTTCACTGGCTGATTGATTATGACCAAAAGCAGAGGAGGCGCCTTTTATACAGAGAAGCAGGCCGAGTGGCAGCCACAGTCTCTGTCTAAATGAACTCAAAGGTGCTCCTCGGTAGACTCAAGGGAAAGCCAGAGCACTAAGAGTCTGACATGATAAGGGAGGTTTTTAAGGGGTGGGGTTGTTTGTTTGTTTGAGTTTGTTTTTGTTTTGCTTGTGTGTTTGCATGCATGTGCACATGTGCCGTAGCGTATGCGTGTGTGGAGGCCACAGAACAACTTTTTTGGAGTTAGTTCTTGCCTTCTTTACCCACTGTCTTGGTTACTTACTATTACTATGATGAAACACCATGCCCAAAAGCAACTTGGGGAGAAAATGATTTATTTTATGTACAGTTTACATCACAACCCATCACTAAGGGAAGTCAGGGCAGGAGCTCAAGCAGGGCTGGAACCTGGAGGCAGGAGCTGATGCAGAGGCCATGGTCAGGTGCTGCTTACTGGCTTGCTCCTCTTGGCTTTGCTTAACATCCTTTCTTATAGATAGATGCCAGGTCCACCAGCCCAGGGATGACCCCACCCACAATGGGCTGCACCCTTCCCCACCAATCACTAATTGAGAAAATGCCTTACAGCCAGATCTGATGGAAGCACTTCCTCAATTGAGGTTCCCTCCTTTCAAATAACTCTAATTTCTGTCAAGTTACATAAAGTACCCAGCACACCCACAAAGCCATCTCCCAACCCCTGTTTTTGCTTTGAGACAGTCTTTCTATGTAGTCCAAGCTGGTCTTGAACTCACAATCAGCCCCCTTAATGCTGATGTCATGGGTGTCTACCACCACACACAACAACAAGCTTTTTCATTGTTTTGTTTTGTTTTTGTTTTTTTTTCCAAAGACTGAACACAGGATTCTACAGCTCTGAGTTTCAGAAGGGGCCTTTTCAAATAAATGGCATGCTTCCTTCTGAGAAGAAGAAAGTAACTGTGAATGTTTAGAAATTATTCATATTTGATGGTTAAAAATTGGTGAACACACACACACAGGCAATCACACACATGGGTAGTTACACACATACACATACACACACACAGGCAGTATCTCTTTCTATTTCTCCCTCCTCTCTCTCTCTCTCTCTCTCTCTCTCTCTCTCTCTCTCTCTCTCTCTCTCACACACACACATACACACACACACAGGCAGTCTCTCTCTCTCTCATTTCTCCCTCCTCTCTCTCTCTCTCTCTCTCTCTCTCACACACACACACACACACACACACACACACACATACAGAGGCAGTCACACACAGTTGTACAGAGATTGACAGTGAAATGACTGAAAATTTATACAAAGAAAATATTATTTTAAATAGCAAACATAGCACCATTAGCATCAATGTTTATAATAATGGACTTCAGAAGCAAACAAGAGGCTGGATGCAAATAGGAGCCTGGTAGAAATACTTACCAGCTAGGAAGACAGAACTTCTGAGTATGTAACAAATACTCTGAAAATGAATGAAACAAACATGATAGAACTGGTAGGAAGAGAAATAAGCAGAGAGCCCAGACAGAACTTAAACATCAGCAGCAGGTCTGACCATGGCAGACTTCTGGCCAATCAGAGAAGGCAGTGTTTCTCATCGGGTACCCGAGGAACATTCGGCAAGATGGACCTGCTTCTTGGGTCATACAATAAACATTTAAGCTAGATTAAGACAGGCTATCTTCTTGGGCCTCGATGGAACCAGGCTGGATATCAATAACAGAAGGGCCTGGAGAAATCTCAGAAATTAACCACAAAATAACCCCAGGACAGATGTATAACCCAAAAAAGAAATTAAACAAAACATAAATAAATCAAATGAGAAGACAACCTATCAAAACATAAGGGTGCTAAAGTATAATTTTCTGGCTTAAGATTGCTACTTTGGGGGGAGGGGAATATCAGGCTACCTCTGTAATGTTAAACTGAGATAAACTGAAATAAAATGGAGCAAAGGAAGGGAGAGCCAAGAGATCAGAGGAAGGGAGATCAGAGAGAACCCAAATCTATAAATTTAAAACCAGAAAAACAATAGGGAAAAAAACAACATACAAAAACACAGCTTTTCTGAAAATCCAAAAAACAAAAACAAGAATAAAAACAGACCAAGCTTTGTCAAAGCTGACAAAGAAAGATGGGTTAGTAAACAAGTGCTGCAACTATCAGTGTTGATATTACAGCCATTGGAAAGAATGATGCGGAAGCATTTGGCAACTTTTCATTCATTAATTCCACAGAGAAATGAGCCCATTTCTCTAAAGACACAAACCAAAAAAAAAAAAAAAAAAAAAAAAAGTAACAAAAAGGAAATAGCCTCAACAGCCTATAGCCAAGTGTGGTGGTTTGAATGAGAATAGCCCTTTAGACTCATATATTTGAAGACCTGGTCCCCAGCTGGTTGAACTGTTTGGGGAGGATTAGGAGGTGTGGCCTTGAAGGAGGAAGGGTGCTTGTGAATCAAAGTGTGAGTTCTCAGCTACTGCCCTAAAGTCTGTCTGTCTCTTGTCATGCTCCCACCACCATGGTTGTGGACTCTTACCCCTTTGAAACTGTCAGAGTCAAATAAACTCCTTCTTCATTGGTAGTCTTGGTCATGGTATCTTACCCCAACAATAGAAAAGTAACCAAGCCACCAGGAAAGGAATTGAATTTGTAATTTTCCAAAAGAAACCTCCAGATCCAGATTAATTCTTTGGTGAATTCCATCTGAGATTTAAAGATGAACAAATGCATATCAATTTCACATAATCTTCAGAAGAGAAATCACATTCCAATTTATCTCATAAAGCAAGAATCATACTGGTTTGTAAAACCAAAATGTTCTTAGGTATTCAAAAAGAAAACATTGTAAAAGATAAAAAATTACAGATCAATATCTCTTAAGAATATTGATGAAACATTTCTTTTCAACTAAATATTCATGAAATGGGTCAGTAATGTCCAAAAAACGTATAAACCATTGACTAACTGGTATTCATTTCAGGCATCCAATATTAGTTTAATATTTGAAGGTCCAATTCTATCAGTTACTGCAAAAAGAAAGAGAGGGAGAGGAGAGGAGGAGGAGAGGAGAGATAGGAGAGGAGTCGGGGGAGAGGAACAGAAAGCAAATACAAATATGACAAAAAGTGTGAATTCTGCTAGGAAACAAGTGTGGTTTTCTCTGGTACTGTACAATCCTGGAAAAGACTGAGAAATTCTTTGGTGCCTTCGCTTAGAGAAAAACCATAAGACAGCAAATGGACATGATTGAGAACAGAGAGAGGGCACTTAATAGCACAGACTCAGTGAAGAACAGAGAAAAACCATCCCATGGGTGTGGCTCACTCACTTGGTGTGTAGCCAGTAGCTGAGATTCACATTCTTTCACAGAGTGTTGGATTTCATCATGGCATTTCCCAGGCAAAATGTGTTTGTACTGGTTCTCCTACCCTCTCCTTTCTGTGACCCTGTCCCCCTTCTACCCTGTGACTCCAGGAGCCTCCTTGTTTGCTTTCATGTCACATGTGTCCTTTGCCCTCTCCTCCTTTCCTTAAAACACCCCTCCCTTTCTGGTCTCCTCTCTGATGTCACAGCCCATATCCACTTTCACACCCACCTCTCTATATAGAGCAACATTAAAAGTTAAGATCTGCCTATGAGAGACAACATGAAGAAAATCATATCTTTTGGCAACAATTTGCAAGAATTAAGCTCCAAGCGTTCCCTAACCTTGTATATAGGCGTGTATACATATATTTGAACAATGCGTGTGTATATATCTACATATTATAGAGAAGAAAACTAACATGTCTCAGGACAAGTGGTGTCTACAGCACTTTGAAATCCTTGCAATAGTTTGAACTGACTCTCTTGCCTTAAAAAAATTCTTTTAAAGCTTTTTTGTCATGAGCTCACAAATAAAATCATCACACAGTTAGATTAAAGAAGGCGTGCACTTAAGCAGAGACTTGCCTAGTTTCATCATTCTTAACCCAAGGTACTCTAGAAGGGCAACTGGCAGCATGGACGTTCTCAGAGGCTAGTCTATGAGATTAAAGAGAACGCTGCTCGAAGACAGGGGGCAGACAAGGGGAAGATCCTCATTTGTGATCTTGCAAGAAGATGGTGCTTGCATTGATGCCATGCACAGGTTAGCTGTGGACATGGGGGTGACTACTTACACAAGAGATGATGTATATTAAATTATGCCCATGCTATGTGCAAGTTCAGCCTAATTATACTATTAACTGGTGTCACAAATGTGGCCTTTATTGAAAACTGTCTAAAATTCTTTTAAAATTTTAAGGAAAATACACAGAATTAAGCCTCATGTTCAGTCCAGAAAATGTGGTAGATATCCATCAATATTTAATCATAAAATCTGCTTAGTCTCTGGCTGTAGGAGTCTGGGGAGACTCCCCATACTATTCACCAAAGCTTGTCACAAAAATGAGACCATATGCTATTTTTCCTCCATGTATTTTCTCAAGGCCAGCAGTGCAGCATCCTCCTGGGCTGACGTTCCAATGGCGTGCCCATGAACTCCCTTCTCGTCCTGGCACCTGCCAAACAGTCAAGTTCTAAACACATGGAGGAGAAGACATCTCAGGAATATCACTAACAGGAATGCCAAATTTGTGCCCAAGACATTTCTGTGTCCTTTTTCCATGCTGTATTTTGAGATTTTACAACTTTGCAGGGCAGGTACAGTTGGTCCTTTATATCCATGGTTTCTGCACCCATGAATTCTGCCAACCACAAATCAAATGGATTTTTGAAAAAAATTATGCCTCAGGGCCTGGGGAGATGGTTGAGTGGTTAAAAGCACTGACTACTCCTGCAGAAGACCTGGTATTGATTCCTAGGACCTACATGGCAGCTCAGCCACTTATAAGTCTAGTTCCAAGGGATCGGATGCCTTCTTCTGGCCTTTGTGGGTACTATATGCACATGGTACACTTACACATAGCTAATAATACACATAGCACGTAATAAACACACATGAACATACACATAGCTAAAAATAAATATTTAAAAATGTATGCCTTCACTGAGCATATAAAGGATCTTCTTGTCCTGTTTCTTAAACAGTACAGTGTATCAATTATTTATATATATATTTTACATTGGATTAAGTGCTAAAGTAAGTAATAGATGACTTCTAGTATAGAGTAGTATGAAGATGGGAGCTTCTAGATATCAATGCTCACAACAAGGGCCACTGGCAAAGAGGTTCCAAGTCCCACCATCATGCTCTGAGCCCAGTTTTGCTACAGGGTTTCTCAAATATTTAAACTAACATCTATTTATTTCACTCAAGCAAGATGTATCTAATCCAGATTTGAGACATTATTGGCACAAGAAAGAAGACAAAGGTGGCAATATTTTAAATGCTTTGGGGGAAGTCATAAAAAACAAGCTCACAGATGTTACACAGATGCAATGACAAAGGAATAGTCTCTTGAGGAAAATGCAGTAAAACAGAAAATAACCACAAAAACCAAAAGTAGTATACAGATTCCATCTCACAGACTGGGTTTTAAACCCAGCCACAAAGTGTTTGGCTGCTCCCGTAATGTTGTGCCACTGTTGAGTTAGTAACCTTGCAGGAAGGTCGCTGTTATAGGTCATAGTATTCGAATACTGATGACCGCTTGTCTCTTCTGATAGCATGCAAAGTACCTTATAGCACCATCAACACTATACAGTAGGCATGAAGCTTCTAGCACTATTTTTAAAGACACCACCTATGTCATCTAACAAGAAGAAATTGAGCTGGATAACATATGTAAGTGGTGTCTTTAGGAATAGGGCCTCACCTTCAGGGAAGGTTAATCAATAGCCTTGGCAATAGCCTATGATGTTTGAGGGTATCTATGGGACCCCTTTGGCCAATGACTCAACAATGTGTGACCCATTCCTAGCACTGGGGGTTTACTTGGTTGCATAAGGTGTCTAGTTGGGACACTGTGTCCTTCATTATATGGCAACTCCATTTAAATTCCATATATATGTATTTTAGGAAGCTTCTACAGGGGTAGGTTTCCATACGGCTTTTCAAAGGTCCTTGTGTCAGTTGTTCCTCCCCATAGTCCCTCATTTACCATGCCCCCATACTTATCTCCTGTGGATGGCCATTACCCAGAGACACACAACTAGACAATGCAGAGAGTGAGAGACTTTGGAGCACTCAGTCCTAAATGAGATGTCTTCATCACTACCCTCCCCCCTCAAGGTTCAGGGATCTATGAGAAAGAGGGGGTGGAAGTATTTTAAGAGCCAGAGGTATTGGATGACTCAAAGGAAACAATGTTTTTCAGATACAACAGGACTGATGCACACATGAACTCACAGAGACTTTGGCAGCATAGTCATAGATTCAAGATCTGTACAAGTTCAAGTTCAAGATCTGTACAAGTTCAAGTTCAAGATATGTACACGTTCAAAGAGAAAAAAATCCCAGCACAGAGGAGTGGAAGAGGACAGGAAGTGCCCCTAACCAAGAAGCTATTTCAGTTGATAGGTTTTGGGAAAGGAAAACTCAGTTTTCTCCAATGGAGTGTGTTACCGGGTATCTCAGCCACACAGCAGGGAAAATCCGTGCAGGAGAGGTTGACCAACATGGAACAGACTCATGTTCTTGTGTGCCTTGGGTTCTGTTTTGTTTTACTTTTTGTCTTGTTGGGTTTTGTTTGTTTGTTTTGACCTTCCTTCTTTGTTTTTTGTTATATAGAGAGAGGAAGAGGGAGAGGAAGAGAAAGGGATGGGGGGAGAGAGATTCATGAACTCACATGAAGTTGTGTGGGTAGAAAGGTATAGAGGACTTGGGAACTGTTGGGGGAGAGAAAATATATGATCAAAATAAATTGTAATTTTATAAAATAAAACACATTAAAATATATAACACAGTGGGATAGGAAAATACGTTAAGAATGTGTGCAGGTCACGCGCAAACCCTTGCCATGTCACTGCTTTCTGTGAGGGACTTGAGCAGTCAGAGCTTTGACATTCACAGGGGACCCTGAAATCAACCCTAGAAAATACTGCTGGGTGACAGTATTGTGATCATTCCAATTTCACAGGCAAGAAACTCATTGGCTCACCCAGTGTAATAGCGGGAGAGGGGGAAAGCCTGTCTTAGAATCTTAAGAGAATTGGATTCAGAAGCCCAAGCTCATCCTTGGTAGGGACAGTGTGAAGTTCCCTTCCAGGAACCCACAGCAAGAAAAATCCAGTAAGACTTCCCAGAAGCAAGGTGGACTAGGGCATCTTTGGAATTCATAGAGTTCAGCTGAGATACTAATCCAGGATTTTGTAGAAATCTTAGGATCAGCTAATATCCTGATGGTAGTGGTCAACCAGTACCTGGGAATGCAACTACAGTTGTGTGCACAAGCCACACATGCCCGTCTTAGGCAGCCACCCAGGCATACCCACCCTTCTGTTCTATAAGGAAGCCCAGGAAAGCTAGTGTGATGACCACCAAGCACCTTCCTACTGTGCCTGGCTTCGGACCATCCGGCCACTGCTGTCTATTCTCTTGCTTTACATTTGTCAAAAGTTTTAAAGGAACAAGAACTGGACGTGAAGAGATTAGCAAGATGGAAGTTAGTGGGAAATTTTGTGGCAAAATATTAACACCAGCCCTGAAGGAAAACTACTCTGCAGATTTTTGGGAGTTAGAAGAGAGGCAAAATTGATTGCTTCATCCCCCAAAGAAGTGGCACAGATCGGGATTAATTCAACTTTCAGGTAACTCTGGGGAAGTCATAAGACACTCCATACAGCAACCTTGACATAGAGGTATCTGGACTAGTCAAGTGTTACCAGAATTAAAAAGCATTGTGAGTCTGACGGTGTGGGAGGATGCTGGCTACTGACTGATTCTTCTTCTCAGTCTGATGTTACCCAAAAAAATGAAACACAGGTCAGAAGTTGGGAAATTAATGAATCTGAGATAGGCACTTGTATTTCTAGAGAGTGCAGCCAGTGGCATAAGGGCACATGGGACTAATAAATAATGTTTGCATCTGTTACAGCTGCGTCAACAAAGTGCCTTAAAGTAGGTCAATTATACACAAGTGTCATGTCTGCAGTTTGGGAGACTGGGAAACCCCATATGAAAGTGCCAGAAGATTTACTAACAAGTGAAGGGTTTATTCCTTGTGGATGGTGTTATCTATTTGGGTATCTTTGCGTGGTGGAAAGGCCAAAATGCAATAAACAAGCTTCCTCCCGCTTCAGGTTTTGCTCATAAAGACACTGCCCTGGTTTCATTTCTGCCATTGTGATAAGATGCTCTGGTAGGGAAAAAAAAGGCAACTTAGGAGGGAAAGGTGTTTATTTCAGCTTACAATTCCAGGTTAGAGCCCACCAATGTGGAGATGTCAATACAGTAACTTCAAACAGCTGGTCTCGTCATAGCTACAGTCAAGAGCAGTGAGAAATGAATGCTTATGTGCTTCCTTGCTCACTTGGTTCTGCTCAGCTGGATCTCTCCACTTTTAACACAGGTTTGGATCGCCTTCCTGGGGAATGGTGTTGCCAAGAGTGGGCTGGGTCTTCCCACATCTGTTAAAAGACAATCTCTCACAGAAATGTCCTCAAAACAACCCAGTCACTCATTGAGACTATCTTTGCAGATAATTTTAGGCTGTGTCAAGTTGACACAACTAACCATCACAGACCCTAATCCTCCTTACCAGAGCCTTCCTCTCATGATCTGGCTACCACCTGTGATGACTAATCTTGTGAAATTGACCAGATTTGGAATCACTTAGGAGACTGGGAAGGGTCCAATCTGGTAGTATCTGTGCAGACATTTCTACAGATGGTTAACTGAGGTGGGACAAACCACCTTGAATATGGTTAACACTCGTGGGTTATGAGTTCAGCCAGAATCAATGGGGATAAAGCAGAAAGCCAGCAAAGTGCTGGCCTCCACTCCTGCTACTTTCTACCGATGCATGAGTAAGTCCTCCATGTCTCACTGTCACTGACTGAAACTCTGAGAAATGAGGCAAATAAACATTCTTTCCTAACTGGGTTTCTGTGATTGTTAGTCAAAGCATTGAGAAAGTAACTCCTCACCCCTTGCATACCCCCTCTCCTAATACCATCACATGGGGCAGGGCTAAGATCTCACCGTATGAACTTGGAGCAAGCAGATCACAACACTGTGCTCAGACTATGGGTCCTGTGGCAGTCAGCAGAGAATCTCTACTGAAACATCTCCAAGCTAGGGAGACATGTGTGTGCAAACATAATGGGAATACTGAGGTAAGTCTAGACTCAACAGAGACAGGATCTTAGAGGGGACTGAGAGAGAGGAAAGGCAGACAGGGAGACTCAGTGTGAGGCTCCTGTATGAACTGGTCTTGGGGTTCCTGAGGATTGCCTTAGATACACACAGCTTAGAGTTTCCAAAATGCCTTGCTCTGACTTTGAAGGTACTTATTTTAAATGACATTGCTATGATCGAATTCCAGAAGCACTCACGAAAAGGAAACTCACGCTCACTGATAGTCACCCTGTGGTCACTCACAGTCGTCCCTTTCTACCCTTGGCAACAAGTCCCCTGTTCTCTGTCTCCATGCTCAATGAATTTGCCAATTCTGCATATTTTATACCAAAGGAAGTGAACATGAGTATACACACAGACGAGAGAGAGAGAGAGAGAGAGAGAGAGAGAGAGAGAGAGAGATTGCTTTGTGTCTGTATTTTGCATTCACCTATCATTAGAGTCCATTCATGCTGTAGGGTATGTGAGTGTTTAATCCTTTTTATTGTCAAGTAACAGTCATTGCATAACCGTACCCCACATTCTGTTTCACCATTCAATAACTGATGCACACTTAAGTTGTTTCCTTCGTTGTTGTTATGAGCAATTGTGTTGAAAATGTTCACGTACAAGTGTTTGTGTGGGCATAGTTTTAACCATGTTGAATTGCTGGGCCTTCCTGGGACTGTGCTGTAACTTTGTGACATGTGGTCAAAGCCGTTTTCCAGAACATTGTACCATTTTACATTCCCACCAACGAGGCATGGAGGAGACTCTGATGGCCCTACATGCTTATCAACACTTTGTTTACAGAGCACTGTTGTTGCTTACCGGAGCGTGAAGCCCATTTGCATTTATCTAATCAGGTGATCCACCGTCCACGTGCTCACGGACTGCTTGTGTGTCTTTGCATACGTCTGTGTTTACTTTTTCCCTAGTTTTGGGTTATTTGGATTCTAGGCTCTTCACAGAGATTCACAGGCTTTGTTTTTCTCATGGGCATTCTCTTTTTACTTTCTTGATAATGTCATTTTGCCACAGCAGTACTGGAGGACCGACCATTAGATAGAAAGCAGATTTCTTTCTGCTCAAGAGAATGGAATCTCTTTGGCATGGATAGAGACCTAGCATTTCAAGCAACTCAAAACACAAAACTTCAAACAACCCTCTTAGGAAGGCAGATTCGCCTGATGTCATGATAAAGAGATGAGGGGATAATTAATCCTCCAGTGAGATAATGCACTTTCCCTTCCCAGAAACACAGTGCCAGTGCTGGCACTTACAGAGTTAGAGCCCTGCTAAGCTTCACTCTTTCTCGAACCCCCTCCAGTCCCCTACCATGTGGCTGTTTGTCTGACTCCACGTTGGCTTCGCTTGTTTCTTTCTTCTTCATCTCCCTTCGCTTGGCAACTTCATACGTTCACAATTGTAGCCCAGGAGTTTTCCTTCTAGACGCTATCAAATGACCTCAAGCTTTCTTTTGAGTTCATTCTTAAAGTTTATTATTATTATTATTATTATTATTATTATTAACAAGACTAAGAACTCTGAGAGTGAACCCCATTTCCACAGGTACCATGATGATATAACATGATTTCACCCCAGCTGGCATGACCCTGTGTTTAGTAGCAAGCTTGTTGCATGCACTTTAAAGTTTGACTATAAAGTCCAATTTGACTATTTCCTTTGTGCACACGCTTTTGAGGTCATGAATAAAGATCCAAGATCATTATGAGTTAAAGGTTATAATGTTAAATGACATTAAAGTCTGATCATTTTGACCTGTTTATCTGCTAACAAGCTGAGCACAGTCTCATTATTTTGCAAGTGGGCAGCCAGTGGTCTAAGGACCATGCCTAGAGAACCTTATATTTTAACATTGAGTGATATTGATTCTGTTTTCAAGACTCAGTTGAGCTTAAGTGTGAAGATTTACATGTGGACTCAGATATGCATGCCAGTACTACACAGTCATGACAACTTTAACTCCGAAGTATTTTGCCAGTCCTCCATCCTGCATTGCTTCTCAAGGTTGTTTCAACTTTTTAGGTGCCTATCCATTCTCTATAAATTTTAGAATTAGTTTATCTGTTTTTCCACCATAGGTTGAGAGTTTGATAAGGATAGTATCAAAACCTTGATTGGTTGGGACGCATTGATTAACGTGGGAAGCCTTGCTCTCCTAACAATGGTAAGCCATTCCATTCCTGAACATCATGCTTTTCTATTTAGATTTTCTCTACTTCATTCAGATGATATTGAAGTTTTCAGTGTACATGTTGTATATCTCTTTTGCTAAATTATTGGGGGTTTTAGTGTTATTTTAATGGGAAACGTTTAAAGTCACATCCACACTGGTTATCACTAATGTGTAATGACAGAGTTCACTTTTGTATGTTGATCTTGGATCCAGAATGTTCTCTGCACGCATTTCACATATTTTTAGCAGGGTTTAATGGACTCCTTAGGACTTCTCTTTTCTTAACGTAACATCTTTTGAGCACTTTCATCCATAATGTGTACAAATTTGTACTGAATGCCAATCACAGGCATACTGGGCTGTGATTGTATTCCCGTCTTCACTGCCACACAGGCCCTCCCACATCTGCCGACCTCTGCTTTGGCCCCTTAGTCCCCTCCCACTGTATGTCTTGTTAATGAATACATTTATGACATGCGCAAAAAGAAATCTTTCTGACCCTCCCCTTGCATCTGGCCCCCCTTTGTCTCCTTTTTATTGCTAATTTCTGCTATGAGTCTTCGCTACAATGTTGGCTAGAAACAAGTGCGGACATCCTAACACTGCTCCTCATTTTAAGGGGGAAGGCATCCATTAGTTCATCCCGCAATGGTACTGTGGGTTTCCTGGGGATGTCTTCTATCAAGCCTCAGAGCCGACTTCTTCTGTGGTTTTCACAGCCACTTAGTTCCATTTTCTAGCCTTTGCATACACAAAGAGCTGTTTATGTCACTGAAGTCCCAGAGGACAACTGGGAACACTCTGGTTACTCAACTGGGTACATCCTGTCTGTATAATATAGTTAAACCAAAATAATGATTTCTAGCATTTACTAGATTTACATGTTTTCTTTGAATCCTACTGGTGTAGCTTAAGTAATTTAGACCATGTATCAGAAAACAACTTTTTCTTTAACAAAATTATTTTGCCTGCATCAGCATTAACTCTATAGCATGTAGGAAAATTACATCTGCCTTTGCTATCTAATCAGATGTGTGGATATTTAATAAGAAGAATTCTTTCGAAGATCTGTGAGCACTGTGCATGTCTGAAAACGGTGATGTCTATGCTGAAGATGTATCGGGCAGAGGACGCAGAGACCATCTCCTTCTTCACCCTGATGAGCTGTGGCTGTTCTCTGGGTATCTGACTCCATGCTTTGATGTAAATACGCATGCCCAGTGTCCACGAATTGGAAACCACAGCATCTTGTAAGGAGCATGCCTAGAGCGGGTGACACTGTGGGGCCGATGGGAGCACATAAGACAACAGGTCCTAGTTGGAGGAGATGGAGATGTGAGGGCCACAGGTTACTTAGCTTCACGACATCAGGGATTCATGCAACATCCGCTGAAGCTCAGAGAATTGTGGTTCATCATTGAATGCAACATCTTTCAGTGAAGTGTGTGATAAAACAGAAACACGTTTGTCACAAAGGGTGACACAGAGGAAGAGTGGTGGGAAGCTTGTGCCTGCAGTTCCCAGCAGGGAGCTCTTCACTGCGCACTCTGCCAAGGCAGTTGGACTTCAAGAACTCCAAGTTCACCAGCTTTCTTAAACTCGGTATTTCCTGGAATAAAAACTCATTTTTGGGGGGTGATTAACCATGATGGGACCCAAATGTAGCCTTCTCTACTGAGCAATTAAATGATGAAATGATAAACTCAAGTTATAATTGAAGAACTATTTTAAAGAGGAAATTTGGATGTGAGTGGGGCCTGTCGCCATGATTACAACACTCACAGCTGCCTCATTTAAAAAGATGGAGCCAGAAGACTTGTAAAATCAGTGACCGAGAGCAAAGTGTGCACATCTTGGCCCAGTAACAGCCAAAAGCTTCGGAGACTAGAAAGGCACGTTTTTCCTGAGTGACCATTATTGGCTGCATGAGGAGGGAGCTGTGATACCCCCTGTGTGATAGAATGCTGTTATCACCCTGGACCTCACAGGACATAATCTGAGCAAGCGCATACCGTGTCTACAAGTATATCGCCGAGGAGAAGCAAACTTCCAAACTCAATCTATTTCAAGCAACCTGACTTAGTGAAATACTTTCTCTCCTGAATCGACAACTTTGTCTACTACTGCATGTAGACAAGGGGACTGGCTCCAGAGATAACGATTGGGAGGACACAACTAAAAAAAAAAAAAAAAAAAAATAGCTACTGTATGTGGCCCGTGAGATAAAAAGGAATGTAGGTGGCAGAGATGATGTGTCTCTGAAGAAGGGAGCAAGGGGGAGCCTCGTGATTCACTTCTGAGGAACTCTTCAGTAAGAAATGCACAGAAGCACAGGTGGCTGCATACTCTGAGCCACAAGTTGGCACCAACTAATAATCCTTGCTCACGACCTGATGAGCATTTCCTCTTCCCACATCTTCTCATGGTGTGGAGCTTGTCAGGCCTTGTCTTCCTATGGTGCTCTGAAGAACTTCATCTTCACCTACACCTTGAAGACCGTGTCTTCAAGGATCAGTGTACAAAGACTAAGCCAGAGGTCCTGAAGTAAAGTGAGTGAGGAGGGTGTGTGGAGGAGGTGTACGGGCCGAGGCTGACTGACGGAGACAGGACTGGTGGGAGAACCCGGGTGATGGAGCTGGTGATGGGGGATAGGAGGAAAGGAAGGTGGGAGGAGATCCAGCTGTCAGATGCCTGGGTAGGAACAGTTCAAGACCCGGCTCGAGAAGGAAGGAAATGACGGGAAGACAGTCCATGAGGCAGGGAGTCCATATAAGCGTTCTCTTTTCTTTACCTTCATTAAAGCAACGAAGAGAGAGAAGTGACTCAGAACAAGGCTGGGAAGCTGGAAAAACTGTGCCAGTTCCTTCACGACTGAGTGGGTGCAGAAATACCAAATGTTGCTCTAACTTCTCAGGTATCGAAAATTGAATGCGACCCCCTACCTCTCTCACCCATAAGCTAGGTCATCTCGGGAAGAATAGAGCAGGCCGACCCTGGTCCCTTCATCTGAGAAATGGATGGAGTGTGCAGACCCCGCTAGTCATCAAGACCTGTCTTTCACTCCTGAGAGGGAACTGTTAGCAGTTCGCCACAGCCAGGGTCACTACCAGATCCCAACAATCCAAACCACAGAGACCCCTTCTTGTTGGGCTTACAGCCATTTCTTCCTGAAGTGGTGTTCCCCTCAAAATTACCAATGCCCTCTCAACTCATGGTTGCCTGGAGCTCTTGATCAGGCAGGATGAAGAACTATCTATTCATCCCCCATCTCTGTGCTGTCCTAGACCTCCAGAGTAGCCACTCAGAAGTCAAGCTGGCTTTCAGCATCATTGAGGGCCATCCCCATTTCTATGGCAATGTGTTTTGAAAAGTAGGAAGTGGCTGGATAGGAGTAGGTACAGGAAGGCATCTTTGTAGAAAAGAGACACAGCAAGCTATATGTCCAAGTTTTGGCCTTAGAAAGGAGGTTCTGAGATAGACCCTGAGCTGTTACCACTCCCTGGCCTTAGAGGATTCTACAAATTGTTATTCAATTGGAAGCTGCTCTCTGAGTCAGCCTGTGAGGATCCTGTGTCTGGACCAGGAAAACTCATTTCAAAGCACATTTTCATGACCAAATGTGGCTCAGCCCACCCCATAACTAAAAAACCCTTCTTTGGTGCTCAGTTCACAGCTCCAGGTGACCACCTCCCTCCCAGGGTTTGGTACTCTCCCATTCACTTCTTCCTCCCACCTCTGCAAATCCTGACGCCAGCCCATACTTCCTAAAAGAGTCACAGGCTGAAGTGCAGCTCCCGGGTGCTATTTCCCCTGGGAGGACTCAGTCCTCTCTTACCTCTCCCAGGTTATCACCCTTGATCTACCAGTCTCCCTTAAATGTTACACACTTCCTGTTCCCACGGCCACGGCCTCTGTTCATGCCATTCATACAGGTGTGCGTTCCCTTTTCCTGCCCCACCTCCAGATTATGAGCTCCTTGAGGATGGTCCTGTGCCTGAGGCATCTGGGAACATGGAGACATTCGATCCAAAGAATGACATCTTGTTATTCATTTTGTGTGCTGGACACACACACACACACACACACACACACACACACACTACACATACATATTTTGTATTTGCGGTCTCTGCCATATGCCAAATGCTTTGCTGAGCATTTTTATGCATTTCTTGTGTTGTTATAATAAATTTATACATGTCCTGTTGTTGCCCTCTCCCAAATTAAAACTATGAAACTTGAGTTGTAGTTAAATCAAGTATTTGGCTTCAAGTCAAAAAGCTGGTAAGTGGCCAAGCCATGGCTGGCCAGATTCATCCATCTGCCTCCAGAATTGTTTTAATGCTCAGAAAAAGATTAAATTGTTTTAAGCAAATAGTGGGCTTTGAATCAAGGGAAGCCAATTGTATGAGCTTATATAGCATGTGACTTTGGACTTGAGCCTTGATTTCTCCTGTCTACAAAATGGAGTTAATATTGGAACCACAAGGCTTTCCTATGAACTAAATAACCAACGTTCACATGGGCATTTGACAATCCTCCCACTTAGGCCTAGGACTGAGGGTGAAGCCAGTGGACACCACTTTCCAAGGTCCAAGATTTAAGAGGCACACAGTGTTAAGAATGTATCAGATCCAAACAACCTTGACCCGGACACCTCCCTGTGTCTCCCCAGCCTGTCCCAGCACTGTTCTAGAAAAATCATTACCACTCTTGCCCAGAATTGGCCTTGGTTGTATTTAGCTGTTATGATTCATATATAAAACACTTCTATAGACTCATGTGTTTAAATTACTAGTGACACTGTTCAGCAAGGACTTATAGAACCTTTGGAAGATGGGGCCCAGCTGGAGAACGAGGATCTTTTGGGTCTTTGTGGTTTATAGTTTGCTTGCTCCTTTTTCTGTTCCAGCCATGCTTGTTTGGTCTGCTGAGATGTGAGCAAGCAGTCACTGTACACTCCTGCCATCCCTGGGCCACCCACTGTGTCTCCCTCATCACGACATATCACACTTCACTCTATAAGCCCAAATACACTCTTCTCCTTGATTTTAGCTTTTCAACATAATTTTTTTTTTCCAATTCTTTGGGAATTTCACATCATGCACCAGATCACTCCCATTTCCAATCCTTCCATGCCCACCCTCAACCCTTATGAACCCCCAAATAAAAATTTAAAAAATAATAATAAAGAAGAGGACAGTTCAGTTTCTATTCTCTATATGTTCATTGGGGCATGGTAAAGCTCTCAGCAGCCTGCCCCTTAAATAAAACTGAGTCTTGCCCCTCGCCCACCCCCATCAGAATCCGTCAGTCATGGAGAGCTAACTTCAGCATCCTTATCACACGTTTTAAGAGTTCTCTTTGATGGCTTCCTGTTTAGGCTGTTACTTTTTTGAGGGGTAGGGGTTGGGATGATGGTAGGGGCCACAGAAGCTTTCTTTCTCAACTATGTCTGCAGTCATCCATATCACTGCAAAAATAGCTCCCTTGCTCTTTACAGTCAGTGGGAGCACAGATCATAGGTTTCCGCATGGTTTCTGACAACAGCACAGACCACAAACATGGCCCCCAGCTTCAGTAGAACCACAGACCCAGACAAGGCTCTTGAAGGCAGCCCGGGTGTGAACATCTTAGCCTTAGGTGGCACCATAAGTTTCTCACATCAATATGGCACACAGCACTCCCCCACACCCCTTTCCCCCAACCCTGGACATCAACATGACTTCAGGCTGCAGCATAGATCACGGTCATCGCATGCATGACCTTTGGTGGTAACATGAGCCACAGATATCCACACAGATCCTGGTTGTGGTAGGACCACTGGTGCAGACAAGGCCCTTTTGACAGCATGGGGACATCACATGGCCTCTAAACTTTTCTCCTTTAAGTCACTTCTTGTCAGGTGTTTGGTCACAATGAGAGAAACAATCAATACATCGACAAAGGGTAGAAATGTTCTTTCTAGATAAACAACTATTTCCACATTTCACTCCTGTGCTAATGTCCAGCTTCGTGTTATTAGGGTTTTGACTGAGACTCCTCTGTCTGTTTCCTACTCTCAGAAAACATCCATCTTTCTATGTGGTTCTAGTTAGAAAATGTGGCACAGTAACCCTGAGAAGACCTTTATACAAACACACTCTTGATAGGTAGGTAGTCTTTTTAGAAGAGACGTGCTTTGTTCTACTTCTAGAGCATTCTTATCTCTTTCTAGACATTGCCAAGGCTTTGGGATAAATTGCATAGGGCTCTGGAGTCTTGTGCCCTTAGCCTTGCTGTGGTCTCCTCCAAGGCCTTGACTCCTTTTCACTGCATGTCAGTCAGGAAACCCTGAAGTTCATCTGAGCGACCAGTGGACTCCGATTGGTGTATAATGACACGATAGTCTGGAAATTTTTGGAAGTGGTTGGAGTGTGGAGCTGTTGGGATGTCACCTCTGGCTGCCTGGAGCACAGGTCATCTGGGAAGGTCAAGAACCTGCTCCCAGGGTTGACTGGGAGGGTTGATAGGGACCAGTGGCTTAGGGCTGGATAGAGCACGAATTTTACATACCCTTGCTGAGCACTCTCTGTGTTCTTAAAATAATATGAAAATATCTTGAGATTGTAATTTTTTTAAAAAATGTGGAATCTTTCTGCTTTGCTACTACATATTGAAATTTTTATTCTCTCTCTCTCTCTCTCTCTCTCTCTCTCTCTCTCTCTCCCCCCTCTCTCATGTACACACACACACATACACACAAACTGTCTCTCATACTTAGTAAAATTATAAATAATTATGATAAATTAATAATATTTTCTCTTTCTCAGGAAACTTCTCCAGTGTAGCCCTGGCCAAAGCATCAGGGACTACTACATAGATAGTGTTCTGGTCTGACTTGTGGGCAGTATTTGTTTGGGTGTTTGTTTGTTTACTGACTCCCTTGTCTTGAGAAGCTGAACAACAAAATGGAGATTAAAACCTAATCTCTCCTTGCAGTTCTGTCGGTGGGAAAACAGCACAGCCGCCACCATGATGAGTCACTTTGTCATTGCGGGTTCCCGGAAGCCACATCAAGAAGTCTATTTAGAAAGATAACCAAACTATTTCAACATAGTAAGGGAACAAAAATTGCTTTCTGTAAAGTTCAGTATAGATTCCACATTTACCATCTCTCTGAATTCCGATGGGCCATAGCGCATGCGTGAGCTCAGAGCTCCCACTGAGCCGCACAGCTCTGCTCCTACATGTCTGAAGGGGAACTCCCCATGGATGCAGGCCCTGGAGAGATGAATTCAGATATAACTGGCTTTCTAGATGCCACAGAGTGGGATGTTTACTTATGTAAGAAATGTGGACAAACCAAGCCTCAATCTTTCTTAGCAATATGAGATGTGCCATCTTCACAGGTCTAATATAAGAATTTAACTATTAAACTTCAAGTCTCAGCTGTACGTGGGGAGCCATACTCCATACTCCAGGGCAGGCCCCATACCCAGGAGTAATTAGTCAATACAGATTGGGCCCCGTGTTTTTGTTTGCTTTTTTCTTCTGAGCCTTTTGTTTTGCTATTTTGTTTGTTTGTCTCAATTTTTTTCTTTTCTGTTATTTGAGAGGAAAAAAACCCATAAACTTAGGAGGGCAGGGAAGTAGGGAGAATCTGCGGATATTTGAGGGAAGGGAAAGAATATGATAAAATACATTGTATGAAAAATTTAAATAAGATATTGATTTATTAAAAATTCTGCCATTAGTAGTAGTAGTACATGCTGAACATCCTCAATCCGAAAATATTAACTCCAAAATCCAAACCTTTTTGAGCACCAACACTTTAGCTCAAATAGGGAATTTGGTATCTAGCTCTGTCACAAAACACAAGCATGTTAAAAACCGCGTAGGAAATGACCTTCAGGTTATATGGATAGGAGCAGAGGAGGCAGAGCCTGAGTTCAGGTTTAGACGCCTACAATCTGTAAGATAGCTCTTTATGTGTATGCAAATATTCCAAAATTTGAAATCCAGAACTCCTTTGAACCTAAGTATTTTTAATTAAAAATTCTCCAACCACTAATATCATAAGTACACATGTTGGGTCTCAGACAGTGGAGCCCTTTAGTGAGTGATCACCTGTGTACAGTGTAGAGGAGATGGAAGGATATTTGAAGTGACTAGCCCCAGGCTTCATTCCATCAACTAATGAGATCTAGTATGTTCACATACTCCTCGACAAGAACTCATGCAGGCCTCAGCCAGCACTTCTTGTAGCTGAAAGTAGGATGCCTTCTTTATGTAGATATTCTAGTATATAACATGCGTTATAAAATATATGTAGAGCAGGCACCCCCATCATGTTATACACACATAACACGTATTCAGACACAGCCTAGAGAGGTGGGAGTTTAGTGTGATAGAAACAAGAGATTGCAAGAAGGAATAGTACTTCAAAACCAGTGCAGGACAATTTATAATGAACACCAGGAAGTCCTCGTTAAGAATGCATCTATTGTTAAGACTGACACAGCTTCCGCAGGGACACAGGAAAAGCTCATGACCTGAGACGCTTCAGGCTGGACTAGACACTGCCCTGAGAGCACAGGAGAAAAACAAAGTGCTCACTTGCTGTGAGATGCCAGAGACAGCCTCAGCTCCTGTCTGAATCAGGGGAGAGAGCAGACCTTGGGGCAGAACTGAGAGTCCTTTGTGCATCAGGAGTCTAGGGACAATGAGAGGCAATGAAGGATGTCCCTGTAAATCGCACAGCAGGACAAGAACAGGAACGCAATGAGTAGGTTGCATATCAGGCAAAGGTAGTGGCCTTGGTGTCTGGATTTCTTGGCGTGTGACAAGGTAACGTGCACAAGCTTTTTGAACCACCCAAAGGCAACGGGTAAGATTCTCATGGGCATCTACAAAAAGCGTTGGTAGACGGCGGACCACTGTGTTGCAAGATGTACTAATGGATAGTGAAGCCAGGAAGCTCAGCCATAGCTGGGCACCTCTGTGAAGGCATGCCAAGATGGCTGTGGGGTTGAGAAGCATTGGATATAGAAGAATTACCTGCAACGCTCACTCATCAAGTCGGTCTGAGAGGTGCTCGTGTACATACTAGAAACATACAAAATTCAATATCCCAGATGACCTATATACAAACTGAGTATCCCTCATGCAAACACATGGGGTGAGAAGTACTTTAGATTTGGGGTTTGATCAGATTTTTGAAATATTTTTAAAGACTTCATGAGTTGGACATCTCTAATATAACAATCCAAAATGTAAAATATTTTAAAATCTGGAAATCTGAAATGCTCCAAAGTTAAATTCAGATAACAGAATACTTGGGATTTCGGGTTTTGTTTGGTTTGGTTTTATTTGTTCGTTTGTTTTTGTTTTTTGGACTAAGGATTCTCAAACTGCAGATGGCAACAATGGACATAATAAATCAGGGTAGAAGTTAACACATAAGTTGTGGAGTTAATATGCAAGTCTTAAGTGGCACAGCCACAGCAACTGCCTGGCTCACAGTAGGAAGAATGTCCGATGTGGCAAGAGTGTACGACTTTAGCGGTTAGCATATAGGGACATGAATTTGACGGGTATCAGAAGCGGGACTTCCTGCACATAACTGCTGTGTCCCTGTCTGCACGCCCCTCTGGCAAAGGTTCCAGTTCATCCCTGAATTTCATTGGTCAGACCCTACCCACAGCTCCTGTGTACTGGACGCCACAGTGGAGAGGGGTTTGACAGTGGGTTTGCTAGGAAACAAGAGATTCAGAAAGGTTCAGGGGGATTCAGGAAGCAGGGGATTGGGTTAGATTTCAATTCTGTTAAAATACCTCAGAATTGTCATGGGAGGCCTAGTTCTTCTGATCCAAAGTGAGGTGAGAAGACAGAGGTAGGAGAAATGGAGTGAGACTTAAGGAAGCCATTTCTGACAGCCAGCATCTTAACAGAATGGGCTACCGATAAACGACATGTCGGTGCAAGTGAGTGTGGGTGTGTAGTCAGATTGATGTGTCTTGCCCAGGGTTGAGACCAGGCCACTACACTGCCAGCCCCACCAGCGCCAGCAGAGGGCGCAATCCAGGCGGGCACAGGCTGGCTGCCTAGTGGCTGGTGTTCTCCTAAATTGGCCAGGGATGAGCTGTGGAAGCAGTTGACAGGGGTCTTGGTTGTCAGGTCCTAAGGGAAAATGCAAGGAGTTTACCTAAAATGGGGAGTGTGGGTTCTCTACTTGCACAAGTGCAAATCCCTGCAGACAGGGCCAGTGAACTGGACAGGCTGTGCAAACACCGAAGAGGGGCCTCAGAGGCCTCAGAGGAACACTAGGGCACAGCCTTGGTACTTCTCAGGGTCTCGTTTATTTGGAGTTTCCCCTGAGTATTTCCCCACCCCCGTGCCCATTACCCGCACCCCTTCATCCCTGACCCACGCAAGCTGCCCTGCCCACCCTGTGTGGGGCTTATTTTCATTTTCTAACCTCTCAACTGACCAGGAACAACCAACCGAGGAGTTGGAGCTGGAAGGGCTTTTCTTTCCCTCTTCAAAGGAAATTAACTGCTCAGAAACGGCTGGCCCAAAGGCTCTGGAGCTACAGAGCAACAAGGGGAAACTGAAGGGAGTTACAGCCGGAGGGTCTATCTCCGTCTATCTCAGAGTCTTTTACAGGTTTAGCAAACGTAACCATCTCTCCTGACTCTACAGAGGAAAGGGGAAAGCTACCGAACACCCCTCCCGACCCCACCTCCGCCAATCAGCTTCCTTTGGCACAGAGCAGAGCCAATCAGCTTCCTCTGGCACAGAGGCAGCCAAGGGTGTCTGGATATGGTTCGGCTGTAGACTGCAGACACTCCCTGCTGTGTCCCTGGGCATCTCCATCATAATGTCCCTGCCCTGCCATCCTGTAGGCCCTTGAATATGAGCTAGCAGCAGCTGAACACTAAACAGACCTAGGCCAATGACTTCCCCTGGTGCTAGAAAGCTCTTAGGGAGTGGAAATACGCATTCACCCATGGGCACTTTCATCTTCTCAGGGTGAGCGGAAGTGTCTTTCCCTGCCTTCCTTCCTCCTCTCCTCCCTCTCATGAAACTATAATGGTCGCTCTTCTACAGGCAGATTCTTGAGCCCTGGGATTTCAGCAGATAAACTGTCTGTTTATGATTATAAAGCAGTCATGGTTCATAATGCTTTGCTCATTATAAACTTGCTTTCTTCTGGCTTCTCTAAGAAGCCAGTAATGCCCCAAAAGTGACACAAACCCTTTTGTACCTGGCAGGAGCAGTGTGATTGTTTGTGTCCAGCTGTTCCCTTTCCTACTGGTACAGCTGGGTAAACCAGAGAGCGGGCGGACCAGAGAGGGAACATGGCAGTCCACAGAAGAAAGCGGGCACAGCTGGGTAAACCAGAGAGCAGGCCAGAGGGGGGACATGGCAGTCCACAGAAAAGAGTTAGGGTGGCCTGTAAAACCAGTTGCCTGCAAACCAGAGGGGACAGCAATCCAAATCAAAAATCCTCCACATAACTTCCAGTAGGACAAACGATACTTGCTTGTAGCACATGATTCTTAGGGAAAAACTAACGAACAAAAGGCTAGTGCTCACCCAGCTGCAGCCCTGTACTCTTAAAACAGATTTTTAAGTAAATAGTCGGGAGATCTCTGCCAATCATTCACTGGAAAGTGAGGAGGGCTGGCTGGCCCCAGATTGTGCCACTAAAAAAGAAATCAGAGTATTTGTGTTATGAAATTTTATCCAACCTATCTACATACATGGTGGTGGTCACTGGGTTCCCTTTGAGGGTTGAGGGGTTGAGACGCCCTTTGCTCTAGTTCCAACTTCTAGATTAAAAACTGTAGCATGGACAGGCATCCTATTATTGTTGAGATAAAGTTGTTCAGAGTTCAGGCCGGCTCTGGGGGACTAGAGGGGACGGTGGCTGAGAGGTACAAAAAATGCCCTTTTGGTGACAGGGATTGGAGGTGATATCAGTGTGGGAGTTGGGGGTGTAAAAACTAGGGCTAGCAATGTAGCTCAGGGCAAAACCCAGTTCAGTTCCCTGTATTCCAAAACAAAACAAAGAACACACAGAAGTGTGCAACCAAGTTACCAGTGGTAACGGTACCTAAGATGATGTCTCAGGGGCCCTGGAACAGGACCCCTATACTTATTTCGGTGCTGACTGAATCCAGTCCAGATGGTTGCCCTTATGCAGGGCCTGGGGTCCTTGGAGTTGCTCCTTGAGATTTCACTGTCCACTCACAGGCCGCTCCTGACTCAGGGGTGGACACAGACAGCTGGAGATGCTGGGCTAAAAGCAGAAGTACAGACAGAAGGTTCTGTCAACACCTGGCCATGATGGCTAACAGGCCAAGCATGCAAGCTGGCGGTGTCTAGCGATCCACACTCTTTCTAATGTGATTTTGCTGAGGCAGGCAATGAACAGGAGTGTTTGACAAGAGAAATGTTTCCAGAAGGTGTGTGAACCATGTCTAGTCTTTTCTGTATTTTGAGGCTTAGGCATCTGGAACCTTCCTGACCCTGATGGCTCCTCCCACAGCTAGTTAATGCCTGCCAAATCTCCTGTCAAGTGCAAACTAACCAATCAGGACAGCAGAGGTTGTCAAACAACGTAACAAGGTCTGCTTGCCTTTCTTTCTCTTGCCTTCCTTCTGCCTTCCAAGCAGACAGAGCTCTCTGTGTGGTTCCCATGGCACAGTGGCATCCTCCTTTAGGGACCTGTGAGTAACAGACTTTTCAGTGATAGATTGTGTCCCTGAGGGTTGGGAGCAAAAACGTCAGTTGTAACTTTTTCAGGGAGTATTCATTGTGAGAAGCCTGCAGGTATCAACAGAGTAGAAAGCTAACAAATTGGCTCTAGATTGCTTTAAAAATTAATGTTATACACAATATTAGAACAAATCAAATAGAAAGGACTTAGAATATAAATCTACTGATTTTTATCAGGGATCTCAGTCCCAATATTCCCTACCTGGTGACGGTTCAACTTAGAGTTTTCAACATGTTTATGCTGTCACATACACTTGGTGGAAACTGGAGTATGAAGTTTGAGTTCTGATCTTTCTCTGGGTTCGTCCTATGTGGTAAGTTGCCCTCTGGGCACTGAGCTCAGCTGCTGCCAGCCCTTTGAACTCCAGCTCTCTGAGTGTGCAGTGTTGCTCAGCTGGGGTGTGTGGCATGGAAGGTGGATGCAGTGTTCTTCCCTCTTAGGGCATCTTTGTCTTCTAGTGGGTGAGCGTGTGGCATCGTCCCACTCTGCAGGCTGTCAATCATGCAGAGATTTCTCACTCCTTCTTCTGGTGATGGTTCTGAAGGATCCCCCACCCCAGTTACTAAGCAATGCCTTATCTCTTTTGATACATTTCTTCACATTCTGCTAATCACGTACAAGATCAGAGCCAAAGCCCCCCATCTTCCATGCTTTGAAATGTTTGGGGATTAGAATGTCTCTATCATCTTTGTTGGTGATCGTATTAACCACGGCTGGCATGCTCGCCTTGGCTTTCTGTTCCACTTGTTGGTTGCTGAGACGACACAGGGCAATTGAGCCTTTTATTCTCCTCACTGTCTGCTACTTCTTCCTCTCCCATGATTCACCACTCACAACCATACCTCCTCCTTTTAATAACACCGAGGTAACTCAGTCTATATTTTCCTATTTCAAGTCCAGGTTTGGTGAGGGTAGAGCAGACCAGGGCATCCGGACAGGAGAACTGAAGCCAGCAACCTCAAAGGACTCTCTGTCTTCTTATGGCCTCCAGATTCCGTGGAGTGTGGCTGTCATAGACAACTTCCTTCATGGGTTTCAAAGGAGATGACATGGAATCTGATAACATTGCAAGGGTGAAACTGCATCTGTCCTCCAAGAAGCAGGGGCTGGTCTAGGGTCACTTTCCTGCCCACATCTTCCTGCTTCGCAGAGCACTGTCTCTAGTGGACGGAGTGCCGGCCTCTGGGGCTGGCCCTGGGAAGTAATGCTTGATTGCTGGGGCTTCCTTTCATGTCAGCTCCCATCACATGGCTCCTGTGAGGCCTCTTCAGCTCCTTACACACTCTCCCATGTTTTTGATGTGTATACAGTTAATGTTTTGAGGTTTTTAAAGGAACAAAGGGAGAACATTTCATTATTTTAAGTAAAGCATTCGGATTACTGATAGTAAAATTCAATCCATTTTTATTCTTAATCTCCTTGCTAGTCACATCTGAATCCCCTTACTGACTGTACATAAGACTACATCTTGACTACAGAGAAATGCTATTTGCACATAGGTTGATTTGCACTGATAAACCAAGAAAGGTGGTCCTAGGCCTGTATCTTGTCTCTCACAGCACTTTCTTCTTCCTTTCCTTTATCTCTTCCCTTCTAGGAATTGACACAGCATTTTTGAACTCTGACCATCCTAATTTCCAAATATCCTCATCAATGAACAAAATAACTAAGATGCACGATGCTTGTCACCATTACCCTGTTCAGTGACTGACAGTCTAATGACAGCATTGAGCGTGAAGACAATGGCAGTCAGCCTGAGTGAGCAGCCTGTAAGTGACAAGACACCATGCATGGGACTTGCACCTGTTATCTCCCTGGACAATTACCATGTTATTTATACACAAAGAAGTCTCAGGAAGACTCAACAATTTGGGATTAAAACTGCACCCAAAGGTACGTGGCAATCCTAACAGATGCATCTTCATCCACCCTGCTAAGTCCCAGTGGCACTGACTTGAAGCCCACCCAGGCAGAGCTTCAAATTGGCATAATTTATTTAATAATACTTGGCTTCACATAGCTTATTAAAACCATCTCGTTATGAGGAGCAAATGCTTGTGCTGGACAGAGGGCAGTGGGAGCCTTCAGCAACAATGAGCTGCTCTTGGCAGGCATTCCTGGCAGATAATCCTATTAGTTCCCTTCTACCACCTCCTCAGAAATTCAGCCTCACTGCACAGGGCACCTGGGCTGTGCTTAGAGAGAGCGAGGAGATGGGGGAGGGCAGGAAGTGAAATGAACGTGTGGCTATTTACAATGTGTCCCTTAAGGTCTTTATTTGGTGACAGTATTACAGAAAGCGGATGCTTTGTCCCGTGCATCTTCCAGAGGTCTGCTCCTCTTACTGTGGTGTACCAACAGTAATTTTTAAAACACTGAGTACTTTGATCTTGAAGAGTCCAGGTGCCTTCTGTGCCAGAGCCTAGTACTTCCATAGTAGGTGTCTTCAGCTCACTGTACCTCCAAAGGCTCCCTTATCATCCCGCCTGATGGAGCCACATTGCCCTGACCCTTTTCCATATAGACTTCACTATTTCATTCTTGTGGCTGTTAAAACAGTCTTGACGTTTCTTCTCAAGAATGGCCCTATTTGACACTCGCTAGTCTAGGAACGCTAACGTTCTCTTCACTGTCCCAACCTCGACTCCCTGATACTAAGCCTAGATCCCAACTCTGCCTGGTTGACTAGGTTGACAGTAGGCTCCCTGAAGTTGGCTCAGAACCAACAAATATCTGGCACAGGGAGATTAATTAGGTTCGGGGCAGTGGGAAGCAGGTGGCTGAGCAGGCTATGATGATCTTCACCCATTCTTCAAGAGACTGTGCGCATGAGCACACACAAACACCCAACATCACCACCACCACCACCAAAACCATCAGACTGGGGCCACAGGGGTCTCCACTCTAGGAATGGTGGGCAGTTACTTATCTCAAGCAAGAAGTATAAGCCAGCGAACCAATCGCAGTGAACCAGAACCACTGAGCACATGTAATTTCTGGGCGCAGAGCCAGTGCTCCAGCCTGAAGCTATGTCTGTCACCATGGCTGACAAGTGTAAAGTGACTTAGTCTCCAGTAATTAGGCATCTTTAAGCAAAAAAGTAGCCTGATTAATATAGGATGAGGAACAGTAATAATTGGTTTAGATCTACATATTTATTTATTTAAATTGAAGGTTTATATTTATTTACTCACTCTCTTTGTCTCTCTCTATCTCTGTCTCTCTCAGTGTGTATGTGCTCGTGAGTGTGTGTGTGCGTGTGTGTGTGAGAGTGTGCAAGTGTGTGTGTGCAAGTGTGTGTGTGTGTGTGTGTGTGTGTGTGTGTGCGTGTGTGTAGGTCAGAGAACAACGTGGGACTGTTCTTTCCTTCTATCGTGTGGAGTCTGAGGACTGAATTCGGGTCGTCAGGCTTGGAAGCAACTCCCTTTACCTGCTGAGCCATCTCAATAGCCTAAAATAACTTAATTGATCCTAATGTATTTATTCATTTATTTATCTACATTATCCATCTCTTTTCTTACACACCATGTATTCATTTTTGTTCAGTGGACATCTGAGATCGAAGATGAGGGAGGTACTATACTGAGTCCTCTGCTGCAGAGATGGCCCTCAACTGAGCCCCCTAGAGTATGATATAAATCCAAGAACCCAGAGAACATAGTCAAAATGCCTTGATTTCTACTACAAGAGTAAACATCAGGGGTTGTGGGCACACTCACAGACGTTGCTTCCAGCTGGGTTCATCCCCATCTCTCTGCCATGCACTCATTTTGTTTTTGGTAAGGCTGAGGGCCTCAACTTTATTCAGCACCAGGATCATCCATCCAAGGGACTCAGGGGAGATGTAGGACACTGGCTTCCTTTCTTGTAGCAGAGATCATGTCATGAGTGTCCATGCCACAGAGTTAGCAAGACAGGAGAGTGCACGTGGAGGTACACAGAGATGGGTGTGGAAATCGCCTTCCGCCATCCTATCAGGCTTCCCTCAAGAGAGACCGCCCATGGACTCCGAGGAGCTGTTGGTCCTCATTCATATCTTCAAGGAAAAGAAATTATAAACTCCCACAGTAATAGCAGAGCTCGTGGCCAGAAGATTTCAGTAAGTGATCTGAGTGCACAATGCATACGATAGCATAGTTCTTGCTGATAGATTACCCCTCACATTCATCATCCACAGGAAGGATTTACCCTAAATATTCAGCTCCTAAAGATCTGAACTTTTCAGTATCAGGTCACTGTAAAGAATCTTCTGAAATTCTTTCCAAGGTGCCAAGCCTGCTCTGGGAAAAGATTCAGAGTTTGGGTCAGACTCTGGGCAGGTGACTGACTGGCACAAGCCACCAATGGGTGCCAACAGTGGGTAAGAGTGTTAGCCATCACCCGTGCACTGGCCACACACCTGTGCTCAGGAACAATGCGAATCATGAACCATGTATGGCTCGTGACCTCTGCAGTGGGAGAAAATCGGACATACTGGTTGGGCAAAGATTCACCATGAGCTTCTCCTCTCTCCTTTCTCTCTTTCTTTTAGTATTTTCCTTGGTTAGTATTTAGTGTTTCCTCTCATTAATCATTCCCACTTACCCACAAGGTAGCACAACACAAGGCCCTATGGCTACTTAGAACCACATATGGAACCAAATTCCCTATATAGTGCTTTTTCTATGCACACACACACAGATGATGTTGGTTAATATTTGGTTAATAAATAAGACAAATTAAGAGAGTAAAAAATAAAGTGAATCATAATCTCCATCACCAGTTGTAATGAAAGTTATCTGATCCTTGTGAATTCCTCATTTCTGGAATGGCCCATTTAATGCCCTTGGTTGACAGTGGGTATCTAAAATAGCAGATAGCAAACTGAGGGTAAAGGGGAATTTTGCAAAGAATTAATATAGCACCAGTGTCATGGGCTCAGATTCATGGATTGAGTCCTAACACCTAGAGATCTCAGAGTGCAGGGGCATTGGAAACTGGGTCCTTACAGAGCAAATTAAATTAAGTTGTTAGCAGTGGGTCCTAATCCAATGTGACTGATGTCCTCGTGAGAAGACAACTACTGGAAAGAAACTATATTGTTTCTTCTCTGGTTGCTGTACTAAATACCGGACCAAAGCTACGGAAGAAAGAAAAGGCTTATTTTGCCTCATAGTTTCAGGTACAGACTGCCATGGTGAGATTATGGGGACATCCTGACTGCAGGAGCATAAGCATCTGGTGCTTGCCTCATTCTCTCCTGCCTGTTCAGTCCTGGACCCCACTCTATGTACACACACACTTACGGTGAGTTTCCCCTTTGCAGGTAAACCTTTCTGCCCTGAGAGGCACCAGGCGCAGGCTTCCATGGCAATTCTAAATTCAATTAAGGAGGCAATGAAGTAACCACAGAGACCAGGGCCAGAGATGTGCATGCATATGCAAAAGACCACATGGAAACAAGGCATGCCACTAGACCTCCAAGTGACAGCTAAGCAGAGGGACCACAGGGGAAAGCAGCTCTGCTGACAACTCCATCTTGGACTTCAAGCCTCCAGACTCCGAGACTCATACATTTCTGACACGTCAGCCTCCAGTGTGGTCCTTAGGTATGGCAGCCCTGACTGACTAGTGTAGCCCCATGAAAACCTAAAAATGCAGCTACAGTTAAAAGAATAAAGCAATTGTCCTGAATCTCTCCATATAAGAAAATTTTAGTTAATATTTCAGTGGGTTTTTAAAAATAAATTTAAAAAACCATATTGTATAAGGAGATAAATTAGCCAGTAACAGTGTATAGAAATAGTATTCAGCTTCCAGCCCGCCTTCTTAGTGTGTACCAAATGAATGAACACTGCCGTAGAGCAATGTCTGGCCACCCACACAGCACCATGACTTGAGCACTGGTCATACTTTTCTAGACAGACCCTCACATTCAATGTTTTATTATATTTATTATGGAAAACTTTTCATGTTAGTAAATAGAGGTTTGTAAAATATGGGCAATTTTGTGTCACATTTTAAAGAGGTTACACATTTCCTTTAACCATAAATTGATAACCACTTAATTTTTTCCCCTTTTTTCAACTAAAAGACTCATCCGGAAGAAAACAGTAATCACCCAAATGTACGAATGTGCATAGTGGGCCTCTCTCACAGGACAGGCCTAGGGCGGCAATCCGCCGGCTCCGGTCCTTATTTCCTCGCCATTGTCCAGTAGGTGTGGTGACACTGTTCCCAGTAGCTGTGAGCAAAGACATCCAAACCCCATGGGGACATTTACCATTATTTTTAGACTTAGGTGACAGAGTGCTGTCAGACATGCCTCAATCATTCCTTCCTGGTCATTTGCTTTTCATTTTACCTGAATTTTCTTCTGAATTCTCTCCTTGCTTTAGAAAGTTTGGCTCCCATGTTTCTTGCTGTTTAACAAGGTTGCATTAAGCAAGGGCATTGACAATTCCCTGCCTGTCCCCAACTTCCTTCTCCCTGGGTTTCCTTGTATCTCAACTTTGTATATGGCAGGGCTCTGTTTTACTGCAAGGTACATTTAAAATTGTTAGGTATTAATGTCTATTAATCTCCTCTTGTATTACTTCAGATTTTGATTTCATGTGCAGAGAGAACTTTCATAACTCGTTGGCCATACCATTTTTCACTCTGTAGTTTACTGTATTGACTTTACAATTTTTTACATTAAATCTTGAGAGCATCTGGTATTCATTTGAGTATGAGAGAGGAATGTAACACTTTTCCCCTAAGATGAATAGGAGGCTGACATGGCACATTCACAGGCTAATCTGTCCTTTCTCTGTAGATTGAGAGAGATGTCTTTACATTGCTGGGCCCTTGAGCATCTGCGGTCTGCCTCGCAGATGCCCCAGCACTGTGGGCTGCTGAGGCTCAGGAGCCCTGTTCAGACAGCCTCACCAGGACCAGATCCTTAGTCCACCTGTCATCTGGCTATTAGTAGACAGCCATGAACTCAGATGCTCTCTGAATCACACGTCTTTGAAATACAAACTTTGCTAAATTATGGACTAATTTGGAAAAAAAGTTCTGTGGTACTGGTTCAGAGACTGAGCAAATGTTCGTTTCTTCCTTTTCAATGTTTACTTGCACATGCTTCCGCCCTCCACACTGAAGACGAACTCCACAGGCTGACACGTGTGAGGGAAAGCTGCACACAGGACAACTGGCCCCACCCTTTCCATCTTGCAGTGGCTAGCACCCAGCTGTCCAGCAATGCTGACTTCCTGGCTTTGCTCTCAGCCTTACTGCCGATCTCTCTTGTGCCTCACCACGGCGTGCGATGCCAGCTGTGTGTTTCCAGCAAATGTTCTCTGTAGTGTAAAGAAATCACAAGAACAATTGTTGACTTCCTTTCAAACCATTTAATATTTGATAGTTACTTAGATTGTCTCCCTTGGAAAATAACTGTAAATTATATTAATATATTTCATGGTATTGAATTATTTCCATATTCCTAGTAGTAAATCTTGGGTAGTTGGTGTCTCATTAGTTTTTGAATTTATTCCTTTATTCAGTGTGAAAATATCCTATAAATAACCTTACACCAATACTTCCAAGTACAGTAGCTCTGTAAGTGCACTGTATCGGTTTGTCTTTGGTAAGTTGAGGCTTAAATGTGCTGCTAGACTGGTCCATCCAAGTGAAGACAGCTAGCAGACCTCTATGCTCTGGGACATTCATACTCAGCTCTTCCACACTGGGGAGTCTTTGATAGAAAGCCTAGTTTATGTTCTACATGCTTAAACGTCATTTCCCTTTGCCATTGTACCCAGGTTTCCGTGCACGGCACACAGAAGTCAAGAGTTTCAGAATTTCAGCTTTGCTTAGGACAGAGCAGCTGAAGGCTTATAAAGATTACTTAGTAATTGACATTTATGACTATTGCAGTGTGCCTGTAGCTGATATGCCAAATCCATTCAGTCTGTTATTCAGTTCTTTGGGTTTGTTACTAATATTATTCAGGTCTCCTGTGTTTTTGTATTCTATTTCTTCAATATTCAAAAGTTGCTCAATGGATTAAAATTCTTCAAAACCAAATAATTTTATCAAACTCCCTTGTGTATTTATTTCTACCTAGTTTCTTGGGGGCTAGTATTTGAAGCACCGACACAGTGCTGTAACTGCGATTGCATGTGCCCTGAAGAAAAATTACCCTTTGCCCTGTACACTAGATTCAGTCCTTTTCTGGATTCGATACCAATGCCTGCTGCACTGTTCGTGCTTGAACTTGACCTGTTAGATTCCGGCCCATCTCTGGAAAGTCAAAGCCTCAGGCTTCCTGCATGGCTTCACTGCAGAGAAACTCTTGGGTTTCCTCTCAAAGCACCACGCCATACTTTGTGCTTGTCCCACAAAGTTCCGACCCTGTGTTTTGGCTGTACCATGACTGACATGTCCAGTCAGGAGTGACTACCTTCTTTTACTTCTTTTGTGTATATCAAGTTCCTGACCACTTCCTGGTTTATCCCTACCTCTCTCCTAAGCTCCCACCTCTTGATGGCTGGCTTGCTATCATCTTTCCTTTTGCTATCTTCAAAATTTGGCAAGTTAAATATCCAATTTCTATTTTCCAGTAGTATCTTTCAGCTTTTTAAAGAAAAACTGCCTTTACCTCATATTTCGCTGTAATTGTTTCCATGTGACAAATTTTAAAGGAGAAAGATTGTAGTGGGCCCCCCTCCTCCACTGACCTTTCCTTATCAGATGTGGATAGTCCACAGATACAGCAGTGGCCAGAGAGAAGTTTAAATTAGCTCTCTGTGGCTTTGTCCGTGTGGCTTTGTCTGTGCCACAGAGCCTATTCAAACAAGGAAAACTGGTGTGCTAAGCACATGAGCACAGGAAAGGGTATGATTTGGTGGGCAGGGGAGTGGCACACACACATTGAATGTTCTCTTCGCTGATGTAGGTTTGCACTCGAGAAGCTATTTCTGGATGTGTGTGGTGAGCTTGCATTGTGATGCCAGTGGTGCATGCTGGGTATTTGGAATGTGACCTTGTGGTCAAGTGATATGTTACATGTGAAGTTTTATCAAATGCTTCTTGATATCTGGGAACTCACTGGGCTCATCGAAGTGACCTCTTTTCCTCTTTGGTTGTAGAGAACGCCCTGCTATTGTTTATTTTTATGTTCCCTCTATACCTGCCACACTCTCACCATCTTGAACTTCACTGGCTATGTTGAAGACCAAGGCAATTATTCACACTTCTTAACTTTAAATACTGTGCACAGCTTTCTCTTTTTCTTCCACTCTGGAGAAATGTCTGAGCCCCGATTTTCTTTAGTTATACCCATGGATCTTGCAGGATTCTTAATACAGAGGAAGGTTTCGTGGCAACAGTACTGGCTGTATGTGCGTAGAAATGCACACACACAAGTCTCACATCTTACCTCTGAGAACTGTGATCCTCACTTTCATAACAGCCTGTGCTTGCTTTGTGGGAATCCCCTAGAATGTGAATTATGCCCAAACAGCACCTCCCTGGCCTTGCTTATTGAACTTGGCTCCTCTCTTACAGATGCTGTACTCCCCAATACTTGGTGGGGTTTGGTGATACCTTGCCTTGGAATCTGGGACATTCTTTCCTTCGAAACATTTTTGGCTGTGGCATAGCAGAGATCTCAGTGACTCCATTCGCAGTGCTTCTGGGTGAGGAGCTTCCTAATTCCCGCTTGAGGCTTCCAGATCTCAGACTATTACCCAACTCTTGGTTCAAACCCATAACTCACCACATGCATTAATGACAGTAGTGTGCATTCATGCATGTGTGCATGTATGCTTCCTCCTGGCTGCTCTACCATGCATGTGGTACCAACTGATAACTCTGCCCTTTCCCCAGCTCTCTTCCCACTCCTTCGTTCTCCATGCTTGGGTCTGTAGCACTTACAGGGCTGCCCTCAGGTTTTCAAGCCTTTCCTTGTGTGACTCTGATTGATCATCTCCTCTTTCACGCTGATCTCATCTGCTTCCTATCACGTATGGATTCTTCAGAGTTTCCTTATTGATGGAGTTTTGTTTCCAGTTGTATTCTTGGTTTAAGCCCCTGTCTTGGATTTGTCCAGATCTGGAATGGGAGGAGGAAGCCGCAGAGTATATAGCCGGCCATCTTTCTCTTGTTTCTCTTCTGTTTGTCTTTAAGATGTGTTCAGGATCAGTTGCTTGAGTCTGCGAATCTGCCTCTGCTCTACGTACCCTCAGCTGTCACTGAGATGCAACATTTGCTGTCACTGAAAACTCTCCACTTAATAAGTTAGGGAAGATTTATTTCTAACTTCCCCTCTCCCTCATGTTTCTTGTTCTGTGTGAGTCAGTTTAGACTGTCTCTTAAGTGGTTATTAATTAAGGTAGATTGGATGAATGTGGATCTTATCTATATTGGCAAAGTTGAGTAGAATGCATATAACAATTTATGGAAATGAGCCAAACAAATACAGGCGGCACTGTGAAGAAGAGATGTATAATTGACAGGCTCAGAGTAAGGATATCTGAAGTCTATTTGTATTGCTAGCACAAATATCCAAGGCAGAGTACTCCAAAGTAAAGATGTTTATTTGGCTCATGATCCTGGTGGTCAAAAGATCCAAATAGCATGGTAGCAACATTCTGGCAGGAGTTATCTGGCTGTGTCATATCCCAGTGAGTAAAGAAGGTGTCAGCCACATGAAGAAGGATCCAAGACTGAGGTGGCTTGTCTCTCTACTCTTCTGAGTATTGACATAGTCTTGTGACAACTCTATTGATCCCTACTGCTGCAGGATTTGAATGCATGATCTAGCTACTCCTGGCCATGCCCTCTCTTAAAGCTCCTGTACCTCTCAATGCTGTCACTCTGGGACCAAGTTTCCAGAACACAAATCCTTGGGGACTAAGCATACCCAAACCATAGCAGCTGGATATAAGAAGCCACACCCAGGACAATGAGCTCATTAGCCTGTTCAGAGTTGCTGTAGCTTGGTGACTCACTAAGTCCCACAACTGAGCATCATCTGATTCCCACAGACTGTGTCTGGGAAGGTGAAGGGTTTAGTGGTGAAGTGTTGGTCTCTAACGCTGTAATTCTCAGACTCCACCACGCACCACAATCACCTGCAGAGCACGCTGCTGCCACAGATAGCTGGTCCATCTAGGGTAGGGCCCAAGAATGTGTACTTGTAACAAATTCCCAGATGCTGCTGCCCCTGATCATCAAGGACACACATGAGAGCCACTGAGCTAGACCTGTAGGATATCAGACTCCTGTCCATCCCAAACACTTGTTTTTCTTTTAAAAGTAGTTCATTTATTGACTGACAGATGATAGTTGTATATATTTCTGGCAAATAGCATACTATTTTGATATAAGTAGACATTACCAAATTATAATGGTTGACTCAGGATATCTAGATTATCCGTGTTTTGAAACATTTCTTTGTAGTGAAGGCATTTGAAATATTTTCTAGCTACTTTGACTTATATAACACTGTTGACTATATCATATTCATGTAATATCTATAATAACTCACTGGCAAGAGCTGACCTGGTCCTGGGATAATGCATTTAATCAGCTCTGATGCTGTTCTACCTATGATGCAATTACCCCTTAAAGTCTATCCCTCCTATCAGTGTGCATCTTTGTGGCCTTAAACCCCACCCTCTCTTTCCCCAGCCTCCCTATCTCTGTATCCACTGTCTTCTCCATTTCTGTCCATCTCCAGCATCCTCTACTAGTGTGAGCATGAGCAAAGTCCTGGATGTGCCTCAGCCTCAGTGGGCTTCACTGAGGCCCCAAATAGACTAGAACAATAGAGCTCCTATACAGGGCTGGAGTAAAGACAAACAAAATTAGTGTACATAAAACCCCAAATGTATTACCAAGCTGCAAAAGCCACTCACGATATTGTTTAACAAAGTTAAACATTTAGAGTTTTAAAAAATTTATTCTTTCCATTTGTGCCATATAGATTCAAATATTCATGAAACTAAATGTGGGCCTTGCATCCGACTGAAACAGCTCAACATGTAGCTTTTATAAAGATGAAGCAAATGTGTCTATTAGCCAACAAAACGTGGGCCTTGCATCCGACTGAAACAGTTCAACACGTAGCTTTCTATAAAGGTGAAGCAAATGTGTCTATTAGCCACAACTCTTTATATCATCCATGCAAACTTACACAACATTTGCAGAAATCAAGCAGCGACTCCATATCTCAGTTTAGACTCTATACCAAGAATGGTCTGTTTGCCACACGAATGTTATACTTCCTTAGTTCTTGTTCTCAAAGTTTGCCCCTGTCACATCCATCAGCAAAGTCTGACAATTTTTAAAATATCAGTTTTTAAAGCCTTAGCCTAGTTAAACTGAATCTGAAATTTGATCAAGTGGCCTAAAGTCAGCACAGGTTGCTGGGTCCACCTGACTTTGTTCACCTTTGTTGTGGAATGCCAGCATTGGGGATAGGATTGACTGTCCCCAGGCTTCCCAGTTTTACAGGTAGAAAACTCAAGTCTGGAAGGACAACAGCTTCTGTCAGGTCACAGAACAGACTACAGGCAAAGCTGAGGCTGGAGATTACTTGTCCGTGGGTCTGTCTGCTCTGTAAGCATAGGCTGTGTGCTGGTCCTTTGGCGGCTTCTGTTTCGAGCAGTGTGACATATTTCCTTAGTTTTTAGTGCTACTGTTATAGCTGTCACAGCAGCTTCACAGGGAGTTAGTTCCACAGGAGTCAAAGATGACAGAGCACGACCTTCATAGGAGGCTGTGAGGGCCATGACTGCACAAGGGGACAGTGGACATAAAGCAAGAGGCTCAGCGCTTCATAGTCTTCCGGTTCTCCAGAGGACACAGTGGGGCTCTGAGAAAGGAAGTGTTAGTAAGATGGCACTGTAGACTTCCTGGATGCCTGTGGTCTTGAGCTTATTTTAGTCTCTGTAAGAAGTCAGATCTCTTAAGACACCAGCTGGCACTGGCAAAGCTAAAGGAAGTCAGGTTTGCTTGGAAAACGACTTGATTACATCAACATCCTCAATGTCTCTAATCGGTGCCCCCCTTATTATGAAAATGGAAACGTGTGGAGCCAAAGCCCATATGTGTATCACCTGCATTAGAGCAACAGAAGGGCTTCCAGTGGTGGAGACCAGAGGTGTCAAAGTCGCCTTTGAGAAGCAAAATTGCCCTCAACTTGATAAGATGCAGTAGAATGACCAGGTGTGGTCTTCTTCTCTTGTCGTCACCATGCATCTGTCTGAACCCTACCTCCCTGACACATTTATCAGGATGCACTAAAAATACTGCTCAAGAAGAGCAGTGTGGAGTCAACTATGAGAAATGTATATGCATTTAATTTTTTTTATTATCTGTGTATGTGTGTGTGTATGCATGTGTGTGTGTGCTTGTGCATGTTCCCAAGGAATCCAGAGATGTTCAATGCCTCTGGAGCTAGAGTTACAGATGACTGTGAGCCACCTGATATGGGTGCTAGGAACTGAACTTGGCCCCTCTGCAAAATTGATACACACTCTTAACCACTGAGTCATTTCTCCAGCCCATATCATTACAGTTTATATTATAACATATATAGCATGTGTTCATCTATATGTATGTGCATATATATGTGTGTGTGTGTGTACATATATATATGTATATATGTATATACACAGGCATATATATTCATACAGGCATATATATATATATATATATATATATATATATATATATATATATAAATACATCAACAGAGAGAATTACACACATTTTTAGTTTCTCAGTGCATATATAAATTATGTTTATACAATATTGCACTCCACTAAGTTATCAATGAATAGTATGGTGTCTAATGCATCCAAAGTCTAATACCTTAGTCAAAAATACTTTATTGCCCCAAATGCTAGCAAACATTTGAGCTGTTAGAACAAGGCTACTGATAAGATTTGCTATGAGGTATATCTTTCTAAATATATACATATTTATAGATAATGCATATGTAATGCATATGTCTTATTTATTATATAAAATATGCTTATGAGTAATATATATATTTATACTATATATAATTAAAGTTTGCCATATCAGAATCCAACCAGAAACAGATGCACTCTAAGTTCCACCTCTCTACACAGACTGCGTTGTGTTTACAGCTGTGCTTTCCTCTCTAAACATGCTCATTGCTGCTGAGTCTGCATTTCCAAGAACATGGGAGGACTTAGGAGATAGATCTTGGCCAATCTAGCTCAACCTTTATGCATTTATCAGACATCAAAACCAATTTTTTGTTTTTGTTTGTTTTGCTTTTGCAGTAAGAGTACCTGTCTCAAAGATCTAGTTCAAAATGAATTACTTTATTCTCCTAAAAATAGTTATATCAACTTAACCTCATGGAAAACATTTTCTCTATTCTCTTATGATAAGTATCTCAGGAAAATTTGCTGGGATTTAAGAGCTATTAAAAATCATTCTGATGCTCACCATAAATATTCAGTGTTATTTAATATTTTGGTGAAAATGACATCAAGTAACACTAAAATATAAATGCTTCATATTTACCACAAGTGTGGGTATTCTGAGCTTTCTCGCTTAGTCTCAGAAGATCTGCCTTCCCACTGATAAGTCACAGTCACGTGTTAGACAGCCGTTGCTTCAGTTCCCCGGTGTGACTTCAAAACAGGTCTGAAGTGGGCTCTGCTGCCTCTTCCTGGGTCTCAGCTGTGCCACGCCACAGCTGCAACTCTGCAGATGTCTTTTCTGCATTACAAAGCTATTTTTGCTATCAATTAAGAGCAGCAGGTGTACATCGAGATTGGGCACCAGGGACTGTTTATAAGACTGTTGCAAAAGAACTCTGAAATCATATAGAAGTGACTGTTCTTGTTTAAAGACCCATGAAGTACTAGCTTGAAAAATATCAGCATCAGATTGTAGTGCTGAATAAACCTTGGAAATGGGGGGGGGGTTTGCTATGTAGATTTGTATATTTACTGGCAATTTCTGATTAAAAGGTGCAGAATCCTCAAAGTACAATGTGGCAGAGTGCTACCACAGGAGGATTGATTCCTTCATAATCGTGACCACAGAGTAAGCTGCAATGTCCAGGCCAAGATCCACTCCCATCAGACTCCAAAGAAATCCCTTTCACAGTCATCCTTAAGATAGCAAAGCCTGAAGAATTCAACCCAACTCACTACACACAAAACTAAGCAGTTGCTTTACCTGGGAGCTACAACCCCTGCCCCTGCATGGTAATTCCTGTGTCTTAGTTTCCTCATCTGCAGAGAGGCAGAAGCAGATGGTTCTGTATGTCTTGTGAGGTTTGATTTGGGAAAACATCCATAAGTTAGAACAATTTTCATAGAAAATATTATATCAATTTAATAATTATTAGTAGATATGTCTTCTATTTACTATGTAATTATGTCCGAATAAACTTACAAGCTGACAAAGTGAAGTTTGAAATGCCAGCAACATTTACCTAACCTGTATACTGGCTCCCCTACCTCCAGTGGTGGGGATTGGTCCCAGGGTTTTGTCCATGCTTAGCGGGCACTTCACCATGGCAACAGCATCCCCTCTAGCATACCTTAAATACACTCAGAATATTTACGATAGTCTATGTCTTGAAGGACTATCACACCATGTGCCACCAGCCTGGAAACAAGTCAAAATTCACAATGTGGTTTCTGCCCATGTTTTCTTACTATCTTAAAACTGAAAATAGAAAAATAAATAAAATGAAAACTTGAAACATTTTAAATAGGGATCATTTGTAGTTTCCTCTCTGAGATGTTGAGGCAATGAGTGCACATGTTCTCACCTTGCAATCTGCCTGGTAGAAGCTTTGGGGCCTCTGTGTATACCCTGGGTGTTTATGCGCAGGCCCTGACACCATGTCCCTGCTGTGCAGGCCCGGACACCATGTCCCTGCAACTCTGCTACAGTCTTAGAACACTGTTCTCTGTTGACAGCTTACTCTCTGTGTGTTGATCTGGAAAGATGGGATTCTTAAACATCTCCCAAAGGCAGAAAATCCAGAGGGCAACAAAGGAAGATAGGGGGGGGGGGGGAAAGAGGCATAAAGCCCCAGGATCTTGTGTTCCAGAGAAGAGGAAGCTGAAGCATGCCACAGGTCTGGGTAGTGTGTGGCTCCGTCTTCCCACAGCTCCAGCCTTATCTCTTTACTCAGGCCTAGGCACTGTGACAGACGGAGGCTCTGGGGCATGATGACAGTGTCCCTTTCCTCCCTGTGTAGTCTGCCAGCTGAAGGAGTGGACATAGGATCTCTACAGCTCTCTCGTTAGTGGCACACGGTTGCACGTCCCCACTACACTTGTTCTGTGGGATCTCTGTATCCCTTCCGGGAGAGCTCTGTAGGGGAAGGAAGTGGAAAGGCACAGAAGCCACAGAGAAGCAAGCCTCAATACTGAGGACTCTGGCTCCAGCCTGGACCAGCCAGCTGAGCTCACCCTTGGCAACATGTGAGCATCTAGTTGGTAGCCCCTGTGAAGCCCTTTCTTGTCTTTCCCCTTTGGGCAATGTACAACACTACTCACTGCTTCCTTTCTTCCTGCTTTCCTCTTCCCCCTCTCCATTCCACCTAGCCTTGCCCCCTCTCCAGATTTTTAGTTCTGATATCTCCCTAGCTCCTCATTCATATGGATGCCACGTGAGTATCTCAGGGCAGAGGGTGCAAACAAGGTACACACTCTGAGAAGATGTGATATGTTTAGGCTACTTGACACGGGCTCAGAGAACCATCCAAGGGAGCACGTAGTCCAGCTGAGCAGGGGCCCGGGCAGTGTGTCTGGCCACAGCCATAACCAACTGCACAGGATGGGTAGGGTCCGAGATTTCACGGTCCTGGCCTGGGCTTCTAGGCTGCATTCTTTGTGCCCCTCCACCTACAGACGTTCCTGAACAACACAGAGAAGTGAGTGTGGCCAGTCAGGCGGGTGTACTGAACAAAAGCTGCAAGGTTTTATCCGATTTTGCTGGTAGGTTCTTGACAAGGCTGTAGGCTTCTAACAATGTTCAATGCTTCAGTTTTCAGCATAGCTTGGGAAAAGGCATGTTTGCCTGCTGTTTCATCGGCGCCTCATTATACACACACTGCAGTGCTTCCCTTCTCAGAAGGAACCACTCCAGAGAGCACATGCGCAGCTCCTGGGCAGTGGACCCTTTGGTTCATCAGCATGCTTTGTGCTGAGTTTTATGAGGCAGGCAGCATTCCACTGGCTGCTTCCAGAAGCCACAGCTCAGCATGTTTTCCAGAACTGATTTTAATAAAAGACCCGTGAAAAAAGTACAAAACCTCCTTACCAAGTGTGAAATGGAATTTTTAAAACAAAGCGGTTGCAAAAAGACCAAGGAAGCTCATTGGGTGGACTCACCATCAAGGAGACCCTAGATCCCTTTCCTGGGTGAGCTATCAGCTTCCTCTGTGGACGAAGTGAAAGCCACCTTCCAGAAAGCTTCATTATGGAGGGGAAGCAACATATGCCAAGGCAAACAACCGAGCTCCCTCTGTTAGCACAGCTGAGTGAACGTTTCTCTCTGTCATGGTAGCTAACTGGAGGTTTCTTTTGAGGCACCCAACCCTTAACACCCTTCACTCTGCCACCAACTAACTTACAATGCTGCAGACTCCTTAGGAAAATCTTCGCCACATGAGTCCCCCAAGGATCCTGACACCTTGCCTGGACTATACAAGTTCCTGCAGGTTGGTGTTGGCTCTCTGAGTTTCTGGAGATGCCATGCTGGAATCATCTTACCTTTGGCCTGTAAACTGGAGAAAACGTTATAGAGGGAAAATGGCATCAAATCTTTTAAGACATATAACTTTGACTCTGGCCAAGATTTTGCTTTTAATGAGTTTATAATACAGATGTGTGCTCTTAGGTGCACAGCGTGTGAAGATGCTCCTTGGCTCACTGATAAACCCACTGCAAATTGAAAATATCACACACAAAAAAGCATTGAGTACATAGCTTAGTGTACCTTAAATGGGCAAAATTTGCCTAGAACTTGGAAAAGTCAGATCATTTACTGGTTTATAATGTATTGTATAACACACACTGTATGCTGAACTTGAAGGAAAAAATGGTACCTTCTGCATCATCATAAACTAGAAAATCATAATCAAAATCTTGTAAGATGGAACTGTCTCCAGACAGGATATATTACAGACTTATTTGCAAATCCTGAGCTTTTCATGGATAGAGTACATGCTCAATAAATTGTAAACTAAGTTGCAGCTGAGTGCTGGAATAATCCGGAACACTATGTGGAATACTGAGCTTATAAGAGACCTGACTGATTTGTATGGCCTGCAATGGGAAGAGGCCAGTTGGACCTTATGTGGAAAAACTCAGTTCCAGCATAGCACACATAGACATTAGCTGCAGAAAGCAGAATGTTTTCTTAGTAATGCAATGTGAAAGAACAAGCCTTGAGTGCTGGTAGTGTTTCTGGGAGCTAGGAAAAGGCGTGGAGCACTGGGGGGGATTTTCACGCTCCTAGTACATCTGAACAACTCTGCTGGTAAAACACGATCTGCCAGGGCTCTTCCACTCAGCTGTGCTCAGCTGTGAATGTTGGGACTGTGACCCAGTCCAGAACATCTCTGCTGCCTTTCGCATCCCTTCCCTGGTGAAAAAAAGTATGCCTGAAAAGGAAAGGCCAGAACCTGGGGGTGGGGCTGGGGAGGGAAGACGAGCCACTTGGGTAAATATGAATGTTTATGTTTTGGTTATTTTTATAATCACCAAAAAGATACTTTGCAAATGACACAAGCAGGTTCCCTGGATACCTCCCATCTTGGTCCTTGCAGTCTTTCTGAGGAGGGACAGCCAAGGAGTCTGAAGAATTACTCTATTGTCTCTGGATTCTGCATCTGTAGATCCAGCATGCCAAAAATACTCCAGATACATGTGCATGGACACACAGAGGTTTGTATCATTTGTTATTCCCCGAACAATAGGGTATAGCTAGTGTCTATGCAGCACTCACAAGGCACTGGTCCGTCCTCTAGAGCTGATTTGAATATACACAAGGCCACGTGAAGGTTTATGTACAAATACTGAGAGGTAACTCTAAGCCCCAATAGCATCAAGAAACCCATTCAAGAGACCTCCAAGAAGGAAGTGAGCCATGGCAAACACTAGGGAGCTATGATACCAGAGTAGGAGAACTAGAGCAAAACTTTGACCCAGAGAGGCTGTTAACAGGGCCCAGTGTCCAGGGCTGTCAGAAACCCAGTCAGAGTAGATCTGAGCACCATGCTGCGGGCTCCTGGTGGGTGCTGGTAAAAGTCCAGGTTCAAGGCTAGCCAGGCAGAAGGGCCTTGGGGAGTTACCGGGACTGAGAGAGTGTGGCGGGAATGGCAGGCATGTGCCAGAGACCACTCTAGAAAGCTTCCTCAGACAGGGTCTTCATCAGCTACTTCCCCACTGACATGTATGCAAACTCCAGGTATCAGCCCAGCCAGTAAGCCTGAAATATGTCAGATGCCAATAACATCGCTGCTTCTCACCCATCTGAGGGTCTCAGGATACCTGAGCCGACCTTCATGCCTTGTGATGGTGTCTCTGGCCTCTAATCCCCTTTCTGGCTCTGTTGGGGTTGAGGGGGGCACATAAGCATCTGAGCAGTAAAAACTGTCTCAAGTTCATGTCCTAGTCCTTTTCCCTCCCATGACTTCCTGCCATTCTTAGTTAGGTTACCACCTGATACCCCCCTGAGTGACTGTTTTCATGTGTGGTCTGAGGTTTTGGCTCCTTCAATACCTTTGTTTAAGCTCAATGTCACATTGATGAAATCAGCATTTCTCTGAGAGAACCATGCTCTCCAGTTTTCATGAGATGTACCCACTTCTTGCACAAAGCCTGTCACTCATACTGGCTTAGGCCAGTTTCTGTCAGCGCAGTCATTACCAGCACTAATCAACCTAAACTTTAAACAGACTTCTCGTTCCCTTCAGCCTTTCTGCCATGAGATACTATGTAGCCAGTACAAGGAATGAGAGCTATTTCCTGCCTAGAGTAGAAAAATGGTCCCTGAAGAGTGTTCATTTTAAAACAGATTTGTGTGAAAATATGTTCAGAAGGGTTATGTTTCCTCAAGTCTCCTCCTAGGCCTCAAACCTGGGTGTATTGATTTCCAAACTCTGGGGACAGGGTCCTGTGGTAGCTCCTTCAGGCACATTGCGGCGCTGTCTGTGTGGGCAGCTTCTTGTGACATTGGTCTGGGGCTGGTCTTCTGAGCTGGCTCAGGGGCCTAATGTCTGATTTCATTTTTCTCAGGGCTGTGTAGGCAAGCAGGAGTAGGCCAAGGTGGTCCTCTTATTCAGTCAGGTTAAGCTCTGGTAGAGAAGAAAGCTTTACCCACTGCGTAAGTCTCCAGAGATGGCTGTAAGAAATGGCCACAAACTCAGCAGCTTTTGACAACAGATGCTGGTCCCCTCATAGTTCTGGAGGCCAGGAGACTGAGGTTAAGATATTGGCAGAGCCAGGCTTCCCACCGAGGCTCTGCAGCCTGCTCCTCCCTTCCCCTTCCAGCTTTGGTCACGATCCTAACATTTCCAGGGGCGATGGCATTACTCCAGTGTGTGGCTGGATTGTCACCAGGCTGTGTAGGTCTAAGGATAGATTTGATGGCATTAGGGGCACCTGGTACCCCGAGGTGAGCTCCTCTCAAGCCCTTTCTCACACCTTTAGTCATACAGTGGTATTTACAGGCTGCAGGGATCAGACACAAAGGTATCTTTGGGGAGTTACAGTACACCCCACTCAACCCTTGTGATATCAATGCTGTGGTGTCAGAAACACAACCCACACTTTGTCCCTAGAATAGAAAGCCCAGCAGTTAGCTAATGGCCAAGTGGGTGCTGCATCTGTGTGCTAGGTGCAAAGGTGTTCTGTCTTTCTTTGTTGCTTTGGTCTCTGTGCATGCTAGGCCAATGCCAGATCTCTTCTCTCTCTCTTTCTCTCCCTCTCTCTCTCTCTCTCTCTCTCTCTCTCTCTCTCTCTCTCTCTCTCTGTGTGTGTGTGTCTGTGTGTCTGTGTGTATATGTGGATGTGGGTGTGTCTGTGTCTATGCGTACGTGTGTGTGTGTGTGTCTGTGTCTGTGTCTATGTCTGTGTATGCATAGGAGAGGACTGTGAACATGAAAGTGTTGTCAGATGATAGTGCAGTCAATAGAACAGCTGTCATTTCTTGGAATTCTGATCTGCAGAGTGTGCAGGAAGAACTTGCAGGTCTTAGGAGTTTTGCAGGTTCACTTTATCCGGTTTCCAGCTCAGCACCTCCAGGCCAGGTGTTCTGACACCTGCTGTCAGTGCAAACTCTAGTCTGATGAGTCTCAGCTCTCCACTCTGAGTCCAACTCAGTTTGTGAAATTCCAGGGACTCAACAAGTTCTTTCTATTTCCCCCCTTATGGCATAGGAAAGGGGTAAAAGTCTGGAGCCTTCCTCTATGCTGAGGGTAAGAATCTTAGTGCTGACAAACGTCCCATGATGTGAGGTAAATTCTTCTCCCTGTTTCCCAATTCTCTGATAAACTAAGTATGGAAGCAAATAGACAATCTCAAGAGGGAAAGCAGCACCTCACTTGTCAGTGACGTTTCCATCTCTGTGACCAAAGTGTTCGACAGAACACAGAAGAAGGAAGCTTTATATTGTGTCGTGTTTCTAGAAGGCTCTGTCCGTGTCTGCTTGGTCTCAGGTGCTTAGCCAAGATATCAGGACAGTTGTGGAGTGTGGCAGGGATGACTCTCACCACAGGACAGACAGCAAGCAGAGAGAAGGGGACACAGGAAGAGGCCAGGGCAGAGCAAGATCCCAAGTTCACCCCAGTGACCTACTTCCTTTACTTCCCACCTTTCAGTAACTCTCAGTGATGTCATCATATTATAAATTCACCAAGGATTAGTTCATTGTGGAAGTCTGAGGTCTCATAATCCAGTTGTCTGTAGGCATCAGGGTCCTTGACATGGCCATGCTGAGGTCAGTAATACACATTCGCTCAGGATTGCATCTGCTCTCCATGTTTGCTTAGACCAAGGGGTTGGTTGTATGCCCTAATCTGCAGACCTTCTTTTTGAGTACCAGCTCCATCACCATTGTTACCATTCCAATGACACACTGATAGTCCACAGGCAGGACACAGACCCAAGAGGTGGTCTGTTTCCTTCTGCCTCACACCTCTACCTCTGAGGCTCTCTGGGAGCCTTTGTTCTGAGTCCTCCTCCAGGCCCACACCAGTCTGCACACACTGATTCTTCGGTCCACTGGGTTCTGTGCAGACCACCAGCATCAACTGAAACCAACGTGCTGTCAATAGGCAAAAGCCTTTGGGTATTTTGACTGAATCCAGACAGGATCTGTGACTTAAGTATGAACTCATGTGGCTTTTGACTTCTGCTTGTTTGCCAAATGGCTGACATGTTCTTAAATTACCCAGTTTGTATTTTTCCCTTCTTCTCTGTTGCTTGGGAAGATAAAGCCTCAGGCATGTAGGCTTCCTCTGCTTACAACAGGGAACTGTGCACTGGCTACTATCAAGCATCCAGACCACGTGCATCATTTGAGCTCAGCATTAGGCCCCAAGAAGTAGAGGCAAGAGTGTGTTGAAGACAAGAGGCCATGTCTTTTGCATAGATACATATGATAGAAATCTGCATAGATACATATGACAGAAATTTTTGTAAGAATTAAAGGAACTCCCAAGCAGCACCTGTGCCTCTGCAGGTTGACTTCTCATAAACTACAGAGATCTAAAGAACTATCAGATGCTTTAAGAGTTGACAAGATGGCGAGCATTGGAGATGGGTTTGTCAAATCCCACAAGTCATTTTACAGCCTAGAAATGGCCTGTAAGTTTGGGAAACGGTTAACTTTGTTTTCTTAAAAAATTCCAAAAGGTTTTATTCATGACCTAGCACTTCCAGGAGGTTCAGACAGGGCCTGACTAACACGTTGTAACTTCCAAATAAAAGACAGGGATTGCTCAGGGGCTTGCTCTGCCAACATTCTGGTCCTCCAGTTACTCTGCAGATTACTCACAGAGGGCATCAAAGGGAGGCAGAGAGAGCAGTGACCTCCCACACTGGATGGTCACTTCCTAAAAGGGAACTCTCCCCTGCCTTACCCAAGCCTGTTTAGTTGACTCCTGTCAATTTGCTCTGGATGTTAAAAGCATCAGCTTCTGGCCTCTCTGCCTCGGAATATCCACAGGACCCCAGGACATCCACTGCTGGACTGTGCTGGTTCAAAATAGGTCCACAAATTTTGGGACACTCCTTTCAAATGATAGATCCCTCCCCTTAAGTGTGGATGAATTTAGTATCACACTTTGGTCAGATTAAAGAAAGATGGAGTAATGGGCTCAACCCTAGACAGTGAGCAACTGCCAAATAATGAGTTGCCATGAGCTTACCGCAGATAACACTTAGGGATTATCGAACAGTTCTGGGAGCCAGAAATCTAGGCACCATATGACTGAGTCTCCTACCCAAAGAATCACAGACTAAAAGCAAGGTGGCTAGGACTGGGCCCTCCACTAGGGCTTGTAATGCTGTGTCTACCTTCAGGCCCTAGAGTTCAAGACTGACAGCTTTGAGAACTCTCAGCTCTTAGAACCTGTTCTTGAGACCTTGAGAACTGAGCCCCATCCACAGCATGAACTTTGTTTATTGAATTAGCATTTCTACCTTCAAATTCTCTAACTCATGTTAAAGGGTTGTCTACAAAATAGTATCTCCTGGAGTATACAGGGCTATCTTGGAATTCTGTTTGCCACAGTAAGTCACCAGGATCTCCAACTCTAGAGAAGACTAGCTGCTCCATGGAAGGTATCCTTCTGCAGAGGCCCACACAGGTACCACTTCGTCCACCTATAACCAAAAGCCATATGAGAGGCTTCCTGAAAACAAGTTCTGTAGGCCTTGCTCAGTCTGAAGATGATACAGCCTCAGCTGGCATGCCCTCTGCAACCTCAGTATGGGCTCTGACCCATAGCCACTCAACCTAGCTGCTTCCTGGCCCTTAGCCCACGAAGTCACGTGCTATTATATATACTTACCAACTGGAAAATGCTATGGTTTGAATACTAACTCATGCACTGTCTTAAATTTGAGGACATCAGTTGTTGACAGTGAGAAAATACAGCATTGCAACATGGAAGAAAATTCCAACAGCATTGCTGTCTGTCTTCCTGGACTCAAAAACAGAGGTCTCATCTGGGCCTTCGTCACATTCTCAGTTATGTTGCGGTCACCACTGGCTCCTGTCCCTCTTCCGTGGGAGGTGACAAGCCATATTGCCAAATAACCAGCCCATTCCCTGGAGCCCTGCTGCTTCCTGGTTAATTCCAAAGTCTTCCCAGCATCTTCCCTGGTTCTGATTTGTCCTTAGCTGCACACTGAGAGCCGAGCTTACCATCTGGCTATCCTTCTGTGGTCGCCTTGCTTTTTTGTCACTGACTATCCCTGCTTGTGCCACTGTACATGGAATGTGACCTGAGACCAGCATGCTGAGTGAGAAGAAAGGCCAGACCTCCCAGCCTCGGCTTGACTGCCATGGCTTCATTTAAGCCATTTCACAATAGGAAGGAAAACTCATGGTGCTAGGCTGTTTCCGCCTCCCCAAGCTGTGAACCCAGACCTAGATAACAAATCATAGCATCTCTGCATCCTCCCTTTGTCAGGGCCATATCCCACTCCCTAGAAATTTCCAGATCGTGTGGAGAATCCCAAGGGCCCAAAGCAGCCAGATGCCTGGCATATACCCTGCACCTAGAAGAATGAATGGACAAGACTTGGCTTCAGACCTTCCATGTTTAGTGCCCAGTGGAACCTTCTGCCAGCTTTATGAAGAGCTGGGAACAAAGGACCCCGTGAGCTCCCCCTCCACATGTACAGAGCAGGGAGAAGCTGTCTTTCTGAGCAGTAGCAGATCCATGTGACATGCCACTCTAGACGAAACAAAGCTAGAGCGACGGCTATTATTATTTCAGGCCAGTTCATCCTGAGCTGTCAGTGGCCACAAGGCACAAGGTAACATAGTCCAGCTCCAGAGCCAGCCTCAGCCTCTGTGAATAATTAGCACTAAGTATGAGATGTGGCTGGATCTAATCTAACCCAAGCTCAATTATTTCACTCAACCGATTGAATCCTGCCTGTAGCCTGTTCTTCCCACCTTGGCATGTGTGCAGCAAGCACCAGGGACACGCTCCCGGGCCAACTGGGACCATGTGCCTAGAAAGCAGCTGCAGGAGCCTCTGAGGAGTTATCCTCCAGCTCCTGAGCCACTTTCCTGCCCACTACTCACCTAATTGCCATGCCAGAAGCAGGATGCTGGGACACACACACACACACACACACACACACACACACACACGCACCGATCACTAAAATAGGTTGGGAATCGGTGCCCAAGCACCATCCCTCAGCTCTGAGTGCACACACTCTTCCCCATCTGCATTTTCTGAGGCCAGCATCTGTCTCTCTAATGAGAATTTCCCTCTCAGTTTACAGTAATCTTGAGCCTCTTTTTAAACACCCCAAACACAGCTCTCCATCTTCCTTTGGCCTTCTAGGCTCTTCACTCTCCTCGGGCCACCTTCCGACCTGGGCTGTAGAGTGTCTCTGATCCATGAAATCCATCGTGAGCTCAGATCTTGTGGCTATGTCCCGCCTGAGTCTCTGTGTGTAGTGTGCTCCCTCCTCCTTTGGGCCCTACTGAGAGTGCCTCTCCTCTCCTGAAGCAGAGCCTAAGCAACCCCAGGTTCTCAGGGCTTGGGGGGGGGGTCCCCAGATGAGTACTGGCCCAGGCTTTGAAGCAAATGGGGAACTTCCAGCAGGGACCCACATCTATCTGTTTCTGTGCCAAACAGGCACAGGCAGGATGCAATCACTGCCTGCTCCTTAGGACTTCTGCCCTGAATTCCATATATGAATGCACGCCAAGGCTATGCCCTACCCTGACACAATAAAGACATACAATTGGGAACTAAGAATATCTATTGGCTCATTTGCTCTCTCAAAACTGTGACTCATAGGCTAAGATGTTGTCAGTGAGACAAAGAGCCAAATCATGCAACTTGGGCATCAGTTTGAGTAAAGTATTGAAGTAATTAGTAACTCAGTTAATGTGATTTAGGCCAGCTAAACTCCCTGGCCCCACACTCAAACAAAGTAACTTACAACACTTGCTTTTGTGCCTTGTTTTCCATCCATACAATGTGGATAAAGAAAGTGCCTACCTCACTTGGATGTTTTGAAGACTGAGAGAATGCACAGCCACAGCCACAGCCACAGCCTCAAGCCCAGCCCAGCCCAGCCCCTATTACACCCCCAGAATGCCTAAGCTAGAATAAGGGAACAAGACGTTGCAACAGAAAGAAAAGCAAGTTCAAGATCATAGGTCAGCAGAGAATGTGACTGGCAGGGTTTTCCCAGGAAAAGACTGGGGCTCTCTTCAGAGAAGCCTAAGCTTAGGAGTTGCTACACAGGATCTGCTGAAAATGGGGGACAACAGAAATCCATGGGGCTCAGATTGGAGGCCAGCGGCCTTTCCGTATACCCTAATAGAGATAAAGACAGGGAAAGACAAGGCCACAAAAAATGTGTTGCCTGCCCTGTGCTAGGAAGAGGGTTAGTATCCTGCTGAGCTGGGAAGGTGAAATTCTTTGGCATGCTAGAACCCTGCTGCAGGCATTTCAGAGGGTATGAATCACCAGGAGTGACAGACTCCACAAAGCATGCTCTGCAAAGACAATAGACGCAGGGATAGTTCGCTAGAGCAGCGCTTCTCAACCTGTGGGTCGCATAAGACCTTCCTGCATATCAAATCCTTACTTTATCGCAGCAGCAAAATTACAGTTATGAAGTAGCAACAATGTAATTTTATGGTGGGGTTGTCACCACAACACGAGAAACTGTACTAAAGGGCTGCAGCATTAGGAAGGTTGAGAACCACTGGTCTACAGCAAGAAGTCACAGTTCTTATGGTGATATAAGGAACTTGGACTGGGCAAAGGTGCCAGCTGCTTTCACATTTTGGGCGATGACCTAAATATTTGGAAATTGCCTGGAATGTTCAAGGCCCTGGCTCTGCCCATGGGGAAAACCTGCAACTAGCTAGTCACAGAATCGACAAAGCATGCTTTACTTCCTCCCAGGATATAAGAAGAACTGAGCGCGCGTGAGGGCCCATGGGAGACCCTCTGCTGAACCTGCTAGATGAACCAGCAAGGCTGACACAGGGAGTCCTCACCTGCCCCGCAGGACCAGGTAGCCTCCAGGTAGCATTTAGGCACTGTGGGGCCTTCTCACTCCCAGTTTGGACATCTGGAGACAGTTAGGAAGACAAATGATGTTGCCATAAGCAAAGCATAGGCAGTGGCACATCAAAGATTCTGATGAGGGGTGTGGTCCATTGGCTAACCCAATATGTCTCTTGCTGGTGCCCTATTTGTAAAGTATCGAGAGGCAGACTGACTATTTGATCGTCTCCCTAACCGCATGCATCCTAGCTGGGAGAGAGGCTGAGTTGTGTGATGTGCTAGTCTGTTCAGGCTGCTGCAACAAAAGATACAACAGCTGAAGAGATTCACCAGCAGCTAAGGCTTTAATAAGTTTCTTTAGCTGGAAGCCCAAGATGAAGGCGCCAGCGAATTTGATGTCTACCGCCCTCTTTCTGTTTCATTAGTAGTGTTTCTAGCTGTGTCCTTCCATGTTAGAAGTAAGATGGTTTCCTGGGATTCCTTTTACAAAGGCAACTCATTTCATACATAAGAACTCTTTTTTCAAGACTTAAGCACACGCTGAAGGCCCATCTCTTAGCACCCTCACTGGAAGACATAATAAAGTCGTGGGTTTGATGGCGCACAGACTGTCAGCCTGTTTATCTGCTAGCCAGGACACAGCCTAGCTCAATGCCTCTCAGCTTTCACACGCACATACCTTCGAAAGATACACAATTACAGACGCTAGGACCGGACCTTTGTGGTCATGCTGAGGAATGACGAGGAACAGATTTGTACTGACACACTTACACACCACACATAAGATGAACATATGCACAACGAGGGAAGCCTAAATAGAGCTGTGGGTGCACTGAGGTCGCTCTTCTGGTTATGACAATGCACTGCTCTTTTGCAAGATGTTGTCACAGTGGGACTATGGAGATCTCTCTGTATTATCTCTTACAACTGTATGTGGTCCTATAAGTATCTTTGAAACATGAAAATCAATCCTTAGAATCTGGTGTGTTTAAATAACAATAAGAAATGGGCAGTGAGGTCCAGAAAGACCGACCGTCTTTCTCTTGGCCTCTCTCCAGCCTTCAGGTCTCAGGATTTTGTCCTTTTCCCCAGCACCCTGTGCTGCAGAGCCAAGGTCCATGTTGCCTGATACAGGTGGAGCTAATGCCAGCTGCTGCTACAGTATTTACTATAGTGCTAAGATGAGTGCTTAACCATTCAACGCTGGGAGCTATCAGGGAAAGGATTGGCTGGGTATTGTGAGGGTGGGGGGATCTTAAGCCAGAGAACTATAGGGAGGGAAGCTGGGAAACTGAGGGGTGAGAACAACTCTTTAAGGGAGCTCTCTGAAGGCAGACTGCTACCACATGGTACGTGTCTCACACTGGGCAATGGAGTCTGACTCCACATAGGGAGATGCGATGAACCAGGGCATTTCCATCCACCCAGATGGAGACCAGTCCTCTGAACCACCCAATGAGGATGAGCTTAGACCTTCACTGATGCTGACTACTTGTTGATATGAGGAAGATGAAGAACAAAGAAGCATCCCTAAAGGTATTTCATGGAAAATCTATTCCTATTAATGTGGTGTTTTCCCGGTTAGAGACCACCCCCTAAAATTAAAATCAAGTACGTGGTTGTCTCATTTGCTGTTATTCGTGCTTTATCAATAAGCTGTAGTTTTAAGAACATCCCATGGTCAGATACTCTGAGGTGATGTTGACAATATGAGAGAAACCTCCAGGAGTGGCCCGAGGGGTGTTCCTGTCCTGTTACCTCACATTTTTTACCGTTCAAGGTCTTGCTTTTCTCCTGGTCTTTGATCTCTTTATAGCTGTTCCAATATGACAGGATCCTGATGGGCACAGTGGTGTGAGCCTGGGTCTGTATGCTGTCCCAGCAAACTTTAGTTCTTATGCTCAGTCTGGAGAATACAAGGGATACTGATTGAAAAATCAAGCATCTCTCTGGTCTAAAAGTCAGAATTGTCTAATTGTGCTTAATGATTCATTCTTTTCCCCATAGAAACTATTTTTGCTCTCTCTGTCTCTCTGTCTCTCTGTCTCTCTCTCTCTCTCTCTCTCTCTCTCTCTCTCTCTCTCTCCCTCTCTCTCTCTCTGTGTGTGTGTGTATGCATATATGCCGCATTCTGTTTTCTTTGGGATAATGTTCCAAGCAGCAATCAAGAGAATCCAATTGCAGTTTCTTTCTTGGAGAGCTGTTCATGCTTGATTCCTTCCCCAAGGTATGTCCTTTCTCAATTGCTCAGGGCAAAACTTCTTCAGTTGAATGTTAGTAGGTTGCTGTGAAATATAAGCAAAATGCAAATGAGAATGTGAATCTTGCCTTGACTACATTAACTACAAATTATTTGCATAACCACTGACGATTAGAAACTTAACATAATTCCCAGATGTTCACACCTGATCATATTACAAGACAGCTATTTTAAACCTGCTCCAAGGCCAACATCCTAAGCAAAGTAATCAGCCTATGAAATCAAGAGTAATGTATATTGGAATCACATGGTTTGTGATGGACACGGGAAGTCGGAAAAGCACACAAACTGGTGGGTGATTAGGATGGATAATTGGGAACATGCTACGGTAAAGGTTACAGCTTACACTCATTTAGATACCCAAATTGTACAGACATGTGATTTCTCAGCCTTGATATTTGTTACAAGAAACTATCTTGCATAAAATGGGCCACATTTCTCCACAATTCATGTAAAAATTACTTACAGTGACCATGCTTGATAAGGAGCTGAGACTCCACCATGAGGACTCTTGAATTATAGGACAAGAAATGGGTAGTCTATATTAGCAAACAACCTTTTCAACCTTCTGGTAGACATGACACAGGGAATTTTAAAACTTCTGTTTGGTCTCCTAGGGCTTTGCATTGAAGATTCAAGAGGGACCCTTGTAAATGAAGGGTCCTTGCTCTGGGAAGATGTCACAGGACAAAGACTTGCTTTGGGGGCACTAGCATGTGCTCGCCAGGGATGTGCTGTTGAAGATCCTGTTAGTCAGGTCAATTACAGGTGGAGTTCAGTCATGGTCCTGGTGTGGGAGGAGCCAGAAGCATTGGTTCCGTCTAGATATCCTGGGACTGGGGAGTACAGTGGTGCTCAAGGAGGATCTGGTAACTCATCAGCAAGACACTGAATCCCCATGGCAATGTTCTAAATAAAAGCAGAAAGCAGCAGTGCTTGTGTAGGTTGTAGGGCTCATGGCCCTAGGGGAAACTGAGGAGACTGAAAGTTGTCAGTTCAAGGACAAGCCTTGGGAGCTTTGTTTCCATCCAACACTCCTTTGTATTTTCAGAGCTGAGTAGGGCCCCACCATCTGTAGAGCTGTCTATTCTGACATCACACATTTTTGTTTCTTCTGGGACAGACTCTGTGACAGGCTCTTGGTAAGCAGTGGCAAATAAGACTTAGAGCCTGACTTGGAGTAAGTTACAGCTTAGTAATGGGTGAGGATAACAAGTGGAAAAGCCTGCAACATGGTGTCTTAAGCTCTCCAATAATGGAAGGTTCTGGTTATAAGTGATGGATCTAAAAAGTCCTCCTGCTGGGAGAAGAGGGACGTGTAATGGAGCAGATATTAGAGCATTAAAGACCACAAACCACTGGGAAGTGCATCCCAAGATGAGAGCCAACATGGAAACTAGAAGTCTTTGTCTCAGCTGCCCCTTGGCTAGGGTTCCCTTCCTTGGCCTGGAGGTCTTTCTCATCCCCCAACTCCCAAACACACAAGGTATGGTGGTTGAAGCTGAAATGTTCCCCCAAGGGTGTATGTGTTGAAGGGCTGGCCTGCTGTACAGCAGTGTGGGCAGATAGTATTTGGAGACCTGGTTAGACAGATCGTGAGGACTCTGATCACCAGTGAATTGTCCCATTGATGGGATCCCATTGACGCGATACTGAGGTGCCTTGGAAACTAAGGGGGGTAGAACCTTCTTGAAGGGAATGGAAACTTAGGAGTATGCCCTTAGGGATTGCCTTGTTTCTGGCCCCTCCTTTCATTCATATTGCCTCTCCATCTCTCTCCATCTCTCTCTCCATCTCTCTGTCTCTGTGTCTCTGCATTCACTCACTGTGCACATGTGTACTGATATTCTGGGTCATCAAAGGCCCTAGATTGAAACAAAGATTCCTTCTTCCTTCATGACCATTGTCCTGCGTTTCCTCACAGTGGTCGAACACTGATACACACAGAGCAGCTAGCTGCCCTACCTGCATTCCCAGCTCCCCTTAGGTGAGCAAAGGCTCACAACTACTACATTGTCCATTCCCCAAGTCAGCTTACAACTGTGATTTTTTTTAAAAATCGCTTATTAAAGTTGAATAGCTTTTTTTTTCAAATTGATTAATTATGGGTTAGAGAGATTCCTGTCACAAGGCCTCCAATGTCTGTGGAACCAGAGAGCACCACAGGGAGAGGTCTTCTGTTCCAGCAGTTCTGAAAAAGCACCTCAGGACTGCACCTACCAGCTCTACAGGGAAATGGGAGACCTGTGGGACAAGCTTTCAGGTTCTGGTAGCCTCAAAGGTCAGTTCAGGGTCAAAACTAGAGCTCTAGTGAACCCAGTCACTGGAGATACTGGGCCTTTGGCTCTAGTGGTCTCAAAGGTCAGTGTGGGTGCAGGGTGTTGACTTTTGAGGTTGCAAGACTAGGAGTCAATATTATTTTAGGCCTAGGGGTTACTTTGGGCTCCCAGACAATACATAGAATTTGAAGGGTCTGATACTTGGTATGCTATCCCCAGTGAGTTAACAAAATCCAAGAAATGACCACAATTTTCACTCCAATTGGTTGCAAAACTGGCAGTCCCATCATCAGTGCTGTAAGCAAATAACCAAAATCTCCTTACTAACTCTATTTGTTTGCCCAGTTTCCAGATTAACAGCATACAGATATCCCATTAGAAACACTCACCAAAACCAAAACATCCAAACAGACCCAGTAAAGGGGGAAGGCTGAAAGGCAAACTCACTCCAACAATTGCATAAAACACATCAAAGAAATGGAAGTTATGACAGCCATCACTTGCAGCCTTGTGGCCCTAAGACCCTGCAACCCTCAACCAACGAGCTCATCTGTAAGGGAATAAACTACAGAGATAAAATATTGGGAAAGAATTCACATTACTTTTAAAGGGAAATACTGATCATATAGAAGAGTCTAATAAACAGATGCTCGAGTTGAGAATCGATGGAAGACCTCCACATAACAGTCTCCAGAATGAGAGAAACAGTCCGTCAACTGGAGGAAAAGACAAAGGGGAAAGGAGCGAGGAGAGGACGCATGGGAAAAGAGTCAAACAGAAATGCTTGAGAGAAGTGGTCCATCAAATCAGAACTGCATTAAGAATCATCATTAACAGACAGGACCAGGAATTAACAGACAGGCAGAAGAGAAAGCTACAGGGGTGGGGCAGAATCAAGACAAGAATACAAACAGACATAGACAAAGAAACATAGAAGATGGGCGTATGCCCATGGAGTCTGGGATATATTCAAGAGTCCAAGCCTGAAGATAAATTACTTGAAGAAGGAGCAGAGATAAAATCAAATGGAACAAAAACTTCATGAAACTCTAGCAGAAAACTTCCCAAACCTAGAAGAAAAAGATATACAAACATAAGAGGGATGTAGACATACAAATAGATAGAACCAGAGAATAAACTGGACAACATGTCATAGTAGAATGACAGACATACAAAATAAATAAATAATCCTAAAAGCATCAGGAGAAAAATGTCAACTCACATACAAAGGCAGAAATATTAAAAGTTACCTCAAACTGTTCATCAGCAACCATAAAAGCCAGAAAAACATGGACCTGAATATTTTAATCTCTGAAAGCAAATAACAATGGGCCACACCTGGCAAAACCACTTTAAGAAAGACACAAATTAATGTAATTCACAACAACAGCCAAGCCAACACTGAGGTCAATTTTTAATGGAATTCTTTATAGTGAGGATGAAGAAAGATGGCCTCTTTCAACAGGGTACATGAAAGAGTATATACCCAATAAAACGAACATGTAGTCAACTGAACCTGGGAAAGAAAACACTATGACCAAGAGGGTAAATTAGTGGACGCTCAAAACTAATATGAGAAAAGAAAAATGAATACTAATAATTCACCCAAACAAAACAGCTCAAACAAATTTCTAGGAACTTTCATGAATATGGAAATCCCTTTTCATAACAACTTTAAATGTAAATGACCTCAGTTTATCAATAAAAAAATAAAGACTAATAGATTGGATTTAGAAAACTAGAACCAACTCTACGTTGTCAGCAAGTAACACACTTAAAAAAAGAAAAAAAAAACAAAATCAAAACAAAACAACAAAACAATATCAAAGGATAGATGAGAAACTACCAGGCAAATAGAAACTGTAAGCAAGCAGGGATAACTTTCCTTATATCAGATAAAGTAAACCTCAAAATTAAACTAATTAGAAGAGATAAAAAGTACGTGTGAAGCTGAGAATCAATGTGTATTTCCTATCTGTTGGGTAGAATATTCATATTTTAAAAGTATTATGTATGTATGTATGTAAAAGTAGAAATTTTACATAATATATGTCTCCAACATTTATGCACTGAATGGTGGAGTCCCTAATTTTGTACAACAGATGAGTCCTATACAGCAATAGGGGGGACGTAGCTATTCTACGCTTATGTTTACATAGATCTTCCAAACGTAAAACAAATAAAGAAACTTCAGAGCTAAAATAAGCTAGTGATCAACTGGATATATACAGAACAGTCTACCCAACAGATAGGAAATCTACATTTTTCCTTCTGAGCTTCATGTGTAAATTTCTCCATATTGGTTATATCATAGGACACAAATTAATCTCAACAAACACAAAAAATTTGCAGGAATTCCATGAATCACATCACAATGGAAGAAAAGTAGAAATTACCAACAAGAGTAATCACAGAAATCACAGAGTTCCTTGTAGACTAAAAGACACATTTTGAATGAACAGTGGCTCATCCAAGAAACCAGAATGGAAATTTAAAAATTCCTAGAGACAAATGAGAATGAGAACACAACCCACCCAAACCTCTGGCATTCAGCAAAGACAGTCCTAAAAGGAAAAGTTATAGCAATATATACATTAAAAATTCTGAGAAGGACAAGAGAGAAAGTCCAGTGGTTAAGAGTACTGACTGCTCTTCCAGATTCAATTCCTGGCACCACATAGCAGCTTACAACCATCTCCCTATTGTCTCTTCTGGACCCTGCATTCAGGCAAAACATCCACACACATAAAATAAAAATAAATAAATCTAAAAATATTCCAGAGAAAGCAAATAAATAACCTAATGATGCATTTCAAGACTCTTGAAAAACAGCAAGCAAGCAGTCACAGTTCCAATAGCTGGCACGAAATAATGAATTGAATGAGAGGCTGAAAGAACAATGCAGAAAACCAAGAAAAGGTTAGGGTTCTGGAAAAGCTTAATAGTCAACAAACTCTCAGACAATCCGACAAACCTGGAAATCAAAGGACGTCCGTACAATGGATTCCATTCCAAGGAACACAGAACATGGTCACATTTTCAATTTATTCTCTAAAATGCTGGAAAATAGAGAAGACACAGATGAATTTATAAGTGCGTATCATCTACCAAATTAAGCCCGAAGAGATAAATAACATAAAGAGACCTATTACACTCAGTGAGGCTGAAGCTATAATCCAATGTCTTCCCTCAAAGAGCTCAGGGCTGGATGGATTCAACGCTGGATTCTATTAAACTTTCACAGAAGAGCTCATCCTTTTTTTTTTTTTTTTTTTTTTTTTCAAGACAGGGCTTCTCTGTGTAGCCCTGGCTGTCCTGGAACTCACTCTGTAGACCAGGCTGGCCTCGAACTCAGAAATCTGCCTCCCAAGTGCTGAGATTAAAGGCGTGTGCCATCACCATTCTAATTCTTTTTAACGTGTTCCACAACACACAAAGTAAAGGAACTGTAGTTTTTATTTTTCTTTATATTAGCCTCTTGGTTGGTTCTCCTCCTGTCTCCTAACACTGTCTTCTCTGGCTCACTTCTCTGGCTCAGCTCAGCTTCTGGCTCAACTGTCACCAACTGTCTTCTCTTCTTACTTTGCTCTTTGGCCCTACTCTTCTGTCTCCTGGAACCTCCTCTCTGCTACCCTTGAATCCTACTCCCTGCTCTCAGCCTCTGCTGGGTTTTTATAACCTCTCCTGCTCCCAGAATTCCAAGAGGTAACTGACATAGGGGCTTTAAAGAGTCAGGCACAGAAAATAAATCATGCTACAAGGAACACTACAAAATCAATGAAGCCAGTATTATTCTGATACCAAAATCACAGAGAGAGAGAGAGAGAGAGAGAGAGAGAGAGAGAGAGAGAGAGAGTGAGAGATAGAGAGAGAGAGAGAGAAAGAGAGACAGAGACGGAGAGGGAGAGGGAGAGAGAGAGAGAGACATAGAGGGCAAGAGGGAGAGAGAGGGAGAACAGCAACTAAAACTTCACCCCAGTCAGAATGGCTACCATAAAGAAATCCGACAACCCATTTTGGAGAGGATTCGGGGAAAGGGAAATCCTCATTTGCTGCTGGTATAGTATAAATTAATACAGCATGGACATCGGTGTGGAGGTTCTTCAATACATTAAAAACAGAGCTACCAAAATGAATAGCTATTCCACTCTTGGTTATAAGTCCAGAAAACGTCATACTGTACCCTACCTACCACAGAGATATTTACACTCCGTTTATTGTTTTTTTTTTT
>CM052700.1:28613330-28628755 GCA_028551405.1 Uromys caudimaculatus | reverse complement strand
GGTGGAGAAGGAGGGGAGAGAGAGAGAGAGCTGGGTCAAGGTGTTCTACTTATAGTTCTGAGAGAGGGGGCGGGGCTTGGTAGTTGATACTTTCCATTGGCCAGCTTGGGAGCCCTAATCGTTGCCTCATTTGCCTATAGTTGATACTTTCCATTGGCCAGCTTGGGAGCCCTAATCGTTGCCTCATTTGCCTATACACGAGTTTCACACGCCAGGCCTCTTTCCGTACAGGGGTTTGTGATATGAAGAATTTCCCAGGAGCGTTGGCTAGAAGCATAAATTCTGGTCCCTGGTGTACCACCGGGTCTCCCAGAGCTTCCAGCCCATGCTCAACCGGGCATCACAGATCACTGCCCCACATACCCCCAGCAACACTCTAAATCCAAAGGAAGCTCAAGTCCCTCCTATAAAGTGCAATGGTGTTTACAAGTAGCTTGGCCCATCCTCTGCACAACTGAAATATCCTGTAGATTATAAGAGTTAAAATGGAAATGCTACAAATAGTTACACTGTATAATTTAGGGGGTAAAAGCAACAAAATGTCTGCACATATTAAATACAGCTATAATTTCCCCCAGCATTTTTGATGGGGCCAGTTGAATATGTAGAATAGAACTTGTAGACACAAACCATCAATTGTACACACAGAGGGACTCTCATGGGGACACAGGTGACTACTGAGAATTGAGGACAAACTGCTTTCTGAGCACAGATAATCTGAATTCACAGACGTGAGAATTGTTTGACCTTTTTAGCCTGCTCCTGTGAGTGTGAGTCTGGGTGGGTTGGGGAGATCAGTAGGCATGAGGGCTGTATGGGCTTCAAATGCCCACAGGTAGGAGACAGCAAGTGGGAGCCAGATATGGGAATATTCTGCTCAAGAGGACATCTACCTAGTTCTCTGGACCTCTAAGAGATGACAAAAGTTTGGACTTTTACATACAGCTTACTGATTTTCAAGTATTGTTATCTTATATTATTTTATATAATATATAACATATATTATAATCTTATTTAATTTTCTGTATATTTTGTTGGGCCAAACAAAGCTAGTTAGATACATGTTCTGTAGGTGTCCTTCCCCTGCTCCATCAGCTGCTCCCTCGGCACTCACTGGCTGCCACCAGCTCAAGGTAAGAATGCCATAGACAGCTGAGCATGTGACATCTTTACTGTGCTTCTTGCTTGTGAAATAGCTGCCTCATGATGTGTTATTAATTGAGGGAAGTTCAACCTGAACATATTGTTGAGGGGGCAAGTTCAAAGTCGCATGCTGCCACACTACTCATTGGTCCTGACACAGGAGCCCCTGTGCCTTATTTAACCAAATCCATTCATCCTGAGATCGTTCGCTTTTAAAAGCAGAGAAAGAAGTTTAGAGACACTTACAGAAGCCAGTTTCTTATGTTTCTGGAATTATTCCTTTCCTTTGTAAACAAGCCCATAATGAACTATGGAGGACTGGGAAGATGGTTTAGTGGTGTCCTGGTTGTTTTGGTATTGTTAGCTTGTTTGTCAACTCGACAAAAGCCAGGTCGTCTGGGAAGAGGAAACTTCAATTGAGAAAATGCCTTGATCAGACTAGAGTAGTTGTATAAAAATGCAAACTGAGCAAACCACAAAGAATAAGCCAATAGGCAGCACTCTTCTGTGGCTTCTACTATGTTGGTATCAGGGCCACCAAACCGGTGACGTCACAACCAGGCGACAGCGCGACCCGCCCACCTGTTGCCAAGGCAACAGCCACCATATTCCTAGAATCCACTTGGCCCACCGCCCACCTTTACCTGCGGCTACGTCACTCTCTATATATAAACGGAAGACCCCTCTGATCTTTCTCTTTTTCCCTCTCTCTTTTCCCTTTCTCTTCTTGCCGCTATCTTGTCCCCCCCCCCCTTCTGATAAACCCCCCACGTGGAACTGTTTGGCTTGGTGTGGTTTTTGCAAAGCGTGACCATCCCCACCGCAGCACATATCTGACCCGTTCCAGCATTTTTACAGCAAACTATAGTTCCTGCTTCCAGGTTCCTGCCCTTGATGATAAACTGTAATCTGTGAAGTGAAATAAACCCTTTCCTCTCCAAGTTGATTTGGGTTATGGCTTCTATTATAACCATAGAATGCAAACTAGTGGGTAAAGAGCGTGCAACACAGATGTGGGGAGCAGAGTTTGGGTCCTGAGCACCTATATAAATGCTGGGTGGGCATGGCAGACCACGGGCAATCTCAGTGCTTAGAAAGCAGGAACATGGGATGCCCAGGTCTAGCATGCGAGCTAGCCTAGTTTAATTGCAAGCTATGGGTTTAGCAAGAAATAGAGTGATCAAGGAAGACACCTGATGTCAACTTGTGGCCTTTACTCATAGCTGCGTGTATTCACACACATGTAAACACACACATTCACATATGAATATACACACATACATATGCAGAGGTGCAAACGGAAGGAAGGAAGGAAGGAAGGAAGGAAGGAAGGAAGGAAGGAAGGAAGGAAGGAAGGAACAAAGGATGGAGAAAGGGAGAGGGAGAAGTGAAGGTGGATGGGAAGGGAGAGAGGGTGGGAGCAAAGGAGGGCAGGAGAGAGAAGGGAGAAGAGGGAAAGGAAGGGCAGACTTCCCATCTGCCAACTGTTAAGTCCAGAACTGGACCAATGTCTCCTTGATCACACTCCCACTCAATGTGGCAATCCTGGGATTCTGTTGGCCTAAGGTTTCCCGCTTTGTGTGGAAACGCCCAACCATTGTGTCAGAAGTTCACGCATGGACTTCATTGCACCCATCTGCCCAGTTCCATTCTCAGCCAATGAACCTCAGAATTCATGTTGGTGAAACAGAAAAGCAAGGTTTTAATGATATAATCAGGAAAAAATGTCTTCCTACTCAGTTGCTTATTTGGAAACAGGCAGAATGCCCTGAGGTCATGGCAATCTCAGCTGCAGCTCACAGGCTAGTGTAAACAGTAGGTGCATTTGAAGGACTCTGCTGCACAGGCATATACCTTAGGGCAACTCCAAGTGTGGCTTAGAAAAATAGAAGGCACTGCCTGTGCCGTCTTTGAGATGGGAAGACCCTGCTGATCTTACTGGGGACACAGCAAATCAAGATCTCCACTGGTCTCATGGAGACTCCTGGCTGGTGACTTTGTTTCAGATAACTGGCTGTTTCCAAGATGAAGCTAGCTTGGCCTTGCAATTCTATTAGGCTAAATGCTAGCTTAACCCCTTTTGTTTTTCTTAAGTAATACCATCTCTTGCCTTAAAGAGAAATTCTGTTGTATAAGAGAGAATTAAAGTATTTCAAAGCCATAAGAATTGATCTGCATGCAGACAAACAAATGTTTTGTTTTGAGTTTCTCAGTATAATCACTGCAACTGAATGAGACACTGAGAAACTAAAGTGGTTTTCTCTGAATGGTCAATACAGTTTAATGAGTGGGGATAGGGTCTTAGGTCTGCAAAGATTACCCCATCTAAGCAGACGATTTCTCCAGGAGACTGGGATTATGGAAATAAACTCACTAGACAGTCACTTATCCTCCATTCTGCTCAGAACTTCCCCCTTTGGTTTTAGGAACCAGTGATTATTCTGTAGAAAACACGATGATATCAGTACTGAATTTACTTAATATCTTCAGGTCTATTATGGAGAATCAAAATCAGCAGCAGATTTACTCACAAGCCAGAGTATAAGTTTTTAGTCCAGAGTTTTGCAAACAGTGGTTTTCTACAAGGCTATACACATCCATCTGTAGGCTTGATTTCAATTGAGTAAAAGAAATAAGGATAAGGTGGATTTCAAGCTTTAGGAGGATAAGATGCAGAGGCAGAAATAGAAAGATGCATTGATGCATTATAGGGTTTTTCTAACATACTTTCAAGGGCAAATGCCAGGGCCTTGGGAAAAGCTCTTATTCTGGCCAGGGATCTCTGCATCTTGTGGTTTCAGTCTCTCACTTTCTACTTGCCTGAGTCCTCATTATCGTCTCAAGTTTCCTAGGCACCACACAGTCACTTCAACTGCTATATAATGAGCAGCAGATGCACACAGGGAAGGGAGGACCATCCCTGCCCTCCCATTAAGGAATTGCTCACAAGAAGGCTACGCAGAATGCAAACAAACAGCGTTGGCAGCGTCCCTGTTCCACTTCTAACCCCTTGTGATCTTTGGCTTCTGTTCAGTAATGGCATTTATTTTGACTTCATTAAAAACGTGTGAGATGGAATTTCACATAGGTCTGAAGTTCAATGATTTACAGGCCAGATACAGCAGAGGGTTCTCTTGGAGTTCGTAAAAGTTTGGGGTTCAAGTCCTGGTTTCCCTGCAAAGGAGATAACAAACTCCCTTCATATTTTATCTGCAACCTAATGACAACTGAGAACATTGCACTGCAAGTTCTTCCCTCCTCTCCCCATCTTTTCAGCTACTCTGTGAATTGCTTGCAGACATCCTCATTTTTTCGATAGATCTCAGGCGACCTCATTTGTTCACTTTGGGAGATCGAAATGAAAGCTCTTGGAGGTGGCAGTGACTATAAAGTGCACTGTGTACAGGTGTAAAGTGTTGTGAAATTTATTAATTTGTATAAAAGGTATTTATATAATAACAATGAATAGAAATTAAAAATCAAACACACCGACCTTTAACCAAAAGGAGAATAAACTGAGGGAGTCCCATGCAGGACAACTTAATATGTCATCTAACAAAATTTAATTTTGAATAGTTTCACCTTAGAGACACAATTTTTCTGAACTTATTAATAAAAGCACATACATTTGATCAAAACTTGTCTAAAATATTTATCGGGATATTTATAATAATGGAGAATTTTAACTAATTCAGATTACCATTTTTAAAAAAGGTAGAAAAATAGAAGATAAAGTGCTTCCGGTTGAAGTAAGCACTTCCGGTTGAAGAAAGCAGCCAAACTGCTGCTTTCATGGATGGCTATGACCTTCCTTGCCCAGTCAGTCCTGTGAACTTCAAATGCAAACAGTACCACTGATCTTGGATATGTCAGAGAAGTTCCACCATGCCTACAAGCTTCCTGCTGCACTTAAGTCCAGTTCGAAATAACTCATCTCTAGATGTGCTTTTAACCCCGCCCATGTTAGAAGCCATCATGGCCAGGGTTTCTCTGTGCTTGCTGCTACCCACATGCAATGAAGCAAACTTCTAAACGGTTCCACTGCCTGACATGCAACACATCCTTTCCCCAGATCTTACCAGGCTGGTCTCAGGCTATTACCTCCAGCGGTATGAAATTCTTAAATATTACTTTATTGTCATGTACCAAATCCCCAAAGAAAGATGAGAAAACTCAGGCTTAGAAAAGTTAAATGCCTGAACCAACTTTGGGTATGTGACCAAAATGGAAGAGAATCAAGATGACCTTGATAATGGGCAGGTTTGATAGATGAAGTCATTGCAATAGGAATGGAACATGGAGCACGGGCTGTGTTCTGTGGGCAGGAGTGAATGGAGGGCCAGCTGCAGCAGCTGTGGACTGCAGATGCCAGCCAATGCCAGGAGGAACACTAACTAGTTAAGGAGGAAGGTGCGGCCCAGATCCGATGGTTTTCTTACACTCAGTGTGGGCAGAGGGAGAAATGAATTTTGCAAGCTTGAGTTTTATGTATCTAGAATTGCAGCTGCCAAGAGTGCCCGCCTCACAAGGGCACTGATAACAAAGGCCGTGATCTAAGACTCTGCAGCCGAGTTCTGGGGAAGTGGAATGAATCTTTCAGGGCAGGACGTTCTCTGGGGAGAGGCCATGCGTATATCTTCACGGCTTCCTATTATGGTCATTCAACCTCACTCCATCCGAATTTTCCCTATTGAAACCACCACCACTCCTATCTTGCCCTTTCTTTTCATTAGTAGTTGAAACAAAGTCCCTAAAGGTCTCCTTAGGTAATTGTTTTCTTGTTTACTACTTTTACTACTTCCAGAAAATGGCTCCGTGGGATGGCATAATTGTGATTTGTATTTACAGCCAGATTGTGTCGGAATTGGGGTGTCTGTGTGATATCTAGAAGATCTGTTTATTTTAACAAATGAGGAAATAAGCAAATTGTTTTTAACTGTCTGGAAGAAAAAATGTTCAGATTGGACATACATTAGCACAAACTTATGGCTTCCTATTAATGGGTCCTATATTTAGAAGACCAAATCTACTTGAAATGCAGTATTGTATTGTTTATACAATAGTGTCAGAGTAGTGACTACTTATGACTGTCAGCATCCTTACCCCATGAGGCTTCACACAGTCAAACACCCTGACCTCAGCTAGTGAGAACTGGTCTTGTGGTTTCTCTCTACCCATACTGACAGTTCACCATCTCTTACTTACAAGAACTTTACAACTAACCGCTTTAATAAATGTAAACACTGTCACTTCAGAAAAAAGAATCACCCACACTGTATGGATGCCTTTGGCTGGTATCAGAGAAGAAGGGAAAATGGAAGGCAGACAAATGAAAAACTAAGAATGGGAGAAACAGGTGAGGAACCCTTAATAACTTTATAGAAATGTGTTTCTAAACATGTGTAGATTCTCCCTAAGGAAAGGAAATTTATTAAGATCAGTTAAGAAATATAAGCCTTGAATAGAATGATACCAGCAGAAATGACTGGCAGGGACCTAGCTAGAATGTTTCTGGTAAGTGCTGGCAATGTTCAGATAATCTCTAAATTATATAAACTGTTCCAGACAGCACAGCACCATGAGAGGTTTCTCAAGCCTCTACAGCCTAAATCTGGACTTTACAACTGCAGGCTTACTTCAGTCATGATGGCCAAGCGTGGATTCTTCAGTGAAGACTAGCAAGCGCCACTCAGCAGCACATTCGAAGGATAACATTCCATGTCTGAGTCTTCCACACAAATGCTGATATACTAAAAATAAGTCCATTAGTAGAGCACTTAAAATAAGTGAGCCAAAAAAGAAGTGACCCAAGTTCATTTCAAAAGTCACCAGAGGTCGATCATCAAGCTTCTGCGTATTTTCTTATAAAAACTGCAGATATCCACATCAAAAATGACAGAATGATAAATCCAGTAGTGGGCACCCCGACAGGGATTACATGCTTGTTGTACTGCAGGCGTGAGGGAGGGCATCTCAACCACTGTTGCAGGGATAGAAAGAAGCATCCATAGCAACTTCTAAGTATGTGGGGACCAAGCTGCCTGCTTGCGTTGCCATTGTGATGACAGTGGCTTTATGGTTGTCATGGTTTGCTTCTGGCTGTAACTAGACATCCAGAGTGGGTGATTTATGAGGAATAAAGGGTGATTCTGAAACCTGGGAAGCTCAAGACCAGGCAGCTTAATCTGGGCACACTCCTCTGGCTCATGGTCCAGGGAATCCCATGCCAGACAGGTGTGCAGTTGCTGGCTCAGGTCTCTGTGTTCCATCCCTTATAAAGTCACTGATACTATTACAGAGCCCCACCCAGATGAGCTCACCTGACACTGATTGTCATTGTAAAGGCATTTTGTCTCATTTCCAAATACCATTAACATGTGACTTTGGGGATTAAGTTTTCAATACTTGAAACTTAAGGGGCACGTGCACACTGGTAGTGATTGATAATTAACTATGAAACCTAACAATGAGGGCTGGGAGATGGCTCAGTCAGGAAAGCGCAAGCATGAGAACCTGAGTCTAGATCCCCCAAACCCACACAAAATCTGCACACAGTAGGTGCTCTTCTGACAGAGACTGGTGGGAGTCTGGAGCTCACTGGCCAACTAGTCTCAAAAAATATAAGGTGGAGGGTTAATTCAGAAGACACCCAATGCCAACCTCTGTCCTCCAGGTGCTAATAAACTCTCCCCCCTCACACACACACACACACAACACACACACACACACACCCCAACAAAACAAAAAGTAAAACCAAAATCTAACCACAGGACTTGAAGTGGGCAAGGAAAAGCAAGAGCTGTGCAGTTCCTCTTTACCTTTTGTTACAAGCTAAATAGTGTTTTTCTCATTCTTTTGATGAATTGAATACCTAAGACTCAGAATATATTAGAAGATGAGTTTTATTTTAATTTTAAAGAATTGATTATTGTTTTTGAGACAAGGTGTCATTAGGTAGCCCTGACTAGCCTGCAATTCACAATGTAGACTGGACTGGCTTCAAACTCATAGTGATTGTCCCACCTTTGCCTCCTAGTGCTGGGCTAAAAGGTGTCGGCCACCATGCCAAGCAAGTCACAGTCTTTAAAGAAATTATTAAATTAACATGGGGACATTGGTGTCAGTACTAATCAAGTATAAGAAGATGATTAGGACACAGACACGCAGGGAAGGTCATGTGATGGCGCAGGTTGAAGATGTCATCTTCAGCCAAGAAGAGAGGCCTCGGGAGGAAGTAGTCACACTCACACCCTGATCTTGGGTCTCCAGCCTCCAGAAGGCAAGTCATCAACTTCTATTACGTCATCTGGAACTTCTTAAATGTTTTCCATTCACAAACGCTTCCTGCCTGAAATTTTTACACAACCCTGGGTGTATGAACATTAAAATAGGGCGCACAACTCTAATAAACCACAAAAATGTTTACTTCAAAACAATTCCTTGGTGCACATATAAGCTTACCATTTATTAACGGTGAAAGCACATTTGTGTACTGATGAGTGAATGGATGTGCACACTGAGAAAGGGAATGAGTGGGGCTTTTCCTTTCCAAATTCAAACTAATGCCTGTGCCTGTAGCCTCCCTCAGACAGATTTGTGCCTTGTGACTCACATGCCTCAGAAGCATTTGATGCCTGGAGCTTGCTTAGTTCTCCTCTTGAGAGGCAGTCAGTTATTTGAATTAGCGTCCCTGTCAAATGCCCTGGGCTTTGTCTTTCCCATGACCCCATAAAGTGGGTTCTGTCAGTCTCTCAGGAGCCTGGCTCCTTCCCTTTCTGACAGAACTCTGGGAAGTCCATGGCTCGTGTCTGGAGGAAAGGGTAATCTTAGCTCTGACTAAGGCACTGAGAACTCTCAAACAAGAGCCGATGGTGTTCTAATGAGGAGCAGATGAAGGGCACAAACGCCTAAGCCAAAAATCCGGGAAAGCTGAGAAAAGAAAATACCAATATTGCCAAATCCTTCCGAGCTCCAAGTTTAAAGGCATGCTCATTCTGCTTGCTGGACTCCTGCAATGACCCTGCGGAGGAGGACAGCTTCATGCAGATTCGAAAGAAAGAAATTTAATCAAGCAACTACTACTCTCAGATAGGTTCACCAAAATGTCTTAATTGACCCTCACTTTAAGAAAAACTTCTGCAATAACCCAAACTCATGACTAATTACCACGTGTGGCTGGGTGGGGCAAAATACACAGCAGCTAGAAGCCAATGGAGAGTGTCGTGTCTTTGTTCCCATTGTCACAGATCATTCCTTTGCTGTGAGGGCTCTGCGCTGTGATCCACAAGCTAAAAGAAAAAGCAGAAAGCTCGGTTCTGCACATCTTTCTTCATTTGCTTGTCTTTGCATGGCCTCCAGTCCTTGATAGGTGCTTTTTATGTGTGCAAGAGTTAGACATTGTCATGAGAAAAATGGATGACTAACCCCAATAAACTCTGTGAGGTTTCTTCTCTCCTCCCTTTGCAGGACAGTGAGAAAGGATGCACATAAATCCCTATAACGTGACCCAAAATCTCCATATATCCAGCAGTAACACTGGCTTCCGTCAAATGACAGAGGAGAAAATGGATGGCCCAAATCCCAGACTGCCTCCTTCAAGCCCAGGCTAAGTTGACCTCTGGCTTAAGTTTGAGAGCAAAAGCCAGGGCTCCCAGAGTGCTAATGGGGGGTGGGAGCAGCTGCCATCCAACACGTTCATTAAAGACACTATTAGCTGTGGAAGGGAAAGAAATGAGGAACTGATAAAGGGGTTCAGCAGCCCCAAGACTGTCATCAGGACACTGACATGCATTTTAGGTTTAAGTAGAAGAATTGGGGTGGGGGCAAGAGATTTGCAAAATTAAGCAGTTTGATCCAGGTGTGTTCTAGTTGGTCCTCACTGAGCTCTAGTTCTGCAGCATGGTCTGCAGTAGTCGTTGTTGTCATCATTTGAGGGGATCGTTCTCATGAGGCAGTCACTTCTGCTCCAGGGTCCAGCCTCACCATAGCAGACAATGGACCTCACGTAGGGACAGCCTGTTTGGTGGCAGTTTTAGTCTTTAGTCTTAGGCTATTTAGGGATCAACCCTATTGTTCCCAGAATCTAAAGTGTCTGCAAGAATACGACAATGTCAAGATGGCTTTAAATATGATTGGGTGGTCTGGAACGGGGTGGGGGAGGTACTCTGATAATAAGATGCTCACGAAGACAGATACAAATAAAGGAGAGAGATCAGGCTTTCTCATGATCCCAGCTATCTTGTGGGACCAAGGAAGGAGTCAGTGCTTTTTAGCCAAAGCACTTTCTAAGTATCCGTTGTACCTCTACATCAATTTTCTGACCTTGAATTCTAGAACTTTCCCCCAGCAGTCATAAACTTTGGCTTAAAATGAATTGTGCGTTCTTTAATGTTTCAGATCACTCCCCCCCCCGTCAAATAAAATGAAATTTACTAAAAAAGTACAGAAAAGTAAAAGTAAATGGATACTCCCATATACCTTGGAATGTTCACTTAAATTTACCCTGACTTATGTCTTCACTTACCATTCTTATAAAAGATCAAATTATACAAATTACTATTGTCTGAGAAATTATTTCAGAAAATCTTACAGGGAGGAGTTCCATTTATTTTTTTCTTCTCACCTTCTCTAAAAGTCTACAAATGGAAAGAAAGCAAAAATTTGGTCATGTTTATAAACTAGAAAACATGTTGAAAATCCAACAGCAGTCTTTAATGATAGTGTGAAATGTATATTTGCTTTCCAAACAACTCCTAAAGACATGAAAATCTTCAGGAAGATGTGGTTTGCTTTATATGTCAAAGACTGAAAGTTAGCTGGCAGCCCCCACAAAACATCAGGATGCGACTGGTCACCATAGAGACCAGCAAGATGAGGATGTGGGGGCATTTAGTACCATCTCCCACCTGGGGAGAAGGGAAGAGCTAAAGATAAGTTGGTAATCTGTGAACAGTTACTTAACCAATCTTGGTTTTCTAATGAAGTTTCCATGGGAACTCAAAAGGATAGAGATTAGAGGATCTCTGGTGGCAGAAGGCTTGGTAGTGCTGGCAGAGTGTGAAGAAGGGAACTCTGAGACTTTTCCCCATGCATCTTAAATAGTCTTTGTTTCCTGACTTGCATGGACCATTCTAATAAGTTAATAAGCGAAAGCAGAAGTGTGGAAACCCTGCTCACAGCCTGTCTGCCAGAAGCACACACAAGACAATCTGAAGCATCTGAAGTATGTGGGGTCAGTCCTGGGAACTGAGTCTGCAGCCTGTAGGATCTGGTACCAACTCCAGGTAGACCAAATTGAGTTTAATGACAAGTCACAATGTATGAAACCTACATATCTGAGCTCATAGAAGTATTATGCCCCAAGAGCATTAAATAAACTGTTTGGTGTGCTGTTCTCAGAGACACAGATCCGTGTTTACAAAACCACCCTCCAGGATGCAGGCAAAGTGACCCAACGGTTAGATGTTTGTTTGTGACCCAGGTGTGATTTGATCGAATCACCACATTTTCTAACTTAGGCCAGTGCATGTTGGGCCCATCTATCTGACACCAGCATGTTGCTGCAGAAACTTCTTGGCGCCTCTAAGCAACTGCTTTTGTCTAGGTCTCCTTTTCTATAATATGTACATTTAAGTGTCTTTGGATCGTATAAAAATCAGAGACAAGGTCCTCTGTTCCCCTGTAAGAGTTGAGGCACTTGGCCCTCATGCAGAGGCAAATCTGAAGCATCAGCATAACCAGTTTTAAGCTGCTTTCTGCACAGAACTGTTTGCATTAGGACATGGGAGCCGATTTTATGCAATGCTGAGAAGTCAAGAACTGGGCACCAGAGTAAAAACTCGCTGATGCTTCAGATTCTGTTATGGCAAATTTTTTCACAAACCTTCAATCTCTAAATGTAAATAACATTCCTCTGGGCAATACAGAACTATTATTTAAGAGCTGAGAAAACAGACCTCCCGAACAATTGTTTTCGTGAACTTGGTTGGCACGACAGTATGTGTTTTGCAAAAAGTCAAAGCAAAATTATTTACATGGGTGCGTGTTATTCAATGTGGCTTCCCAAGCACTTGGGAAAGGTTTGCAGGACATGGAGAAAGCATTCAGATCAAGGTTGGATGGCGTCATGCGGCTCTGCAGGACTTCAACAATTTTGTGTCTGAGACAGCAGATTAATGCTTAGTGGGTCCTTTGTGAGGTAGTTATTTATCTGAACAGTCACTTCTTACAGCAAAGCTAGGGAGTATACAGCATTAGGATTTTGGAAACAGAAAGACTCAGTCCCATAAAGCATAAACACTCTGCTTGAGTCACCAACTAACTCTGAATGCTGAGCCCAGCAGTCGGTGTACAGAAATGTCATTCTTTCTGGGGTTTGACATCGTGCAATCTAATAGCCTTGGTACTTGTTGGGATACCATCCATATAATTTTGATAAAAGAAAACAATTTTGTATTGGATTTACCTTCCAACTGAGGGACAATCCCCCAACTAGATGATACCCCATGCTGGGGAATAAACACTGTAGTGGCAGGAGTAGGTTATCTGGTTTGGCAATACAGACTGATGCAGTCACAGACTTCTTCACTCCAGGCAGACAGGTTATAACCAGTACTCTTGGCTGCCCTCGAGAACGTTACAGTATGATCCTATTGGTGAAGTCACAGCAGAGTCACAGAACAGAGAGAAATCAAGCTAGTTCCCACCTGGAAGTTTCATTTCTACTTGCTAGTGGTCATAATGCTAAAAGCTTCTAAGCATATTGTCAACGGAGGAAAAATGGCCAATTTCACCTAGCTGTGAACCCTGCAAGTTTTAACAACTACTGGTCTGACAAGACATAGCCACTGGTACAATAGTGGTACAAATGTTATGGAAGTAACCACTTTCTGCTGAAATCTAAGACCTCCTCCATGAGATGGAACCTATATCTGGCACTGTTAAAGGGGCCAAAAACCTGTGGCCAAATAGCTCTTAGGCCTTAGAGAAGAGCTCAATGTTATGATTCTGCTAAATGGACATAGTAATAAATGACACCCAATGACTTATTGCTATACCCATAGACCAGAACATCTTTCAATCCTCATCGAAGACATTTCTCCTTATAGTAGATGCCAATTAACATAAAGATGCCCCGGAACTTCTTCTTTTTTTTATTTAATACTTTATTTACATTTCAAAAGTTTTCCCATTTCCAGGTCTCCCCTTGGGAAACCCCCTATCCCATCCCCCCAATCCCTGCCTCTATGAGGGTATTTCCCCACCCACTGACCCACCCCTGTCTTCCCTCCCTGGCATTCCCCTATACTGAGGCATCTAACACTCTCAGACCCAAGGGCCTCTCCTCCCACTGATGGTCAACAAGGCCCTCCTTAGCCACATATGTAGTGAGCACCATGGGCCCCTCCATATGCATCCTTTGGTTGGTGGTCCAGTCTCTGGGAGCATCGGGGGGGCCTGACCAGTTGACACTGTATCTCCCTCCCCATGGGGCTGCAAACTCCCTCAGTTCTTCAGTCCCTTCCTCAACTCCTCCATCTGGGACCCCATGCTCAGTCCAATAGTTGCTGTGAATTGAATCATGGGTGTTCCAAACTTTTGGGCAAATATCCACTTATCAGTGAGTAGATACCATGTTCATTCTTTTGTGACTGAGTTACCTCACTCAGAATGATATTTTCAAGTTTCAACCATTTGCCTGCAAATTTCATGAACGCATTGTTTTTAATAGCTGTGTAGTATTCCATTGTGTAGATGTACCACATTTTCTGTATCAATTCCTCTTTTGAAGGACATCTGGGTTGTTTCCAGCTTCTAGCTATTGTAATTATGAATGCTATGAACATAGTGGAGCATGTGTCTTTGTTACATGTTGGGGCATCTTCTGGGTATATGCCCAGGAGTGGTATAGCTGGGTCCTCAGGTAGTATTATTTCCATTTTTCTGAGGGTCTCCCATACTGATTTCCAGAGTGGTTGTACCAGCTTGCAATCCCAACAATGGAGGAGTGTTCCTCTTTCTCCACATCCTCGCCAGCATCTGCTGTCACCTGAGTTTTTGATCTTAGCCATTCTAACTGGTGTGAGATGGAATCTCAGGGTTGTTTTGGTTTGCATTTCCCTGATGACTAAGGATGTTGAACATTTCTTTAGGTGTTTCTCAGCCCTGCAAATTTCCACAGTTGAGAATTCTCTGTTTATTGCTGTTCCCCATTTTTTGATGGGGTTATTTGGTTCTCTGGAGTCTAACTTCTTGAGTTCTTTGTATGTATTTGATATTAGCCCTTTATCGGATATAGGATTGGTATAGATCTTTTCCCAATCTGCTGGTTGCCCTTTTGTCTTATTGATAGTGTCCCTTGCCTTACAGAAGCTTTGCAATTTCATGAGGTCCCATTTGTCGATTCTTGATCTTAGAGTATAAGCCATTGGTGTTCTGTTCAGGAACTTTTCCCCTTTGCCCATGTGTTTGAGACTTTTCCCCACTTTCTCTTCTATTAGACTCAGTGTATCTGGTTTTATGTGGAGGTCCTTGATCCACTTAGACTTGAGCTTTGTACAGGGAGATAGGAGTACATCAATTTGCATTCTTCTACATGTTGACCACCAGTTGAGCCACCATCATTTCTTGAAAATGCTGTCTTGTTTCCATTGGATGGTTTTAGCTCCTTTGTCAAAGATCAAGTGACCGTAGGTGTGTGGGTTCATTTCTGGGTCTTCAATTCTATTCCATTGATCTACCTGCCTGTCAATGTACCAATATCATGCAGTTTTTATCACTACTGCTCTGTAGTACAGCTTGAGGTCAGGGATGCTGATTCCTCCAGAAGATCATTTATTGTTGAGAATAGTTTTTGCTATCCTGGGTTTTTTGTTGTTCCAAATGAATTTGAGAATTGCTCTTTCTAAGTCTATGAAGAATTGAGTTGGAATTTTGATGGGGATTGCATTGAATCTGTAGATTGCTTTTGGCAAGATGGGCAGTTTTGCTCTATTAATCCTGGCAATTCATGAGCATGGGAAGTCTTTCCATCTTCTGAGGTCTTCTTTGATTTCTTTCTTCAGAAACTTGAAGTTCTTGTCATACAGATCTTTCACTTGTTTGGTTAGAGTCACACCAATTATACTTCATATTGTTTGTGACTATTTTTTTTGATACTTTATTTATATTTCCAATGTCTCCCCCTTTCTAGGTCTCCTCTTTGGAACCCCCCTATCCCCTCCGTCTCCCCCACCTCTATGAGGGTATTCCACCTCCCACCCACCTGCCCACCCACTCCCATA
>CM052700.1:28598480-28613230 GCA_028551405.1 Uromys caudimaculatus | reverse complement strand
TTTGATGGGTATTGCATTAAATATGTAGATTGCTTTTGGCAGGATGGCCATTTTTACTATATTAATCCTCCCAGTCCATGAGCATGGCATATATTTCCACTTCTGAGGTCTTCTTCGATTTCTTTCTTCAGAGACTTGAAGTTCTTGTCATACAGATCTTTTACTTGCTTGGTTAGAGTCACACCAAGATACTGTGAAGGGTGTCATTTCCCTAATTTCTTTCTCGGCTTATTTATCCTTCGAGTATAGGAAGGCTACTGATTTGTTTGAGTTAAATTTATATCCGACCACTTTGCTGAAGTTGTTTATCAGCTGTAGCAATTCTCTGGTGGAGTTTTTCGAGTCATTTAGGTATACGATCATATCATCTGCAAATAGTGATATTTTGATTTCTTCCTTTCCAACTTGTATCACTTTAACCTCCTTTTGTTGTCTAATTGCTCTAGCTAGAACTTCAAGTACTATATTCAATAGATAGGAAGAGAATGACAGCCTTGTCTAGTTCCTGATTTTAGTGGGAATTCTTCAAGTTTCTCTCCATTTAGTTTGATGTTGGCTTCTGGCTTTCTGTAGATTGCTTTTACTATGTTTAGGTATGGGCCTTTAATTCCTGATCTTTCCAAGACTTTTATCATGAAGGGATGTTGAATTTTGTCAAATGCTTTTTTAGCATCTAATGAAATGACCAAGTGGTTTTTGTTTTTGAGTTTGTTTATGTAGTGGATTATATTGATGGATTTCCGGGTATTGAACCATCCCTGTATCCCTGGGATGAAGCCTACAAGATCATGATGAATGATTGTTTTGACGTGTTCTTAGATTCGGTTTGTAAGAATTTTATTGAATGTTTTTGCATCAATATTCATAAGGGAAATTGGTTTGTAGTTTTCTTTCTTTGTTGGGTCTTTGTGAGGTTTTGGTATCAGTGTGATTGTGGCCTCATAGAATGAATTAGGTAGTGTTCCTTCTGTTTCTATTTTGTGAAATAGTTTGAAGAGTATTGGGATTAGGTCTTCTTTGAAGGTCCGATAGAATTCTGCACTAAACTCATCTGGTCCTGGGGTTTTTTGGGGTAGGGAGACTTTTAATGACTGCTTCTATTTCTTTAGGGGTAATGGGACTATTTAGATGGTTTATCTGATCCTGACTTAACTTTGGTATTTGGTATCTGTCTAAAAAATTGTCCATTTCATCCACATTTTCCAATTTTGTTGAGTATAGGCTTTTGTAGTAGGATCTGATGATTTTTTGAATTTCCTCAGATTCTGTTGTTATATCTCCCTTTTCATTTTTGATTTTGTTAATTTGGATACTGTCTCTGTGCCCTCTGGTTAGTCTGGCTAAGCGTTTATCTATCTTGTTGATTTTTCTCAAAGAACCAGCTTCTGGTTTTGTTGATTCTTTGTATAGTTCATTTTGTTTCTACTTGGTTGATTTCAGCTCTGAGTTTGATTATTTCTTGCCTTCTACTCCTCTTGGGTGTATTCGCTTCTTTTTGTTCTAGGGCTTTCAGGTGTGCTGTTAAGCTGCTAGTGTATGCTCTCTCCAGTTTCTTTTTGGAGGCAATTGGAGCTATGAGTTTTCCTTTTAACACATTGTGTCCCATAAGTTTGGGTATGTTGTACTTTCATTTTCATTAAATTCTAGGAAGTCTTTGATTTCTTTCTTTATTTCTTCCTTGACCAAGTTATCATTGAGTAGAGCCTTGTTCAGCTTCCATGTGTATGTGGGCTTTCTGTTGTTTTTGTTGCCATTGAAGACCAGCCTTAATCTGTAGTGATCTGATAGGAGGCATGGGATTATTTCAATCTTCTTATATCTGTTGAGATTTGTTTTGTGACAAATTATATGGTCAGTTTTGGAGAAGATTCCTTGAGGTGCTGAGAAGAAGGTATATTCTTTTGATTTAGGATGAAATGTCCTATAGATATCTGTTCAATCCATTTTGTCTGTTACTTCTGTTAGTTTCACTGTGTCTCCATTTAGTTTGTGTTTCCAAGATCTGTCCATTGATGAGAGTGAGGTGTTGAAGTCTCCCACTATTATTGTGTGAGGTGCAATGTATTCTTTGAGCTTTAGTAAAGTTCCTTTTATGAATGTGGGTGCCCTTTTATTTGGAGCATAGATGTTCAGAATTGAGAGTTCTTCTTGGTAGATTTTTCCTTTGATGAAGATGAAGTGTTCTTCCTTCTCTTTTTGGATGACTTCTGGTTGAAAGTTGATTTTATTTGATATTAGAATGGCTACTCTTTCCTGTTTCTTGGTACCGTTTGCCTGGAAAATTGTTTTCCAGCCCTTTACTCTGAGGTAGTGTTTGTCTTTATCATGGAGGTGTGTTTCCTGGATGCAGCAAAGTTCTGGGTCCTGTTTATGTATCCAGTCTGTCAGTCTATGTCTTTTTGTTGGGGAATTGAGTCCATTGATGTTAAGAGATATTAAGGAATAGTGATTGTTGCTTCCTGTTATTTTCGATGTTATTTTTATGTTTGTGTGGCTATCTTCTTTTGTGTTTGTTGAAAGACTACTTTCTTGCTTTTTCTAGGGTGTAGTTTCCCTCCTTGTGTTGGCATTTTCCATCTTTTATCCTTTCTAAGACTGGGTTTGTGGAAAGATATTGTGTAAATTTGGTTTTGACATGGAATATCTTGGTTTCACCATCTATGGTAGTGGAGAGTTTTGCTGGGTATAGCAGCCTGGACTGGCATTTGTGTTCTCTTAGGGTCTGTATGAGATCTGTCCAGGATCTTGTAGCTTTCATAGTCTCTGGTGAAACATCTGGTATGATTCTGATAGGTCTGCCTTTATATGTTACTTGACATTTTTCCCTCACTGCTTTTAATATTCTTTCTTCGTTTTGTGCATTTGGCGTTTTGTCTTTACATGAAGGGAGAAATTTCTTTTCTGGTCCAATCTATTTGGAGTTCTGTAGGCTTCTTGAATGTTTATGTTCATCTTTTTCTTTAGGTTAGGGAAGTTTTCTTCTATGATTTTGTTGAAGATATTTACTGGCCCTTTAAGTTGGGAATCTTCACTCTCTTCTATACCTATTATCCTTAGGTTCTGTCTTCTCATTGTGTCCTGGATTTCCTGGATGTTTTGGGTTAGAAGCTTTTTGCATTTTGCATTTTCTTTCACTGTTGTGTCAATGTTTTCTATGGTATCTTCTGTACCTGAGATTCTCTCTTCTCTCTAGTATTCTGTTCCATCTATGACTCCTGATCTCTTTCCTAGGTTTTCTAAATCCTGGGTTGTCTCCCCTTGTGATTTCTTTATTTTTTCTATTTCCATTTTTAGATCCTGGATGGTTTTGTTCATTTCCTTTGTGTATTTGATTGTGTTTTCCTGTGTTTTCCCTTTAAGGGCTTCCAGCTCTTTACCTGTGTTCTCTTGTATTTCTTTAAGGAAGTTATTTATTTCCTTCTTAAAGTCTTCTATCATCATCATGAGAAGTGAATTTAAATCTGAGTCTTCTTTTTCTGGTGTGTTGGGGTATCCAGGGCTCACTGTGGTGGAGAACTGGGTTGTGATGATGCCAAGTAACCTTGGTTTCTGTTGCTTATGTTCTTGCTGTTACCTCTCACCATCTCACATGGTGACTCACAACTGTCTGTAACAGGATCCGATGCTCTCTTCTGGTGTGTCTGAAGGCAGTGACAGTGTACTCATATACATAAAATAAATAAGTAAATCTTTTTTAAAACAATTTTGGAAGAATGTAAAAATTCCTAAAATCAAACAAAAATGGAAGCACAACTTCCCAAAACTGCTCAAATCTAGCTAAGGCAGTCCTAGGAGGAAAATGTATAGCTATGAATGCTTACATTATACAGATCTCTGAGTTCATGGCCAGCCTCCTCTACAAAGTAAGTTTCAGGACAGTCAGAGTGACACAGAGAAACTCTGTCTCAAAAAAATCAACAAACCAACATTGAGAAATACTTAAATAAATGGCCTAACAGTCTACCTCTAGGACCTGGAGAAACAAAAGTGACCAGAAGGCAACAGTAGACAAGAAACAATGAAGATATGGGAAGAAATTAACAAAAGGAAAATTCAATAAGGAATGCACAGAATCAACCAAAGTGTTGGCTTATTTGAAACAAACAGGGTTGGTGAGCCCCTGGCCAACCCAGAACCAAAAGCGAGGACACAAAAATTAATAAAGTTAGAGGTAAAGAAGAAGTTAGTAGAGATTTCAACAAAATACAGAAAATCATTAGGGAGTTCTTTGAAAACTTATATCCCCTCAAGCTTAAAAAAAAAAAAAGAAAAGAAAAGAAAGGGAGGGAGAAATGCCTAGACACATACAACCTGATGTAATCAAACCAAAAACACATAGACAACTTCAACGGATCCATAACAACCAATAAGGGCAAGGCAGCAATGTCTCTCCAGAGCCACATGGATTCAACACTAAATCCTACTGAACCTTTAGAGAAGAGCTAGTACCAATCTTCCACAAACAGTTCCATGAAGTAGAAAAGGCATTCTGCAAAGCCAGCATTACCCCAACATATGATAATGGCGCAGTTAAATAAAGCTAAGGCCAGCCCCTGAAAGCATAACCATTCCTAGGCTGTTATATCTGATTTGCATACCTCAAATCCCTCAGAGGGTAGCTCTTTCCCTGTGCTATTTGGTTATGGAGTTGCATGGCACAGACCGCAGGAGTAACTGCACCCCGGAACTTCTTAATGTGCAGAGAATAAAAGACTGTGGAGTGCATAGCCCCACATGGAACTTTTATATGCTACACATTCCCCACAAGTTTCAGGGATCTTCTTGGAAGAAGAGTGGAAAGATTGTAACAGCCAGAAGTGGTCCACAACATCAAGGAAACAGGGTTTCCAGACACAACAGAGAAGTTGCACATAAAAACTCACAATGACAGTGACAGTATCTACAAGACTTGGGAAAGCTCCAGTTAGAGAAAATCTCAGCACAAAGGGGGAAAATTGGCATAAAATCTCACTACTGACTGGTAAGATATCATTTTCTGATAGCTTCTGGCAGAGGGAGAGCTGGCTTTCTTTAATGATGTAACCGCTGGTAGGTAGATTACATGCCAGGGCAGATCTCAATCCCAAGGTGAGTTGGGCAACACAAACTGGACTTAATGTGGGGCAGAGATAGAAGTCTCAAGGTGGAAGGAATAGGAGGGGGTAGGAAGGGGGCTATGTAAGAAGCTGGGCTGGAATATGTTCAAAAGACATTGCATGGGATCCTTAAATAGTCAATAAAAATGCTGTTTTAAAAAAGAAGAAGCTAACTTTGGTTATAACAAAATGTACTATTCATTCCATGCCCATGTGAGTTCCTTAGCCAGTCAAAGATTGTCTTCCCATGGTACAGTTAGTAAGAGAGGAAGTAGGTGGTACCTAGAAAAGTGAGTGCTGCTCTCTGCTGATTCCCTGTGTGTGTTTGCAGTCTTTCACCTGCATTACCACTGACCTTCCCCCTACACACACATACACTTCCAGGCTCCAATGTACAGTCTTCACTGGGATGTTGGAATTGGAAAAGCAAACATTGGGGTGTGGGACTGGGGCTCCAGGAAGAAGTCTTAGCCTGTATGGGAGGATGTCTAGAGGACGCAGGGAAAGGAAAGCAGAATCCCTATCAGGCAGCAGTGAGGATTCCAGGAAAGGTTGGCTTTAGGGAAGGAAAAAAACCCAAAATACAAAAACAAAAACTACCCAAACATCTCAGAAGCAGAAATGCAGATAGGCCAAGTCTTAAAGATCTAAACAAACAAACAAACAAAACACCAAGAAAAAAAAACCCAAAAAACAAAAAATCGGGGCACCATCTTGAATAAGACAGCAAGAGTGTGCTGTCTTCATTGGAGCCCAGGAGGGCTGGGAAGGAGTTGTGACAAAGAGCAGTGTTTTGGGGTGTCCTTTGTAGACTGCTTCTCTACAGACTCCATCCCAGGCTTCTGCCCCACTTTCCCTTAACAAACACAGAGACTACAGAAGCATGTGTTGATGTTCTCAGTCATGGAGATGCCCGTGCTCTGCTGTCATCTTTGACAAGGTATTGGGAGAATGCAGTGGGTAAGTAAGCCCCAATGGCATTCTAAAAGGTTCCTATATCCTTTAATTGGAGGGTGAGGACACAAAAGGGGGCATTCTTATAAGAGAGTAGTGTGACGTGGGGGGTCGGCTAAGACGGCACACTCTAGGGTGTCAAATAGACTGGAAAAGGAGGGATCTAGGAAGGAACACTGAAGGGGGTGAGGGTAAAAGAAAGAAGGGAAAGGGGGTGGGCAGAGAATAGGAAAAAGGGTAAGGGCAATGCTGAGGCAAAGGCATGGCCACTCAATAGAGATGGAGTGCAGACTTCTCTCAGGACTTCATCCCAAGTGAAATTTGCTGTCAGAGATCAACCACTGTCTCCCATGCTCATCCCCATGTCCCAGAAGAACAGGGGGAAATTCTGTTTCACAAAAGAAAAAATTATACCACAGGAAGAAGGCCAAAGCAAATGTGTTGAAATTGGTGGGCAGTCAAGAAAATATTTGAGGGGGAAAAATGATTCTTTTAGGTCCCATGATGAATGCAATGAATTCAACTCCTCTGAGATTGCACACTGTGCTTTGATTGTTTTAAAGATGAAGAAAAAAGAATTCATGTACTTAACCTGTACCTCACCCCACACATATGCACATGCTAGGTGGATGTAACAGGAGTTTCAGAAGCAAACCAGGCTGAGGTGATTCATGCAGAAGTGGGAAAGAATGGACCCCTCCAACTCTACCCTCCTTCAATGTGCACTGAACTCGGCTCATTGTGCTGTTATCTGTGGGAGAGGAGAAGGGACATTTTGAAATATTTGTATAAGAAGTTCTGTGGCTTTGTAACCTTCAGGACATATCTGCCAGGGCTGGTCACCAAGAGCCCTGTGTTAAGCTAATTGTCCATCAAGCTCCTGGCAGAACATTCAGGATACAAAGTCAACTCATGGCAACCCGAGAGATAGAGAAACATCAGCACAGGAAGCTGATCTCCTTCTGCTCAAGACAAGGACCTTTGTGGAATTGTGAGTGGGGGAGGGAGCAGACATTGGCCAAAGGAGGGGTGTGTGTTGCAAGATGGGAAAGTATTTGCAAGTCTCCCTGGGATCTTACCAGCTAGTCTAGGATGCCCATTCCCCACCTCAAGGCTTGGCTCCATCTGCAGTTTTGAGATTTAATGAGGACGTCAAGCCCAGTGGGCGGTTTATTCATTGCAAATCTCACTGTCATGGCCAGGAAGAGCTGCTTGAGGGATGAACATCACTTTATAGATAATCTGCCAGCTTTCCTGGGGGTAGGGTGCAGAGAAGGCCATGCTTCTTGTGCCTGGTTTGTGTTTATCTTAAGTGATGTCTCCATAGGCAGCTCTTTGTTTGTCCCCCCACTCAGGTTTCCCCATTTCTATACACATAAGAACGAATCTAGATGTGGTTTTTAAAAGAATGATAGTCTGGCTGAAGCCATTATGAGATTCTTGTTTCAAATAAAGACCACTGTGGTCATTATAGATCTCAGAGTCATATATTGTGATGGTACCTAGGGTGGGGCATTAGCCTGGAGAACTTCCTCCTTCACTGTGAACTTGGAGGGACAGTCTGAAGTAGTCTCCAGTTGTTTGCTATTGTCTGTCAGCTCCTGGTGTTGCCTAAGAAACTCCTCTAACTCCAAACATTCTGCTCAGCTATTGTGTCCAGCGGTTGGCTGTAATGCCAAGACAATAGGTCACTACCAAGACCAGAGGCAAAAGTGGTACCTGCTGTCTTTACAGGGCATTTCTCTGTCTGCAATCATCAAGTTTATTTGGGAAGGGAACTGTGCAAGGAAGTGGGAAGGATGCAGATGCCACTCGATTCTCTGAAGACAGTGTGTATGTAATGGGCAGCAAGGCGTGATCTCTTCAAAGATGCTCCACAACCCCACGCTTCACTGTTGCTATGGTACTGTGGGTCTCCATGGCCTGGGAACCAGAGAAATATTCATTCATTTAAGAGGCATCCCAAGGCCCTGTTACTGGTGGGTGCAGGATTCTTAAGGAGTGAGTAAGGATTGTGGATTAGCACCTTGTAGACACTTATTACAACTTCAGCAAAAAACATGTTGCCTTCATAATGGGCTTGGCTTTGCTGGTTCAGAGGACTCTCAGCCAGACTTCCTTGCCACTTTGGTCCAAGTAGATATGTAAACAGTCTACAAACAGCGCTCCTCGCTCCTGCCTCGTCACTCACCCATACCTTTCCTCCCTTTGAATCTTCTTAGAGCATCATAGCTCACCCACCACCAAAGCTCACTCAGGAAAACAGAATGCGTAGCGTGAAGAGCCCTAGAGCTACAAAGACATTGAATGTGTCATGAAAACCTTTTCACAAAGAAAACCCCAGGCCCTGAGAAATTCCACCAGAGAAGAAGCAGTAACTCTTTTATTAAAACAAACAAAAACTACTTTCAGAGACCTGGTCTTTGAAGGAAGCATAATCCTTATACCAACCCAAAAACATAATAAGGAAAGTAAACACTGATATCCCCCATGAAATGAGTTAAGGGGTGTATCCAGTAATCTAAATTCAATGCTCTACAAAATATATGCTACGCATCATTGCCAATGATGTGACGTTTAACCCAGAAATATAGGCTTGGGTTAGCATTATCACGGCAGCTTTCCATACCAGTAAGCCAGGAAAGAAAAGCCAGGCGATCATTTAAACAGACTTCCTTTCCACCCTCCCTCTCTCCTTTCTTTCCTCTCCTTTCCCCCTCCCTTCCTTCCTCCCGTCCTTATGTTCGTTCTTTCTTGCTTATTTTGTTTTATAAAATCTTACATCCATTTCTAATAATGTCTCAGTAAAATGAAGCAGGAGAGAAATTTCCCATCTAATTAAGAACAAGCCTAAGGCTATTATACCAATTAATGGAGAAGTCGGTGCTTTCCTTTGGGACCAGGACAGAAGAGCTGCGCTGAGGAGTCTAGCCTGAACATCCGTGGTGGAAAGGGAGAAGCAAACGTTTTAATACAGGGATTGAGGCCAGGGCACCATGCATTTAGGGATGCCCTGCCCACTGGACTGCACCATCTGCCTTTTTAATTGTGTGGGCGATCTTACCAACTTGTTCAGAATGGCTTCACACTTGCCTGACCCTCTCAGGAAGCTGGAATTACAGGTGTGAGCTGTTGCACTCAGTAGTTTTTGGTTTTTTTCTTACAGACTGTTTAACCACTGAGTAGAACTTTTGATGGAATCCACAGTAAGTGACCAGAACTAATAAGAGATTTAACTACATTTGTAGTATACAATGTAATATCTAAAAGCCAGTTGTATTTCTATATGCCAATAGCAAATTATAAAATATTTTTTTAGAATAGCAGTTTACAATATAAAGTATATTAACTACTTGGATGAAAGATATAAAAATCCAATATATGAAAATTTAGAAAATATTGTTGTATGAGAATTTAAATAACTGGAGAGGCATAACTTGCTCATATTACATGGGTGTGTATGGCTGGCATGGTTTGTATTTAAAGCATTCCCTTATTGGCACCTGTATGTAATCGCTTAGTCCTCAGCTGGTGGAGGCTTTGTGGGGGAGGTGACAAAACCTTTAGAACCTGGGGCCAAGCTGGTGAAATGAAGCCACTAGGTACAGGCCATTGAGAGTTATATTCCAGGCTCATTTCTAGGGCAGCTGTCTGCTTCCTGATAGGCTAAGGTGTGGGAGGCCCCTCCCCCACTCCCCCTTGCTGCCACAAATACTGCCATGCCTTCTCTTCAATGATGGACTGAAATCATGAGCCCAAATAGCCCCCTTCCTTAAATTTCTTCTGTCACAGCAATGAGCAATTAGTATGAGACGTACAGCTGCTTCTGTGATAAACCCAACCACATGGTTCATAGGCCTTTGAAACCATAGGAGGGTTGTGGAAGAGTTTGAAACTGAAGGCTAAAGAGATGCTGGAATACTATAGTTAGAGATTAATGGGCCATCCTGGTAGGCATTAAGAATATCAGCATTCTGATAGAAATGGGGACAAAAGAGACTTGTGATTATGAAATTTCAGAGGGGGACCGAATAGTCTGTTATAAATTGGACTGGAGGTAACTAACCCATATCACATTGTGACAAAGAACAGATAGCTGTATTCTCTCTGCATCCTAAAAATCTGAGAGCTGAAATTTAAATGTAACAAACACATTTATTTGGTGTAAGAAATTTTAAGGTAGCATAGCATGTAGCCAGTGGCATGGTTGTTACTTGCTAATTTTAGACAGATTTGTAGTAAGAATTCAAAACAGAAAATAGTAGATCTGGAAAATTCAGTCTGTCGAGGAAAGATGCTTGTTGTTGTTTGAAGCTGCACATAAAACAGCTTTAGTTGTTGGAGATATTGGTACCAGAAAAAGGAAACTGTAGACTTTGCACTTGGACAATAAAAAATGTTCCTTGAGAGCAGGACTCTACCCAGTGAAGGCTCTAAGGTGAAAAACTGAAACCCCATTCAAAAGGTTTTCACTTTAAAAGAATCACATTGTAGGGCTGTTCTAACTGAAGAAGACAAGCCTCTTCAGTGTGTCCTAGCTTTCCCTGATTCAGCAATGTAGATATTCATAGATTACTAAAGCTGTGGTCTGAGGGAGCCGGCTGCATCCGGAGCTTGCAAGAGGACTTGGTGTTGATGATGCGGGTGGGTGCTCATTTTGCGTGTATGCAAAATATAGGAGTTACAGAGTCACGGAGGATATGGCAAAGAGCCAGGAAAATGTCTATGAGGCCAGGCAATGTGCAAGAGGATTGGAGTCTCTGTGAGGACTCTCTGAGTGGACCACTTCAGGAAGCTGTGAAGAAGCTTAGGTAGCACTGAAGAATTTAGTATTTGAGGGATTCTAAGAAGGTGAGATGTCTGCTACAGAATGCTTCAGGAACTGAACAGAGCTGTGCTGTGTACAGTAGGACCACAAGAAGCTTAAATGAGCCATGTGTGCTGTGTACAGTAGGACGACAAGAAGCTTAAATGATGCCACCACACACCCAGATGCTGGATGCACATCTGTGGGCTCTAGTGTTTTTCTGGCTGGTTTGGGGTTTACTTGAGTCTTTCTGGTCTTTTTTTTTTTTTTGCTATCAGTCATATTATTCCTCCTCTTTGAAGTGGAAAATTTTTCTCTGAGTACATGGGAACTATATGACTTTTAAAAATTATAGAAAAATGATAGTCTTACAGTTAAGTGTTTGTCTTGAGTATCAGAAGAGACTGGTTCACTGTTCTATATGTTCCAGTCATTTCACCCCTTGGTGTTTGTCTAAGAAGGCAAAAACTATAATCATATAAAGAAGTACACATGGGTGGTGATAGCAGTTTTATTCATAATTGGCCAAATTTGGAGGCAATCAAATTGTCTCAGTGGGTAAAACCATAAACAACAATGGTAAGCCTAGACAATGGAATATCAGTCAGTGGTAAGAAACCAGTTTTGAAGCCATTGAAACACACAAAGAACCTCCAGTGGGTATTACTATGTGAAAGAAGTCAATTTCATTCCAACTATGTGGCATTCTGGAAAAGCATTAAGTATGAATATGGTGAACAGATCTGTGATTGGCAGAACATTGGAAGTGGGAGGAACCAAAAGACATAGCCAGGAGGGGTTTTAAGGCAGTGAAACAATTCTGTATGATTTTTTGATGGTAGATATATCAAACACATTGGATGAAAACCCATAGCAAGTACCAGACTGAGAGTGACCCCTCATGCAAACTAAAGACTCCATGGGATGAGTTTTCTGAGGGCTTGTCAGCTCTTAAAAGCCACCACTGTAGGGGCGTTGATACAGGGAGAAGCCACATGTGTGTATGGAAAGTGACATCTTCTGCTCAGTGAACCTAAAATTGCTCTAAAAGCGCAATCTATCTTAAAAGTAAAATAAAACAGAAAGGAAAACGGGAGGGGAGATGAGGAAAAGTGGGGAGGGCAAAAGAAAGCAGGGTAGGGGAAGGGAGGAAGACAAGCAACTGAAAGTGATTCTCTAGGTAGGTCTGAAGAGGGATGATGAGGGCCGGACTGGGAGTGTCCTGGAAGCCATTGCAGGAGACTACCACACTGAGGCCGGTGAGTGGGGCCTCATGTTGCTGATAGGTAGGATAGACACCAGGGCTTAAGTAGAGTGGGCTTCTCATTTCCTTAAATCTCCACAGAGCTTTCCCAACTTGTCTGTGACCTCTGAGGACAAATGTCATCTGTACCGCCTGCTGTGACGGGGCTGTTCTTTAGCTCTTGGCCTGGCCCCTGAATGATCAGGTTAAGCTCTCTCAGCTCTGTCTTCCTCACCCCAGCATTCTTTCTTGTCTGAGAACAGTCGATGTCCTTGTTGTTTCAGACCTTACACATACAATTCATGTGGCTGAGTGCTCTCCTCAGTCTTTGTCTTGCTCTCCAGATTTAAGGTAAATATCATTGAGGAGGGAGCCTTTTTTCCTTCCCCACCCACAGATTCCATTTAATTCCTTGACTTCAGCCGCAAACTCTCTTTTAGAATCCCAAGACGGCTGTAACAAACCAGAAGGTGAAGCCTGCCTTTATAATTTATCTCATTTGAAAACCACCCCCAAATCCCATGTAGGTCTTTCAGTAAAAGCCAGTACCACCTGCCTGGCCAGTCTCCGCTCCTTCCCCAAGGTCCTTATTTACTAAGTCCCAGCCACAAAGCTCACAAGGTCACTTCAGAGAACACAAGACTTTAGCAATCAGTCCACCTCTGCCCAGTTTTGAACCTGGGGGGCAGAGTCTCCCCAGATCCTTCCTGACTCAGGGTTCACAGCCCGGTTGCTGCATTAAAGTGGCTGTAATGTTGAAATTTGAGAGCAAAGAGCAAGCAACCTCAACTGCGAAACACAAACTCAATGCAACTCCCCACTGATGCCTGTGGGTTCTTCTCTAATCCCACAAGCTCAAATCCCAGAACTTCCTCAAGCCTGCCTATAAATTACTTTTATAGGAACGTTATCACATTACTAAAAATTAATAAAATCCCTATTGGACACACATCTATCCTGGTTTGTAACCATACTAGGAATGCAGTCCTATGGGCTGCTACTCATGTTTTCCTGCTAGCCACCCAGGCCATTTTATGCCTTGTTCCAGAGCTTTCCCTTCAGTCACCTTTTAGACTAAGAGCAAATGGAATGATATTACTATGAGATTAGTGACGTCTCTATCTCAGCATCTATAAGGAGATAACACCTGGGCCAAAGGGTGCACTAGCGTGTGGATGTGGAGAGTGGATGCTTAACAACCAGGAAGCTGCTGCCTCCTCTGCTTTGCTACAGGACCACGTTTCAGTGCATGGCTTCTTCACCACTTTTCAAGCCATGCATGGCTTTGTTCCTGATAGTTAGGGAGCCACCTCCAGGGCTGAATGAACCTCCTACCGGCTAGGGTTTCGGTAAGCTCAGCAGTGTGATCAAAGGACCTACTGGCCTTCCTCTAGGCCATGTTATTCCCTGCTCTAGGGTGGGCTGCTGGGAAATAGAAAGAACAATTTGCCCAGTTGGCAACCCAGGACTTCCCACTGTCATTGATGGGGATCAGAGAAATTATTTCACCACAAGAAACCAAATTTTGATTGCCCAAATGAACTGCAAGACTAAATCTGACCACACACCCCTCCCTCATAAAATCCTTCAGGGTAGTTGCTATTCTTGGGATAAAGACCCACATCCTTCCTGGAGAAGCCAGATGTGCCCTTTGCCCCACTCTGTTGCCTCCTCATATGGTCTGAGAATCTCCACCTCTTCCTGGCCCCAGAAGAGCTGGCAGTCCCCCCTGGGTTCCTGAAGCAATTTCCTTCTACACAGGTACATTCATTAATAAGCAAGTGCACATAAATAAAATTATGTGTCAATATATGCTTAGTAATGAACTTGAGGCTCTCCTACAGGACATCCCCTCTACCATGACATTACACCCTAACTTCTCAGATGTCTTTCAGACTCCAGGTATATGTAAGCCATATGTACTCCAGCAGGAAAGAGAAATCCACCCGTGGGAGAATGAGGCAGACTGGATGGGAGTGTCTTCATGTCACACTCCACTGTGTGATTCTGAGTGTGTGAGTCCACTGGGACCCGCACAACAAGGCTTTAACGGAAGTGGCCAGTTTGGAAGACTGGAAATCTGAGATCAGGGTATGAAGCAGAGCTCCTGCTCCTGAACTAAATCTCCTGGGCTCACAGGTGGCAGTCTTCATCCTTCGTGTCACATGGTCATCTTTATGCCTGTGTCCTGATCACCTTTTTCCTTTTTCAATTAATTAATTAGGTAACTAACTAATTTATGTCTATGTTTGTGTGCCTCTGGGAGCTTATGTGCACTGCATGCACGCAGATGTCTTCAGGGGCCACAAAGAAGTGTCAGGTGTGAAAGGTGGGAACTGAATCTGGGTATTTCACAAGAGCAATAGGCATTCTTGACTTCTCAGCTATCTCTCTAGCCTTTGATTAACTTTCTTACAAGCACACCAATTATGTTGTTAGGAGCTGCTTTCATGAACTAATTTTAATTTACATCACCTATTTAAAAACCTTCTTCCACCTTTAAATCCAGTCACATTCTAATGGGAATTAAGTTCTGGAGATGTGAACCCAAATTAATCTATAATGCATTATGGTTGGAGGAGGGCATTTTTTTCTTATTGGGTCAAAATTAAATCTCTTCACCTGCAACATGAAGGTGGGGGTATATAAC
>CM052700.1:28579581-28598380 GCA_028551405.1 Uromys caudimaculatus | reverse complement strand
CCAACAAGGCCACACTTCCTAACAGTGCCACTCCCTATGGACCAAGTATTCAGACACATAAGTCCATGGGGCCATGGCTATTCTAACCACCACAGTGTGGGAGAGTTATGGTCCTGCAGGGAAATTTCCATTGAGGTTTTCATCGTCTGGGTCACTGAATTACCTGATCCCCAAAGGAGAGATAGGCTTTCCAGTTCTGACAGAAGCTCCATAGGAAAATCCATTGAATTAACAGTTCTTTTCTTTTTATGATTTTACATTTTAATTAAAATCAAGAGATAAAATTATGTGTACTGTGTTCAACATGATGTTTTAAATCACATATATATTAAATTCTATATTTAGCTTATATGTATCACCTGACACAGTTGTGATATTTGTAGTTAGAACATATTATATCCACTCATCCAGTATTTTTCAAGAATACATTACCATACACCATACATTGTAACTGATGGTTGACACTATTCTTATACAGCAGGTATTTTATTTAACTTTTTATTATTTCCTTGTGAGTTTCACATCATGCACCCCCCAAAGCATAGAAAACATCTCATGGTAGAAGCTGTAGTGTGCCAGAGTCTCCTACACTCTCCTCTGTCCACACATCTTCACTGTGAATGTTCAGTACAATGAGTCATTGGTCTGATTCCAGACCTCTGGCTTCTGTGACACCACCAACACTGAATCCTCAGTGGGCCTCTTTCCAGTTATCCTATTGTTGCCCTGTATCATGGAGATCCGGTAGCTTTGGATGAGGAGGACTGAGATTTTGGGGTGGGTTAACTCACCTGGATCTGACCCTGGGTGATGGCTGAGCTGGCCAGTGAACCAGCTCTCCCTTATCCAGACCATCACAACGAGCTCCCCATCACTCCTCCAGCTGGCCACCTGCTGCCATTGTAGGCAGGAGGCAGGGTCAGCTTTCATGCTTCCATGTCCTCAGCCCATCTCACCTGCACCCAGGCCTCCAGGGCCAGCTCCACTGTGCTGTTTGGGTGAGGCAGAGGGCCCACTCTCCTCAGTTCTGCCACCAGTAAGAGGTTGGGCCAGATCTCTAGGGCACCTCCCAGTGAGGGGCAAGGCCAGTTCTGCACAGCCCCTGCACATCCACGTGGTCCCCTGGCAGCTGCCCTGACCAGGGACATTCCCATGTCCTCTAGTGGTAATATGAACCATGGACATCGACATTTGACCCCTGCCACTGCATAGATAGCCACAGACTCAGACACGGCCTCAGCGGCAGTTTGGGATGGTACCTCACCATGGCCCCAGGGCTGGCCACTCACAACAAACTACTCCTCTCCACCTCAAGTCTCTAGTTCCATCTCTCTTCATAATGCTCAACCTGCTCCACTTCTCTTTCTTCTCTCCCATCAGACCACCACATACTTGCACATTGTGTTGGTTCCAGCTACGGGTTAGCCACATGGCTGGCGGGCCCCTGGGTGACATCCTTCATCAATGCTTCATGGCGTGCGGGCAAGTCTATGGCCTACCTGTGCCGAGTGCCAGAGGTTAGGTCTGTGGATGGCACAGCACTCTGAAGTTCTCTGTCTTCCTGTGCTGTGCTTCATGGTGGTAGGTGGGGCTCTGAGTGTCCATGGCCTGCCTGTGCCATGGGGCCTGGCATGTCAGAATGCAGCTCTCTGTCTGTCTTCCTCCTGCTGAACTGCACTGCCTGGATTTGATTTGATTTGAGTCCTAGGCATAAGACAGCTTCGCCCACCAAGCTGGACATGAAGCTAGGATGAACAGAGGACTGCCATCTGCTCTGTTCCTGACTGATAGAAGAGCAACACCACCAACAAGGTGTCTCTTTGCCCACTGCCGTGTTAATTCTCTATATTAGCGTATTGCTCTGTGTTAATTTGCTGTATTAACGTATCACTCTGCTTCCTTTTCTATGGTCACTAGACTTTCCAAATGTGCAGAAAACAAAGACCCCACAGCTTCCTGACTGGAGGAGACACCAGATTGCATCTCGTGATGAAAGGGAAGCTGCTGCCCCTTCTCTTCCCTTAACATGCTCTTTTTAACTCTTGACATTTTTAATAAAAGACACACAGCTAGTTAGCTCTGAGCAAGCAGAAGCCCAGGTCATATACATGCATGTTGCAATACCAAAATTAAGGCAGGTTTTAGAATTGAGTTTCCCAAAAAGGGAGAAGCAGGTATGCCAGAAAACTGTGAAGTCCTGGAACTAAACTATATGGTCTCCCTTGTCCCCAAGATCCTGAGAGCCTTCTACAGCCCCACATGATGTTTGCTGTGGTTCTTGGGGCAGCAGCAGGATGTCACCACTGTGCCAGCTGCCCCTGTAGAGTACTGTCAGGTCAACCACAAAGCCTCGCCCATGTTCCCATATGGAGGAAATTTCACTCAAAGAAATGTCCTTATCCTATCTCAGAGACTCTAGAACATGCTCCAAAGAAGATGCTCTCTGCCTCTTAGCATGCATGCAGGATTGCTTTTCAAAGTTATTTGTGTCTTCTCAGAAAGGCTTTAGAGAAAGATGACCTCCATTCCTGCTATGGTGGGACCTAAACTCGGGGTAGTCAGGAGCTGGGCATCTGTGAAGTTTAGTCTCAGGTTGCACTGGGATCTTTTCCTGCTTCTAGACAGTGCCAAGCATAGAAAGATAGGAAGCCATTCTGTGGTTTGAATATAGTTGCTTCTTTCCAAAGATTGTAACTGAAGCTTAATCTTCATTATGAGATATTAGGAGACAGATCCTTCAGGAGGTACCTAGCCTAGTCATGTGTTTGATGGCTTTGTGGATTATGAGGTTGGCCAGTTATTTTTGAGAGTGTGTCAGCTCTAATACCATCACCAATTGCAGTCTTTTAAGCTTGGACTGGAGCCAAGAGGCCAACGCATAGCTCTTCTTTGTAATTCCCCAGCCTGTGGTATTATGTCAGCAACAGAAAATGGTCAGATGGGAAAGGACTTGGTACGCCCATTATCATAATCTGTTTTTAAGATACATAAATTATCTCTAAAACTTTCATTGGAGAAAAAAAATGATGGGAAAACTATTATAGAAACATCCAGAGATTTGTTAAAAATGAGAAACACAAACGGAATGCTGGTTCTTCAGGAAAGACAAAGAGCTAAGGTGCTTTTCACATCACAAAAAGTACACTCTGCGGCTGGGAATAGAGGCTAATGGTTGCATTCTTGGAACTTGGGAGGCCGAAGCACAAGGATTGAGTTTGAGATAAGCTTGGATTCCATCATGAGGTCCAGACCAACACAGGCTATACAATGACATCTGATTTCAAGACAAATACATGCACACATAAAAAAATAAACCAACCAACAAACAAGCAGTGCAGTTTCGGAGTTTGAGGACAGCTCATCCCTGACTTCAAAAGTCACTGATCCAGGTATCTTAGGCAGAACTGTTTGTTACTGCCTCTCATAGCCAATGCTGCCTTGCTGAGGGATGGTGGGAATGTGGACTAGTCCTGACCTAGAATGTGGACTTACCATAAAAAGCAGTGAGCGGCATGACCTTGGCCTCCACTTCCTCCAGAGCAGTTCTGAGGTCTCCCTGTGTCGTGTGTGTGTGTGTGTGTGTGTGTGTGTGTGTGTGTGTGTGTGTGTGTGAAGGTTGCAGTGGCTGCTGCCCTCCTTCCTTATGAAGCACCCCCCACGTTTGCCTTCCCTTCTACCTGGTCCAGAGCATCAGTGAGCATCCCTGGTGGGAGGTAAAGGTGCAAGCAACTGTGAGTAGTGACCTTGATGAGTGTCCAGTGGATACTCTGGACCTGGTTGAGCCAAGCGCTGAAGCAATCCTTTTGCTCGTCCTACTTCTCCCTAAGTAGAATGCCAGAGGCCAGGAAGCATGGGGGAATGACTTAGTACAACTGAAAGGAGAGAGCAGATGTCCCTCTGGTTTTAGTATTAGGCCAGAAGTCCTTATATCTCTCCAAGTAGCCTTGTGCCCAGTTTCTAGGCAATGAGTGGGAATGGGAATAAGATTGACATCAAGGACTCAGGAAGTCCCTCCTACCTGAGGTCTGTTCCCGGAAACCCCTCACTCATAACACCCCAGCACCAAATGAATGCACAAGCACGAAAACTTTCCTTAAGGGGGTGACTTTTTAAAAGTTAATGTCTGGTAGACACAGACATGGTAGCACAGGGGTGTTGGGGAACTCAGAGAAGGCCAGAGTAAGGCCTAGGAAGGGGGTGTGTTCTGCCTAGTATGCTAATGTGAATGAGGACTTGACCATGAGTTCTCAGTTCTGGGTGACATCATCCCAAAGGACAGCTCTCCTCATGCAGTTTCTACATGGTACCTGGGTAAATGACTTCACAGCAGAAAACAACCATCCATCCATTGGTGGAGAGGTGTTCATGGGGTAGCCATGTGGGAAAAGCCAGACGTGAAGAAATATGGTTATAGAAGAGGAAAGTACACCAACATTCAGAACATTGGACTGGGTGTAGCCACCGGTGCCCAGTGGCTTTGTATTCTCTTTCTTTGAAGAGCTAAGTTGGGTATTTATTCACAAGGCAGCGAAGAAGCTGGAGCTACCAAAGGAGGACACAAGGGTGCATATAGATTCCATCACAGGGGCCCCTCATCTACCATTTTAATGCCTGGGAATGTTCAGGGCAATGTGGCCCATCCTAGCTCTGGTCATCGCACTGTGGCTGAGTGGGCTGATGCAGTGAGCAAAGTCTATAGTCGGGAAGCTCAAGCCCCAGCCTCTATACTAGTGGCTGACCCATGTCCCCTGCCCTCCCTAACTGAAGGGAAGAGGAATCTCAGTGGAGAGGCCAGAGCATGAGACCTCAGGGGCTGGATTCCCCTCTTGCACCTTTTCCTACACCTACAAGAAACTCACACTGTGACTTCACGGTGGAGAGGGTAGCCATGGATCAGAGAAAGTTGTTCCTGGATGCCAGATTTTTCTCTTCTCCCTGAATCTAGATCCTGAGGCATTCAGACAGGATTTGCACATGAAGGGGAAGGGCTCTGTTAAGGATGGGGTTTAGGGGGGCTGGAGAGATGGCTCAGCGGTTAAGAGTACTGACTGCTCTTCTGAAGGTCCTAAGTTCAAATCCCAGCAACCACATGGTGGCTCACAACCATCCATAAGATCTGATGCCTTCTTCTGGGGTGTCTGAAGACAGCTATAGTGTACTTACATATAATAATAAATAAATGAATCTAAAAAAAAAAAAAACAAAAAACAAAAACAAAAACAAAAAAAAAAAAACAAAAAGGATGGGGTTTAGAAACTGGAGGCCTAACCTCTAGCACCTCAAAATTAGAGTTTATTACAAGCAGGGTCTTTACAGAGGTGTGTATGCTCAGATGAGTTCCTGGGGCTGGGATTTCACTAGGGTCAGGCCACTACACCTGCAGTAGAATCCACTCAGTCGGACACAGAGCCTTCCTTCCCTGTTACACAGGACCATGGTCCTCATTCCAGTTCTCCCATTGCTCTGAAACAGACACATACAAATGGCCCTGTAGTGTGTGTGAGGGAGAGGCATACACATGCCATGATGTGTATGTGTGGAAGTCAGGGGACAATTCTCAAAGCCAGTTCTCTCCTTCTGGCATGGGCCTCTGGGACCTGATCTCAGGTTGCCAAGTGTACACAGCAAGCATGTGTTCCTGCTGAGCCATCTCACCAGCCTGCATCAGTTATTTAAGCATCTAAGATGATGGTGGATGTTCGTTAGCTTGATTTTGGTGATTGTGATATAACGTTTACACACATCAAAACATCACCTTAATCACATGCAATTTCTCTCAATGACAGCTAAGGAAGCCCAGGAAATCAATGCTAACAATAGCAACGCTCTGTTGTTAGTTCCCATTTGTGCGCCAGGCTCTGCCCTAGGAATTCTTGCACCCATTCTCCTTAACTTTACATGACGCTCGAAGGCAAATGTCATTGTTCAGATGTGATCATTAAGAAGACCATGGCTCACAGAAGCCATGAGGCATGACCAGAGCCACAATTACTAAGCAGTGAATCCTGGTTCACTATTGTCTAAATGCCCCAAAGCTTTCCTTCCTGTGGAATGAGTCCCTTGGTTCCAGTAGGTAGGCCCAGTGGGGAGTGGTGGCCTGTCCTACCAGTGCAGCCTGAGGATACAGCGACTCAGGTGGAACCTGTGGCTTTAACAAAGTGAGCAAAGAAGACAAGTGTGTGTGAGGTCAGACCTCGGGCACAGAATTCATGCCATGCTGAAGCTTAAGTCTGAGACACTGGGACAGTCTGTCATGTGGCTCAAAAGCCCCAGTGTGTGCCAGGTCTGGAGACATAAACCTAGAGTTCTAGCTTCTCAGGAGGCAGAGGCAGGATAACTGTACTTAAAGACCTGCTGGACTCCGGAATAAGTTCCAGGCCTAAAAGAACAGTTAGGGAACAGTTGTCTCAAAAGAGAACGGTTTTCAAGGGGGATGTAAGCCATATGGTAGAGTCCTTGTCCAGCAAGAACAGGATTTAATCCCTAGCCAAAAGTGGAAAGTCCAGACCCCAACAGCAGCTCTGCTCTTGTTGAGCGCTTTCTTGGTGAGTCTTGACAAATGTCTTCCTTTGATCCACAACTGTGCCATTAACTTTAAACTGTTAGTACTTTAAGAAGGCAAAGGGAGAAAGGTCTGCAGGCAAATGTCTGGCTCCAGCCATCTTTTAACCTCTGCAAGAGTCTGTTCTCTTTCTGTGTAATGGAGATTATTGTTCTTTCGTCCTGCATGTGATGAGAAATTTAAATAAATGAATATAAACTAATGTAAGTATCAAGTATGCAGTGACGTTGCAAAAATGAATTAACACATCCTCAGCCCAGTCAAGAGCTTTCCATTCATCTACAGGAAGTAGATAGACATAGATACAGATAGCTATATTAACATCTTTGTAAGTATATGTGTGCACTCACATGAAGATTAAATTAGTAGTACATGTTTTAAATTACATATAAATATGTAATTTATATTTAAGCTACATATAATCATATTTTTTAAAAAATCTATGTAAATCTATGTATAAATAATGAAGCTAATGTTAAGAAATTAATAACTTGTCTTAGGTAGTATGCAGAGTTTTCATGTGAACTCGAGATTCTCAAAGCTCCAATTCCTGTAGATATCTCTTTACCTATGATCTGTTTCTTTGGAACTGTCCAAGAAACTCCACAGAGTATATTGTTTTGGAACGAGTATTGTGAGTTTAAAAAAACATGAAAACTCACCTTGCTTAGCTAAAGAAACCACATTTGAAATACTATTAAAACAATAACAAACACACAAGCAAAACAAGAAAAACTGCATCTAAAATGCGCTGAGACTGAGACTGAGGGGGCTAAGCAGCTCAGGAGCGGAAAGTGGAAGGCTCAGGAAGTGCACCATGAAGAGTTTTCACAGCATCAGCCTGAGTCCTGCTCTCTCCTGACTCACTCACTCAGCTCCTCTACTGCTCATTCTAGTCAAAGGTCTCAACGACTATCCTGTTGTCAAACCCAGAGTGTCCTGGTCACCCTCACCTTGTCATCTGTCATAGTCTTCTTCCCCAGCTTGGATGACACCATATTCACATGGGGTTTTCACTTCCTTGGAGACTCTGTTGTGCCATATTCTGCTTATGGAGACACTTCTTCCTCATTCTTTATCATAGAAGGATGTGGGCCTATAATTCCTTCCTAGCAGTAAACTGGAGTGTTGGTCCCCAGAGAGATCTCCAGCAGCACAAAGGAAACTAGCCGAAAACCACAAACGGGACAAACTGACACAATACAAAAGCCGACCAGTGCTGCGCTGGCTGGTCCCTACCAGCTGCTGAGAACCAATGGGTGATCTCCGTGGATTTGGTGGTATTCCACGTTAAACTGCTGGAAGCTGAACAGGCTTGGAGAAAGCACACATAGCCAGAGCCAAGGCACCAGAACCTCGTTTCTTTAGAAGAGTCAGTAAGCAGATTGTTGGATCTGAAATACAAGTGACTGTCCTTATAAGACATGTAAGAAGGGCAGGAAAGACAGTGAAACAGAGAAAGTCAGAAAACATAAAACGCAGAATTTTGCAAAATAAAAGGAACCTAGCTGTAAATGTATGTGTGCATAGCCCAGAGTAAAGAAACAACATCTTCTTCACCATATCACAGTAAATATGGGAAAAAGACAAAGTTCCTGAAAGCACTCAGTGGAAAAAATTAATCTGATTGGGTTGTTTGACTTCTTGCTTATTAGTGAAAGGAACAATTCTCAAAAGGTGAAATAAAAATCAAAAAGACCTAAAAAGGTAGTGAACCTCACTACTCCTAGAGACATGTCAGTCAAGCTCTACTGAGATTCCGTCTTACGTCAGTCAAGATGGCAGTCATGAAGGACTCTGTTGCCCACATTTGCATCCCCTTTCCATAGCTGTCTGACCTCAGTGGGAGAGGATGCACTTAGTCCTGCTGCAACTTGATGCAGTAGGGTGAGTGGTACCCATGGGGGAGCCTCCCAAAAGGGAATGGGAGAATGGGGGAGGGGTGTGAGAGTGGGACTGGGAGGAGAGGAGGGAAGGGGCTGGGATCATGCTGTAAAGTGAATAAATAAATAACTAAATAAACAAACAATGGAAAAAACCAACAAATACTGGCAGAGATATGGACAGAACGGAGCTCCTGCAGTGCTGGTGGGAATATGAACTCTCCCACCCTTCACAGAAGTCAGTGTGGCAGCTTCTCAAAAAGCTAGACATAGAGTTTCCATGTGACAAAGCACTCCAGGAATTTGCCCAAAGGACTCCATGTCAGTGTGTCATGGAAGCATCCACAGATTTTGCAACACTTCACAATGGCTAAGCTATGGACCCAACCCATCTGTCCAGCAACTGAGGAGTGGATTAGAAATATGTGGTGTGTGTACAGTGGAATGTTTTCAGCCACGAAGAAGAATGGAGGGATATCATTTTCAGGCAACTGGATTCAACTGGAGACAACCAAAGTAAGCTAATCAAGCCATTCTAAGAAAGCAAATATTGTATGCTTGCTCTCAGCTGTGGGTCCTACTTAGGAGTAAAAGTGAAACTGTCTGAAGAAACAGAAGAGGCTAATGGGAGAGCAGAGGAGAGGAAGGGAAGGGTATGGAGGGACCGTGTTCAATATACAGACGTACGAAAACTTAAACAGAAATGAAGGCTTAAGACTAATAGGAAATGGAGCAAAACATGACTGACAACTGACCTCCACAGAAGTAAAAGATGGCTTAAAATTGGGAAGGACAGTAGAAAGAACTAAGGAAAAAAGTCTGTGTAGAAGTTTATAGCTATCAGAAATAGGTTTCAAAATCAAAATATACCTCAAAACTTAAAAGCTAAATACAAATCTTTCTATTCAAAGCTCTGAAAGAATTCATTATTACCCAACTTGCATTAAGAAATAATTATCAACAGCAGAGGTAAAATTATCTTATAGGGGAAGAATATAAATAGAAGAGGGTATGAAATATAAAATACAGATTTATGATTGGATAAAAGTGAAAATGTAAAATGAATCTTTAAAGCAATAAAATCTAGTAGTTGATTATGAGCGAAATAAACGCAAGTTAAAATACTGGCAAATAAGTAAACTTTATCCTTAGTATGTGACTCAGAGGTTTGTATGTTTCAGTCTCTATGGAAACCACTAAAAATAGTGAAAAGATGTATTATGAAAAAGGTAATAGAAGAAAAACTGAATAATTTAAATTAAACAAAATAAGGCATGAAAATAGGAAATTTTAGCATATATTATTCATAAAAAGAAGAAAAATAACAATAGTGACTGTTAATTGTCTAGTCTACCTTAAAAAAAACTTGTTATATTAAAAAAAAAAACCTATGTACTAAAAATTTGAAGTGTACCATATGGAGGATAAATATATCTTGATCATACATAACTTTCCATAATATGTATTCCATCAGTTCTAGATGGGCTAAAGATTTAACTTAAACACCGTAGTTTGTAGAAAAGAATTACATTTATTTTATCATAAAAATGAATTAGGAAGTATGTCCTAACCAGTATGTAAAGATTATGTTCACCTTGTGAAATTTAATTAACTAGACACTCATGACTTTCACGTTTGCAAACAGTATATTCTTCAATATAATGTAGAAGCAGAGAAAATAAGGAGTTTAAGGCATTTCATTCTACATGGGCAAACTGTCTCCACACAGGTAATATAACCAGATAGCACAAGCAAAGGGTAGGTGGTGAGCATCCTTGGAAACAAGATGGTAACCCAAGGAGTGAGCGTTTGGTCTCCTAAGTCTCAGCCTTGAGCCTTGTCATCTACTGTCCTAGTTGGCTGAGAAGCCAAGCAGTACCTTTTCTTGTCTTAACAATATCCTAGACTTTCTGCCTGATTCCTATCTTTCTTATTGCTTTTCAGCTTAGGAGAAGGAGTAGCTCCCTTTGGAGCTGCAGTCACTTGCTACAGCACCTCAGTGCCCACTAACAAAGTGCCAAGCCTGTGAACCTGATAAAGTTAAGTTGCAATTAATCTTTCTGGAAAGATAGCTCAATGGTTAAAAACTAGTGAAGCTAGGTTGCAATTAATCTTTCTAGGAGTCTGGAGAGGTGGCTCAGTGGTTAAAAGCACATACTGCTCTTGCAGAGGACCCAGGTTTTGGTTACCAGCACCCACATCAGGTAACTCCAGAGGAACTGAGGCCCTCTTGTGGTGTCTGGAAGCATCAGCATGCACCTGGTGCACATAAATTCAAGCAATGTACACATGTAGACAAAAGATAAAAACACAAAGTAAAGGGAGAGGTGGTTTAATGGGAACGCAGACGCAGTTGGAAATGATGAGTAGTAGAATGAGTATGGTTGGCATTTGATTATATATATATATAATATTATATATATAATATTATATTATATTAAATTAATATTATATATATATAAATAATATTAATGTTTAGGAGCATTTTTTTTTGCCAGCCAACTAAACTGACATAGCAGAAAACTGTCTTCTAAATACCCAAGCTCCTGGCCCTCAATAAAAGCTGTCCCAGATTTAATTAGTACAACCTCTTCTTACTCCGAACAGGTGATTGCAGGAGCTCATGACTCCCAAGATGCAGAATACATGGACTGTAGTGGGCCCTAAACCAGTCACTCATACCACCTCTCTAAGGCTCAGGGAACACCGTGAAAGAGGCTAGGAAGTACATGAGGCTTGACAGTAGACTGGCACATCTACTGTATTCCTTAACTCAGTCAACTGTAGTTGCCAACACTGGGCCCATGCAAGACTATCCATATCAATCGTCAGCCAAGGAGGGGGGGAGGCTCATGGGACTTGAAACTATAGATTCTTGGAAAGGGAGAGATCATTGTGGACCTGCTGCCGAGCTGACCAGACTCCAACAGATAGCTCAAAACTCACAGTCACACAGATGGCTCTGGTTAATCTTGGTGGGTCACAAAACCAAAGAGACATGAACATGAGTGAGAGGTTTGTAAGTAGCGGTGAGTGTGGACAGGGAGATGGGATGTGAAGGAGTGCAGTGTGCAGTGCATACCTATGTAATTTTGGAAAAGCAGTAACAACAATAATACTTTTTTTGAAAAAGGAGGGGGACTGGTTATCTAGGTTTTCCCTTGGGCACCTCCCTCCCCTTCTGCTTATATGTGTTTCTTAGGTGCCTGCTCTAGAGAGAGCTAAACTCCCAAGCAGAGATTTACCATCACCTTAAAGGGAACCCTTGGCCTTGCTAGGACGGTTACTAATGATGTTAAGGGCCAAGGTCCCTCCCATAGAGCACAAGGCAACACTTGGAGCCGGCATCAATAAATACAGGGATTTGAAACACATGGTGCACGGGGTCAAGGCTACATCTTCATCCTAGCCAGAAACATTGCAAAATGCTTTTCTAGTGTTTTGTGCTGACTCTGAAAAGTTACTGGCCAAAGAGCTCGAGTGTCTGCTGTGCTGGGTGGTCAGTGCTGTCCCCTTCAGGCACTCAATGCCACAGAGCTCTAAGACAAACACAGCTTCATTGCTGAGCTCCCAGGATGGGTGGGAAAGGCCTGAGTCCCCAGACAGCTCTGTTCACCTCTCCCACACAGTGTTCCACAAGGAATACACTCTGACATTCTCACTAAAGCATCTCAGCCCAGATTCCTAACATCTGCCCAGCTGTGTGGTCACCATGACCTCTGGATGCCAGTCAGATGGGAAACTGAAAGGCTACGTGACCTTAAGATAAACAAAGCAAGATGGAGGTTATAGCAAAACTCGGGCAAATATTTACCATAAGAGCTGCATTTGAACTTTGCTCTTGGGTGGAGGTCCAAGTTTGCTAGCACAACCTGACCTTAGCAACCTTGCCCTCAGCTCCGTTTTTGAGAACACTTGTATTGCACAGGTTTCCCACAAGCTCAGTTCGAATCAACAAGTGTTCTTGTGACCCCAGAGCTTGCTATTTAGAACTCCTCTACATGAAGCCCTAGTGTTTCCCCTGGGTAAGTTGGTAATATTTTTTCTGCTTTGGACAGAATTCATTTAGATGCTTTAGCTCTGATGCTCATAATTTAGAAGGATGTGGCAAATGAGAACGGGTCAAGAACATTATATACCTTGAGAGGCTCACGCTATGAGTTGGTATGAAGTACAGCCCATCAGTATGATCACCACTTCTTGATTCATGCAACATGGTGCTATTTTACTTGGCTGAAAAGTAGGTAGGATTATCAGAAGAACCATCATTAGAAAGGAAGGGGAGGGGAGAAGGAGATGGGAAGAGACAAGGAGACAAGACAAAACCAGGGTGTGGTTGGTGGGGAAGGAGACAGGGGAAGACTAGAGAATTAAAAGGAGGAAGAGGAAGAGAAGGATGATGATGAGGAGGAGGAGGAGAAGGAGGGGAAGGAGGAGGAGGAGGAGGGGGAGGAGGAGGAGGAGGGGGAGAAGGGGGAGGAGGAGGAGGAGTGCTTGTGAGATATTAACCATTTCTCATGGATTATCATTTGTGATCACCCAGTCTTAAAGATGAGCAGTACTTTCCGTATTTTCAGAGGTAAGGAAAACTCAGGTCTGGAGACACTTGATAACTTCTCTCAAGGCAGTGCATCCAGGAGCAGTGGAGCTGAGCTAGAGTCTCTCAGGACATTTGAGTCCTCTCATCTACATAATGGATAATGGCAGATTTGGGCTTGTTTGTGTCTGTTAGCAGGGTAAAAGGTAAACACATCTCAACTATTGTTCAATCAGAAAAGAGAGTTAATCACCAACCTGCCATCAAGTCTCTTGGCACAGTGGAGGAGAGAGGCACTTTTGGTGTAGTAAGCACAGGGAACTTGCGTTAGACTGATGGAGAACACAGAGTGTCCTTGCCAGAGGGAGCAATGAGGGCAGCTGGAGAAAGGAGGGACGTGACCACACAATCCATGATTCCAAATATGGAAGCTAGATCTGCTGGCACAGGTCTACAATCCCAGCTATGTGAGAAGCAGAGGCAGGAAGATCACAGATCCATGGCCAGCTTGGGCTACATAAGGAGTTCAAAGCCAGCTTACTTTGTGTAATTCTATATCAAAAATAAAGAGCAAATGGAGGGGTTGGGATGTAGTTCCCTGCTTGCCTAGCAAGCCTCGAGGCCCTGAATTCACTCTCATCACTGGGGAGAAAAGATGACTTGAAACATGAGCTGAACAAAGATGACCTAGGTAACCCAGTGTGGCCACCAAATGCAGCCAGGCTAACGTGGTTCATTGCCATCCTCAGGAAGAATTAGAAGACTAGTGGACTTCTTAGTTTTACTTTAATCTTTTGAATAGTTTATTTTTTGACGGACCATTTACAGAGCGAAGGGCAGAGTATTCAGTTAATAACTTGTTGGCCATCTATGTGTTTATGTAGCTGGAAGCCTGGCACCAGTCCCATGCGACTGGTCATGTTTACAGTGGGGTGAAAAGTCCAGGGCTGAGACCTTGGCTTCTGCCCTGGATCCTAGAGGGTGAGGAAGCAACAGGCTAGATCAGTGAACCTGGAGAGGGAAAGACAGAGGGTGAGGGAGCCATAGGCTAAATCAGTGAACCTGGAAATCAGTGAACCTGGTGAGGGAAAGCCCAGGAGTAGGGTGGGGGGAGCAGGGTGGGCAGGGAGAGTATAAAGGGTGTATGTTGTGTTGAATGCCACATTTGGGACATTTGGAATCACTGAGTGGAGGGCTGCTTGGACCATGAGGTAGGCCAAGTGAACAGCAAACAACCATAGTAATAAGTGCTGATGAAGCCATGGTGGATGAAGATTGACCCAAAGAGGAAATGATGAAATGAGATAGAAGCCTGTAGTTGCCAGCTACATGGAGAGAAGCAGCCTCCAGGAAGGAAATGAAGGTTAGACTTCTATGGTGCTGAAGAGAGAGATGCCAGTGGATACCAGCTGTAGGAACCAGTTTCTCTTTCTTCATCCTTGCTCCTAGGTAAAACCTATTAAAGTCTCAGTGAGATATTCTAACCTAGAGTAGATCTGAAAAATATCCCAGAAGCCTCCATAAGGCCCACATACAAATGCTGCTATGCCATCCCAATTCCTTGCAGCCCAAGTAGGAAGGCCATTACTCTTAAACAGAGGCTCTGGAGGGCCTAAGACCTCAGATTTCTGTTTCCTCTCCAAGGTCCCCCAAGGTCATCAGCTCTGATTTTCTGAGTGGCCAAGGTCACTTTCCTTTTGGGAAAATTGAATAAGTAGAACAAAAACAAACCAACAGGTGAAAGGCCCATTGAGATCCTCAGGTACATTAATGGCAGCAATCACTGGGTGGCCATCTGTTTGGGACGTTCGTTGCCTGATGTCGGTTTCACAAGAGCCATGTAAGGTGAAAGTTTCCACTTTCCCCAGGTAGGCCAAGGTCGTGGTGTGAGCAAAAGGAGTCAGAATCCACCTGCAGCTTCCGTGGTACAGCCCACCCTTCCACTTACTTCATTGTGCTGCCTCCAAACTCTGCATAAGTCATAAGCAGAGCTTCCAGGGTTACCATGTGCTGATGTGTCTCAACACACATATTTTACCTTTAAAAAGCTGGGTATGCTAAAGCACTAGAAACTGTGGTGGATGCAGGCAGATGCTAAGCTAAGTATGCAAATGATTTCAGAGAGTGGAATTCTATGGAGGAAATCAGGATTGGTGATCAAAAGTGACCATGTCCGGGGCCTATCCATGATTGCATTAGAAGATCTGGGATCAACTCAATGCACCAACCTGCTTGCTCTGGGCCTCTTGCATGGCCAGATTCAAATTTATTAGTGCTGTGGCCGATCTGGTGTGTGAGCAGATGTGTGGGGTGCTAGCTAAGGACCTGGAGTTTTCTCACCAGTTATAATTGACACATGGATACGTGGATTTCATTTCTACGGCCAGGTAAATACTTTCATGACAGACAGAGCTGACTTGTACTGTGTAGGATGTGAATGCAAAGTAATAACAATTGAATGTGCTGCCTGCAGTGACTTTCCAGCTCCCCCATCAAGAAGACGGTCTAAGACTTACCAGATCTGAGGTACGGCCTAGAATGAGCAATTTTACCTGAAACATGGGCTTGGAGGCTAAGATTCAGTGACAACATAGTAAAAGTAGGCAGAGATGGTCCAAAGGGGAGACAGACAGAGATTAACAAGAGGTGCACATGGAGGAGCCACAGATGGTATGGGTCTAACAAACTGAAAGAGGCTTGGTGGGCAGATGATGCACCCCAGAGTTGGCATGATGGGAGGTAAGAGGTGAGCTCCTGCATGACTTCAGGTTTTGATCTCCCAAGGAACTCAGTGGAAATGCTTTCTTCTTTCTGAGATTCATGGAAGGGAAATGAAAGAAGAGAAGAGACAGGAAAAGGCAGGAGAGAGAGAGAGAGAGAGAGAGAGAGAGAGAGAGAGAGAGAGAGAGAGAGAGAGAGAGAACTTTCCTGCAGGACAGTGCTTGGTTGGGAGGAATCTAGTTTGAGTGGGCTGATCCCTGAGGATTAGAGGGAATCCCTGGGGTGGCAGAGTGACTGGCAGAAGAAACCTAGACCATCCAATGAGGAAAGTGGGGTCACAAAAACTGGGTGCCAAAGGAAGATTCAAGTAGTGGCTTTCTCGAGCATGAGTCTCAGAGCTCCCAATCTTAGGAAACTCCATCATGTCTAGGGTCTAGAAACCTCACTGCTTGGTCAGGCTGGGATGAGGGGCCCTAGTCCACCTGCCAAAGAGCCGTATTCCTGTATGTGAAGATAAGGGGCACTGGCCAGGTGGGATTTGAGGGTTTATCAAGGGCAAAGCCTACTTGTCCTCTTTAAGGGATCCAAGCCTAGAAAAGCCCCTTCAGTGGGGAGAGACCTGTTCATTTCTCAGATGAGTGCACTTGCCTCTGTGTGGATGAGGTTCCTAGGATTTGAAGATGGAAGACTATTGCAGTTAGAGACTGTGAGCAAACTCTCAGGGCTGCCAGATCACAGGAAAGACAGACACTGCCTGGTCTTCCCTCCATGCTTTGCCATTGTCCTGGGAAGGGGACACCTAACAACAGTGACAATGCTATGAGGTACCCATGTGCTCTAGGGCTTGGTTACAGCAAAGACCACCTGAGAGAAGGGAGTCCAGCACCTTGTGTGGACACTTAGGACCTTGTATATTGGGGAATGCTAAAATAAACACAACATTCAGCCCCCGGGGATCAGTTTCAGTCTCAGTGTGGCCCCAGCAAGGCCTTGTCTCCAATGTCACCCAGAGCTGGACTCACATTTGGATGAGAATGGAAAGTGCTAGATGCTCTTGCTTGCCCTCACCTAGATCAGGTACAACATCATCCAGATATGTTCCCCCTTGTGTGGTCCATTTGGGGACCTTATACACTGTTCCTCCCTCATGCTGTCTTCCTGCACCTGACATCTCCCCTGAACCCCTTGTATTCTAACCTCACTGTGGTCCTACAACCATCTGGATGCCTCTGTGCCTCCCTGCAGGCTGACAAGGATGTCCTTGGGCATCAGCCATCCCCGGGCATTCCACAATAGCATGCTGACCCCATCTTTCATGGGCTGCTTGCCTTGAGAGAAGCATTTCCCCCAAGCTACAGCAAGCTTCTGAATATGCCTCCTGCTGGCTTTCCCAGGAAGCTGTGAGTGAGGACCTAGAGATCCTCACTGATGCTGATCCTGCTTTTCTGAGCTTGGCCAATCAACATGCCTCTGAGGTCTTAGAGTTGAGTTTCCGGAACCATGTCTTAAGATTTAGGGTTAACGGCACCATCTTAAGTTATCTGCTAACTGCTTATAGCACACAGCTATGGCACGTTAAAGGGACCTGACCATGCCCTAGAACATTTCAAATTAAGGAATGAAGCTCTATCTTAAGACACTGGGAATATCTGTAAAAGAAAGAAAACAACACAGATGAGAACAGAAGTTAATAAAACAGAAAATAGTACCCTTGAGAGGATAAACAAAGGTAAAGTTGTTTTGAGAAGGCTAAGAAAAATGATGGACAGCAGCTGGGCTGAGTGCAGGATCACTGAGCCCTCTTGATGCTGCTTCATCCAAACGCCAACCAGATGTAGGGCTTAATTTGTCAAAACAGGCCTGAGGTCCCTGAAAGACATTTCACCCGGTGGAACCTGCTGCTTCTTTAACATTTGCTTAGCACTCCTGTTCCACAGGCTCCTAAAGGAGGTAGGAGAGACAGAAGGGGGTGGGGTGAAGAGAGAAAGAAGGGGGCAGGTTGGGGCAGGGATATGGAGAAGTGAAAGGATTGGAAGGTGCATGTGTCCTTATTACATGTTGGGGCATCTTCTGGGTATAGGCCCAGGAGAGGTATAGCTGGGTCCTCAGGTAGAATTATGTCCATTTTTCTGAGGGTCCGCCAAACTGATTTCCAGAGTGGTTGTACCAGCTTGCAATCCCACCAACAATGGAGGACTGTTCCTCTTTCTCCACATCCTCACCAGCATCTGCTGTCACCTGAGTTTTTGATCTTAGCCATTCTGACTGGTGTGAGGTGGAATCTCAGACTTGTTTTGATTTGCATTTTCCTGATGACTAAGGATGTTGAACATTTCTTTAGGTGCTTCTCAGCCCTGCGAATTTCCTCAGTTGAGAATTCTCTGTTTAGCTCTGTTCCCCATTTTTTGATGGGGTTATTTGGTTTTCTGGAGTCTAACTTTTTGAGTTCTTTGTGTATTGCAAAGAGCTCGCTATCCCGCCATGTCCCAGAGGGCCCTTCCAGGACAGGCTAGCAACTGGGTTCGGAGTGTCCTGCCTGCAAGATGCTCCGTGCTGTGGAGAGAAATTGTCGGTGATGGAAAGAGGCAGGAGACAAAACATGCGTGGGGGCAAGATGGTATCCCGATCAAGCCCCAAAACAATCTTTATTGTTACATGTATTTAAGCACGTTAGGGCGGGAAATGGCAGAGGAAGGGGAATTCCATACGATAACTAGATGTCACACATATAATTATATGTCATTGTTGTCCTGGTCAGTTCAAAACGGGATGGTTAATCCCTTGCTGGAGGCAATGAGGCTGGGGAGGAATAAAAGGGATGCCTGCTGTGGAGCCAGAACACTTTGACTTACTAATCAAGCCAAGCCTAGGACACTCTGATTATCTGATTAAGAGTCAAGGCCCTAGAGATACAAGACAAGGTAATCTGGTATCTGGCAGGAAGGAATCAAAGGAATGCCCGCTGTGGAGACACTATGGCTAGCAAAATAAGTCAAGCCTGGGACTCTTCATCTAGCAGAATATGTCAAGGCTCAAATAAGCCAAAGCCTTTGTCTCTGACATGTATGTTGGATGTTCATAGCAGCCATATTTATA
>CM052700.1:28568415-28579081 GCA_028551405.1 Uromys caudimaculatus | reverse complement strand
CAACCCCACCTCTGTCTTCTGCTGTGTATACTCACGGTGAGTACCCAACCCCACCTCTGTCTTCTGCTGTATATACTCACAGTGAGTACCCAACCCCACCTCTGTCTTCTGCTGTGTATATTCACAGTGAGTACCCAACCCCACCTCTGTCTTCTGCTGTGTATACTCACAGTGAGTACCCAACCCCACCTGTTTTCTGCTGTGTATACTCACGGTGAGTACCCAACCCCACCTGTCTTCTGCTGTGTATACTCACGGTGAGTACCCAACCCCACCTGTCTTCTGCTGTGTATACTCACGGTGAGCGCCCACACAACCCTGGCATTTTGTACTTCCAATACACCAGTCAATACAAGACATATGCTAGCAAACACTTGATTGTAAGTTGACTTTATACCAGATCATTTTGTCCAACTATAGACAAATGCAATTATATGGAGCACATGAAAGTCAGGAGAGGGCTAATGATGTCCAAAAAGATGGTGGCCTACTAAGATTAACCATGGCAAGTCAGGCAGCATATGGACAGAAACTGAAGAGCAGGTCTGTTTCTGTTATTGAGTCTAGAGTACTCCTACTAACACACCTAGCCCAGGAGGAGGGAGGTATGTTCAACACTGGTACAGGCTCAGGAGGCTAAGTACAGGGTGCCACAGCTGTGCCACATACCTGATCTGGGTGCCCTTGGGTAAGTCAGATGGCCTACTCTGGCCTTGCTCCTTTACAATGCACACAGGAAATGACAAGAGCTCTTCATCACTTACCATTGTAAGAGTGTAAGAGATGAATGTAAAGATTGATTGGAGTAGCCCAAGTGTGAAGCTAGTGTGAAATCCTAGGATTATAGAGGGATTTCCCCTAAATTTTTATTCTAAATTATTGAGTCATTACTAGAAATACAGGGCAACCACTGGAGTGACTCATGTCCCGAAGCGACACTTTATGTGTTATATGCTTCCTGCTAAGTAACCTTGCATGTATTCAATGGCAAAACCTAGATGCTGTTCCAAATGCCAAGTCACAATTATTTAAGTCTTAAAGTCAAGAACCAAAAACTTCTGTGTTCCACTTATAGCATTCAGGGGCCTTTCTTTGCTTAGCCCTTCCCTTAAGTAAAGCAAAAACGCTGAAGTGGATCCGTTACACAGGTGTGACATCCCCACCACCCCCGCCACCCCCACAGCCCCCACAGCCCTCACACCCCCACCATCCCTGCCACCCCATCACCCTTACAAGGTCTTGACTTTGGAAAGCTCTGAGCTCACATAGTTTTTTCTGGGCAGTGAATCCTCCTTAGCCCTTTACCATGAGACTCTGGAGGCCAGGGAAGGGAAAGTCAATAAAACTACGGAGAACCCCAGTCAAGTCATCCCGGTTTCTCACTTACTGGGTCACACTCAATTTCTAGAAACTCAAGAAAACCACTGTGTGTGTGTGTGTGTGTGTGTGTGTGTGTGTGTGTGTGTGTGTGTGTGTGTGTGTGTATCCTCACTAGTGAGATGTGTGTATGTGTGTGTGTGTGCATCCTCACTAGTGAGCTGCTCCAGGACTCCTTGAGAGCAGAGCTTGGCCTGGTTTGTTCATCCCTCTAGCTGTCAGTGTGCTCTGTGACTTCAGTTCCTTTTCAGAGAACTAAAAGGCCAAGAGAAGTCTGATGATTTTAAAGTTATTTGACCTTTGCTCATCTTAAAGATAAAAAAGAATATTTTATTTTTCATCAGATCAGAAGAAAGAAATTCATATAACCATGATGAATTTATTTTTGATTTATAATTATGCCAATGTACTTGTTACATAGTTTAAATACATATTTTACATATACATAATATATGGTATAGCATATATGATAATTATATATGCATCATAATATGCCTGCATTCTTTAACAGTGACAGGGACCCATAAACACACATTTCTCAGAGCCCACAAAGGTCTGAATGGAGTGAGAAGAAAGGAGTGCCTGTTAGGTGTAGAGCCATGAAGGAGAGCCAGCGTCTGTGTTAGCATCTACTGCACACTTACTACATTATCAAAACGAGTACAGTCGGGCAGCGATGAGGACGACACAGACCGCAAATACGAACAAAGTACACAGTATGCATTACGGAATGTCACAGGGAATCTGTTATTTTATACAGTAGATAGATATATTTTAATAAAATAAGTTTATAACTAATAACAAAAATATAACTAAAGGATACTTACACATTAACTGATGATGGCAGGATAATAACCCAAAAGTTCTTTTGTATACTGGAGGAGAAAAAAACAGAAAGAAACCAAGAGACAGAAAAGCAGAGGGAGAGGGAGATCCGTGCAGCGAAGAGCATCGACTGAGCTAGGAAATAAGCTGAGCATCACTGTGCCAAAGAACGTGGCATAGTTATAAGTCTATTTCTGTTTACTGAGACCAAGCCTAGCCCACCACAAAACGTTTACAAGGCTGTCGGGAAAGCCACCCTGAACACATTTGGAAGCTAGCTGCACAGCTGGAAGTGTACACAGCTAAGTACCATCTCCTCTGTCTGGGCTTCCCTCCCTCTCCCTCCACTCCCAAGTTGATGAGGTTATTGTCTGTTGTCCCATCCCAGCCCCTGCCCCACCTCAGCTCTGAACATGTGCTTCTGTGGTAAGTTTCACATTTATTACTCTTCTGCCCACACATTTGCCTCTGTGTTTACACTTAAGGTACTAAGCTGCCCTTGCGTACATGCCACACTAGACTGGGGACTTTCTCAAGAACATTTTGTCTTGCTGATTTTCTTTGTTGCTATGACCAAAAACTCAACAAGGATCACTTTAAGGGAGGAAGGGTGTGTTTGGTGGCTTACATTTTAAAGGAATACAGTCCATAAGAGCAAGGAAGACCCAGCAACTGAAGTGTGTGAAGCAGCTGGTCACATTGTGCCCACAATTAGGAATCAGAGTGCAGACAGGGAGTGAGGTTCAGCTGCCAAACCCTGAGACCCACCTTCAGTGGCCTACTTCTTTCAGTAAGACTCCATCTCTTCAAAACCTTCCAAAACAGCACTGCCAGCAGGGGCCAAGAGTCCAGACACAAGTGCTTGTAAGAGTAATTTTCTATTCAGATCCCCAAAGTCCCCAGAATCCTGCTCCAGGATGCTCCTGAGTCCTCTGGGAGAAATACACCATCAGTCAGGATCTTTAAATGTCTTCCATTCCTTCTTGAAAATGAAATGGATGTGCTCAGCATAGTCGGGGATTATTTTTATGCTTGGGAATCTTCAGAGACACATAGTTTTGCAAGAACTTGTGTTCAAAGAATACCACACTGCCTGAGCTAAGATGTGATGGTTACACATCACAGAAGCCATGACACACATGTGACAGAAAGCATGGCACACTCTCAGACTCTGGGAACTACCACTTACTGACTGAGAGATTTCACAGCAAAGTGAACCTCTGTGTTCCTTAGCCCTCTTGTTTACCAGATGGCGAGAATAATATCTCACAGGTAAAGGTTCAGAGGTCAGGGGTTAGAGTACATAATCCCTTACAACGGTGACTTGCTCCTAGTGAGTGAGGCAAGCACTGACTGTTGTACTGGTTTGTTTCACAACCAATCTCTGCGTGCCTCAGGTACCAGAGTGGGTTGTTTCCTTAGAGCTTTGCCATTCTGTCAGAACCCAGCCATTTCCTATTCTGATGTCATTCCACTGCACCAGTGTGGGGGCTGGGCAGCAAAGGCTCCTTGGAGGGAAACACTAGGCTTTGATGGGCATAGCTGATACTGGGTGCGCAGAATGAAACCTGTGGTTCTTATGGTCATGCCAAGCACACACAATATTAGAAGCAGACATGGGAGAAAACAGGCCCAGATGTGGAGCCAGCCATACCTCCTGGCCTCTGCTACTGTCATTACAGAATTCAGGTTCCTAGGACACAGTCAACAGGCTCCAGCACTGAAGGTTTCGGGAGCCTGTGCAAAAGCCTAGGGAGAAATGAGGCTGGGATCCATCCAGAGACATCTGGCCTGAACGAATCACTTAGAATGATTTCCAAACATCTTGTTCTTGATAAAGAGTTGCCTTTTGCCAACCAGTTTTCCCCCCTTCGAAATCCCTAGTTCATTCTGTGTGGTTCTGACTCCTTTATCCCAGATGTCACTGGTCACTGTGAAAGAACCACAGGATGATTTTATGCAGATGAGCTATTACCCATCTTGCCCTGCACCACCTAGTCCCACAACGTGGGCTGCCCAGCACGGCTGGCCTTTTCTTACTTTCCTTAAATTTATATTTTCCAAGGTCAGACACAATGCCAGCCAGTGCAATTTCTTAACTGACGGTGTCACGACCTCCCAGGAGTCCCCACCACAGTCTCCCGGGAGCCCTCGGGTGCTCTCCAAGTTCTTGGCAAAGAAGAAGCCCCAGAGGAGATGGAGGTCACAGGCTGCTCCAGGGGCTTTCCTCCATGTCATTCCTTTCTGAGACTCTCACCGATTGATCCCCAGAAGCTGAGTATAAAAAAGAAATATATATATTGAGTTCACTCTATTTTGGTAGATCAAAGAACTGACTTAGGGAAAATTAATCATAAAAGACCTGAGATAGACATGCCAAAAGATCTTCAATCAAAAGTGCATAAGGCTATCTTTGAAGACAGGGAAGACTGAGTTTAGAGGGAATGATTGACAGCCGTGTACCTTGGATTTCATGGGTAGAGTCCATGGGCAGTTCAACTGCAAGTGCTGTGCTAAGTGTTGCAACCAAGGTGCTTACGTTCAGTTGTAAATTACAGCAATGGTTGCACATAATAAAAATAAAATTCTTTTCTTCCCTAAGGTCTCTGTCCCACTTTGCCAAGGACAACTTTGGGGTCTAGTGGTCACCAGCCTTTAAAAAAAAAAAGAGCATGGAAGTATTGTGCCATCTTCTCTTTCCTGGAAGACACTGTGTAGAATTGGCACTATTTCTTCTTTAAATATTTATTCAAATTTTGCAATGAAACCATGGAAGCCAGAGCTCCTTGTCAGGAGCATTTGAGCTGTGGAATCACCTCCTTTGCAAGAGGTTATCTCACCCTTTGTGAGCCGTGGTGATTTATGGTTTACAAGGAATGAGCTTTCTCTACTGTGCTGCCAAATGCGCGGGCTCAGCTTGTAATACTCTTGCTCTTTCAGGGTTGTCAGGGTCGGTAGCAATTCTTTCTTTCATGATGTAATCACAGGCATCTTCATACCTTTCATCTTTGCTATCTTTTATCTTTGTGTGCAATTATTTGGTGTGTGTGTGTGTGTGTGTGTGTGTGTGTGTGTGTGCTTCAGTATAAGTATACCCACCACTTGCAGGAGGTCACAAAATGGCATTGAATACCCAAAATTGGAGATACATGCAGTTGTGAGCAGCCATGCAGGTGCTAAAAACTGGATACTGATCCCCTGCCAAAGCACCTTGTACTCTGACCACTAACCACTGAGCAATCTCTCCACTGCCAGAAGCTTATAGTTTTAAAGAACAAGCCTTTGGTTCTATTGGTTTTCCTCTGTATTGGGTTCCAGTTTTAAATATCATTGGTTTCTGGTCTTGGCTTTTAATATTCTCTCCCTCTCTCTCTCTCTCTCTCTCTCTCTCTCTCTCTCTCTCTCTCTCTCTCTCTCTCCTGTTCACTTTAGGATTATTTTGGGGTTCTTTCCCTAAACCTAAAGATGGAAGCTTAAATTTTTTATTCAAGACTTTTCTTCTGTTCCTTACTTTTCTAAATGTTTCTTCTTTGACATGCCTTTAGCTACATTCCACACATTTGATAAACTGCTTCTATTTTTGCTCAGAACCTTTCCATGATATGTGCATCCTGTGCTTGAGAAGAATTTTTATAAGTGTGGGTTAGACCTTCTGAGTTAATAATTCTGGATGGCCATATTGTCATCAGCACTCAGAGGAAAACCACCGGCCAGCTGCAAAGTGAGACCCGACACAACACTGAGCCAATTTACCAACAGGACTTAAGAATGCAAGATAGAAATGAAGGATTAATAAACAAGTTTACATGTGTACTGGGAAAGGTCAATTCTATCAGCAATGAGTAGTGTAAAAACAAAACCCATGAGAGTAACAAGAGACCAAAGAAATGACAGACATAGGTACAGAAAAACTGGGATTGGGTGTCCAAGAACTCTGGTAGAGACGCAGCAGAAGTCTGGAAGTTCAGAATATTATTGAGAGCTAGTGAAGAGATGTGTTTATTATATTCAGAGGAAGTATCCAGCTAGTTTTTATGTCAACTTGACATAAGCTAGAATCATCCAAGAGTAGGAGACCACAATTGAGAAGATGCTACCATGAGACTGGTCTGGAAGCAAGCCTGCAGAGTATTTTCTTAATTAGTGATTGATATGGGATGGCTTAGCCCCTGATTGGTAGGAATGGCCTTGGCTAGTGTTCTGGACTCTATAAGAAAGCAGCTGAGTAAGCCATGAGAAGCAAGCCAGTCAGCTGAGCACGCCATGAGAAGCAAGCCAGTAAGCAGCACCCCTCCATGCCTCCAGGTTCCTGCCCTGCTTGAGCTCCGCCCTGACTTTTTTCCATGATGGACTATGATGTGGCAGTGTAAGCCAAATAAACCCTTTCCTCCCCATGCTCCTGTTGTTACTGGTGTTTCGTCACAGCAACAGTAACCCTAACTAAGAGAGAGATCCATATTTATTTTAAATTGAATTTATGTCTTAAATAAAATTTAATTACATCATTTCTCTGCCAATCTTTCCTCCTTCCAACCACTTCCATGTCCCCCTGTTATCCTTCTCAAATTTATAGCCCCTTTTTCTTTAATTAAATAAATAAATGTATAATCTGCTGAGACTGTTTTGTGATGCATATATGTATGTTTTTAGGCTTGACCTAATTAGATCAATGTTTAGGGGTCTTGTACCTAGGGAAGACTACTTCTACCTCTTCCCTGTGGCTTTTCATCTAGAGGTGCGGCACCATGAGATTTCCTCCATGAATGTTGGTATGTATATTAGTTAAAAAAATTAAATAAATCCCAGCGGTGGTGCATTCCTCGCTACCCACCCCGATGTTCTGGGTTCCCAAATGAAAGACACACACACAGCCTTTACATTTTGATATGCCTCAATCAGCTCAATAGCTGGTCCACTTCCTAGCCTCCACACAGTTAAACCACCTCCTGCCGATAATCCAGAGCTATTACTGGCTAAAATCCTCTGTTCCATCTTGGCTGCCCTGGACCCAGTCGGGCAGCCCTCTCGGGCCGCTCTCCCCCAGCTCCTACATGGTATGGTAGCTCTGCTCTCTGTCCTGCACCTTCTCAGGCATGGCTTTTCTCCTCTCTTTCTCCTTCTCCCAGCATAGTGAAGCCCTTCTTTCTCCTCCTTCCTCTCTGTCCCTAGCCTGGGAATCCTAAAACCCCCCCCCCCCCCCCCTCTGCCCTGCTCAGCCATTGGCTGCCAGCACCTTTATTTGCCAATCAGAACCAACTGGGAGCAGGTTCCCAGAGGCTATGTGTAGTTTGGGGAACGCAAATTAACATAAGAAAACAAGCAGGCACAGGCTTACCAACTGGTGTTGTCATTGTTCAGGTCTTGTTTAAGTAAGCATATCTCTGACACTTCGTGGGTGCAGCTTCCATGTTATGTAGAGAAGGCATTGTCTCATAACGGACTTCCTAGGCCTCTGACTTTCAGAATCTTCACACCCCCTATTCCACAATGTTCTTGACCCTTAGGTACAGGGCTTAAGTCGTATATCTATGAACTGGGGCTGGCTGCATTTTGACCCGTTGCAGCTTTCTGTAATAGTCTCTGTTGGAAAAAGAAGCTTTTAAAAATGATGGGTGAAGGCCACACTTATCTGCAGGTATAAGCATAAGTATTTTTGAAATTAGAATTTATAATGGTTGAGGAAGTGGCAGTAGTAGGTTCCCCTCTAAGATCCATCTCATTAACCAGAGAGGGAAGCTGGCTAGATCATTACCAGGACTGGGCATGATTTCCCTTCTGCTGAGTGAAGCTTAAGTTAAATGAGACAGATGCTGGTTACTACCAAGATGTGGTTGTCACTATTGCACCCTTAGGGATATTTTGTCATTCTGATTATTTTAGTTATTATGGTAGGCATCACATATGGATAGGAATATTGGTTGCTTCTCTTCCCTGGAAGCTTGAATAACACCTTCCAGTAGTATGAAAGCTTGTCTTGAAGGGCGAGGCTTTCAAGTCAGAACCAGCTCATATCTTCTGAGACCTGCGTCCAAGTTATATAATGTCTTCAGCAATAGGGACTTACTACCCACCCCAGGGAGACAACTAAGGGCAAAGTACTAGCCTGTAATGTATAAGGAGTTCCAAGACTCTCATAACCAACAACTCAAAAGGAGATTTATTGTGCCGGGTACAAGGGTTGAATAGGTCTCTGACTCATGGGGAGAGCACTATCATCCCAAGTGGAATAACTTCATATTCAAATTATTTATATATCTATATCTACATATATCTACATATATATACACATATATTATGTGTGTGTAGGGGTGTGTGTGTGTATGTGTGTGTATATGTGTGTGTGTATGTGTGTATGTGTGTGTGTGTCTGTGTGTGTGTTTGTGTGTGTGTCTGTGTGTGTGTCTGTGTGTGTGTGTATGTGTGTGTGTATGTGTGTGTGTGTCTGTGTGTGTGTCTGTGTGTCTGTGTGTGTGTCTGTGTGTGTGAGTATGTGTGTGTGTATGTGTGTGTGTGTGTGTATGTGTGTGTGTGTCTGTGTATGTATGTGTGTGTATCTGTGTGTGTCTATGTGTGTGTGTCTGTGTGTGTGTCTGTATGTGTGTGTGTATGTGTGTGTGTATGTGTGTGTGTCTGTGTGTGTGTCTGTGTGTGTCTGTGTGTGTGTGTGTATGTGTGTGTGTCTCTGTGTGTGTGTGTGTGTGTGTAATTTTACTCAAATATAAAAGAATTCCCTGTGGCCTTTTCAAGCATCATTAGTGTTATTCTTCCCTCGTCCCTCTCTCTACTTTTCTACTTTTCCCTCCTCCCTCCCCAATTAAAGCCTCATCCCATTTTCCCCATTTCACCCTTCATGTCTCTTATATCCTGTTTTTCCCTCTCAACTCCATGTTTGTAAAGGGAACAACTCATCCAGAAGATATATAACTGCAAATGTGTAAGCCGTGAGCAGTGGAGCTTCCAATTTCTCAAAACAGTGGACAGAAATCTGGTACTGTAACAATTTCAGCACCTCGCTTTCATCCCTAGAAAGGTCATAAAAATACAAATTTGTCAAGGGAGGCGAGAAGAGACTATACCATAGACTGTGTGGCTATATACAGATTCTTCTGCCCGAAAGAAACAGGATACATATTCTTTTCATCATCCTTTGGATGCTGTGGCTGAGACTACATTCTCCACCACAAGTCAAATACGAAGCATCAATATAATCCATTTTGTTTTATCAGATAATAGTACAATAAAACTAGAAATCAGTGGTAAGGAAAACCACAGAAACCGTACTAACACAGGAACTGAACATGACACTTTTATTTTATTAGATATTTTTATTTACATTTCAAATGTTTTCCGATTTCCAGGTCTCCCCTTCAGAAACCCCCTATGCCCCCTCCCCTGCCTCTATGAGGGTGCTCCCCACCCACCCACTCCTGTCTTCCCACTCTGGCATTCCCCTACACTGGGACATTGAACACCCTCAGGCTCAAGGGCCTCTCCTCCCACTGATGCCCAACAAGGCCCTCCTTTGCCACATATGCGGCTGGTGCCATGGGTCTCTCCATGTTTATTCTTTGATTGGTGGTCCAGTCCCTGGGAGCTCCAGGGGGGGTCAGGCCTGTTGACACTGTTGCTCCCTCCATGGAGTTGCAAACCCCCTCAACTCCTACAGTCCCTTCTCCAACTCCTCCATCTGGGTCCCCCACGCTCAGGCCAATGGTTGGCTACGAGCATCTGCCTCTGTATTTGTCAGGCTCTGGCAGAGCCTCTCAGGAGACAGACAAATCAGGCTTCCATCAGCAAGCACTTCCGGGCATCCACAATAGAATCTGGGTTTAGTGTCTGAATGTGGGATGGATCCCCAGGTGGGACAGTCTCTGGATGGTCTTTCCTTCAGTCTCTGCTCCACACTTTGTCTCCATATTTCCTCCTGTGAGTACTTTGTTCACCCTTCTAAGAAGCACTGAAGCATCCACATTTTGGTCTTCCTTCTTCTTAGGCTTCATATGGTCTCTGAATTGAATCTTGGGTATTCTGAAATTTTGGGCTAATATCCACTTATCAGTGAGTACATACCATGTGTGTTGTTTTGTGAATGCGTTACCTCACTCAGGATAATATTTTGAAGTTCCATCCATTTGCCTGTGAATTTCATGAAGTCGTTGTTTTTAATAGCTGAGTAGTACTCCATTATGTAAATGTACCACATTTTCTGTATCCACTCTTCTGTTGAGGGACATCTGGGTTGTTTCCAGCTTCTGGTTATTATAAATATGGCTGCTATGAATATCGTGGAGCATGTGTCTTTATTACATGTTGGAGCATCTTCTGGGTATATGCCCAAGAGTGGTATAGCTGGGTCCTCAGGTAGTATTATGTCCAATTTTCTGAGGGTCTGCCAAACTGATTTCCAGAGTGGTTGTACCAGCTTGCAATCCCACCAACAGTGGAGGAATGTTCCTCTTTCTCC
>CM052700.1:28493933-28568315 GCA_028551405.1 Uromys caudimaculatus | reverse complement strand
TCTTTCTCCACATCCTCGCCAGCATCTGCTGTCACCTGAGTTTTTGATCTTAGCCATTCTAAGGCATGAGGTGAAATCTCAGGGTTGTTTTGATTTGCTTTTCTCTGATGACTAAGGATATCTTTGTTTGTGTGGCTATCTTCTTTTGGGTTTGTTGAAAGATTACTCTCTTGCTTTTTCTAGGGTGTAGTTTCCCTCCTTGTGTTGGCGTCTTCCATCTATTATCCTTTGTAGGGCTGGGTTTGTGGAAAGAGATTGTGTGAATTTGGTTTTGTCATGGAATATCTTGTTTTCTCCATCTATGTTAATTGAGAGTTTTGCTGGGTATAGTAGTCTGGGCTGGCATTTGTGTTCTCTTAGGGTCTGTATGACATCTGTCCAGGATCTTCTAGCTTTCATAGTCTCTGGTGAGACATCTGGTGTAATTCTGACATTTTCCCTTACTGCTTTTAATATTCTTTCTTTGTTTTGTACATTTGGTGTTTTAACTATTTTGTGACAGGAAGAATTTCTTTTTTGGTCCAAACTATTTGGAGTTCTGTAGGCTTCTTGTATGTTTATGCGCATCTCTTTCTTTAGGTTAGGAAAGTTTTCTTCTGTAATTTTGTTGAAGATATTTACTGGCCTTTTAAGTTGTGAATCTTCACTCTCTTCTATACCTATTATCCTTAGGTTTGGCCTTCTCATTGTATCCTGGATTTCCTGGATGTTTTGGGTTAGGAGCTTTTTGCATTTTGCATTTTCTTTGACTGTTGTGTCAATGTTTTCTATGATATCTTTTACCCCTGAGATTCTCTCTTCTATCTCTTGTATTCTGTTGGTGATGCTTGCATCAATGACTCCTGATCTCTTTCCTAGGTTTTCCATCTCCAGGGTTGTCTCCCATTGTGATTTCTTTAATGTTTCTATTTTCATTTTTAGATCCTGGATGGTTTTGTTCATTTACTTTGCCTGTATGATTGTGTTTTCCTGTAATTCTTTAAGGGATTTTTGTGTTTCCTTTTTAAGGACTTCTACTTGTTTACCTGTGTCCTCTTGTATTTCTTCAAGGGAGTTATTTATGTCCTTCTTAAAGTCTTCTATCATCATCATGAGAAATGATTTTAAATCTGAGTCTTGCTTTTCTGGTGTGTTGAGGTATCCAGGGCTCGCTGTGGTGGGAGAACTGGGTTCTGATGATGCCAAGTAGCCTTGCTTGTTGCTTATGTTCTTGCTCTTGCCTCTCACCATCTGGTTATCTCTGATGTTAGCTGGTCTTGCTATCTCTGACTGTGGCTTTTTCCTCCTGCAAGCCTGTGTGTCAGTACTTCTTGGAGACCAGTTCTCTCTGGGAGGAATTTGGGTTTGGAGAGCTGTGGTACAGGGTCAGCTCTGAGGTGCAGACAGAAACCAGAAAGATCCTGTCCCCGGCTGTTCCTTGTTCTTGTGTCCAGATGGCTCTTGGAGGATCTCTCTTTGGCCAGGAATTTTAACAGAAATAGTGGTCTTACCTGTGCTCACAGGTGTGTCAGCACTCCTGGGAGACTAGCTCTCTCCTGGCGGTATATGGTTACATAGTGCTATGGCACAGGATCAGCTCCAAGGGCAGACAAAAACAAGAAGGCTCCTATCCCAGGCTGCTCCTCTGTTCCTGTGTCCTGAGGGTTCTGGAAGGGTCCCTCTGAGAAGAAGTGGTAGTGTTACCTGCGCTCACAGGCTTGTCCGCACTCCTGGGAGGCTAGCTCTTGCCCAACAGTATTTGGCTATGGAGCCCTGTGGCACAGAATCAGCCATGGGAGCTGTGGCACAGGATAAGCTCTGGTGCATACAGAAACTGGAAGGCCAACATAACACTCTTAAAGGACCAATGAGTCACTAAAGATATCATGGAAGGGGCTGGAGAGATGGCTCAGCGGTTAAGAGCACTGACTGCTCTCCCAGGGATCCTGAGCGCAATTCCCAGCAACCACATGGTGACTCACAACTGTCTGTAACAGGATCCGATGCTCTCTTCTGGTGTGTCTGAAGGCAGTGACAGTGTACTCATATACATAAAATAAATAAGTAAATCTTTTTTTAAAAAATTGTGGAAGAAAGTAAAAATTCCTAAAATCAAACAAAAATGGAAGCACAACTTCTCAAAACTGCTCAGATCCAGCTAAGGCAGTCCTAGGAGGAAAATGTATAGCTATGAATGCTTACATTATACAGATCTCTGAGTTCATGGCCAGCCTCCTCTACAAAGTAAGTTTCAGGACAGTTAGAGCGACACAGAGAAACTCTCTCAAAAAAACCAACAAACCAACATTGAGAAATACTCAAATAAATGGCCTAACAGTCTACCTCTAGGACCTGGAGAAACAAGAGTGACCAGAAGGCAACAGTAGACAAGAAACAATGAAGATATGGGAAGAAATTAACAAAAGGAAAATTCAATAAGGAACGCGCAGAATCAACCGAAGTGTTGGCTATTTGAAACAAACAGGGTTGGTGAGCCACTAGCCAACCCAGAACCAAAAGGGAGGACACAGAAATTAATAAAGTTAGAGGTAAAGAAGGAGTTAGTAGGGATTTCAATAAAATACAAAAAATCATTAGGGAGTTCTTTGAAAACTTATATCCCCTCAAGCTTTAAAAAAAAAAAAAAAAGAAAGAAAGAAAGAAAGAAAGAAAGGGAGGGAGAAATGCCTAGACACATACAACCTGATGTAATCAAACCAAAAACACATAGACAACTTCAACGGATCCATAACAACCAATAAGGGCAAGGCAGCAATGTCTCCCCAGAGCCACATGGATTCAACACTAAATCCTACTGAACCTTTAGAGAAGAGCTAGTACCCATCTTCCACAAACAGTTCCATAAAGTAGAAAAGGCATTCTGTAAAGCCAGCATTACCCCAACATATCATAAAGGCGCAGTTAAATAAAGTTAAGGCCAGTCCCTGAAAGCGTAACCATAAACACTCCCAAAATCCCCTTGACCCCGCCCTTGAGTCCATTCCTGTGCTGTTATACCTGGTTTGCATACCTCAAATCCCAGAATAAAACCTTCTTGACAGCATCCTGTCTGGGCCTATGCCCTGAGCAGACCTTGTTGGAACTTCTCAGCCAGTCCCACATCACCCAGAGGAAGCTCCACTCCCAGATGCTCTAACATACCCAGGATCATAGGATAAGAGGTGAAGAGGAATCATTATTTATCCCAACACCAGGAGTAACTGGGACCAGCAGGATCCAGGGACCCAGGAACCCCTCCGGACCAGTGGCAAGGGTTCCTTCCTGTCTGGGCCTGTGCCCTGAGCAGACCTTGTCAGAACTCCTCAGCCAGTCCCAAAACACCTAGAGGAAGCTCCACTTCCAGGTGCTCTAACATGCCCAGGATCACAGGAGCACAGAATTCCAGGAGCATGGTCACACCAGGATCTCTGGGTTGCAGAGGCAGCTTGACTCCCAGGAGTTCTGTCACACCCAGGATCTCAGGATCCCAGGATCCCAGAGACACCTGGTCTCTGCAGAGTTCTGACACAACTAGGATCACAGGAAGGACAGGCTCCAGTCAGATAAAGGGAGGGCAGGTAGCACTAGAGATAACCAGATGGCAAGAGGCAATCGCAAGAACATAAGCAACAGAAACCAAGGTTACCTGGCATCATCAGAACCCAATAACAAGTCCTGCATACACCATCACACCAGAAAAACAAGATTCAGATCTAAAATTCAAGTCTCATGATGATGATAGAGGACTTTAAAAAGGACATAAATAAGTACCTTAAAGAAATACAAGAGAACACAGGTAAACAGCTAGAAGCCCTTAAAGAGGAAACACAAAATTCCCTTAAAGAATTACAGGAAAACACAACCAAACAGGCAAAGGAATTGAACAAAACCATCCAGGATCTAAAAATAGAAATAGAAATAATAAAGAAATCACAAAGGGAGACAACCCAGGATTTAGAAAACCTAGGAAAGAGATCAGGAGTCATAGATGCAAGCATCACCAACAGAATACAAGAGATAGAAGAGAAAATCTCAAGTGCAGAAGATACTATAGAAAACATTGACACAAAAGTCAAAGAAAATGCAAAATGCAAAAGGCTCCTAACCCAAAATATCCATGAAATCCAGGACACAATGAGAAGACCAAACCTAAGGACAATAGGTATAGAAGAGAGCAAAGATTCCCAACTTAAACGGCCAGTAAATATCTTCATCAAAATTATAGAAGAAAACTTCCCTAACCTAAAGAAAGAGATGCCCAAGAACATACAATAATCCTACAAAAATCCAAATAGCCTGGACCAGAAAAGAAATTCCTCCTGTCACATAATAGTCAAAACACCAAATTCACTAAACAAAGAAAGAATATTAAAAACAGTTAGGGGAAAAGGTTAAGAGTAAAAGTTTGGAAAACAATTTTCCAAGCAAATGGTCCCAAGAAACAAGCTGAAATAGCCATTCTAATATTGAGTAAAATCAACTTTCAACCAAAAGTTATCAAAAGAGATAAGGAAAGACACTTCATAATGGTCAAATGGATATTTAAGGGGTAACTTCAGCAAGTATTATAGGTATCTGATGAATCGCAGTGTAATGGCCTTGGGAAAAGCAGAGGAATGTTGCTCTTTGCTCAGAGTGAAGCTAACATATCTTCAAGGGAGAACATTGGAGGTATTTGAATTTTATGTTCACATTAGGGAGGTGAGTCCTGTATATTTTAGAAGACTAGTATTTATTTTCCCTGAATTAAGTAGTAAGGTTTTCAAAGTCTACTGAAAACAAGTAACATTAAACGTGTGATTTATGAGATTAGGTTATGTGTGCTATTTTGACTGAAGTCAACTTTCCTTTGTCATTTCAAAGGAGAAAATGAATGGCCTATAAAACTGTAAGAGTTCAGCTGTCAGAAATAATTTCCAATTGCATAATGTTTTTACAAAGTGATTTAATTTATTTTAATCATAGTTATAACGTGAAGTTATAAGATGATGATACAATTGGCTTCTAAAGTTTTAGCCTAAAAAATAGCATTCTAATTATTATAAAAATATCTACAAGTAATTTCATAATTTATTAATTCTGTATTTAATTTTGACATGTTTCTCATAGCTCACCATTGTATATAATCTATGATAGATATCCCACAGTACATACATATTTTTGTCAACATAAATTCCTAGAAATAAGTATACTAGATAAAATTTTATGCACAATTTATACTTTGGTACTTATGGGTAAACTGTTCATTAGAAGTACTGTATTGATTTGTACTGTTATATGGAGCATTTCTCTAAAATTCTCTAACAATTAAATTTTATTATTTAAAAAAAGAGGAAGAAATTTTTAAAAAACCCTCTTGACAGCCTAGTGCCAGAGCTCATGGTCTACATCTGCCAATTTCCAGTTCAGTTCCCTTTGTGCCCAGGATCCTCAGACTGCCAGACTGTTTCGTGTTCTGTCATGCCCCTTGACATCCAAGCTTGACTCAGGATTAATAGTTGTGCAGAGCTCATGAAATATACTTTTAATACATAATACATATGATGTGAATTTGTCTAAACTCACCTTGTTTTGCATGTGTCTACTAAACGCCACCTGAAACACTATTTTGAGTCTATGTAAGTTTAATAATACGTGGCTACATAAAATTTCATTGCTCTGAAGTTCCATCATTTATTAACCTCCAAAGTTGGGTATTTAGGTTATTTCCAATTTTCCTTGGATTTAAATGAAAATTGTTAAAACTCTGAATTGGGGGCTATTTTAGAACCCATAACAAATTATGTTGAATTCTTCAGATTCTGAAAGAGCACTTTCATTACCCATAGTAAGGTTCTCAACAACGGTGCTGGCCTAGCTCCAGAAACTCAAATCTCATGAGAGAAGAACTATTGGATAATGATTTTTAAATTTACTTCTCATCAATTCATGGAACTATTCAATTAAGCTAAATTTTTACTGCTTATTTTATAAGTATGCAACAAGTTCTGTGTTCAACCGAGAACACTGTAGCCTTGGAATAGCTGGCTCCTCAGCCCTGAGAGCAGCAGTTCTTGACCTATAGGTCTTGATCCCTTGGTGAATCAAATGTCCCTTTCACAAGGGTGGTATATCAAATATTCTTCATGTATCAGATGTTTACATTATGATTCATAACAGTACCAAATTACAGTTATGAAGTAGCAGCAAAAATAATTTTATGGTTGGGGGTCACCACAACATGAGGACTGCGGCCTTAGGAAGGTTGAGAACCGCTGCCTGAGCGGGTCACACTGTGGAAAAGGGGGTGGGAAGCAACTGAGCAAGTCCATAGTGATTCTAAAGAGTCGGAAGTAAGATATACTCATCGCAGGACAGGAAGGCTCTCTAGTCAACTCTGGTGATCATGGAGTCCAGATGGTGACTGAAGATCAATGGAACAAGAAAGACAGTGAGCTAGAAAGAAGGGAAGTGACAGAACATTTGGTGTTTGGGGCTTTTTGTTCTTTTATTTCTTTGTATGGTGTTGGGTTTGGATTTTGGGACAGTTTTATGATGTAGCTGGAGTCAGTCCTTGAATTTATGATCTAGCCCAAGATGGCTTTGAATCCCAGCTTCCTGTCCCAGTCAGCTGGCTGAGGATCTTCTGCTTTATCTAGATAAAGTAAAGGGGTGGTCTGGCTAGAGCAGTTCAAAGACTGGTCAGTGTTTAGCAGCAGTGAACCATGGTCACAGGCAAGTGGAGTGGGTGTAAGCCACAACCTCAAGTGTGAGTGCTGGCAAGCATTACCACGGCTGTGCTAGCCTCAGGTATTGAGTCCCTTGGCCTCTGGTCCTTGGCCCCTGACCCTTGGCCCCTGGCTCTGAAATCCTTGACCCTAAAGATCTGACCGTTTTCTGGATCTCTCTGGTCACTAAGTCCTGCACATCCACTCCTCTGACTCCTCACAGCTTTTTTGCTATATCTTTTTGTTAGCATACAAAGCCCAAGTTTCACTGTGACATGTTCGTACAAATATTTCCTTTTTTGTTATTACTCGCTCACTGTCCTCCCTTAGTCCCCTTGCCCTTTTCTTACTGGCCTCCTTCCTTCCAATACTCTCTTCTCTTTCATCATCTTCAGCTCGAACCTTGCTCTTACATTTCTTGAACTGTTCAGCAGCACCTGTTTCTGCTAGGACTGCATTCAGGAGCCAGTGTGAGTAGGAGTGACAGTCTATAGGACTCAGTGGGCCATTCAGGAGCAGAAAGCCAGGCACACTAGGGAGCAGTTTACTCAGGCGTGAGCCCAGCCATGATGGAATACAGACCTGCACCCATTTCTGCTGTGGAGTCCACACAGGGAGTGGTATCAGATGTCAGGGCTAGCACTGAGAAAGCTGGATGCCCAACAGAGCCCAGAGTGGAGCTGTGAGGGGCCAGCCTGGAGACATCTCCAAGGTCGCTGCAGCTTCCTGAGCTGGCAAACTGTCGTTGTTGCTTTCACAATTTCAGTACCTACTGCTTAGACCACTTCACAGGCTGCCAGCGCCTAACCATGGGTGTTGCCAGTGTCACCTGCCAGTCTCTGCTGCTTCATGTCACCAACTCAGCCCATACTACTGAAAATAGGAGAGGGGGGAGGAAGGGAAGGAGGGAAGAAAAGTAGAAAGGTAGAAAGGGATGGAGGAGAAAGAAAGAAAGAAAATATAAAAGAAAAGAGAGAGATAAAAGACTATTCGAGAAAAGCCTGGACTTCAGTGTGAGCCTAAGTGACTGGCTACGTAGCTCAAGGACAGTATTTGAACCAATCATAACACTTGTCTGGACCAACAACAGCCTCTTAGCACTAATCACAGTCTCTAAGGCTTATGTTTGGGACCAATCACAACATGACTATTAGAACTGAGACAGTAGTCCCTCCACTCAGAGGACTCCCTCCCTCTGTGGCTTAGACAATGATGGTACCAGGGTCATCTAGAGTTCATCAAGGTTTTTGATAACAAAAACCATAGTTTAGACTGTTTACAGCAGACTGGCCAGGGTGGTGCTTTCAGAAGCCAGGGCATCAGCTGCCGCCTCTGTGGAGCTGTCTTGGGTCTATGGAGTGTTCAGTATGGCTGTCGCTGGCTTGGAGTTAGTGAAGTTGGCTCTTGGCCTTTCTGCTCAGAGCTTCAAGGGGGAAGTCCAACAGCTGCTAACGACCAGGTCCAAGCACCTCATCCCCAGCGTCTGTGTTTATTTGTAGGAAAATGAACATCAATCAAGAATGTTTGCAAAATAGACTTAAAGGGCTTATTGTTAACACTAACAGAGACTTTTAACCGATTTAAACAGTGTTTTAACCATGCCCAGTGCCAGGGCCCCTATGTGTCTCAAGATGATATCCATTAACCATCACGCTGAGCTACCATTGTCTCTCCCTCTCTCCCCCCACCCTCCTTCCTTGTCTTTCCCACTCTGTCTCATGTATCAGGCTGGCCTCAAAATTCCTGAATAGGGGTGACCCTGAACTTCTGATTCTCCTCTCTCCTCCCAAGCACTGGAAGTTCCACTGAACCACCATGCTCAGTTTATGCAATCCCGAGGATTCAACCCAGGGCCTCACACGTGCTAAACAATCACTCTACCAAGCAAGCTCCATCCCTAGCCTCTAGTTACCTTTGTGAGAGATTTAAAGACATGGTTATTAGAGATTGCAGTCTGTGAGGATGGGCTCTCAGAAACCTCCTCAAAAGTCTGGAAAGACGAAAGCATCTAATGGAAGAGGCATTGAAATCGTCCATGGACAAGGGGTCAGGTTACTGGCCTGGGCTCACTGCCTGAACTCAGAAGATGGTCCAAGAAATGGTGGCTTGAAGGTCCCAGAGAGCGTTCAGATGAGGGATCCCTCTTCTTTGAAGGTTTCAGATTCTGATTCTGGGTCCTGGCTTTCCCATCTTTTTTCAGACGTTCCGTTCATTCCTTGTTCTGTGTTATCACCTGGAAACTTGTCAAAGTCCTCTGATGATGCTCCCTGCTTGTGCTACCCAAGGCATTGTATTGTCTTCATTTTGGGTGATGTGTTCTCTTTGAGATTTCATCTAAGAAATGCCAAGAGCATAAAACAAACCCGGCTTGCATGTGCCACCGTGACTTAACACAAAGCTTTGGAAGTCACAAAATGACACTGCATGAAGTTGCCGGCCCAGGCCCAGGTGCAGGGGCTCAGAGCTGGTACTTACTAAGCTTCCCTCAGCTACGATTTTGCTGTAAGCCATGAATTTCACGTCTGCTTTATTTTAAAGTGTCTAAGTGTTAAGGCTTAAGGTTTTCTGTTTGTTTTGGAAAGGAACAAGGAGATGAAAATATGCATGTATATACAGTTGTACTGCAGTTCAGTGAGATGGGTCAATGTTTTCTGCTTGGAGGGTTTATGGAGATGCCTTTTGTGTCTACCCAGAGTTTGTTTTGTGACTATTCGCAGGGATGTTTGAAAAGGATGAGTATCTGTATATTTAATAGGTTTTAAAATCCTCCTTTTGAGAGTTCTGCTTATGGGGACATGTCTAAAAATTACTACCCCTCAACATTATGTAAAAATTCATCTTGGTTCAAGTCCAGTGTGGTTTGAAAATATCTTCAAAGGTATATTAAAAGATTGGTAACCAGCCTTTGGTGTTATTGGGGGGAAGCTTTCAATTTATGGGACCCTAAAGAGGGGATTCAGATCACCTGGAAGGCGGTGCTAGAGCCCTCGTCCCCATGTTTTCTGTCTCTGCTTCCTTGCTTGAGAAGGTAAGCAGCCTTCTGAATCCTAACCTCCCATCTTGAACACAGGCTCAAATACAAGACTAAGGACTGCATGTGAGTCACAAAAAACATTTCTTGTTTTTAACTTGATTTTCTAAGGTATCTTGTTCCAGGAACAGAAAGCCAATGAACAAGGCTATCAAGGTTTTGAGTTTTATATTGAAGGCTTGAATCAACTTTGAGTTAACTCTGGCATGACACAGAAATCTAATACACCCTTTTCTAAATAGTTATCCAGATAAACATTGCTTCCCATTTTGGGTGGATTTGACTCCACCCAACTCTGAACTTCAGTAAACCCTACTAATATGCTTCCATTTCCAGGCTACATACTGTTTCACATCTATTAATAAAATTCCCCCTCATTGTTGTTACATAACAGTCCTTAGCTGGTAGCAATTTTATGTAGTAATGAAAGGAATGTGTTGTTTATTATCTTCTTAAGCTTTTGCCTAAGCCCTTTAGATAAATGAACTATTCTCTCATTAATAGTCATACATTTTGTGTCACCCCAAGAGACCACTGGATCTTGTGTCTACTTTTAGTCAAAAAGGACGTATTAAGAATGTCTGAACCTGTAAATCAGCTAGCTGCCAACATTTAATTGGGTTAGATCTAACCCTTGCGCTCTGGAGGTCAGCTCATTTAGTACCTCAATGTACATTTTTGAAGTTAATTTATCTTGGAAGTTTCATTAGGAAATGATCTTGGTGAAAATTAATCATTTTATGGGTGAATTCCATGGAGGTTTCCCAGTCACGGTCGGAGACTGTAAACACTTACCCAGGACATTTAACAGTCTACACTTCATGGTTCAGAAGTCCGTGGCCTTCGCTCCTGTTGGTCGGAGGCTCCAGTCGTATCGCAAGTGTCTTCTGAATCCTGATCAAATGTGATTCTTTGTTCCATTTTCGTGAGGCTGGATAGTTTCCTCAGGAGTGAGCCCTTCCTAGAGATAACACCACTCCATCTTTCACCATTCGGATCCAAGACAAACTTCAGTTCAGTCCCAGCCCTTCCTATATTTTAACTTCTACCTGCATCTTGAAACATATTCAAAACGCCATTGGGAGACATGTTTCCTAGGTCATTGCTATCTTATAGGACAACTGTGTGGAAATTACATCATGGAGACAGCGCCATGAAATCGTAACTCAGAGGAGGCCATCTTTTTCATGCAATGTATTTGATCATGCGCTTTCCCCTCCCACAGCTCCTCCTAGATTCACCCCATGCCTCCCTGCCCAGCTTCTCATTCTTTATCTATGTTAAAAACAAACAAACGGCCAGCAGTGGTGGTGCATGCCTTTAATCCCAGCACTTGGGAGGCAGAGGCAGGTGGATTTCTGAGTTCGAGGCCAGCCTGGTCTACAGAGTGAGTTCCAGGACAGCCAGGGCTACACAGAGAAACCCTGTCTCGAAAAACCAAAACAAAAAACAAAAAAAAACCAGGTCTGGTGGCAGCACGTCTTTAATCCCGGCAGAGGCAAATGGATCTCTGTGAGTTCAAGGCCAGCTCTGATCTACAGAGCTACTTCTAGGTCAACCAAGATTACACAGAGAAACCCTGTCTTAAAACAAAACAAGCAAACAAAACCCAAACAAACAAACAAAAAGAAAATTAAAAACCCATTTGCACCCCACCTTAGCTACTCCTGAGCATGATGCCTGAGGTAGAGTATGGTCACTATACCTAGTGTTAGCTACTGGAAAAGGGGAAAAATCTGTTTTCTTCATTATAGCCATTTAAAACATACCAGTAGCGGTAGGTATACCCACTGTCTAGTCCATCTCAAATATCTTATCTCGTAAAGTAAAAGCTTTTCCCCCTAAGCATACTCTTCAGCTTTTACAATCCTAGTTAACTCTTCTGATGTTTAGCTTACTTGACATAGCAGAGTGCTCCCAGAATTCACCTGTGTTTAGGACGTGTCACATGTTCTTCCTTTTTAAGAATCAATGATACTGCTTAGTGTGACATACCACATTTTGTTTTTCCCTTTCTTCCAGCTATTGGCTGTTGCAAACATGGGGACATAAATCTATCTTCGAGATCTTGCTTTCTGGTGTGTGTGCTCTGCACCCACAAATTGTATTTGCTTGGTCCATTGGGGAGTTATGTTTTAATCTTTGGTGACCCGCCACTGGGCTTTGCAGAGTCACTTTGCAGGTCAAAGTTATTCTGTCTTTTCCAGCACCTGCTACTTCCCTGCACTGTTGTTTGTGAGGAGAATTAAGCATTCCAGCTAGCCCATCTGAAAGACACGTAAATATTGTATTTATAAGCTGTAAGCCTAGACTGAACTGGTTTGGAGCTATTTTGACTTAGTTTTCAGCCATAACATCTCTTGTTGCTTGCTGATTTTCCAGGCCACATATTCATGGTCCATCTCCTCTCATGGCGACCTCCTTCACCTCCACCTCCTGTCCTTTCTTCTCCTCCCTTGTGCCACCTGTGACCTCCCAGCCTGGTAACTCAACTCCCACCTTCCTCCCTCTAGTGCCCAATCCCAGGTTCTAGTCTTTTATTGGCCAGTTAAACTGGGGATCGAGGCTTGCATAGAATTACCTGGTGTGTGTGAGGATCTGCTCCTGGGGAGGGGGAGGGGAAAGGAAGCAAGCAGATCTTGGGAGCCAGGATTTAGCATTAGAATATATATCAGCATTGGACCAACTGTCTGGGTGTGACAATACCAACTTATTGAAAAACTTTTACCTGACATGATAGTGCTTAAGAGAGCCTCCAGGGCATCTTGTTTGACCAGGCCCCATAGGGAAATGGCTTTCCAAATTCAGTCAGGTAGATACTCAGGGGCTACCATAGATGCTCCAAAGGTGCAAGGCTCCATCTCAAGCTGGCAACAGAGTTTTGCATTGTCTTTCATATGGTTCTGGTTTGTTAAGTATGAAGATAGAAAAATAAGTGGGCAATTGGGGTTTGCCCCATAATTACAGAAAGACACAGAAGCCAGGTAGTGTGAAGTGAGTCAGACTCCCTGCACAGAACTCTTGAGTGGGCTGTGTTGAATCTGTTAAAGGAGGAATCTCAGGATGTAGGAGATGCCAGGAGTGTGGGATAAGTTGCCTCGTACTGCTCTGCGGTCCCGTGTTCTGCCTCTCCACTGCTGATACACCAGCTGGGGGTGGGGGGGATTGGGCAGAGTCTGGGGCAGGAAGTCTGCAGTCCCTGAATTTCACTTGGGGGGGGAGCATCGGATGATACTGCACACAGTAGAGGAAGTGGAGCCCAGGACAGACAGGTTTCCTGTAGGTTGGGAGCGAGTGCTGAATGTCAGAAGGCTGGGAGAAAAGAGAAGGCCTTCTTCTGGAGTCTTGGAGCTTAGGTGGAGGCCTTTCCTGTGGCGATCTCTAAAGAAGCAGCTCTCTGAGACCATCTTTGCCTGTTCATATTGTTTTATTGGGGGTGGATTTGGATGCATATGTTTTATTCGAGGTGAACCAGGGTTTCTATAATTTGGAGGAAAGGTGTGAGACTATCCAGGAAGGGGAGGTCATTGGCTGGAGGCTAAGGCTATTGAGAAGCCTCATTAGCATGGAGAGGCAGTCCAGGTGCTGTGCTCCGTGACTGAATGCCCGTGGTCATCTCAGTTGAGTATCATGGTTACATGCTCCAGAGCAGGCATTAGAGGTAAGGTGGAGCAGCCCCAGTCTTGGTCTCAAATCTCTAAGAGTCCTGAAGTTTGGGTATGCTTCCACCTCACCAGTCTGGTATCCATCTGGTGACACAGTCCATGTGTCCTTCACACCTCCCCACAAATAGAGCCTGCGCAAGAAAGAGGTGCTTGTATGTATGATACAGGGGTAGAGGGACCACCATGAGTTCTGGGTCCCAGTTGAAGCGGCAAGGTTTGCTGTTTGTCTTGCTTTGGTTCATTTTCATTGATAACCCCTCTTCTTCCCCTTTGGCATGGGAATGTTTACCCTTACTATTATTTGTTGAAATCTGTAAACTTTAAAGAAATTATTATGCAAGGGGCATACAACGAAGAGACAGCTTTACATCTAAAAAAGGCCTTCAGGATTTTGAACTTCCGAATAGCACTAGAACCACAAGACTGTGGGGACTTCCAAAGTTGGACTGACTGCATTTTGAATTATGGAATGACCATGAGCCTGTAGAGGTGAGGGGCTGAATGTTATGGTTTAAATGTGAAATGCCCCCCTTGGGTTTGTGTGTTTGAACATTTGGTTCTCAGATGGTGAGTCTGTCTTATGAAGTTGTGGGACATTTAGGATATTGAGCCTAACTCAAGGAGTCGGGTCATGGGAGAGTATCCCTTAAGGTTTTATAGCCCAACCCCACTTCCTCTTGTCACCCTGCCTCTTGATCTGTCAAGATATAGGACAGCCGGGCAATGGTGGCACATGCCTTTAATCCCAGCACTTGGGAGGCAGAGGCAGGCGGATTTCTGTGTTCAAGGCCAGCCTGGTCTACAGAGTGAGTTCCAGGACAGCCAGGGCTACACAGAGAAACCATGTCTAGAAAAAACAAAACAAAACAAAACAAAAAAGATATAGGGCGACCCAGAGGGTTAGACACACGCTACTGCACGTTACTTACTGCTGCTGTGGAGCAGCCTGGTGCTATGCCTTTACCATTGTGCTGGACTGTGTGCACCCCCACCAATTATGAGTCAAAATAAATCCTTTATCCACTAAGCTATGTTTTGTTTGATATTTGGTCACAGAGACATTAGAAGTAATTAATATCAGTCTCCAGTCTATTTTAAGTAGAACTTTGTCCCAGGACAAAGCATTAACTTTTGTATGGGGTATAGAACAAGGCTCCAACTTCATTCTTTTACTTGTAGATATCCATTTTCTAAGCATCAGTATTTGTTGGGAAGACTCTTCTTTCCACTCTGAAAGTTAAAAGTCACTGGATGCTATACTTCAAAGTTAAGAGCAGAAATCCCAGAAAGGAAGCCTGAAGTGCAGCATCCAAGAAGGGACATCATCCCGGGGTACAGCCTGTGCCAGAACATTCAGGCTGCTGAGAAGAGTCAGCTCTCTGTCTGCTCCTCACCAGATGTTGCACAGGAGGCCTTTAACCCCTTCATCCTTCTGCTGTGGTTAACTTCATCCCTTAATGAAATCAGGTCATCATAACATCTGAAAGTTCCACTTGACCGTTGAAATATATGAGTAGTTCAATGTTTACAGACTGCCCTAGGCATTGTATAACTCCCCATGTACCAAGTTTGATGGGTACCATGAAGAATGACTAGCTTCACTCTCTAAATTACTCTTGCTATGAAGGTTAATAGAGATGGGGGATCTCCTAACCACCACACTAGGAGAAACCTCTCTGACATTAGCCCTGGACCACATATCATCTCCAAGTACTGTTTGTTTTACTTGAACATTGTAAGCAGTCATCTTTGGCTGATATTATAACTATTGCTCTTTATCTGGGTTTATTGGTCCTTAGAGACTTGAAGGAGACCATGCCAATCATGTGTAGCAACTGTACGGGTCTTTCTGGTATCTTTTTTAGTACCTGCCTTATCTAGTCCTATGATACTGATAGGTGGTACCCACGTTCTTTAGAGTGGGAGGAGGTTTGCTCATAAGCAGTTATTCTTTGGTGTGCATGACGAATTTGTTCTAGGAATCCACCACTAGATACCCAAATCCCCAAATGCTCAAGTCTCTTACACAAAGTAGCATAGTATACGGATATGTACATATCTCCCTACATACTTTAAATCATCTCTGGAAGTTTTACAGTACATAGGGTAATTGCTATATGAATGCTAGGCAAGCCGCTATTATGCTATATTTTCTAGAAAAATGACAAGAGAAAAGATATGATAATGTTTATGATTATCAAAAATATTTCTGACATTAACAATCCACTATTAGTTGAATCTTCACCTGCAGAATCAGCAGATACAAGGCCTTCGTTTATTAAAATATCTGCATCTGTTTGAAAACCAAGAGAACATTTTTTTGCTTTGCACAGAAACCTGTTTCAAATTACATTAATCAAAATATTGGGTTTTACTGTGTCATTAATCCAAAGATAGGATAGGTCTTAAAAGATGTTATCAGGCCTCTCTCATTCTCTGTCTCTGCCTGCAGCTTTCTTTTGTGTATTCTGTATGCATTCTCAGTATATTCTTCTGTCAGGTAGCAACTTAGTCCCTGAAGAGATTATGTGCTAGCCAACTCTTTAATGAGCAAGAACTTCACCTCCCTAGTGACTTGAACCTAAACATAGAACATGTTATCCCTGGCCTGTCTTAACCTGTATGTAGAGATGCAGACCAATCAGTTCAGCAGAAAGAGGCAGCATTCTGGTAGGCGAGTCTCAACCACTTGGGCATCAAAATGGCATGGCAGAGTCATCCAGCTGAATTTCACAGACACAACAATGTGGGACTGGAAATGTGAAATACTATTGAAGAAATAGAAGAAATGCTGATCAAGGACAAATGACTTTATTTTTAAAATATCTAAAATAATCGCTAAATAATTTCAACCTAGTTAGCAATAGTGTAGGAATCTCTTTCAATGTTCTCCACCTGAGTTCTCCTTAAAGACAGCCCAGAGTGGGGAGCTCATGGCACCCAACTATCCATTTCAGTGTGGCATGGAGCCAATTATCAGGATGGGTTTTGTTGTACCCATGTGCCTTAGTTAGGGTTTTACTGCTATTAACAGACACCATGAGCAAGGCAACTCTTAATTGGGGCTAGCTTACAGGTTTAGAGGTTCAATCTATTATCAAGGTGGAAACATGGCAGCATCCAGGCAGGCATGGTGTAGGAGGAGCTGAGAGTTCTTCATCTTCATCTGAAGGCTGCTAGAAGAAGACTGGCCCCTCAGACAGCTAGGAGGAGGGTCTTAAAGCCCACCCCTACAGTGACACACTTCCTCCAACAAGGCCATACCTACTCCTACAAGGCCACACCTATCCCAACAAGGCCACACCTACTCCAATAAGGCCACACCTCCTAATAGTGCCATTCCCTGGGCCAAGCATATTCAAACCACCACACCATTCCAAGTCCTTTTCTAATTTCAAAGTGTTGTCTTACCTCTCTTCACCATTCTTTAAAAATTATGAATTCATCATCCCCAGAGAGTGCTTACAATGTATAAAACAAACCTCAGTATGTCCTTTACATTTCAGATCCAACTTCCCAGGGACTTTTTGGAGCTTCCTGATTCAGTCTGCATCTCAGCCAGGCACACTCTTCAGCTGCAGTGAGATGCACTAGCCTGTGGGCCTGCATGCTGGAAGCTTTCCTCAGGGATCTCTGGCTCGGCCAAATGCGAGGGTTCAGGCAAAGGGGAGAGCATGAGCAGGGACGGAGTTTCCTCCACCTTGGTCTCTGAAATTGCTGCCTCGGTTGCTCCAAGACACTACACCCACTGCCCTGTGCTGAGTCGGGCCCGAGCTGAGCCCACAAGAGGCTGACTAGCCGTGGAGGAGCGCGGGAAGCTTCTGGTGGCATTCAAGAGAGCAGACCTCTTCCAAAGCAGCAGTGTTACAGCTCTTATGATAGAAGCTCTCAGACGACGGAGTAGTTCTCATACCTTTATTCCTTCTGGATGGGGATCTCTCCTATACAGGTTGGGATGGTCTAATATACTGTTTGGGAGGGGTCAGGGGTCTGACAACAGGTACTTCCCATTGGCTTGGTCTGAGGGCTTAAGGGCCCCTTATTTGCATGTGGGAGGGCTTGGTGTTACTCCTACGTGACAAATCTCACATGACAGGCCTCTCTACAGGGGGCTGTGGAGGTTGTAGCTGTTTTACAAGAGTCTTCTGGGAGTGTTGGCAAAAACATGTTCCAGTCCCTTGCAAATTGCTCTGCTGGGTCGCCCAGAGTTTTCAGCCTGTGCTCAACCAGGTGCCAGATTGCCTGCCACAGATCGCCCCACACTAGCCAAATGAACATCATATGACATCTGACAATTCCTCTCTTTATATTATACAATTAGTAACTTTATGACTCATGCATTCAAAAAAGTTTCTAAATATTGATTAAAATCTGCTTAATGTTCCAAGGTGGGTTAACTTTTACCAGTAAGCATGGAAACTTCAGTTAATATTAAGCTCAACATGTAGCTGGTGTTGTCAGATTGTTTACAAAATTTATAAATAATAACTATAAGAGCTCTTAGGATTGATTATTCTTAATATTATCCCATTTCACAGTCTCAGCTCAATTTAGGTAGCTGGGAAAGATCTCAAAGTTCATGAGTGTATTAGTTATTTTCCTTTGTTCTGTAACAATATCTGACAGAGAGAAGAGGTATATTTGAGCCCATGGTTCAGATAGACCCGTCAATCATGGTGGGGAAGGCTCAACACACGGGACAAGAGCTTGCAATGTGGCTTCTTCCTATTTTGACAATTTAGCCAGATCTGGGAAGAGTTTATAGTCACTCCCAGTAACTCACTTCTGCTAGCTCAGCCCTGTTTCCCACAGGTTAAACATCTTTTGAAACAGTGCCACCTGCTGGGGACTGGGTGTTCTCATGTGCAAGCCTATGGGGGACATTTTAAACAAAGTCTAACAGTATGTGATGACATTAGTGTATGAGCTTATGTAACTCTGACTCTGAAACCATGCTCCTCCCTCTGGCCTCAGGCCATCATGGTGGACGGCAATGGAGGCCATCTGATCTACTTTATTTATGGACCGATCTGTTTTATTTATGGAGGCTATCATCTGATCTGCTTCACTCCTACTTTGTGCACACGTTTTACTATGCAAATGAATTTGGTGCTCTTATTGTGGGCTGTACAGAAAGTAGTTACCACAACAAGCTTAGGATTCATTTGCTTCTTTGCAAGGATAGCTTTTGGTGGAGACAAAATTTTGGGGAACTTGGATTGGAGGACAGTTTCCACCATTCTTTGAAGTGGCCAACTGTGCATAAGTTGTTTCAACAATATGAGTAATCCTGACTCTAAGTTTTCCTTCACGAGGTATGGAATGTTGATGTGTTAAGCATGTGTCTTTGTTAGGTGAAGCCACAATCTTTCTACCTAGCCTATTTGTTCCTAGATAGATAGATAGATAGATAGATAGATAGATAGATAGATAGATAGACAGGCAGATGATAGATAGATGGAAGTACACATACATATATACTTACACGCATTGTTCATGCATTTTTCATAAGATATGTGTGTGTGCACGTGTGTGTTTATTCATTCCTGATTTCAACTCCATTCTTTGATAAGAATCTTGAATAAGAAGGGGAGAGAACAGGACTATATTCTGCTTGCTTCCTGAAGCTTCCCTCTGTGTTAAGACTAAGCAAATAATCAAAACATTGAGAAATATTTACCAAACCAGTTGCATATTTTTCTCCAAGTGTCATTGAAAACAAAAAGAAAACATTGTTATCTAGAATTTTCTAGCATATTTTATCATATCATACAGTCTGGAGTAGTCTAACCTTTTCCCTCTTAGGTGGTTTTGTATTGGTTATATTCTACTAAAAAGCAATGAGCTGCCCTGGCTTTACTTCCTCTTGCTCGGTCTTTTGTTCTCCCTTCGCAAATGGTTATATGTTTTTGCAAATGATAACGCTTTCTTTAATCGCGAGCTAAAATTGTTTGGATCATATCAGTATCTGCATCTTATATTTCTCAACATGTGCTGATGTCCTACTCCAATGCCGGTAAATAACCACTCATTTCCTTGATGCTTATCTTCTGCATTCCTTCAAAGAATTGGTCTGTTTCATCTAAGTTATCAAATTTATGAGGCTAGTGTTGTTCAAATATTACTTTATTATGATCACACCACCCCCGAGGCTTGAAGGCACAGTCCTCCCGGGTGCTGGATTACAGATGTGTGCCTCTTCCCTCAGCTTCCTATGCCCCTGGGATCAGCAGCAATTGTCCCTCTTCTGTCTCCCTGGCTGCTTTCTACCTAGCAGTATTTTTCATGCTTAGCCTGGCTAGAAGTTTTATTAATCTTTTCGGTGTCAGCCTTTAGCTTTGTGCATCGTTCTCTCTGTTATTTTTGTTTTAAATTTCTTTCATTTTTGTTCTAGTTTGGTTGTTGTTGTTTGGTACTTTCTTCTGCTTGTTTTAGGTTTACATTCCTCTTCTTGCACATTTTGTCTATCTATTTTCCTTTCTATTACATTCACCCAGAGTCATAAATTTTCCTTAAGCACTCCTTGTGTAGTATTTCACAAATTATATTAAAAAGCTATCATTATTTCCACTTAGTTCAAAATATTTTTATTTCATTCGAAATATTCAGATTTTAGTAAGAACCATATATTTGAGAAATTTCCAGCTATCTTTCTGTTGTTGATTTCAAGTTAATTCTATTGTGGTCTAAAATCATATTTGGTATGAATTATATACTTTTAAATTTGTTCAACATGTTTTGTGGCCCAGAGTGTGGCCTATCTCGCTGAATGTTCCCTGAGAGCTTGGGAAGAATATGTATTCTGTAGTCGTTGGAGGAGATGCTTCCTAAGCCTCAATTAGGTCCTGTTGACAGACAGCTGTTCCACTCTCTGTGTCTTGCTGATTTCCTGCCTGCTGGATCTGTCCATGCCAGCAGAAGGAAATCAGAGTTCCATTTATAGTGCTGACTCCATCCATTTCTCCTTGTCTTCTACTAGGTCTCCTTCATTTCCACATTATGTTGTATGGTGTTTAGGTTGTAAACTGTGTCTTCTCAGACACTTGGCCATTTATCCTTATATAGTGTTCTTTCTATCCTGGATAATTTTCTTGATTCTAAAGTTAGCATGGCATGAAATCAATAAAGCTGTTCTACTTTTCATTTTCAAATAATTATTTTTATTTGTGTTTGTGTGTGTGTGTACGCACATGCACGTGCATGTGTGTGTTTATGTGTGTGTGTGTCTGTCTTTCTGTCTGTTTGTATGTCTGAGTATACATTGCACGTGTACAGATATCTATGGAGGCCAGGACAGGGTGTTGGATTTCCTAGTGCTGGAGTTACAGGCAGTTGCAAGCTGCCTCATGTGGCTGCTAGGAACTTAACTCTGGTCCTTTGCAAGAGCAGCAAGTGCTCTTAAGTGCCTGGTCCCATATCCTAGGCTAGCATGACGTTTTTTTCTCCATATCTCGGTTTTGTTCGTAAGCTGTATTTCCACTGAAGTGGGCCTCTGCAGAAAACACAGGGTCTTGTACCTTAGAATTCTGGGGTTGCTACCTTGGGGTTGGGCGGGGTGGAGTGGGGTGGGGCGGGGTGGAGTGGGGTGGGGTGGGGTGGAGTGGGGTGGGCAGAGTGGAGTGGGGTGGGGCGGGGTGGAGTGGGGTGGGGCGGGGTGACGCGGGGTGGCACTCAGATCTCTGGTGCTGATGAACTCAGAACAACAGCGCTTGTGTTGCCATTGCCTCTCTGCTCTCTTTACTGTGGTTTCTTTTCTGTCTCTCACTTCTTTTCTGCTCTCTAGTCAACATCTATTATTTCTGTAATGCGCCTGATTTCTTTCTTTCTTTTTTTTAAGAGTATCAATTCTATAATTTTATTTCATGGAATTATTTGGTGGCTGCACTTTCAACCAACGGAAACCCGCTCTCACGGTCACTGTGGAGCTCCTATACCTCCATCCGCATCCTCAACACTGCCGCTGCTTGTCTTAGGCAGCGAGCATCCCATCATTGTTGCCAGCCTGTGGCGAGGTCTTAAGCAACCATCTACCAGAACAAGGAAGAAGAAAACCACACTTTAATATTTCATTTTCCCCCTTTACTAACACTTTTACTACCTTCATGGAGATACCATATCTTTCTCTTATCAATGAAAGACTTCTTTTAGTAGTTCAGACAAGGCAGATACACTGAAAACAAATCTATTTATTTATTATTTTATTGTTTATATTATCTAAAAAAAAAACCTTTTCTTTCTCTTTCACTTTTGAAAGATAGTTTTCAGCACATGGCACGTTCCAGGCAGATGGGGCGTTTCCAGGCGGATGGGGGTGTTTCCAGGTGTTTGGGGGCATTTTGTTTGGGTTTTTTCTTCAACACTTTGTTCATGCCACACTCCTGAGTACATGGTTTCTGAAGAGAAATCTGATGGTTGCTCACTGTCTTGTTCCTCTGTAAGTAAGTTGGTTTTTTTTTTTCCTTTTGACTTCTGTTCAGTTTTCTTTTCTTTGTCTCTGGTTTTCTGATGTGTGAACAGGTCTAGGAATTTTTTTAAAAAAAAATTTGTCCTATTTAGTGTCTCTGAGTTTTTTGGATTGATAGTTTGAAGCATGAATTTGTCCTTAGTGTTTCTGCCTTTCTTGGATTGGTAATTTGAAGTATGACATGATTTTAGGAATTTCTCAGCAAATACTATGTTGAATACTCCAGCATTTCCTCTCCCGTCTCTTCAAGTCACAGTATTAACACACACACGCACGCACGCACGCACGCACGCACGCATGCACGCGCCCACTGTAGCTTTGTAGTTTTCCCATAGTTCTTCTCATTACCTGTCCTCCTTCGCAGCTCGGTTGGGGAGGTTGTATTGATACTTTGCAAGCTCACTTGTATTTCCTATTGTTTCAGTCTGCTTCTCTTCCTTGGAAGGTTTTCGGTGTTTTTGATATCTAGGATTCCCCAAGCATTCTCTGCTAGCATTTCTGTGCTTCTGTCATCCAGCTTCTCTTTCATATAGCCGCTTTGTCTCTAACCAATAATAATAGTCTACTAGTAATTCAGCACAACTATGTTTTAAGCAATGTTATAAAATTAAAAGCTAGTTATGGAGTCCTTTGATAATCTTAGATGACCTCTACTGGCAATACACCATTTCCTGTAAGAATCCATTTCCTGATAAGATGTGTTGATCTCTTTGCTGCCAATAATTGCCCTGACAACTGTTGGACCAAATAGCCAAACTTGTGGGAAGACTGGCATTGTCTGTGCATGTCAAGCTCATTCATGTTGTTTTCCCGAGCTGTAACACATGGGAGATGGATGTAAACTTCAGTAGAGATGCAAGTTGAGCCTAAGACTAAAGTTAAAGGAGCTTGTGTGCTTGTGTCCACAGGACGATCAGCCTATAAAGGGATCTTTTAACGCATCTACCCGAAAGCTGAAAGTCTTGGTTCTACCTGGGGCAGAGCTGATCTCCACCTCTCTCCCAGGAGCTCTTCTCTGCCTCTCTCTCTTGAGCAGTGTAGTTCTCTCCTTGGAATGACCGCCTTCATTTCTGTCCCAAGGCTTTGCCTATTCAGGCTCTGACCCAAATTATCTAACCTGAAGTCCTTCATAGAGGCTCGCACAATGTTGAGCATTCTCCGGAAGGGGAGTTCACATCTAGCTTGGCCTTTCCCATCAGTGTTCTTTAGGTAATGAGATGTATGTGTGAGCCTGTCCTCCAGGCAGGAAGGAGCTGTACATCTGTCCCCAGACCCCATTCGACTATGAGCCTTTTGGGAACAAGGACTGTGTCTCATATTCTACAGCCTATTCCTTGCACCCACCATGCAATAAGAGCTCTGTGAATATTTGTGGATATATACAACATGGCTGAATGAGAGAGGGCTGGGAAGCTTGAATGGAGAAGTCTATTTCTTGACCTTGGAGACATTCTGCTGCTGTCCTGCACTTCCTGTCCGGCATCAGATTCAAGAAGCAGTCATCCACAGCGGCTACATTTGTCCCTTAATGAAAGGCCAGTAGCCCAAGGAAGATGTTCGCTATGCTAAGAGCAGAAAACAGTCCTCCTCAAAGATCTTCCTCACTGAGATACAGGGCTCCTGTCTCAGCTAAGCACTGGGGAGAAGGAAGGCGAGCTTGGAGAGCTACAAACAGTAGCCAGAATCTCCTTTGGTTCCGTGCCATCTGGCTGCAGGTGGACACCTTGTGGAGGACCGAGTACTGTGGGAGTTCTGTCTCTTGGAGTATCCCATGAGAAATAAAATAGTACATGTCCAGACCCGAGTCCTGCATTCCACAGCCCTGAGCAGATGCACACATGACCAGGGCCTGCAGATGCCTGCTTATGCCTGAATCGTTATAACTGGCACCACGTGACCCGAAGCATTCCGGTTGGGATAGTGAGAGATATACACTCTCCATACTTTTAAAACTTACTCTCATCATGCAATGGGACAGCTTAAAATAAATCCTAGATACTATCTTTAATCGGAAACTGCTTCCACTTCTAATATCCAGTAGATAAGGACACTTAATAAACACCTTGTATCTTTATTCTATTTAACAAACCTATGAGTAATTCCTTCATGTCACGAAATGTCTAGACGGTGTGAAAATTTCTCCGGTTATTTTTAGAATGCTTGTATAGAGTGAACCTATACAAGTTAGGATCCAAATAAGGTTGAACCATTGCATTTAGTCTGTATTTCCTTTAAGACATCTTTTAAGTTTCACTATGGTGGTTGGTGTTGATTGTTGACTGTAAACAGGACAATCTGGAGTTTTGGAGACTCATGAGATTCTTTAGCCTCTGGGCATGCCTGTGAGGGATTATCTTGCTTAGGCTAATGGAGGTAGGAATTGTCACTGTAAACAGAAGTTGCCACCTTTTCCTGGACTTGGTTCTTGAGCTGGATAAAGAGAAAGTTAGCAGAGCACAGCATTCCTTCCTGATCACAGACACAAAGCGACCAGCTTCCAGCTCTTCCTCTTTGGCTTCTCCACCATGATGGGCTGCATCTTCAAGTTGAGATCCAAAGTCAAGGCTTTCTACCTAAGCTCACCAGCTACTTTGTCACAGCTAGACAAGTGACTAAGGTACTTGCCTCCTTTTGGAGCTTTTACTGATTTTTTCTTGTCACTTACTAATTAGAAAACTCAGATCATTTTTCCTGTAAAGCTCTGTCCTTTCTAGATTTGACATGTCTGTGTTGCTATCAACATGTTATGTTACTCACCTCCTGCTTTCCTATAAGCAGAGGATAAATCTGGAGTTTTATTCATTTATATGTTCAGGTCCTCTGGAAAGGATATTTCATGTAGACACCTTATTGCAACATATCAGAGGAAAATGAATGTCTAATGTCCTTTTATCTTGATGTCACAGTTGACAATGTTTTGGGATGCTGTGATCCCTTATCATTGGATTTTAACTTAAAACAACTGGGAAGAGAGAACCTCAGTTAAGGAGTCGGCTCCATCAAGGGAGACTCTGGGCATACCTGTAGGGGCATGCTCATGACTGTTAATTGTGGAAGGACCCACTGTGTGTGGCGCCATCCCTAGGTAGTGCACACTCCCAGGCTGTGTAAGAAAGGCTGCTGAATGCCTGCTAGCAAGCCAGTGAAGCAGCATTTCTCCACAGTTCTGCTTCAGAGCTCCTTCCCACCCTGACTCCTCTCAAGGACAGAATGCTCTCTAACCTGTAAGGTAAAGCCTGCCCGCCCACTTGCTCTGGTCCTGGTTTCTATTACAGCAACAGAAAAGCAAGACAGGCATGTGTTGTCGCCCTTCTCTGTCCTTCCGAGTAACTCCACCCGATTCTCACAGGAGAGCTTTAGCAGGCAGACACTTCCCTTTTTTTCTTTTTTAAATATGTTTTTAATTGAAATAGAATTAGATCCCTTCCCCCCCTCTCTTTCCACCCTCCAGTCTCTCCCGACTACCTTCTCTTGAACCTCTCCCATGCTCCCCCTCGTTTTCAAGTTGATAATCTCGTTTGCTTTACTATTATTGTTACACACACATACAGACATGCATAATAATAATAATATAGTATGTATATGTATAACAAAGTTTTTATATAAATATGGTGTGCTGAGTCCATTTTGTGTGTGTATGGTTCCAGACCACTTTGCGTTGGACAACCCATAGGGGCTCAGCCCTGGGAGAGGCTAATTCTCCCAGCAGTCATCATTCGGCAGGCAGGGATTTCATTGCCTAATGAACAACAGTCCATTATTTCCTTATGGTTTATAAGAATGTGGGTTTATTGTTTGTTTATTCTTTCTTTCAATTCTTCTACTCATAGTAACCAGCCTTATATAAAGAAACTATCATTTGATTATATATGAATTACAGAATTAATGTTTGGATCTTGTGCCCCATCTCCCTCCACTAAATGTGTGTGTGTGTGTGTGTGTGTGTGTGTGTGTGTGTGTGTGTGTGTGTGTGTATCTGTGTGTATGTATATATGCAAATATATAGGAAGCATTTCAAACTGAAAAACACAACCCATATCTTTTACTTTTTTTTCCCTCCAAAACTGGAATCAAACACTTCTGCAAGCACCTCCAGTTGTTACTGAAAAATGTGTATTAAGAATCCACAGGCTGGTTGTGGTGGCGCACGCCAGTAGGATTTGCTGAAGGAGGCAGAGGCAGGAGGATCACGAGTTCGAGGCTAGCCTGGGCTACACATTTTAGCCGGGCAGTGGTGGCGCACGCCTTTAATCCCAGCACTCGGGAGGCAGAGGCAGGTGGATTTCTAAGTTCGAGGTCAGCCTGGTCTACAGAGTGAGTTCCAGGGCAGTCAGGGCTACACAGAGAAATCCTGTCTCAAAAATACAAACAAACAAAAACAAACAAACAAACAAAGAATCCACAGACTGGGGCTGAAGTGTGTTAATTCTGAGTAGTCTGTCATTGCTTCTAAGTGTTCTCAGGGGGCAAAGGTATAAAATACATCTTTCTTTTAGATGAGAAAAAGACAGCAAAGGTCCCTACTGGTATTTCTTATGAATTTTTGATCACAAAGCTTTTTTATTTAACTTTCATATACATTTCAAAAGTAACCTGTAGGCCCAGGACCTTGATGCAGACTCTATACTAAGATTCTAGTGGTCGAACTGATGCTGGTGCTTAGGAAGGAGCAGTGTCACAAGGACCTGCGCTCCGCCCTCATTTCTGGACTGCACAGTTAATTTTTACATATCTTTTAAAACTTGATTTCTAGATTTTGGTTCAGATGATGTCAAACACTAGAGTAAAATATTTTTATAAAATCCTGACCCACCCTTGTAGAAAGATTGAGAGCTGGACAGAGGAGGAGGGCTGGTAGATCATTAGTCCAAATCCTGTTAGACACAGTTTAACATCTGATGTTCAGTTCCAAAAATAACCAAACAAAAAGGCTAACCCTGTGTACACTGTCTAGTTTCATGTCAGCTTAACATAAGCAAGAGTCATCTGAAAAGAAATGACCTCAAATTTAGAAATTGACCCCTGCAGATTGTAAAGTAAGATCATAGACAAGCCTGTGGGTCATTCTCTTGATTGTTGATTGATTTGATTGATTGATGATTGATGATTGATGTAGGAGGGCCAAGCAAACTGCCAGTAGTGCCACCCCTGGGCAGGCAGTCCTGGATGTCTAAGAAAACAAACTGAGTACGCCATGAGAAGCAAGCCAGTAAGCAATGTTCTTCCATGGCCTCTGCTTCAGCTCCTGCCTCAGATTCCTGGACTCACTTCCCCTAGTAATGGACGACAAACCGTAAGCTGGAATAAACCCATTCTTCCCCAGGTTGGTTTTGGACATGGTCTTTATCAGAGCAGTAGAAACCAAACTAAGATACCATGCATTGACAAGCAGACATGCAAGGGCTAAGAGAATTCCCTCTTGGAAATAATCTATAATAAACAATAGTACAATTTTTTTTTGAGAGTAAAAGATAAAAAGTAATGTCATGGCTGGAGTATAATTCTGTTATTTTTTTTCCTTCAAAAACTCTATGAAGTCCTTTCTGACTTTTATACTTTTAAAATATATTTTAATTAAACTATAATCACAGTACTTTCCTCTTTTTCCTTTCCTATGTCCAGCCCCTCCCATGTTCTGTCCCTCTAACCCCTCTCATGTTGGCTTGGTTTCCAAGGCCAGGCATTATTTTCCTCCTGTTGAGTAGGCCTTAAGTCCAATTAGGACTATTATTTGCTCCCCTCCCTTGGCAGATTACATACTACATTCTGGCACTCCAGGCACCAGACCACAGGAAGGAGAAGTTCAGGTCAGATCCAGCTCGAATCATCTGAATCCTATGTCCTAAGTGTGTGGTGTCTCCAGCAACTTCTCAGAGGGAACCCCAAGAGTAACAGAAACAGCACATATTGTTTGGGGGATCACCTGGACTCCTCTGACCAGCCTTACTGGAAAGGAGAATTCTCCTGCCTGGGGTTTTATCAAGCAACCTTTGTGTGTGCTGTTTGTCCTCCCTCCTCCTGCACTGACGGCCCTTCCTGCCCACTTGAGGCCCACCCACGCCCCACGTGTTTTTCACTTTCCACTTCATATCCCCTGCATCCTGCTATTCCCCCATCAAACCACCACTGCCTCCCTCCCCGCGGTCCCTTTGTACTTGCCTGGTTTCTGCTGTTCCTCAGGGTTATATACTCCTGTATGAAGATTTGGAGCCAGGAACCTCCAGTGAGGGAGAACATGCTGGGTCTGGGTTACCTCGCTCACTATAATCCATCTACCTACCTGCAAATATCATAATTGCAGTTTCTTCACGGCTGACTAGCATTCCATTGTGTGTATGTTCGACATTTCTACTAGGCACTCATATGTTGAAGGTTGTATAGGTTGTTTCCATTTCCTGGGTATTGTGAATAGAGCAGCTGTAAACACTGCTGAGCAAATATGTGTGCCATGGTATGTGAAGCCCTTTGTACATGCACCGAGGAGTGTGCCATGGTATGTGAAGCCCTTTGTACATACACCGAGGAGTGTGCAGCTGGGTCCCACGGTAGATTCTTTGGCTTTTCAGTGTTCTCCGCATCAGTTTCTGGCACGGCTGCATCACTTTGCACTCTCACCAGCAGGGACCTTTTAACGGCACTAGCACTTGCTTTGTCAATCTGGGGTCTTTTCTGGTTCCGCGTGAATTTTATGATTGTTTTCTATATTTATACAAAGATTGTTTTGGGTATTTTGATTGGGATTTAATTGCTGTGTAATTTTTTTGATAGGATGGTCATTTTCACAGTGTTAATTGTACTGATTTCTTCCTGTTTTCTAATCTCTCTCCATCTCTTCGGAGGTCTGAAGCTTTCATTCTAGGGGTCTTTCACATTCTTGTTTAGGTTTAGTCCCAGATGTTTTATTGTCTTTGATGCTACTGTGATATGAGTGTGTCCACGACCTGTTTCTCCGTGTGTTTGTTGGTGGTGATAGAAAGGCTACTCATGTTTGTACGTTGACTTGTATCCTGCCACATGGCTGAAATTGGTGGTTGTTTCTAGAAGATTATGGTGGTACTTTTGGGACTCCTCCCACATAATATCATTTCACTAGCAAATAGGGATAACTTTGTTTTTCTTTTCCTATCTGTATCCTTTTAATTTTCTTCTCTTGCCTTATTGCTCTTGGCTACTGCTTCCAGCACTATATTGAAAAGAAGTGGGCATAGTGGGACGCTCTGTCACATTCCTGATTTTAATGAAATTGCTTTGAGTTTCTTTCCATTTAAGATAATACTGGCTGTAGGTTTGTGATATATGGCCTTTATTGTGCTGGGTATATTCCCTCTGGTCCCACCCTCTCTACGACTATTTCATAAAAGCATGTTGGATTTTGCAATTGTCTTTTTCTACATTTACTGAGATGATTGTGTGATTTTTGTCTTTAAGTTTATTAATATGATTCAATGTATGAATCGGCTTATGTGTATTGAACCATCCCTTCATTTCTGGTATAAAGCTAACTTAGTCAGGGTACGTCATCTTCTTGATATGTACCTGTGTTTGGGGTGTGTGTGTGTGTGTGTGTGTGTGTGTGTGTGTGTGTGCGTGTGCGTATGTTGTGTCTGTCTGCCTGCTTGCCTGCTTGTCTGTCTTTACCTGGTTTGAGTGTTCAAGTAATGCTGGCTTCCTGTGATGAGTTTGAGAGTTCGCCTTATGTTTTTATCTTCTTAAATAATTGGTGAAGTTTTTACTGCTGTCCCTGGAAAGTCTGGTAGAATTCTGCTGTGAATCCATTTGAGCCTGGGCTTTTGTTGTTTGTTGTTGTTGTGTTGTTGTTGTTTTATGTTTCAATCTCTTCCTTTATTATGAGTCTGTTTGGTGGTCGATTTTTTTTTTTTTAACTTTGGCAGTTTGGATGAATCAAGGAATTTGTCTATTTCTTTTAAAAATTCCCACTTATTGGAGTGCAGGTTTTTAAAGTATTCCCTCATAATATTCTGAACTTCTTTTGTGTCTATTGTAATGTTTCCCTGTAAAATTCTAATTTTGTTAATTTGAGTTATTTTTTTATTTTGGTTAGTTGGATGTTTATCTTCTCAAAGAACCATCTCTTCAACACCTTGACAATTTGTATTGTTTTCTTTGTTTCTGTTTCATTGATTTATGCTTTGATTTTTTTGTTCTGTTTGGTTTTTTTTGTTTGTTTGTTTCTTTGGTTGGTGTTTGTTTGTTTGTTGCTGAATATTGGGATGGGTTTTTTTTTCTTGTTTTACTAATTCTTGAGTTATATCATTGAGTCATTATTTGCACTCTTACTGATTTTCAATGCAGGTACTTAGGGCTATAAGCTTCCCTCTTTAAAGTGCTTTTAATGTGTCTCAAAATTTAGTGGTGTTATGTTTCTTTTCATTTAGTACACTTAGAAACATTCCTTTAGGCACATTTTTATCTTTCTTGAGTTCTTCTCTGAACCATTCATCATCAAGTAGTGAGTTATTTAGTCTCCAGGGGTTTATACACTTACCAGAGTTTTGTTTGCTGTCAATTTTAAGTTTGGTGGCCTAATAGTCAGGTTGGATACATGGAATTATTTCTGTGTTTGTGTGTTTGTTAAGGTTTCTTTTGTGTCTCAGCATGTCATCTACTTTAGAAAAGTTTTTACATGCTGCTGAGTACAATGTTTTTTTTTTGGCATTTAGGCGGAATATTCTATTGATATTTGTTAGGCCCATTTGATATGATGTCATTCAATCCTGGGGTTTCTGTTTATTTTTTGTCCAGATTATCTGCTTATTGGAGAAAACGGGGTATTGAAATCACCTATTATTATTGGGCTTGTGATAATCTGTGTTTTAATTCCATTACTATCTCCTTTTAATAAAGTTGGAACGACCAGAATTTTGTGCTGTATAGTATTATAATATTGTCTTGAGCCCTTAATTAGAATGAGGTACCCTCTTTTATCACTTTGCATTAGTTTGAAGTCTGTTTTGTTAGTTACTAAAACGGTCATGCCTGCTTGTTTCCTGATCACATTTGCTTAGAATACCCTTTACCCATCCTTTTGCTTTAAAGTTGTGCCTATCTTTAAAGCTGAGATAGATCAACTTTATTTCTTAGTCCACTCTGCTAGCCAGTGTCTTTTAATTAGATAGTCGAGGCCATTAATATTTATAGTTATTATTGAAAGCTGTGTGTAGATTGTAGTCATTTTCTTGTTGTTTTGCTGGTTTGTGTCGTTAGTTGTGTTTTGTATTTCATTAACTATAGCTTATTTGTTTTCTTTCTAAAGTTTCTTGGGTGTGCTTATTCCTGTTTTCAGTTCCAAGTATTGCTTTTGGTGCTCTGTTTAGTGTTGTTGTTGATTTTTTTTTTTTTTTTTTTTGGAGGGCTGGAGTATGATGTTTATTAGGCTGCTTCTTTGGTTCATGGAAAGTTTTTATTTCTCTTTCAACATAACAGTTTTGATGGCTAAAGTAGTCTGTGTAGGCAGTTGTTGTCTTTTAGAAATTGGAGAGCATTGTTTCAGGCTCTCTGGCTTTCAGAGTTTCTGAAATTAAGAAATTTCATTGAGAAATCAGCTGTATTCTGATGAATTTTATTTTATATGCAAGTTGTGTTGTTTTTTTCTCTTTAAGCTTGCAATATTTTTTTTCTTTTTTTCTATAAATTTAGTGTTTTAACTATGGTATTCCACGGGGAATTTTTTCTGGCCTTATCTAGTTAGTGTTCTGTGTGTTTCCTGTGTGAGTGTGTCTTTCCATAATTTGGAGAAATTTTCTTCTATGATTTTGTTAAGGACATGATTTATGCCAAAACTGGAATTCTTCTCCCTTATCTCTACCTATAACTCATTCAGATTTGGTCTTCTGATGGGGTTTCTCATTTACTGCCATTTCTTTTTTGAACTTTTAATTTTTTTTCACGTACTTTGTGTACTTGATCTAGATCCTCTATTTTGTCTTCCAGCCCTGATATTCTAACTTCTGCTTGGTTCATTCTACTTGCAAGGCTTTCCCATGCGTTTTCTAATCAGGACACCAAGCTTGTCCAATTGACCTGCAACTTGTGTTCCCTTTGATGTCTCTATTTCTTTATTGAATTCAGTTTTCAACCCCTGGATGGATTCCATTGCTTCATTCAGCTGTGTATTGATATCTCCTTGTATATCCCTCATGTGGTACTGTTACTTTCTTGGAATTCAGTGAAGTTGATTAACATCATCTTCAAATTGCTTGACTTCTTTGATAAAATATATGATTGTTCTTTCAAATTCTTGTTCTGGGGTTCATCTAGGTAGTTGTCATCAAAGGACAATTCTATGGAGGCTTATAGGCCAGTGCTGGAGTTGTGTGATCAGAGATGGACCAGGTAAAGCTTGTGGATGAGCTGTTTGGTTGGATCAGGCGTGGATAGCTATCAAATCATGGTTCCTGAGCTTGGCCTATGGGTATAGAGATGGTCGTGGGTAGGGGGAAGGATGGGAGAGGAAAGGACATTAGTCTAGAGTTAGATCTTGGGGGGGGAATCATTGTCTGGAGCTAGGTCTTCAGTGGGAGAGGGGAAGGGTGGGAGAGGAATGACCATTGGTCTAGAGCTAGGCTTTCAGATGGGTGGGGAAGAAAGATGGGAGAGAAAAGACCATTGGTCTAGAGCTAGGCCTTCAGATGTAAAGATGGCAGCAAGTAGGGTGAAGGCTGGAAAGGGAAGTAAGTTTCCAGGCAAAAGTGACCTTGAACAAAGAGGGTTTGTTGGCCATGCATCTGGAGCTAGGCTTGTGAGTGTGCAGATCTGGGGTAAGATTCTTACAGTGTAATAGTGACTGGTTAGAGGACTATAGAGATGCTCAGCAGTTAAGAGCTGTTGCAGAGGGTGGAAGTTCAGTTCCCAGCACTTCTACTTGGTAACTACAGTGCCTGTAACTCCAGCTCTAAGGAACCCAACACCCTTTTCTATATTTCAAGTGCACTTGTACTCATGTGTATGCACACACACACACACACACACACACACACACACACACATGCTGCACATAATTAAAAACAAATAATACTGAAAGATCCAGCCTTCTTAAGTAAATTTGTATAGATCAAACAAAAGTTATCACCAAATTGCCAAAGCATGAGACCTGTAAATTGTAACAAATTGAAGCTTTAGGGAAATTGTTAATTTAATTTTTAATTTCAGTTTTCCAAAGTGTGTGTGTGTGTGTGTGTGTGTGTGTGTGTGTGTGTGTGTGTGTGTGTTTGTGTGTAGAGTATGGAATAAAGAAACACACTAAAACACACTGCCATAGTAAATTCAAAGAATTTTAGATTAAGTCCATTTCCAACGTTGTCACCATGCAAACTACACTTGCATGCTGGTTTGGTGTTCTCAGGCCTAGACATAAATATGAGCCTATGTGCAAATCCCCCATTTCATGAAGCATTTATCAGCCATCTAAGCTCTATTATATAAATAGTTTCATTCTTTTTGGTGATGCACTGACTCTGGTACGAGTTCTCATCTGTACCTCTCCCTTAGCTCTAATCCTGGGCTGAACTCTGTCCTTAAACAGGGACAGGGCTCAGAGAACAGGGAAGCCAAAAGCAATGCCAGGTCATGAGAGCAATGCCAGATCATGAGACTGAACTAAAATCTGCTTGAAGAAAAAGGGCAGGACAGATTGAATTTGTGGCTTGTGTTAGAGATCCTGTGAGTGGAAACATAGGAAATATAGAAAAGCATCAAATTTTAAAAGATAGAATTAGAAAGCAGAGGCCTTTCATGAAGACACGGGGAGATCCAAATGGCTAGATCTCAGCCACAGGAGCATTGCCTTCCCACATATTTGGGACCTGTTAAATCAGTAAACACAACAAGAGGCACTTGTATGTTCCTGTGCATTCTGCCATGGCAAAGGTGAAGCAAAGAACACCAAAGGATTAATCAGTGACATGCATGATTAAAACCAGAAGGGATAGAATGACCTACAGGTCAAAGGGAATTAAAAATCGGAGCACAATTTCCACAGAAAGGGATACACAATATGCTCTGTTGGGGCACTTAACTGCAAAGATGGTGCAGTCACATAACAGGTCCCAGTGACCTCCTGTCTGTGCTGTGGAAGAAAGGTTTGGTTTGTGAGTAAAGGTGACACACAGGCCTGGATATGCCCTGGAGTCACGTGGTAAATTGTCAAAAGTCTTCACTGACTCATTGTTTCTTTACCCATAGAATAGCAAAGGTCGTGGAAAAAAAGGACATGCATGTCTGCATGTCTGTGTTTGTTCTGCATAGCACTTTATCAACTTGACTGGGAGCCTTCTGGTTATTTTGACAATGTTCTTTGCCACATTCCAGTGAGATTAGGAGTCCCTGTGCCCACTTTGCCAGTGATAAGGATGAGATTGTAGAAGTCATTGTTGTCGGACTGTACAGTGTGAGAGCCGTGTATCCAGGAATAGAGCTCAGAGCCCAGGGTGGCAGAATGGGCAGCTGGGCCTCTGTAGGAGACTGCTGTACCCTCCTTAGATGTAGCTAAGAACTTCTGCAGTCACCTCCTGCCTATGTCAGCAAGCATTTGGAGCAACTAATAAAAACCCTGTCCACCCAAGTGTTCATGTTGTCACCCCAGATGAGCACACGTGTCAGGAGAAAGAGCTCCCAATTGGCCACAACTGGTACCTCTGACTTAACACTGGACTAGCTATCATTGGCTCTGAACTTCTACTTTTTCTTCCACAGTTCCTATGATGCGTCTCCTTCACTGGCTCAAGAAGACCTTGAGGAAGACAAAGGGCAGTGGGAGGGTTTATTATTGTGAAGAGTTTATGGCTCCTCCCAGACATGTACAAAGGCCCCTCTGGCTCCTGGAACCCACCACAGGTTACCAGAAACATGAAGTGCTCTGCACTTTCAAACTAATTTTAGTTTGGTTTCAGTGGCCTGGAAAGACAACAGGCTCACCAATGCTCTGTACTTTTGCCATCTTTCTTTTGCCCTCTAGAAGTTACATGTCTGTCCAGGCATGTGCCTACTCTGAAGGAAGAGCCTATGCCCAAACACAGATTGTACAACCCACCTCCTGGTGTAGAACTAGAGCGTGGTGCAAGGAGAAATGAAGCAAAGGTGAAGAGTCATCTTCCATCGGCTCTGACTTCTCATCTGACCCCAAAGCCTGGGAGAATCCACCCTAAAAGTGTATGTGTGGGGAGCTTGGTCCTCAATAGGGTAATGTTAAGAGATGGAGCCATTAAAATCTGAAATATAGGGGAAGTTTAAGTCCTTCGGGGCCCTACCCTCAGAATGAACAATACAGTACTTACAGGATCCCTTGTAGTTCCTTTGAGTGGACGGTTATGAAAGGGTTAAACCTGGTCCCTGAATCTCGATGGCTTCCCCTCTCATCATGTGATCTCTCCCATACTTTCTCCCACCACAACACCATCCTCCATGTGATGAAATAAATATGAAAGAAAGAAATCCTTCTTCATAAGTTGCTCGCCTACATGTATTTGTTATAAAAACAAAACTAAGACAAAAGTTTCAGGATTGACCTACTTTTTATTTGAGCTGAGTGGGGAAGAGGGAGGGAGGGAAGGAGAGAAAGAAAGGGGAGAGGGAGGGAGGGAGGGAGGGAAAGAGAGAGAGAGAGAGAGAGAGAGAGAGAGAGAGAGAGAGAGAGAAGAGAGAGAGAACAGAGACAGAGGCAGAATTACAGAAGGGTGGCGTGGGCCAGAGAGCCAGGCTTGCCACCCTGGGAAACATCGCCTGCAGCCCAAGGCAGCTTTGCTCTATATGAGTTCAACTGCGGACTGTGAGTTTCCAGATGAACTGCACAAGCCAGGCACTGGAGCATTTTCAACCAGGCAGCACTCACTCTGCCCCCTCCTCCTTGCCTCTGAGGGTCACCGGTTTCAGAATTAACCAGAAGTCTTTCACTGACTGAGCACTAGCCATGGAGCTTGCAGATGTGGTGGTAACAATCTTATTATGAGAAATGCACATGAAACCTGTTAGGACCAAAGGGAACTCTGATTCCTGCAACGCCAAAAGGCAGTCCAAATATCCAGCAATGGCCTCAGCCTGGACTGTGGGAGGATGGTTAGATAAAAGCCAGCATTCCTCAGGAACTTAGGAAACTGACTCCCCTCTCCCAAAAGGAGCCATTCTCCTTACCTCTGGCAGAAGGGACGTATGACTATATGCTGTGCCTATTGACACATCCAAGTTCATGCTCTCCCAGGCTCCCTCAGTATCACAAGAACCCGATTCAGATTAAAAGTCTATGCTAGCATCCAAACCCTTTTCACCTCTACCTCTACCCATAATTCCCTGCAGCTCACAGGTTTCCCTGACCCTAGGTGCTCATACTTCTTATACCTTGCTGTCCTTGCTCTGTTTGCTTTCTCTCTCTCCCTCCTGTCTCCCTCCTCTCCTCATTCTCCCTCCTTCCCTCCCCCCCTCTCTGTCTCTGCGCCCCCCCCGGCTCCTCCCCCCGCTCTGCTCCAGTTTCTCTTACTGTTTTCTCTAGTCTTTCTAGAGCCCCCACTGTTCCTCCCACTTTCACAGACAGCCCTGGCCATGTCCAATCTACTTCTTTCTCTCTCTGTTCTGAACTCTTCCAGATGCCTCTGGCTGTTCTCTCTCTCTCTCTCTCTCTCTCTCTCTCTCTCTCATATCTGCAAGAAAATCTTCTTCTTAACCATACCATGGACTGGTCATGTTGTCAGTTTATACAAACCCACTTTGCAGCTCCCAGAAGACTTCATCTAGTCTAATTCAGTTACCATGAAAGCCAGTTCTAAAGACACCACTGCTTGTGTCATGGGCTATATGCCCTGAAACAAAACACACCATGTGTTTCTCCCTTCCTATGACCCCAATCTGGAACTTTCTGTGATCTTGGCACATGTTAAATCTTTTATACATGAAGGTTCATTTCTCAAAACATGAAAATTTCCAAATAAATTCAGACTTGGCCTCCTCTGTTAAACAAAGTCCTAAATCCACCTCCTTGGACTTGGGTAAACTACCAAGAAGCCAAACAAATGGGTAAGGAAAAAGCAAAGGGAGTTTCCTTTGTGTGCTTAACCAACCAACAGGAACTGCCCTGAGTGGTTTATCAGTTTTCCTAGAATATAGAATATAGTGCTTGGCTTGGGGGTCACCTTGGTGCCAGGAAGGTTTTCTAGTGCCATGACCTGACTTCACAGGAGTCTGAACAGAGAAGTGTGTTGGGAGTAAGAAGGAATTCTAGAACAGTCTAGCCCAAGAAAATCAGAGTACCCCGCCCTCAACAACATCAGAGTATAAGCATCCTTCATTCACCAAAAGATGTTCCTGGACTATAATGGGATGAGACTACTCCAAATATGGGGTCCTCCCAAGTTCCTCATCTGCAGTGCTCCATGTTCTGCCCACCCTCACTTTTATGATCACCACAGAGGGAAAAAAGACTGAATCTCAAAGCTGGGACATGGGCTAAATGGTCAGGACGGGATCCATTCAGATACTGCCACTGAAGAGGGAATAAAGAAGCTGTTCCAGCCGAAAGAACAGTGATTGCAAAGGCCGAAAGTAGTCACATTGTGGTGTGTACAACAGGTCCTACAGGATAGAAGAGTCAGACTTGCTGAATGAGGGGTCAGGAAGCCATAGCTGAACCATCTCCTGCACCTAGACTTCTGGATGCTGCTGAGCTTCACACTGTGATGATAATGGACCTAAACTCTGAAACTGTAAGCCAGCCTCAGTTAAACGTTATTCTTTGTAAGAGTTTCCATGGTCATGTGTCTCTTCACAGCAATAAAACCCCAACTATGACAGAGGGCATGTTTGACACATACCTAAAATCCCAGCATTTGGGAAACTGGGAGCTGAGGTTCATTTGCTCAAGACCCACTGGAATAAATGTCAAGACCATGTCTTAAAAAAAATAATATTTCTCAAATGAGGGCTGCTGTGGAATGCAGCTCAGAGTTCTTGCCTAGCAATGTACAAGCTCGTGGGTGAGCTCTTTAGTATGGGTAAAGAAGAGATTAAACGCTAGCATTCTGGAGAAGAAGAATTAAGAAAAAAGGCCAGCCAAGCCCAGAAGCAGCTTACCTCATCCTTGTCAGGGCAGGTAGTCGTGAGGTTGAATGGGGAGCTAGGAAATTCATCTGTGGTTTACCAGTGGGACACTGATCCATGCTGCCCCACAACAGCAAAGAGCCCTAAGCCAGCCCAGATGCACAGAGCAAAACAATGGAAAACCTGTGCAATAAGAAGCTCGTTCCTACTCTGATCATTAGACAGATGTGAAAGGAAGCCTACTAAACACAATTTAAATAGGAACTCTATCCAAAGCATATCTAAAATGCCCAGATTTCAATGAAAGTACCACTTACTATCCCAGTAACCAAACAGAGCAAGGGGAGTGAGAAAGGAAGGAGCAGACACCAGTGTGAGATGGCACAACATCAGAGCCGTTCAAGAGAAATATTTTTGGGGGGGTTCAGTTCAGACCAATGCTGTGTGTCTGTGCAAAGGCCTTACAGCCATTCTGGCCAGATCCAAGGAACCCCTAAGTCTGATTCTGCCACTCTCCAAGGAGATGGACCCAGGACCCTACTTAAGAGGCCTGAATTCTGAGACCTACTAGCCTATCACCACCATACCTACTGCACTGATCCAGGACTATCTGGAGTCTGAACACAGAGTGGCAAGTAGAACTTCAGATCACCTCTCTCCTCTATACAGAGGTGATGGATCCAAAAGACCCAAATGCTGTGTTGTGGTCTGCATCCATCTTCTGCCTCTCTGGAGATCCTTCACATGGGTTGGTATAGAGACAGAACTCTGTCCCTGGGTACCGAGCCAGCTGCAGAAAAGGAACATGGTGGGAGTAACATGGCTTGTCTGGAAATCCAAGAGCCCTGTGCCTCAGCGGAGCTCATCTTGTGAAATTAATGCTAAACTGAGATCTCCAGGGAAGGCAGGAGGGAGAAAAATCCCTAACTCCTGCTCATCTGGAGCTTGATTTCCCTCCTTTAACACAGGACACCGCAGACACTCAGAGGTAGAGTGAGGTTCAGCCTGGTGAGTCTGGGAAGGAGGCTAAAATCCTTTTGATAGTATGTTCAAGGCATCCTGAAAATTGAGATCTCCTCTCTGTTTGGTGGTCACTTTTTCAATTGCTGTTATTCTAATATGACAGGTTGTGGACCACCAGAATGATGCTTGGCTTTCAGTCTTTGACCACTTTGGGATTCTGGGTTTTGAATATGACTGGTCACAAATCTGAAGTTTTAGTTTCAACTCTGGGTTCAGACTCCAAATAGTCCCGGATGGGTGCCGTGAGTGTGGTGGTGAGGGGCTAGTACGGGTGTGTGTCTGATTCTGGAGATCTCTTAAGTAGGGTTCTGGATTCAGCTCCACAGAGATTGGCAGAATAAGAACTAGGGGTTTCTTGGTCTGGCCTGCATGATTATAAGTCCCAAGGGAATGAGGATGGCTTAAGAGGAGGGGCTGAGGTGGGCAGTGGAGGAAGGACTAAGGTGTCTTAGAGAGGAGGCATAAGGGATAGGAAGAAGAGCACAGGTAGCCTACCTTTCTGTGAGCACGAGCTGATAGTATCCATGTAAAGCATCTCGTGATAGGGCAGCCCCTCAGTCAGCCATAGTTCTGCATCTCTCACCTTTGCTGACTGCACTTCAGTAAAATGCATATGTGCACACAGTGTAGATGGAGTTAATATAAAGTAGTGGTGAGATATGTATATGACAGAGATGCATGGATTGAACACACTCATTCAGTTGGTGGAAATACCACAGAGACATGTCAAGGCTACCGTCCATTTGCTGAGACTCCTAGACTTCCAAACTAGTAGAAGGGAAGGCCACATTCCAAGAAGCAGTTGGTGTCTGTGTGGAGGTGCCAAATATGTCATTCCAGTAATGCATAGGGACACAACCTTTTGAGGTAAAACCCTAAAGCTCACAGGAAGCCTCCCAAGCCAGATCTAAAGGGCAGGTGCTAGCAGGGTATAGTTGAATGTGTGACCAAGGACCCCTATGAGCCAGCAGGATTTTCAAAATGGGTAACCAGCATGAGGTCAAAATAACCCAGGGTCCATTCCAAAAGGTCAACTGCACGTCCCAGTTTGCCCTACACAGGTTTAGGCATATGTTAGCATAATCATGTTCAAAAATACTGCCCTTTTTGGTTTGGAAGAGATTATTCCTGGCCAGAGGCAAATGCTGGTTTGTCTGGGCCCCTGTCTGAGGTACCTTGGGGCACCCTTGGCCCCCATGGTAATAGTTATCCCAAATCAGTGTGGCGAGAGAAAGGGTTACAGGCCTACAAGGTGTATGGCCCCTGTTGAATGAAAATTGCCGGGAATTTTTATCTTGATATTCAAAGGGTAGAAAAAGAGACTTATTTGTTTTTTCTATGGATCATACTTGGCACTCAACATGGGTACCCTGGCTGAGACCTCGCCCCCAGAACCATCAAGGTCTTGGACTTTTCTGTTTATTTGTCTTTTTAAGAATGGCCTGGCTTCCTCCTTCTTGTGCTTTTTTCTCTCTGTTTCTTCTTCCATGTGGTCCAGTCATGTTGGCACAGTAACACAGTGGGATTACCCTGTGGGACCTGGCCTGGACAAAGCCCAAGCAGCTAGAAACTGTGAGTAAGCCTGGCTTTCCCATGGCTCAGGTAAATGCCCATATCCTGAATACCCTTTTCCTTCTTTTGTTGTTGAAAAAAAAAAAAACCCTTAACAAAATAATAGCAAATAGAGTTCAGCAACATATGGTAAAAGACGATATACCAAGTGAGTTATCCCAGGATACAGGGCTAGCCCTGCACTGAAAAGTCAATCCACTTAATCCACCATATTAAATGGAAGGGGGAAAGCCACATCCATTGAGTTAATGGATACAAGAAGCATTTAACAAAATCAATTTTGTCTGTGAAATAGTATAATAATGGTGCCTGTGTATAGTGTTCTTGAATGACTGTAAATAATTAGCAGTGTAGTAACAGTACCTGTGTGTAAGCTTCAGATATGACTGTAAATAATTAACAAAATACTGCAGAACACTGCTGTACTGGTCAACTCTTATTGGTATAATTAAATACTCAAAGCAGGCTAACTTTATAAGATGTTTATTGGGCTTGTAGGTTCAAGTGCACAGTGCTGGCCTTCTGAGTCCCCAGGCAGTACACAGACGACATCACATACCCAGACACAGAGACCATGTGTGTCTCTATCCCTCCTCTTAGAAAGCCATCAGAGTACAAAAACTGTGGGCTCTATCCTAATGAACTCATTTAATCTAATCATTTCTCAGGGGCTCTACCACTAATCTCATAGCTGGATTATATTTCTAACGTCAAGGCCATTAACATAAGACTTTGGCTATATGTTCCTGTACAAGTCAGAAGGAACAAGCCCTATCCAAGCCACAGCCAGTGCACTGCCATGTGAGAGGGTAAATATCAGTGTTTCTGTAGGCTGAAGCTCAGATTATTTCATGATAGACCTGAGAACTGAAGAGTTGGCTCAGTTGGGAAAGAGTTTGCCATGCAAACAGGAGGACGTGAGTCTGGTCCCCAGAACTCCTAGTAAAGGCAGCCTGGCATGGTGGTGTGTATACAGTCTCCGATCTCCATGCAGAGGAGGTAGAGATGGTAGGAGCCCTGAAACTGGCTGGCTCCAAGCCTAATCTTCATGGGTGAGCCCCAGGACTGAGTGAGAGACCTTGTCTCAAAATACAAGACTGAAAGACCCTGAGGAGGAAAGATATCCAAGGTGGTCCTATGGCTGCCACACGTGTGGGCACATACATGCATGCGCACCGCATGTGCACCTACACATATGAATGCAGACACCTGCACGCACTTGCGCGCACACACACACACACACACACACATTTTCTCACTCATACACACTAGTAGCATCAATAAAATGAAGTCAGTGGTCACAGTGAAGGCGCTGGGAGCTGTAATAGAGCTCTCATATGCAAATATATCTTCCATGGGGATTTTACACTTCGATACTGTAGAACAATCATAGGAGGCCATCACTGGGTCAATCAACCACTTCTACTGATGTCAAGCTGGGCTGTGCTCACCTTTCCTCTGTGTTTGTGGCCACGATCATAACCTAAGGTGCTATTTCCCGTCTTCTGCTGCACTGACACCCACCAACTGTGGTTGCCTGCTTCTCTCTGACACCTTCAACTTCTTCCTCAAAGGCTTCGCCTCTCCTTCCTACCCGCCTGACACATAGCCCTTCCCACATTAAAATTCCGCCTAACTCCAGGCAATTAGGGTAACTCAGCAGAGCCTTTGGAATCCACTGTTTAAAAAGGCCAGCTTCCTGTTCCCACCATATCCATTTAAGTGGAACCTTCAGAGGCCCCGGCACAGGGCCAATCTCGGAAGAAAACTACCTTTTGTTATTTTATTTAAGGAAGAAATTTAAAAATTTAGCTTGCAAAAAATCGACCCAAACCCCTACTTTCTTCCCTTAAACCTTTCTCCATGTTTATTGCCCACCATAAATTTCTTTAAAAAGGCAACGATGCAGTAAAACCGTCACAACAAAGCTGGAACAAGTACGCAAGCCCAGGCAGAGGCCAGATTTATGGTCAGAAATATGGAGTGTGTCTCAGCGGGGGCAGGTCATGAAATAGTATGAGCTAATATTGGGGGTGTGAAAACAGGCATTGTTGTTTGGTTAACTAAAGTCACACAATTAAGCAATTCTCAAAAATCAATTAGCCATATGCTGTAAGCAGGATGACATGTTTTTATAACTTCTCCCTGGATGTTTTATTGCCAGAGGATGCTCATGTGGGCATTAGAACAAGAAAATAAAACACCAGCCGGAGAGTCAAAGTGCAGAACTCCAACCATGATTAATTAAGAGTCCGATCTGGAGAGCATAGGGTCGCTGAGCAGGCAGCAGGCCTTAGAAGGCAGCTTTCCCGGTGCCCACATTCTGTTGCAAAAGTCTTTCCTCCCATTCCTCTTTGTTTTTTCTGTTCTTTTTAATTTAGCACAGATACAGCTGTGAAAACTGGATATTCCATTTGAACTCCATATTTATGCTTCTAGCTGGAAAGTTCCGAGGAGACGTCATTTTAAAAGCTTTCTGTGGAGGGCGAGAGGCACATTTCTCAGGGTGATGTCCTGGTGGCATAGTGGTGTTACGGAATGCTTTTGTCTTTCTGACAGCAGACCTGTCCTCTTTATCTTTTGAGCTGGCAAAGAAACAGAGTCATGGGGAGGGTTGTCAAATGGTACTAGAGAAAGCAAAGCAGGCACCATGTTTTGAACAGCTGCAAATTCTCTGGCTTCCTGTATTCACCATTGAGAGGTAGAATTCCTTTGCCTACTCTGTGGATCTTGGCTGGCCTAACACTTAAATCAACAGTGCAGGGTACAATTGGCAGGTGCCACCTCCGAACCAGGCCCTCTGCTCTCTACTGAAGGTTCCACTTTCATTCCTGGAGTCCTGCAGCCACTGTGTAGACAAGGCTAGGTCACCTGCTGGGTTACAGGAAGCCTGTGGCCCACTCTTCCCTGTTTATGCCTCTGCCAAAATGAAAACAATCTCCAGACAAGTAAAACGGCCACCCAGACTGGAGGAACCCTCCCCCTTAGCTCATCACAGACACAAGCCAGTCCAGTCTCCACCCACTCAGCCTGAGCATCCACTAAACAGCAGGTTTGTCCAGCTACCCACAGACAGCGAGCAACACCCGTAGTGGTTTATCAGCAGCCACTCAACTACCAGGTAAAGGCTAGGATAGAGCAAACAGCCCAGAGGATAACATGGCAGTACAACTTCAAACCAGTGATCTTGCCCAGAAAGACCTCTTGAACTACACTGCCCACGGCTGGTGCAGTCTGGCAGTCTGCACATTTGAAAAATATTGGGGTGACTCTGCCCTGAGTAGGCCTGCAGAAGACTCTTGGCCCTCGTCCTTGTTCTGTTGCCAGCTGTGTGACTTTACATCTCTGAGCCTCAAGTTGTCCTTCCAAAATTCAGTTTAATAATTTAATGCTGGGTGGAAGCATGGTGGGCTTCCTAGACCAGTGACTGCATCCTCTCTGTCAGCCTCTGGACCCCAACTTGCTCCTACTGATCTAGAAATGTGGAGTTTCTAAGACTCCTGTGCTGTCAAGCCCTTGGGTGACTACAATTTTCTGGCTCAATTTTGAGAGCCTGCGTTGTGTAGAGTTACTGTGGCATGTAAAGCATCCATTACAGGGCAGCCCCTAGTGAATCATGGCTCTTGATCTCTCCCCTTTGCTGAATGTGCTTCTGCAAAGTGCATATGTGCACATAAGTGTTTGGGTATTTAATATCAAATGATAGTGAAATATGTGTACATGACAGAGATGTACGGCTTCAGCACATGCGTACTGTCACCTAGCTGGTTGGAGATGGCCCCATTTCTGAATTCCACAGAATGAATGGCAGATAAAAGTCACATTCTGCCTTCTGAAAACAAACAGACAATCTGACTCATCACCAAACCAGCAGAGTCCTCCCTTGAGAGGAGTTGCAGAGTGGCTTGCTGACCTGGCTCATGCCTGAGAGGGAGAGCTTCTGTCAGGACTCTGATGCCACTTGGCCTGAGGGGCTGCATCCCTGGAGTCTGAAAGTCAGCTGTGCTCCCTTTGATATTCACCCAGTTTGACTGCCTAGGGTTCGAGGAACTGGGATGTGGAGGAAAAGGCAAGTCAGAGTCCTCTCCATCTGCACAGGGAAAAGGTAACTGAATTCCATAAACTGGTGGCCCAGTTTCCCTATTCACCTCTGCAAGTCAGTGACTGCTCGCGATAGCGCGGCGTTGGTGGCTGGTTCTGGAAGTGTGACTGATGTGAGTCACGTGGCAAACATGCCGCCTAGCACTGGCACACACTGCACACAGAGCTACCATACAATATGCTCCAAGTTCTTTGGTACAGGCTTTAAATAAGCAGGAGCGTGATAAGCAGAGCCAACTGTGAGGAATATATATCACTATAGCCCCTCAAGGCACAGAGGCACATGGGTAAGGGAGGGCTGGAGGAGGAGGAGAGATGGAGGAGGTTTAGCCAGCCTCACAATGGATCTCATCTCTATCTTCATTTCTATTATTGAGAGGATGCCTGAAAGAAGACAGGTGCCCTGACCAGGTCAGTCATCTGAAGCAGCTGTAGTTCCCGAGGAAGAGGCGTAAACATTAAGACACTAAGCAGTGTTCCTCTGAAGTCTTTGCTTCAGTTCCTGCCTCCAGGATCCTGCCTTGGTTTCCTTTGATGATGGACTGTAACCTGGAAGCCATGTAAACTCTTTCCTCCCCCCAAGTTGCTTTTGATCGGTGTGTTATCACAACAACAGAAAGCAAACTAAGGGAGAAATTAGAACCAAGAGTAGGGTATTGCTCTGATGGACCTGGCCATGCTGGGTTTTGGGTGAGGATTGTGAAAGCATTTGGAACATTAGACTGGAAAGGCTTCTGAGTGCTCAGAGACTGGTGATCTGTCCTGTGGAAGCTTGGAAGATAAGAATGTGGAGAGAAGCACAGGCGACAGAGGCCTGCCTTATAACCTTTCAGAGGGATGCTTGAGAGTCCCTCAAAGACTCTATTGGGGCCATTCATGTGATATATTTGAATTAAAAATCTTTGGAAATTAAAATCTGTGCTTTGCAGGGGCACTGGACCATGATTTGCTGGGTCTAAAAACCCAGCTTGGGTTGAAAAGAACGCATTGCGGTGAAATCTTCCGGACAATATTCCTGCAGTGTCAGCACAGAGAAGCTGCCTTCCTTGTATACAGTCCTGTGCACTTCCACAGAGTATATCAAGGTTGCGTCTTAAGCTATGAGCCAAACTTGGTAATGTCTAAAAGTTTTCAGTGTGATACTGCTTTTGGTAACATAAAAGTTGCAGAATTAAATGAGTCATGGAGAGAATCTGAGGCATGGCACCATGAGGAAGATCAGAGTCCCTGAAGAAAAGCCAAAAAGCCACTGGTGAAGATGCAGCCTCGGTTGTATTGGAGACCCAAGATATAGGATATATCAGTACTGTGAGGAGACCACCAAAAACAGTGCCAAGTGTGGAGCTGACAGTGTGCATGTTTATGAACTACTTTCTTGATTGCTAACTGATGTTGAAGGGCCCAGCCCACTGTGGATGGCACCATCCTTAGGGAGGTGCCTAGGACGCACTCTGCATTTGCTGTGGATGGCAGAGCTAGAGAAGTGGTGAAACCTAAGCCCTTTGGAGCCAAGAATATCACAATTGAGTCCCAGATGTCAGAAACAGAGCTACTTACATGGTTGCATTTTGATTTTTCTTTGATCTGATTGTAAATGTGTTCTGTCTCTTCTCTCTTGGAATAAGAAAATATCTATTTTTTGTAAGAGCCCACAGTTAAAGGACTTTGGATTTCTAAAGAGGCAGTGAACTTTCAAAGTAATGATTGGTCTCAGTTGCCCCTCAGGGCTGGGATGAGAGCTTCCTTGGGTGGCCTGATTAGATTCCATGTAGGGAGGACAAACCATCAATGGATTAGTGCCAATAAAACAGTTTATTTTAAGAAAAGAAGAGACACTGAATGAGTGACTCTTAAGTTAGGCCTGCATGGAGTTCATTCTTGAATTTAATTCTGTCTGGCCTATGAGTGGTATCCTAGCATCTCAAAAAATACTGCTCTGGTTCTTTTGTTAGAAGTTGTAATTCTGCAGAATGTCAACAGATAATGGTTGTAAAACTTTACCAAAACACAACCAACAAGAGCAAATATTTAAAGAAAACTAGCTTGAGAATGAAGTACTTGGCTACAGATGTACTCCTTGGGTGACCGATGTCAATTGGCTTTTAATTACTGAGAACACCGTTTGTAGAGCCCAGTATAACGGCATGTTTACTTGTCTTTGCTTAGAAAATATCTGTGTTACAATTGGGAACACATGAACACGAGCTGGGAAAAGTTAAGTCACTAACAAGTCTAATCTGAAGGCACCAGCTTACTAAAGTGTTCCCCGAAGCTTTGTGTCTTAGAAGGCATATATTATACACTAGGGACATAAAGCCATATAGCACATAAAGGAGACAGAAGCAATCAGAATCTTTATACAAAAAACCAACATAAAGTCCTTTATATCTTAACCCAGCTTCTACTTTTGAAATAAAATTCAAGATTGTTGTCTCTGTGGGATAATAAGTCCAGAGCACTGACTAAAATAGGAACTGTAGGACTCTTTCAACTCTAGAGAATAAAACCAGTGCCTGTGACCAGAAGGAGAGGCATTCCGGTTGTTCAACTGTACCCTATATGAGCAGTAATAAAATTGTTATCTAGTCAAAGCGAAGAGATGCAGATCAGAGCTTCAAATAGCAAGAGTACCCAAATGCCAGGCATTGCATCGTCTCCATCGTACTGACTGCAAGTAGCATTTTATATGACAGTCCAGATATAACATACATTGTATAAAACAGAACCGTTATCAATCACTTTGCGTGTATTAAACATGTCTTTAATTCTGCAAACTTTTATGTAATGTATAAGCTTAAGACATACACCTCTAAACATTTATAGTCACAGATCCATAGGTATTATTAAATGTACAAAGATTGCCTCAAAATGGTGGCTTAAGTGGTCACTTAAAAGACTTTAATATAAACAAATACTTAAATGAATCTTGACTTTATTTGGAGAGTTTTTTACAAAGCCAAAAGTCTGATAAGACCTGGAAAAATGGTTCAGTAATTAAGAGCATTTGCAGTACGACCCGACGCTTGATCCCAACACCCAGACACGCCAGGCGGCCTCTCACATGCATGCCTGTCACTTTTGTTGTGGGGGACAGAGACAAGTAGACTGTTTGGGATTGCTGGCATCCAGAAGGTCTAATAAATATGAACTGCAGGTTCAGTGAGCTTTGTGCAGGGTGATAATTATGGATTATTTGCATTCTTCTACATGCAGACATCCAGTTAGACCAGCACCATTTGTTGAAGATGCTTTCTTTTTTTCCTATTGTATAGTTTGCCTTCTTTGTCAGAAATCAAGTGTCTGTAGGTATGTAGGTGTATCTCAGGATCTTCTATTTGATTCCAATCGATCAACCTGTCTGTTCCTGTACCAGTACCATGCAGTTTTTATCACTATTGCTCTGTAGTACAGCTTGAGTTCAGGGATGGTTATTCCCCAGAAGTTTTGTTACTGTTCAGGATTGTTTTAGCTATCCTGATTTTTTTGTTCTCCCATATGAAGTTGAGAATTGCTTTTTCAACATCTGTAAAGAATTGTATTGGAATTTTGATGAGAATTGCATTGAATCTGTAGATTGCTCTTGGTAAGGTGGCCATTTTTCACTATATTAATCCATAAGCATGGGACATCTTTCCCTCTTCTGAGATCTTCCTTGATTTCTTTTTTCAGAGACTTGAAGTTCTTGTCATACAGACCTTTCACTTGCTTGGTTAGAGTCATGCCAAGATATGTTATATTATTTGTGGCTATTGTGAAGGGTGTTGTTTCCCTAATTTCTTTCTCTGCCCATTTACACCAACCAGGGAGCATGTAGGTGCTGGACCTAGACCCCCTAACATTTGTAGCAGATGTGCAGCTTGGCCTTCATGTGCATCCCCTAACAAGTGGAGTGGGGCTGTCTTGACCTCTGCTCCCTGCCCATTGCCCCCTCCCCCAACTTGGACTGCCTGGTTGGGCCTCAGTGGGAGGAGATGTGCCTAGTCCTGCTGGGACTAGATGTCCCAGGGTGGGGTGGTACCCAAGGCGGGAGGGGGGCTCCCCTTCTTTGAGGAGAGGGGGAAGGGGTAATGGGGAAGAATTTTTAAAGGTGGGACTGCGAAGGGGGAGCTGTGATCAGTTGGTAAAATGAATAAAATAATTATTGGAAAAAATTAAAACACACACACACACACAAAATGGAAGGTGGAAAGATATAGAGGAAGTCACCTGAAATTAACCTCTGACTTCCACACTCACATACACAGTGCCTCACACACATGCATATACTATATACAAACACATATAAATAAGTAAACACTTACATACACAGTCCAGCACACTCCCATCCACATGCAAACACTACACACAAACACATGTAAATAAGTACACACTCACATACACAGTCCAGGACCCCACCCCCATGCAAACACTACACACAAACACATCCAAATAAGCAAAATCCACTCTCTCACATCATTTATAAGAAAAAGTATTATCTACAAGAAAATACTTCAATAGCAAACTTTGCCCATCTCCACACTAAAAAGATGCATATGGACTGAAGCCCAGAATTCATAAATCTCTCCATGCAGGTTGATCCTAAAGCTAATCTTCTAAGTTTATATTTTAAATTTTCCCTCCAAAAAAAGTTTAGAAGTTTTCTAAGCATTTAGCCAAAGCCTGCTTTGCCTTTATTTCTTGTTACCCTCGACTATTAAAAAATGAATAAAATTTAACTCGTCAGGATCTGTTCTGGGAAAACGTCCTTATCAATCTGTCCCTAGTCATCGCAGGATTTTGTAACTTAACAATTCTTATTTCATGTCTACCATTAATATTGTTTTATGTAAACAAACTGTATTATTGGTGAACTATTTTAGATGATTATTATTTCTCCAAAATGTTAGTTATCTCTTAGAAATCAGTTATCTGTTATCTTTGATAAATCAGCTATCTCATATAAATTCTGTAGGGAGCTTCTTTTTCTCAGAATTAACATTTGAAAGCACCAGACCCAAACCACTCAACCAGTATCAAAGTTTAAAATAAGCATTTCAATTAGTTGCCATTAGTTAAGCCTGAATGAGATAAGCCTTAAATAACTAGTTGAAGTCCTCCATATTAGCTAGTTGCTTTTTCGGAGGAAGAAAGGAAAAACCAGAGGCCACAGCTCAAACATACTAATGCAGTTCCAGCACCAGCTCCCAAAACACCCACGTTCACACAGACTCATAGGCTCGTGCACAGTTAAACTCAGCATGCCAAAGATAGCAACTTTTAGTGCAACATAAACTCAAAAAAAAAAAAGCAAAAATGAGTTGAAGAGATTTGTTGGTCAGTTATTTTTAGAAACTCTAGGAGATTAAGTTTGGGCCTATGCTACTTCAGAAGCCATGATACCTTTAGAGGACTAGTCAGCTAGAGTTTCTGTAAGCGGCCATGACAGTGAGGGCGTGGTATTTTCCACAGCCATAATGGAGATCTCCTCAACATCCTTGGGTTGTCTGTTTCCAGTCTTTCAACGGAACTCCAAGGACTTAAGCTCTATCCTACAGCACACACCCACAGAGTTTAAAACTCCAAATTTGCTCAAAGGAGCTGCCAAACTGCTAAGATCTGTCAGACACATGGCAGAAAGTTGTGTAAAGTTTTGGGGTTTGTTCCTTTTGCTCGATGATGCAAGAAAACTCTGAGTTCCCTTCTAGGGGTTCTTGGTGTCATTATTAAAAGAATTTAACAACAGACTCAAGCGAAGCTCTAGGACAAGTTTGTTTGAGTTTAAAAAGAAACGTCCAGGGCTAGCTCTTGGCAGCTGCCTGGAAAGGACTGGAGAAACGGAGGGAGGAGAAGGCTGTGCCTGCGAGTTAAGGCAGCCCGAGGTCAGCCACGTGGCAGGCATCGCATGGCTGCGAGGGGCTTCAGAGTAAGGATGCCGGGTGTGCTGGGGAATGCACTCTTCCAACAGAGAATGACAAAGAGGAAAAGTTCTGACTTTCTGAGTAACTCAGAAAACTAAGCAGGCTTGGGAAGCCGTGCGTCTGGAATAGGGGAGTGGGAATTCTGGGAGAGATAAGCAGCCCATCTCATTAAATGATAATTACTCTGCCTATCCCTTTAGAGTACCTTAAGGTGAACCTGCCTTCCTAAGGATGGGCTTGCCCTTCTTGAGGGGATATCTCTTAGTTAGCCACTGACTCCTCGCAATTGGAATGTCTCCAACCAGACCATAAACTTCACCTCCTTGGCCAGAAGGAACGAGTTTTCCTTGAATGGGCCTTGACTGTTCACTACTGTGTCCATAACAACTCACTAATTCAATGAAACCTCTGCGCCTCAGAAGAACTCTGGGAGATAAAGCCCTTCTCTAAGTGGCAGGCACTGAAACTATTCAAAAATAACCTGTCAGCTCAAAGAAGCTGACAAAACCAAAGAGAACTGACTGGGGAGAATCTTACCACAGGTCAGACTTTCTCGGGGGACCCTGGTAGCCTTAACAAGTTAGGCTTAGTCAAAGATTCTTATAGACCAATTATATAAGTATTAGTGAAAACAGAAAAAAGGAGATGTGTGTAATGATGCCCCATTAGGATAAGAAATGATAGTTCTTCTGAGCCTTGACGCCCATCTCCTGAATCCTGATATGAGTTTAGGTTTAAGTAGGGGCAAGAAGTAAGTATAACTAAGCAGTCTTGGTCAAGGTGTGGCCCTGTCCATCATTTCTCTAGCTCTGGTCCCTCCCACAAGGTGATTAACAAGTTATCTGACTATGAAGTCAATGAAGCCCCTACCCTTACAATTCTGGGTACCAAGGCACTGGCCTTTTACTAGTGTGAAACTCTTGGAGGCATTCCAATTCTTGGGGACTATTGTCCAACAGTAGGACAGCCAAAGAGAGGGACACAAGTGTCTCTCTGGAATATCTCATTCCTGCCAGGACAGCCACAATAACATGGAAAGGTCATGATAGCACTGTGATATCAAATGATGTCAGGGTCTGATGGCACCTCTGGAAGAGTTCCAGATTTTTCTATCCTAAAACAAGGAATGGAACATAGACCTGCATTTACAGCAGAAGCAGGGACACTTACACCAGAGAAGATCCCCTTACACGGAAGTGGGCCGGAGCTGATGTAAAGATGAATGGTCTTGCTCTACAGAGGGCTGGGGCTTTGATGTCACTTAGCTTGGACTTTCTGTCTCCTTTGGTTAGTGCCAACTTTGGAGGTTCCGTTTTATATCATGGGTTTCCTAGAGCATGCTCTATCACACATAACCTTCAGAAAACTTTCTATACCACATGTCTCGTTAGCATCCTAAGTATCCACCCAGGGGTATGAGCTTTATTACTATAAGAAGTCGTGGGTCCGCTGAAGACACTGTGGAGTGTCTCTGAACCTGTGCCTGTGCCTGTGTCTGTGAATGCGCGTGCGTACGTGCGTGTCCTAGTCTCCTGTCTCAGTTGGAAACAGGAATGAGCATCATTGTAAAAGCTGGATTTCTGGGGAAAGAACTTCAGGCAGACCTTGGTGGATCCAAGCATTTCTGACCTGCTTTTCTCATCAGTGTCCCCAAGATGTTGCCACTTGGATTTTGCTCTGGCCTCCCTTCAGCTCTCCAATGCTGTGACCTGCATTGAAAGAATCCATATGAAACACAGAGCTCAGAGTAGAAGGAAGGGAAGGTTTATTCCCAAGCAATTTGGGACACTACCCAGAGTAGAGCAGACAGTGACCAGAGGGACCATTGCATAGGAGAACGCCCTCAAAGGTGAGGCTTTGCAGTGGCCAGAGACACCCTTGTGCTCACCTGAATGTCTAAAGCTATGGTTAGGGCATTTGTGAAGTCTCAGCCACGGCTTCCTGGGGGTATTTTCCTGTCCAGGTAACTGCCAGGTCCATCTGGATGAACTCAAAGGAAGGAAACGGTATTACATCTTTGTTCTGTACTAGAAGGCCTCCTGCTGGATAGCAATTTTATGATCCTCTTGGATTATAAATTGAGAAAGTCAAGTCTCCGCCCTGGACCACACATAACTCAGATCCCTTTCTTTTAGCCCTAAATCATATAACATAAAGATTAAAAAATATTAAAGGGAATAAAAGAAAACTACAAAACCAGCCAGGGTTTACCAGGAGAAAAGAGCCTTTTCCTAAATGGGCTCTGCAAAGCCGTGCGGCCTCTGCCTAACTCCCTTAGGCACTGCACTTCACATCGTAAGACAGGACCACTGCATTCCCTTATAAAATGAGTGGGCACAAAGCTGATGACAAGGGACAGGCTGTGCCCAATAGACCTTACTCTCCTAATCTCTTTTTCTTAAATCACATTTTCTGGGACCAGGGAGATGTCTTAGAATAAAAGTAGGCTCCTGCCAAGTCTAACAATCGGAGTTCAATACCCAGGGTCCACAAAGGAGGAGAGAACCAACTCCCTCCAGTGGTCTTCGGCCCTCCACACATGTGCCATGGCATGTATGCCCACACACAAACACACACAAAGAGGTAAGGTGTAATAAAACACTTTGTTCATTTAATCATGGATTGATTGATTGATCGATTTAATGTGTGTGTGTGTGTGTGTGTGTGTGTGTGTGTGAGAGAGAGAGAGAGAGAGAGAGAGAGAGAGAGAGAGAGAGAGAGAGAGAGAACAAAAGTGCTTTCACGGGAGCTGGAGAGATGGCTCAGTGGTTAAGACCACTGACTGCTCTTCCAAAGGTCTGGAGTTCAAATCCCAGCAACCACATGGTGGCTCACAACCATCTGTAATGAGATCTGATGCCCTCTTCTGGTGTGTCTGAAAACAGCTACAGTGTACTTACATATAATAAATAAATAAATCAAAAAAAAAAAAAAAAAAAGAAGTGGGGAAGACAAGACTTTAAAAAAAAAAAAGAAAGAAAGAAAGAAAAAAAAAGTGCTTTCACCCAAGCCTGACAACTTTTGCCTTATCCCCAGAGCCCACGTGATAGACGGAGAGCACTCACTCCCACAAGCTGTTCTCTGGTTTCCACTCACGCACTATGGGATGCATCCTCCCCTCCAGAATAAATAAACAAATGTTTTTAAAATGAAAATTCAAGAAAAAAGTGCATTTGTATAACTTTTATAATAATTGCTCTAGTTTGCTTTGGAGAAAGGGGTTTGTTTGGCTTACAGGTTAGAGTCTGTCATCACTGGAAACCAGAGCAGGAGGTTAAGGCAGGAACTTAGGCTGAGGATGTGGAGGAAAGACGCTTATTGGCTTGCTATCAATGGCTCTTTCATCTTTCTCTCTTCTACAGTCTAGGACCAGCTGCTCGCAGATGGCACCAGCTTCAGTGATCTGGGTCCTCACATAGCACTCAGTAACTAAGAAAATGTCCCACATATTTGTCTGTAGGCTAATCTCATGGAAGCAGTTTCTCAACTGACATTCCCTCTTTCCAGATGACTCTATCTGTGACAAGCTGATGAGAGAGAGAGAGAGAGAAAGAGAGAGAGAGAGAGAGAGAGAGAGAGAGAGCAACAAAACCATTTGGCTTTACTTTTTACTTTTGTTAATTTCTTGTTTTGTCTGATTTATCAATTACATTTTACCATATTGATGTACACAGGAAAGGGTGTGATATATATTTACTGGGTCCTCAGGTATATGAACCTTTCATATTGTTTTCTCTGTATCCCAGTGAATAAAGAAACAGAAATTAATACATTAAAATATATTGTATTTCTAGTTTTGCTAATGAAGTGGGGTTTTAGTTTTACCCCCGCTATGGCTACAGGAATAAAGCTAGAACATAAGTGAGTTTAGTTGTAATATGAATTAGTTGGTCTTTTCCCAAGGAGAAGAAGACGGGACCCAAGTTGCCTTTGTCTTCTGCCATATCACAATATTTTATTCAAGTCTAGGCCAAGGGAAATGGGGCCTAAACATAAAATTCCCCTTTCAATGTTTTTGTTTTAATTAAAACATTACATTATTTCTCCCTTTCCTTTCTTTCCACCAACTCCACTGTGTCCCATCCCTCCAACCCCTGCTTGCTTCTTACTCCTTCTCAAATTCCTGGTTCTTTTTTCTTTGTATTATTTTACACACACACACACACACACACACACACACACACCCCTATGCATAAATATAAATATATAAATACATAAATACAACCTACTGAGTACATTTAATGTTGTTTATTTGTATACGATTTCAGAGCTGACCACTGGTACTGGATAACCAATTAGGGAACTTATCCCTGGGGAAAGATTAATTCCCCCTCTGTTAGAAGTTGTCAGTTGCCTGTAGTTCTTTGTCTAGGGGTGGGACTCCTTGAGATTTTCCACTTCCGTGTCAGCATGTCTTCCGGTGTTGCTCCTGCTCAGGTCTTGTTTAAGAGACATTGTTGATGAATCAGGAATGTAGCATCCCTGTCCTTTTTAGGAGGCACAATCTCAGACAATCCCACAAACGGACTTCCTGGTCTCTGGCTCCTAGAACCTTTCCTCTCCCCTGTTCCATAATGCTCCCTGCACCTTGGGTACAGGAGTTTTATTATAGATGTATGTGTTGGGGCTGGGTGCCTCAAAATAAGTTGTTCTCTTATATTTTGACCAGTTGTGGGTTTCTGTGATGATCTCTGTGATCTATAAAAAGAAGCCTTTACTCTTATCTGTAGGCATAAGGATACCTTAAGAATGTAGTAAGGAATTGTGATGGCCTGGTAAAAGGGCGGTGGTAGGATCCTCCTCAGGAAAGGGCTCCGTTTTTGAAAGAGAAAAGTCTTTGGGGATAAAGGATCTCCACCATGGTGTGGTTAATAATAACTTGTCATCTAGTCAGGATATTAACTGACCCAGGCATGCCTGCGAGGGATTAGCTAGACTGAGTTAACTGAGGTGGGAAGAGTCACTTTCACGTGGGTGGCCCCATGTTCTGAGGTGGGGCCCTGGACTGAATAAAAAGGGGGCTATATTCACCTCTTTCTGCGTCTTGACCGTGGATGAGATGTGGCCGGCTGCCTTTAAATTCTGCTTCCATGACTTCTCTGCCATGATAGACTGTACCTAGCATTGGAAGCACCCCAAAACCTTCTTCCTTAAGTTACTTTGTTAGGTCTTTTGTCACAGCAATCAATCAAGTAACTAATCCAGAAATGTGACAGTCAATCTTGGTTGTCAACTTAATTAGATCTAGAATCAACTGAGAGGCATACTCCTAGCCAGAATTGTAAGGGTAGTTCCCTTTCCCAGACAAGGCACTACCTTGTACCAGTCTCCCAAATATAAGAAGATCAGAGGTGAAAGATGATGTTTGCCTACCTGCCTTCTCTCTTTGCTGGCAAATGCATCTATTTCGTTGTTGTTGTTGTTGCTGCTGCTGCTGTTGTTGCTGTTGCTGCTGCTGCTGCCATCAGAACCTAATTTCTTTGGTCTTCCAATGTGGAATAAAGACAAACAGCTCTCCTAAGCCACTTACATACATCAGCCTTCTCTGGGAGATTTCACAAGCCTGCACTTACTCTGTTTTGTTACATATAAACTGAGGTTAAATGGGTTTCCATTGTTCCTCTGCTGACTGTCTCATTTAATGTGTTAACCTCCATGCCCCTCTCTACCCTACACACTCCTGACACAGAGCATGTACAGCTCTCAGGTGTCAGTCCTATCTCCTGCTTAAGAACACCCCATACATAGCCTTGTTTTCAGAAGAAGTGAATTGAAACTCACACTGGACATATAAAAGTTACTCTACCTAGACCTCCCTCTACTCTGTTTTAGTCATGGCCCCAGTTCTGTCTTCTGAGCTGACTCAGATCTAGACATGTGATGTCTGCTTTGCAAGCTTCAGCACAGTTGTGGCTCTTTCCAGTGTGGGCTGGAGTACCTTACCTTTCTGCTTGGCAGTGCAGGAACACCCAACAAGAATTCTTTCTTATTTTGATTTAGATATAAGGTATATATCTTCAAAAGCCTTCTCTATTGAAACCTTAGTTCCCAGTTAGTAGCACACTGAGATACTAAGTCATGACTATGATAATTTTATCAGTAGATGAGTTTGTTGATGAGTTCATAGTCAAGTGAACTGTTAGGAAGTAGAGCCAACTCATCTTCATGCTGCTTTCTCTGTTTCCTGTTTGTCCTGAGGAGATACCATAGGATCATAGCCTGGAAGCTTGAACCAGATGGAAACCTTTGAACATGTGAACCAAAATCTATCTTTCTTCCTGCAGGTTCGTTCACTTCCTCAGGCATTTTGTCACAGAGATGAAAAGTGTTTGTCACATAGCTTTCATCCTCTGCCATCTAGAGTCTGATCCATTGCTTAAATAGCAGGCATTTTCATTGCAAAGTAAAAGAAACAGAAAAGGAGAAAAGATGAAGAGGAGGAAGAGGAAGAAGAGGAGGAGGAAGAGGAGGGGGAGGATGATTTTTTTTCTATGCCTTCTGTCTTCTTTATACTTCTGAGCCAGAAGGAAGGATGCTGGACTTGCACATTTGAGGACACAGCCTGGAGCACATTCCATCGATAATCTATTCATCCTTGTTTGCACTGGGGTGGAACTTGGCAGAGAATGTGGTGTTTCGATTCCCTCCTCTGCCGAGGGCTTTTTCTCCAGGATCCCTAGGCTCCTCATTTTGAGGACACGTGGGCCCTGTGTGCACACAGGCACATGCGGTCATTAATCACCCCCACCGTCTTAAAAGAATTCTCCAGACCAGAGGGAGGAAAGGATACTATAAAAAGACTGAATTAGAGTCTCTCTGCACCAATATCCCTGAATATGCAATTTATTGCCAACAACCAAAATCTCATTCTCAGGCCATTAACTAAAATAGAAAAAATATCATCTTAAATTCTAACCATAACAAGGGGTGCATTGTAATAGGCTTCCAGTTCTGGGTGAGCAGATGGGTGCCCTGAACAATGGAAACCTCGAGAACTCAGAGAATGATGCTCCCCTTCCCAAGCCCTCCAACTTGGAAACCACAATCTTCGTGTGGCTTCCGTGTTCCTAACCAAAATTCTTCTGTTAATCCTGAAGGCATCGAGGCTGCAGTACCACCCAGCCACCAGCGCCTCAGAAAGAAGCCAAAAACAAAATCCCTTCTGTTCAAATTAAAGAAATGAGTGGCCTTTGTTTAGAAGGGGCATGCCCTGGGCTCCCTGGCTTGGAGGTACTGATGCTTTCGTGGAATGCAAGAGTCAGAAGTGACAGAAGTAGCTGGTGACCTTCAGGCTCCACTTGAAGGAGTTTTCCCTACTTCTTGGGCTCCCCTGACACCAGGGTCCAGCCTTATTGCCAAACCCAGAGACCCCCTGGCTCTCAGCATCAGTCTGCATGTGACCTATCCCTGTCCCTGCTGCCTCCGTGTTGGTGCTGACTGAGGCTGGTAACCCCGTCTACCCTTCACCGGTGTCCATCAATCTCAGAGAGAGCTTCTTGCTCCTCCTCCGTTTCCCACATAGGAAGTGAGGCAGGCGGTCTGAATAGGAACACACCCAATAGACTCATGGGTTTGAATGCTTGGCCCATAGGAAGTGGCACTATGGATGTGGCCTTGATGGAGTAGGTATAGCCTTGATGGAAGAAGTGTGTCACTATGGGTGGGCTTTGAGGTCCTGCTACAGGTAGATCCACATGTAGACTCTCGGCACCATGTAGAACCCCTCCAGTACCATGTATGCCTGCACACTACCACGATGATAATGGACTAAACCTCTGAACTGTAAGCCAGACCCAATTAAATGTTTCCCTTTATAAGAGTTACTATGGTCATGGTCTCTTAACATCAATAAAACCCTAACTAAGACAAGAAGGGTAAGGATACTGGAACAGGCCTCCTGAATATGCTTCCTGTTCCTGAGCCCTGATGAGCACACTTCTTAGCCAGTTGAACCTTGAGTCTCATTGATATAAGCTGTCACCATAGTTCCTTATGAGTCCAGGCCTAGTCAGTCACATCAGCACTTGCAGACAGTGTTTAAGAACAACGTATCACTTACACACACACACACACACACACACACACACAGAGAGAGAGAGAGAGAGAGAGAGAGAGAGAGAGAGAGAGAGAGAGATAGCTTACCTACCCACAGATCTTTTCACCAAACACTCTGCTCTGCTCCTGCATCCCACCTGTCCTACTGTGAGCAAGACTGCTCCCATTTACCACACACACAGAGACTGGTACAGAGCCAGACCCATAGGAGTGCACAGCCTTGTATAAGTCAGCTTAGCTGTCATAACAAATGCCACATAATGGGGCTTAAGCAGAAGACATGTGCTATCCCACAGTCATAGAGGATGAAAGTTCAAGTTAAAGATGTCAGAAGAGCCAGCTTCTCCCTTTGCTCTGTCCTTTGCTTCTCCCCACATCTGCCCTTTATGCCTTTATGTTCTGACTTCCCCTCTGAAAGGACGATAGTCACACGGAAGAAGAGCCTACCCTTAGGACCTCTTCAAATTTGACCATTGCTGTAAAGGCTTCTTTCTGGGGTGTTGGGGTCAAGACTTACCTGTAAGAATTATTGAGGTGCACAGTCAGGCAATTACAGCTCCTGAACTGTGACGACCCAAGCCTTCTGCTTTCTCTGAAGAGAAGAACTAAGGAAATGATAAACCTTGGAGCTTAGACATCATGTCCTTCCTTGTGCTTGCATCCTTTGGACACAGGGCAGAGCACAAAGGTGGCAGTGCATTAAACCATCTGGGAGAATGGGCGGAACCAGTGTCAGTAAGCCACTTCAGCCCCACCCACACCCAGCCCAGACCTCTATTCAGGTGTGCTCCTTCGGGGATAGGCTGATTTCATCTATGCGTGTCTGCTGCTATCAAGAGAGCCCACCCTGGGAAAGTGTTTGCTACTTTCTAAACACTTGTCAAGTATATTGTTTTATTTAGGTTATTACAACCATTTCTATTACAAGAGAAATTGGTACCTCCAAACTAGTGGGTGAGAAACTGAGTATAGAAAATAGGTGTCCCAACCAGAGGAAACCATCAACCAAGTCCCTTCCCAACTGGGCTCTAAGGTCTATTGAACCCTTTGGCTCACCCCAGGTATCAGGCTCTAAGCTAAGGCTTCTGGTCCCAAGGGCTCCTAACCAGATAGCACAGGGAATCAGGAAAGGCTGAAAGGAGTTCAGAGCTGAAGGCCTAGAGGTAAGTCCTCTGGATACCCAGGTGCTAAATCTGCCAGGAATGGCGACCATGCTACCCTAATCAGCTTTAATTATCAATTGACAGCCTAGAGCAGTGGTTCTCAACCTGTGGGTCAAGACCCTTTTAAATCCTGTATTCCAGATATTTACATTATGACTTATAACAGTAGCAAAATTACAGTTATGAAGTAGCAAAAAAAAATTTTATGGTTGGGGGCCACCACCACATGAATAACTAGATTAAAAGATGGAAGCATTAGGAAGGTCGGTGGAGAATCACTGGCCTAGAGTCATCTGATTGAAATGTCCTGATTGAGGAAGTGCCTGGTCAGGTTGGCCTGTGGACATGTCATGAGGGGATTATCTTGATTACTATTTTCGGTGCTGAGGGCATGAATCCCCTGTGGTTGGCACTGTCTCTAAGCTGGGCTTGGGAGTCAGTGGACCACACTCCTTCATGGTTTCTGTTGCGGGTTCCTTCTTGAGCGCTCGCTTGACTTTTTTCGAGGATGAACAGAAACCTGTAAGACAAAATAAACCACTTCTTTTTCCTTGGGTTGCTTTTGGTTAGAGTGTTTTATCTCAGCAACAGAAAGAAGACTTGAATACACACAAGCCATCCGTAAACCCTGCGGGTGGTGATGACATCATTACGTCTCAGCTCTGCTGTGCATTCCTTCACCTGTGCGTACACACAGGTGCGCACACACAGGTGCGCACACACACACACACACACACACACACACACACACACACACACCTGCAAGCATGCTCGCATGCATACACACACGAACCTCTGAAATGCTTGCACTACCTGGGTAGCGTCTCCTCTGCACAGCGGGAAGGCAGCGCTGTCCTCTAGGCCCAGGACTGTTCTCACCCATCCTCTGTGTTCACTCCCTCAGTCTCTTTCTCTGAGGTTATTTGTCAGCAATCACATTCTGTCTGTGCACATTGCAGCATGGATACCAGACAACAAAATCAGAAAGTCTAAAACTTAGCTGAAAGGCTTTATTGATGACACTTAGATTATGGAATCAAAAACATGAGTTGCAACACATTTGGCACATGTGACAGAAAAGACAGAATGACAAATGGTTAAAGAGAGACGATAAGACTTTCAGTCTTTATAGTGAAAGGGAACTGACTACTTCTTACAGAGGTGCCAACCTGTTGTCTGACTTTGTTGTTTAAGATTATCACCGAGTGTGCCTGAAAGTCAGAGGATGACTTGCAGGGGTCGCTTCTTTCCTTCCACCATGTGGGTGCCAGGGATTGAGCTCCGGTCCTCAGGTTTGGCATAGGGCACCCTTACCGGCTGAGCCATCTCACTGGACACCATTGTCTGTGTAGTGTCTGTTTATCTGTCAGTCTCTCTGTCCACAGAACTTGGCTGAAATCAATCTCACATGATGCTAGGACCTAAAGAAGCCAAGTGCAGGAAGTCTCCAGCCTCATTTCCTTCTGGCAACTTCTGAGACAGGGCTGTGCAGGGCTAACCTAGGAACAGGCAGGCACAGACGAAGAGGCTTTGGTCTCAACTGTAGCCATGGTCAGTAGCAAACAGGACAGGAAGAGTGGCTGAAACTTTCTTGTAGTTTAAGAGCCAGGCACACCTGGTCAAACTGTTTTTCTTCTCATTAACTCCCCTCTGCAGAGCTCACAGACAGGCCCTCGATGGTCTGGGGACAAGAGGGGCACAGTTTAGACAAGGAGTCACTTCTTCCCACGCTGTGGGGGAGGGGCTCCAAGCTGCCTCAAAATGATGAAAGTCGTCTGACCAACTCTCCCTATCCCTGGCTAAGAGGTGTCACATGGGCAGGCTGAGTTCTGAAAAGGCAGGGGGCTGTCTGGCCTTGAAAGTGGGTCTAGCCACCAAAAAGACACACCAACTTGAAAGGTTCACAACCCTCACCAGTGAGTTTTCTCCAGTGTCCTCATAAAACTCAGACTACAAAAAGATGGTGGTGGGTCCGACCCTGTTGCACACACAGGACAAACATTTATCATGCTGAAGGCCGAGCAGGCCCTTGTTTTGATCTCTTGTTTATATAGCCCAGTGCTCTGCAGTGTTCTGAGGAATCTGGGTCCCAGGCAGTCCTGGAGACCTCCTGGGGCTGACCTCTCCCCCTCGGCCTGTTCTGACATGTATGTTTTTGCAGCTTTCTCAGCTTCTGCTCACGTGACCACAGGTCTTGCTCATGCCTGCCAGGATTCAAGTGCACTTGTTGGAAGAAGCTTGGAGCCTCACATCTGTGCCCTGCAGGAAGCAAACGCTGCTCACACCAGCACAGCTTCCTGTATTCTAAACAGACTCCCAGGTGGGTTTTTTTTTCCTTCCTTCTTTCTTGTAAAAAAGAAAGCATTGAGGATCATTCTATCTCACCACGTGCAAGAAGCCAGAGTCAGACTGGAAAATAATATCTCAGTGTGATGCACCCGTAAGTTCTCAACACAGTGCTCAATGTCTGCCTGCAGGCACACAAACCTCCCTATAAACTAGAAATGGAGGCTCTGGAGACCACATAAGGGCCAGAGTGGTATTAATAGGATTCTAGAATTTTCCATCTGAATGCCTTTGGTGTCTCCCATCTGAGAAGGTCATCTCCAGCTTCCAGCTTCCCCAGTTACTCTGCCTCACTGAACCTGATGGAGCCTGAGCAAGCTACAAAGGGCTCCACATGTGGGGCCTGAGAGAGCAAGCCTGGGCCCTCAATCTCCCGAGTCTGCCCAGAGCTATAGGCTCAGCTGCTCTCCCACCACGGAGCATCCAGACTCGCAGACAGGCTTCTTCCTTCGGGGGGCGTTGTATGCTAAGCCTTGCGCTCAGAACCAGTCCCAATCAAAAGCAGATGTGTTGTCATGGAACCCAGCCACTGAAGTAAGATGTGACCTTCATGATCACATCAGCGTCCTCCCAGAGGACCCTACCCCAGGCTGTTCTGTGAAACCCACTCTTCACCCAGACGAGGTTAAATATCTAGATTTCAGACATTTCTGCTTCAATCCAAGAAATGCTCTTATTCCCGTAAGACCTGATCACTTACCATCTTCAACCTGATTCCTAGGTCGCTTTGAACTTTAATATCCCCTCTGCACCATGGAAATCTATGTGTTTAGGAAGACTGTTAAAAGCTGAATGCTGGTGGGCCTCCAAAGGATTCAGTTACTTTTTCACTCTTTTGCTGCTGAAGGTATTGAGCCCAGGGCCTTGCTCACACTAAGCATGCTCACTGCTAAGCAGCACTTCTAGTTTTAAACACATGTTCTTGGGGCCGGGACAAATCTGCTCCTGAGAAATGTAACCAGCTCCTATACTGTTTGTCAGCTCACAGTTAATTTAGCATCTATTATGCTCTTACTCACTAAAGACATCTGTGTAGAGAGGGTGGTACCAAGACACATCTATTCTCCAAATACTGTGCATGGCCTCAAGGAGTGAATGAAGGATGGAGACTCAACTGAGTATCTTCTTCATTGGCCACCAAATTACAGTGTGGTAAAAGCAAGGATCTCCCCATCCCCCATCCCCTGCCTTCAGTCTACCCCCAACACTGTGGAAGTGTTTCCTGGGGAAGGTAGCCATTGACATTCTAACTGACACCAGAATGAGGGTTCTGCCCAAATGGGAAAAGCCACAACAAATCTCACCTCACCCTGGGCTGAGGAAGAGAACTTCTGCTCTGACCTGAGAGCAGCAGACACGGGCGTGATGAGGCTGAGTGGGATCCAGGTGGTGGAGCCTCGTACTTCAGGGAGCTGGGTATTTCTCCATTAATTCCAGGATGTGAACCCCGTGGGAAGCTGTGCGGATGCCACAGCCCTTTCTTTACTAAAAGGTGGAGAAAGAATCCCCTCGAGGTTCACCCGTCCATCTGGTCACCTCCTGTGCTTTTTGAAGCCAGTTAAACATGTAGCCCTCCTCCACGCTGTGCCCTCCCTTTCTGGCAGGCACAGTGAGCCTTTTGTCTCCTTGCTCGCCCTAGCACCTGCATGTTCTCACCATAGCGCTCAGTCCAGCTCTCAGGACTGTGTACACCCGCCTGCCTCATTACCCAAATGAGGGCTGGGTCCGTATCACCACGTAGTCTTTCTCAAGATGTGGAAAAGATAGCCCACGTTCCAAATTCCCTACGGAGTCCACAGAAGCACATGGCAAGTGTTTGGAGGTGGACAGGGCTGACAGAATGGATGGCTAAGAAGTATTTCCAGTGGCATCGAAGGCCATAAACATGAGAAACTGCTGGAGTCTCAGGGAGGCAAAGTATGAGACAGGGAAACTAATGGAGCTTCTGGGAGATTCTCCAACAGAAAAGGGACCCGGAAGCTCATATGACTTAGCTGCCCGAGCCTAAGCTAAACTTGAGAGTGGAGGGTCCGACGACCTTAACGGCGACAGCTTTTCATGGACAAGGCACAGGGCTGGATTCACCGAAGGACTGGATGCAGATTAACCAGTCCCAACCAATGTGATGCTTCCCAGTTTTCAGAAGGACGGATGGACCCTCAGGGAGCCGGCTTGAGAGAAAGAGCTGGCCCTTCACAGGCAGAGTTAGCGTGACTGAGGCTATGCTCTCCCACTGCACACTGTTAGTCTCTTGGTAAGGAGAGCATGCATCTCAGATGCAGATAATGCAGCTGGTAGACATAAATGGAAGTGGGCATGATTTGCTGAGGGGAACATTCACCATCACGGTCTTAAGCTTAGGTTTGTTGTTGTTGTTGTTTTTGTTGTTGTTTTAAGTCTATTTTAATTTGGTTGTGTTACTGTTTATTGTTTTTGTTCTTGGGGTTTGAGACACAGTTTTATTATGCAGCCTTGACCGGTTTCTTGAACTTGGTTTCTTCTGACTACTGCTGACATGTTGACAATTCTTTGCTTGGAGACCTTTGGAACACTACAGACTGTTAACAGCATCCTTGGTCTCTACCAAGAGATGCCAACAGCACCTCCTCCTCAGTGGTGGCAACCAAACAGGCATTGCAAATGCCTCCAGGGTGGGAGGTTACTTGATGTTTGTTTGTTTGTTTGTTTGTTTATATTGCAAGCCATGCATACCGCCTAAACTTGGTCACCAGGTGTCTCTGTCTCATGGTCTTCTGGGCCCTGCTGCCTGCTCTCCTCCGTCACCACACCATTCGGATGACTTAAAGCACAGCAAGCTGCCCACACTCTCCTGCAGATACTGCTGTCACTAGGCTGCGCCTCCAACTAACTCATGCTAGCCAAATGACTCACTGCGTTCATTCAGCAACTGGATCCCACAGACGGCACTCACATACAGCCTGACGTCACCACCACCCTCAGAGGGGCTCCCATTGTTCGCCCCCTTCACATGCTCGTTCCCTTCATTCAGTCCCCATGCAAGGCCCATGCAGCATTCACCCATCGTCGTTGGATGCCCCCTCACTGATTCTTGCTTGTCTCTCATAGACGAGCCTATTGCAGGTTTCACATCTCTTTTAGCACAAGGAAATTAGAAAGGACTGGCTAAACTTGTCAAAGAACTTCCTGCTTGAAAAGCCTGGAGGGAAGCCAAATTCACTGCACCCTGGCCGACATCCCCTGCAATGGCCACTCTGCAAATGGACTCCAGAGAAGAGGAGATCTGGGTGGTCCTTCCAGAGAGACTTTAAATTCAGTCTTCTGCTCTGGAGCAAATAAACACCTGTCAGATGCTTAAACTTGTAGATCACATGGTGTGAAGCATAGTATATGGTGTCTTAGGACTGAGCCTTCCACGTGGTGTGACCCCCACGGTATATGGTGCCTTAGGGCCCAGTCACCGGTGCTTACTCAGCTGCATCAGGGCACGACCGCAAGCACCGGAAACCACAGAGAGAACATCGGCTTTATACTTCCACAAGTGTGCAGCTACCAGGAGCTGCAAACCCATTCTGCAAAGAAGCTGTGATTCAGGCTGCCTGTATGTTGAGCATACAGCCCTGATGTCTCGAATGACAGACAGCAATGATCAGAGGCAATCCTATGAGCACATGGAGGCACAGAGTCTCAAGTCAAGGCTCTAATTAACTTACACTGTTCACATCTGTTACCTCATCTGGGAAGTAGAGACTGGCCGTGCTGCTATTAGTACTAATTCCATCACTGCAGAGTCAGGTGATGGCTGGGTAAACTCCACATAATCAATGCGTTTGAAACTCCAGCTATCACAGGGTGTGTGTTTGGTGCATGCGTCACAGATGGAGATGGTTTGCAGCCCTAAGGTACCTGATGTCATTCGTGTGTTTTCAGAATCAAGACAAAACCCTCTCCAAGAGAAAATGCCGATCTTGAGGCTGCCAACATCTTCCTACACACAGCGCTGCTGGGCCTGGGGACTTACAAGGGACAGGGCTTCAGATACGCAGAGGTGAACACAGCAGCTGGCTCCATCAGAATAAGTAAATCCTTTCTCCCTTCCTCCTGCTCCTGGCTTGGGTCATCGCTAAATGAAAACCAAACAGAAACTACCAGTGCCCCTTTGTTATTGCAGGTTGGGAGCTGGGATGATCCAGCTCAGGACTGGAAATTTAATCTCACTCTGCTTCCCAGACACAGACACTATTAAAGTTTTGTTTTGTCCTCTCTGGGAGTTAGAACTGCCTGGATGTTTTGTGTCCAGATGATTCTCCTTGTCCCTTGTGACAGGCCCTGAAACTGCTCTCTCCTCATAAGAACTCAGTGGCTTAGACTAAATGCATAGTTTGCGAAATGTCCTGAACTGTAGCTATGAAGGAAGATCTTAAGATATTGATGTTTAGAGTTAGAATCATGAGCATCACTGTGGATAATCGCCTGAGTGAAGACACTTGTGTGGGTGCTACTCACCTACAGGAGGAAGACTGGGACAGCTCCTGTACACACAAACAGGCACAGAAGCAACGAAAGCAACTCACGGTGATCAGGTGCTCAGTTCACAAAGAGAAAAGTTTCCATCCTAGACTCAGACCTCTTCCTCTACACTCCAACCACACACATTGCTCAACCTTGTTCGTGGACTGAGTGACCAAGAGGAACATTGCTGTGCTCTGGCGAGGTGATGGAGGGCAAAAGGCTACAAAAGGTGGTTTTGTCAGTGAGATGAGGAGCCTTATGGTGTCTTGAGTGAGAACGTCCCCCATAGGCTCATATATTTGAATACTTGGCCCTAGTTGGTAGAATTATTTGGGAAGGATTGGGAGGTGTGGCCTTATTAGAAGAGGTGTGTTATTGAAGGTGGGTTTTGAGGTTTCAAAAGCCCATGTTGTTCCCAGGTTTCGAACTCTCTCTCCCTCCCTCCTCTCCCCCCCGGCCCTCCCCCTGTCTCTCTCTGTTTGTGGTTGTTTTTTCAAGATGTTAGCTGTCAGCTACTACTCCAGCACCATGTCTGCCTGCCTGCTGCCATGCTTACAATCATGGCGATCATAGATTCACCCTCTGAAACTATAAGCCCTCAATAAACTGTTCCTTCTATGACTTGATTTGATCATGGTGCCTCCTCACAGCAATGTCAAAGTAACTAAGACAGTTTTCCATGGAAATAGAATGGGGAGATTTTTTTCACAGTCATTTCTTCATACAGTTGTGGAGGCTGAGTCCCAGGATTAGCAAGTTAGGAACCCAGTGGTGTTGATAGTTGAAAAATGAAGATCAGCAAGCTTAAGATGAAGTACTCGACCTAATGTTGAGTCTGGAGACAGAAAAAAAAATCCACATTTCAATTTGATGGACACCAGACTGAGTTCTGTTACTCAAGGAAGAGTCAATGTTTCTGTGCTATCTCCTTTTCAATTGGTTGTCGGGAGCTCACCCACACTGAGAAAGGCATCTGTTTACTCATCTTAGCAATTTAAATGTTATTTTCATCTGAAATACTCTTACAGAAGCAACCAAAACGTTTGACTAAAACATGTCACACCATGGCCCAGTCAAACGGACACATAAAATTAGCTATGGCAGGATCCAAAATCCCCCGAGGAGCTGTCCTTTCTGAAAGTGCCACTGATGAGTGAGGCGGTTGTGGAGACCAGCAGTTTTAAGTCCAGAGCTACTGTGAGAACAAACCCTTCCTGGGACAGGGCGATGGCCATGTGTGCATTGTGCCAGTAGCACTATCTGATGCATAGCCCTGGCCCCTCCAACCATCAGGAGAAAGAAGAGAAATGCAGCCCTCCATGCCACACTGCAGATCACAGGGTTCACTCACAATTGCTTCAGGCTGACCTGGGGCAGGATGGGCCTCTCTGAAGGACAACAAACCAAGGAGGACTCTCCCAGCAACTGAGGAGGAAGTGCGGTCAGCGAGGGTTCTTGCATGTTTATCTCAGAACTGACAGAGCATGGGCTGAATTGGACAGATTGTCTGATTTAAAGTATTTTTATTCTATTACCTATTTTATTATAATGGTGACTCTACTCTCTGAGCCAGAAAAATAAACATCAGCTCCGCAAGAGCCTTTGGTCTGAAAGAAGAGCATAAACATTTGCGACCTTCCTGTTCCGAGTGGCGGGGACTGCTGCCTCAACAGGGGTGCCCTACAGAGCTGTCTGTGCTGTGAGGCTTCAAGAGTTAGCCTTTGTGTGTCGAGAAGATGAAGTCTGTGTGCAGTGTAAACACTGTTCTTCTATAGGTTTGAAAAGGTGAAAGGCTTGAGGCTTTTATTGCCACCTCCTAATATGGAGGTGTGTGTTTCCCATTCTGTCTGTGCAATGGCAAGGAGCTAGGTATTGACAGGGTCAGAGCAAGCAGACCAGAATGCATTCATCAAAACAGCCTCAGAATTTCTACCCTTCTTGAGACATGGAGGAGCTACAACCTGACAGAGGCGCTGGGAAGCGGTCTGTTCGCCTTCTGCTGTTCTTTTCCTTGTTTTTAAAGAAGCAGTTCTTCCACTTGACCAGATGCCAGTTCCAAATAGAGTCTGTCTGGGGCTCTCCTGGATCCCACTAACCGAACAAGTCATTGTTCTCAGAGAATTAGGAGTCTTATTCTAAACATGTGGTACCAACTTTGCATGAGGTGCCTCAATGTGCAGCTGGACACCTCTCTGTGTATTCTGCCCAAAGCAATTTCCTACTGAGAAGAGGAACACGGGAGCCTCACACGGTCATCCTTGCTGTTCCCCTGAACAAAGCCTGGGGTAGAATTGAAGTAGCAATTCTCCGTCTGCATGTGTCTCAGAATAGACCAGACCCAGGCACCCGCAGAAGCATGCTCTTTACTCCCTGTACCCCTGTAAAACAGTCCGTCATCCAGGATCAGACGGGATGTCAGAGTGTTTGTGGTCCTGTTGGACTACACATCAGACTCCATATCCCTTCTTGCCTGCTGGGACCAAAGTGTTCCACAACACTTTCCTAGCAGTGTGACTCAAATGTGTTCTAAGGGAAAGCTGCCCACAAGACAGTACAAGAAGTAAATAGAAGCATGTAGAACTCATTTTGCTGGCTAGTGACCACATTCTTCAGCCAGCCATGGAACACAGGATGGTGTAACCATGTTCTGTCTCCAGTGTCTTTACAAGGTCCCTCCAAATGTTTGTTTTTTATTTCATGCAAGAATCAAGAATTAATATTCCTAACAAACGCATGGTTGCTAGATCAACACACCAGTGGGAGAAAGTGAAAGGCACTGGATTACTTGAGGTTTATGAAGCCGAAGATTGAAAACTGTGGTATTTTCTACAGCTCTCAGTAAAGCAGGGTCTGGCTGAGCCAAATTTAGCACCTCCATACACACACACACACACACACACACACACACACACACACACACACACCTCTGTTATTTAAATTATGGCTAAAGAAAAGACATAACATAAGATTTATCATCTTTCCACATTTGAGAGTTCAGAAAAGTACACTCACACATTAAACAATGTCGAAAGTGTTTTCATCTGTTCTGTGGAACAGTCACTTACCACACCACCACCCCGTAGCTCCTGCTGCCCCCCTTCTGTCTCTGATTTTGAGGATGCTAGGTATGTCACCGGTTTGAGAGCACATAGTATTTGTCCTTTGGGACCAGTTTAGGTCACTGGGTGTAATGTCCTCCACTTTCACCTATGGCATATGAATCCCCCTCTTTTTTGTACAGGAGGAAACAGAGACTCGCATGCACCTGGGAGCTCCCCCATTGCCAGACCCCCACCCCTTCTAGGATCCTCACCTTAAAACTGGAAGGAAACATGACTGCATTTTCTTGGATGACTCACTAGGGGATTTTTATACTAGCCCTATGCTTATTAAAGTGGGATTTTACTATAGAACTGTTGGAAATGAAAGCATAGAGAAGTAGCTATTTCCCCATTAATGTCAGAAGGTAAGCAGGTTTAAAGGAGAAGGTTAGGGGTGGGTCAGCTGGTGGCCCAGTTAGAGACCACGAATGATCCAGGTTCATACTTTCCGTCCCCTTGGATGAGGAAAGTGGTCATTCAGACACCGTGGAGCCCCAGGACCTGAGAGTAACATATCAGCATCTGGACATGCCTCTAAGACAAGTTCCCATGTTCTTCTAGCTGCTAAAGCCACAGGGTGGACTGCAAAGGAAATGTGTGTTCCTCTGGAGTCCCTCTAGTGCCCACCCAGCCATGTGGGTCCTAACAGAGATGACTGCAAGTAGGGACGGTTGGAAGTAGAGGATGGGGGATGGGTGCAGGTAGGAGATGGGTGCAAGGGAGGAGCACTGAAGGGGAGGATGGGTGCAGGTGGAGGGATGGATACAGGTAGGGGATAGCTTCAAGAAGGGGTGTGGCTGAAGACAGGGAGTGGCTGCAAGTAGAACGGGTGTAGATTTAGGGGTAGCTGTAGATAGGGGTGGCCCTGGGGTGCAGAAGCAAGTATCCTCATATTTGTACATATGTTCTTGCTCCCCCCTCTTTTCTGATTCGGGGAGCCCTTGGTTTTTACATGCTGAGGTGGTGAAACCTTCCTGACACACCCACAATCTTTGTGACATGACACTGAGTTGTCCGTGAAGAATAGCATTACAAAGGGCTGAACACACATAGGCAAGCCAAGGGAGGAAAGGTCATACAACCCCAACATCTCTGGACGTCCGACGATCTGTCCAGCCACCCTCGGATCTCCAGGCATCACGGTTTTCAAAGCAGGGTGTCAATGGTCCAGCCTAGCTTGGCCCTGAGTCTGCCTCATCCCATCAGTCTCTCTCAAGGAGGGGAGCCTACTCCAAAGGCCTCATTGTTCACCTTGGGTTAAAGTTACCAAGAAGTAGGAGAGGACTAAGAGCCTGGGGACAGAGGCAGGAGAAGTCCTCTCTTAAATGTGACATTTCTCAAGAGGGGAAGCTAGCCGTAGGGTCCACTGGGAAGCAACCCAGAAGTGATCTGGAAGGGTAGATCTGTCAATCAATGCAAATCTCTCTCCACTGACCAAGCTGGGACTCCCTACTCCCCTTAACTAGATCTACAAGTTTAATGGAGCTAAAATTACACCACCACCCCCAAAATGTCTACCATCAAAATTTAGGTTGTTAATTTAAAATATCATTTCCTAGAGAGATGAGCCTGGTTAAAGGTATGTTTCATAAATTATCTAAGGGGAAGTTTAAATGTCTCTCCAGTTCTTAGCCAAGTGCTGTGTGAACAACAGGACATGTAATGACCTATTGCCTGTGTCGAGGAACGTGTCACCCTTGGCCTTATACAGTCAGTCAGCATTTCTGAGGAAACCTGACCCTCTGTGTGGTCAGTCTCATCTCCTTCCCACACTGGAATTTTATTAGGCAAAGTTGCAGAGTCTTTTTCTACAATTGTTTTCTTGATAAACACCCCATGTACAGCGTGTGGATGTTTCATAGTTTCATTGCACCAGAGTTTGCTCTTGAGAAAACAATGCCATAGGGGGAGCCCAAAAAACCGAAGCTAGAAATAATTGGGGAGTGAATCAGGAGCTGGTGTGACTCTTACTCCTTGAATTCCAGGAAAGTGGGGATGTGGCACAGCCCTGTGTGGAGCAGGCGCCTGGCAGCCCGCCCAGCACACAATAGGCCTGTGATAGCATCATTGGCTCCCTTGGAGAGAGGACAATGGAAGCCAACAGCCACGCAAGCCCCAAGCTCAGAGCCATCACAGTCAACAGGACAGCAGGCACCCACTCCCTCACCCGGAACAAGGATTCAAAATAGGACCTGGCCAGGAGACCCAAAAAGCAGGCCCTGGTTTTGTCAGAAGACTTGCCAAATGAGCACCAAAGCAATTGGGCTGTCCTCTGCAGAACAGATCCTGGGCCCCTGAAGAAAGCCACAGCTGGAAGCAGCAAGGAACTCTGGGAAGAAACCGAGGCCTGGAATCTGGAGGCTTGGGCTTTGTCTCTGCTTCTGTTTCTTCTACTTCTTACTCAGTGCATCATGGGACAGGGGGTAGGAAGGGTGAGGATGCTATATGCACTTCCCTCACCTGACTAGATGAGCAATTCATAAGCCTACAGGCAGTGGTGAGAACATGAGGAGTCTGAGAACTTTGATGATAGCAGTGGATGGGTAAGGTATTGCATGAGGAGCCTCATAGGCCCCGACAAGCTAGGTTTCCTGATGCTAAGTTCTCTTTGGGAGGTCAGAAAAACTCAGCCATGGTGTGTAACATGCGCCTCGTGTTCTCCTGGACTACATAGTCTTTAAGGCAGGGCTGAGCTCATTCATACCATGTTTTGCATCGCACACATTTACATAGAGGCCCAGAGGTGCTCCATGGGGAGCCTGGAGTGTGCAGAGCTGAATCTGAGCATTGGTAGGCCCAGAGGATGGGAGGTGGAGCTACCAGGAGAGGTTCTATAGGAGCAGTGCCATGTGGGCCAGCACTATGGGACTAGCAGGGTATGGGGTACAGAATGATTAGGTTCTCCAAATTCCTCATAAACTGATGCTTAGCACTTGGGTTTTGCCCCATATTTTTATGGATCTAACAAGCTTAAGGAAAGCATATTGAAAGATTGGCTTATTGCTAGGACTAGAATTCCAGGTAATTAGAGGCTTACCTGTGATGGGCCATGAGAGCAAGAATGGGGTACACCTTTTTCATTGCTCTTCTCTGAAGCGCCCCTGATAGCTCCTAGCATCACGTTAGCCCAATGAGTGCTGTTGTTTGAACCAATGGGTACTATGTTTCACTCGCTGCTTGAGATTTTGGAACCAGGAACAGAGACACTGGTGCTGCCATCTGTGTCCAGGCAGTTCCAGATTGGCTATATAACCTGACAAGTAATGTCTTACCACATCCTCATATTCAAAGATAATCAATTTAGTATCCCTGCTTCAGCCCCAAATGGTGTAAGTATGTTGCCACAGGAGGTCAGTGAACTTGGACCTGCAGGGCATTGAACTGGACAAACTCCTAATACTGAAGATGGCCCTATGTTTTTATGCCAAAGGATACTGGGGCTCAGAACTGTTAGGCACTTTGCCTGTTTCTTAGCCAGCCCAGACTCATTTTTGCAGAATAGAGAGTTTAGACCATGTGTCCTAACATGATGGTAGACAACAGCTCTACACCCTTGAGCCATAGTTCAGTACAACTAATAGGATGGAGGGTCCTGCGTGCTCCAATTTGATAGTCATTAAATTCTAGGCATAAAGCACATAATACCTATGTCACATATGTATTATCTAAGGTTCAGAAAATACAATAAATTGAAAAGCTTATAGGTAGTTACAAAAGCTTATACATGAGTTGATTCTATTTCACTGACCAATGAGTCTACATTTATGCCTTTTTATAAAAAAACAAAACAAAAACAAAAAACAAAAAAATGTAACTCTGTAGTACAGCTTGATCTGGGGTGGTGACAACTCCACCAGTTTTTGTTTTGTTGAGGATTGTTTCAGCTATACTGGGTCTCTGGGATTTCCAGATGAAACTTAAGGGGTTTTTTTTCTTCAGTTTCTGTGAAGAAATGCGTTGAAATTTTGAGGGGGACTGCATTGAATCTGTAGGTTGCTTTTGTTAGGACAGCCATTTTCACAAGATTAATCCTACCAATCCATGAGCATGGGAGATCTTTCCACCTTCTGAGATCTTCAATTTCTTTTTCTAGTGTCAAATATATATATATGGGAAGTCTTTTACTTCTTTGGTTTTATTTATTCCCAGGCAGGCAGGCAGGCAGGCAGGCAGGCAAGCAGGCAGGCAGATAGACAGACATTAGCTTAATGTGAATGGCATTGCTTTCTTGATGTCTTTCTTAGTGTTTATCATCTGTATATATGAAGGCTTCTGATTTTTTTAACGTCATAATTCTTCACTATATAAATGTGTTAGTTTGGACATAACATCAAAATTGTCCAACAAGACACACACTCATTGCCTTGGCCTGTGGCAGTTCCCTAAGAAAGCTAGAATCTACTGATTGATATTTGACTTTTCCCATGATCTTAGGCTAGCACCTGTACTCTCCATACCTGTCAGTCACTTTCCACATAACGCACGTGTCTCTCCACCTCTCAGCATTCTGCCCATGTATCAGGTCCTAGGAGACAAATGCCTTCTTCCACGCAGGAGCAGTCCAGGCTCATGCTGCCTTCACTGCGCCAATGTTGGCTTATTTCTCAGCCAAGAGGCTCTGCTTTCATTGCTCAAGTCCTTCTCCTTATGTTTTAGTATGAATAGGCCTTTTTCCAGGCCACTGACAGCTTTTTTTCTGACTCATAAACCTTATATTAAGCCCACCTATTAAACTTTTCAATTTTA
>CM052700.1:28469267-28493433 GCA_028551405.1 Uromys caudimaculatus | reverse complement strand
GTATCAATGACAGCTGCCAGACAGGGAAGCAAATGCCCTTTAGGCCAGTGTTTCTGACTCCGACCTCCATGTAAATGTCCCTACACCCACCCAGACAAGCTGGCTGGACATCAAGTGTAGGGAGGGTGTGCTCGCATCTGGACTCCTGGGAATGTTTATGCGGTGGAGTCCCATGGCAGCGTTGGAACTCCTGCTGCTGAGGGGATGTGAAAGGGAGGACGTGCCATTGTAAGAGAACCTAGTGTTTATGGGATCCGAGCATGGACGTGGCCGCCTTTGTCCCCATGAGCTGATAAGGTATGGGACTGTCTGGTTTGGTTCTGTGGACATTGTTTCCACCAAGCCACACCTTGCTGCTCCTCAGCTCACTAGGTTCTGTGTGACATGCCTCTTGCCTTCTAGATGACTGCAAGAAGGCAATAAACCAGTGCTGTGCCTTTTGTTTAGGTTTTAACAAGGCCACTCTTGGGAGGCTTAAAGGCCAGGCCGGGTAGCTATGTAAGATTTTCCCCCTAAATGAGGTGGGTCTACTAACATTCCTGATGTTAGAAATGGGAGGAAAAGATTACCAGGAGGAAAGGAAGACTTCCTCTTTTTCCAGGAAGGCTGACAGATAAGCGGTCTGTGGACTTGGACTCTCTCTGCCTTCTGGTTCCAGTGTGAAGTAAGGACATCCAGCTGGGAGCCCCGAGGGAGCTCACCTCAGAGGCAGAAACAGAAGCTAAAGGAAAGGGTACCCTGAACATCTACAACTGGGAAGCCAATTTGCTCCATTGTTCTTCCTGTTTGTCTTCCTGTGTCTTCCTGCACTCTGGCCAAGCTGTGTGTCAATGAGCATGGGCTCCCTTCAGCCTTGTATTAGGGAAAGCAGCCCCCGTTTGTGGATCTAATACTAGAAGGACGATTGATATCCTAAATAGGCAAAGAACACTGCCCTTTGCAGGCACATGCACCATGCCCAGATCTTAATGTGGTTTCTGGGAATCAGAACCTGGCTCAGGATTGCATGCCAGGTACTTTACTAACTGGGCCATCACCCCAGCCCTTAGTTAGGAAGCTACTAAACTACTTTCTCCCACATCCCTGCCAATGATGGCATGTTTAGCCTTTTCATTTAGCCAATAGTAGACATGAGGTGGTATTCCTTTGTGGTTTTTAACTTGCATTTCCCTAAGATGCTAAGTATTTTTTCACATGTTTATTTGCTATCCTCATTCTTTCTGTGATGAAATGTGTGTTCATGTCTTTTACAAATTGTCCGTCTTTCTGGTATTAGATCCACAGATGTTTCTTCCCTAAGATGACCATTTTTTTCCAATTCCTTTAATACTACTGCCTTTTAATGGTAGAAGTCTTAATTTGAATGAATTTCAATTATCTGCTTTGCTTTTCCTTCATAGATTAAACTTTCAGTAGCAACTTATAGGCAGACTTTTATCAGGTCACTATGACTTTCTGTTTTCTACAAGAAGCCACTAAGTTATGGGCACTCCTAAAAGAAGATGAACCCGCAAAGTTGTACCCTCCCTGTGTTAAAACAGGGTATAAAAGGCCACCAGCACCTCTAAGCAGCCTGTACTGAGCTGAGGAGACACCTTGTGTCTTCACTTCAAGGAGGTGATAGATTCCAGCTGAGGATCTGGGGGGCTTTAAGAGGACCGATCCTTCACCATCACTTAGCAGTCTGAAGTCTTTAAGCATGTGTGAGGGACATGGAGTGGCAGAGCCTATAGTGCCATAGTGGAAAGACGGAGAAGATGAAGGACGGGCTGGAGATGTGAAGAGTGCAGCCCCATCCTGACCCTGTTTGTTATTCCTGGTGGAAACAGGTGACCACACAAATATGTAGCACTCTGTCAGTCAGTGTCCCTTTGCCAGCAGAGGCCATGATAGTTCCATGATAGTCTATATAGGACACACCAGAGGGTACACCAGAAGGCAGGAGCAACTTCCCTAGTTCTTCAGTCTCTATGGCACAAGCACAGGGAGTTGTAGACTCCAGCATGGCTCTTCTCTGAGCACTCTTCCTCCTATGACTTAGGTCTATGGGATGATTTTTTTTTAATTTCCTTCTAAAAAGTAATATTGAAAGAAAGATACAGAGGTGACAAGCAAGCAGGGATGTAGATGGTGAATTGGGTACAGACCAGAGAGCCACAGAGCCCAGGTTCAAAATGGTACCCAGATAAGCTTTGACTCACCACATGTCTGCAAAACCAGTAGGCACATCTAGGCCTTGATTTCCTCATTCCTAAGATTGGATTATGAAAGTATCTCTTCCCAGGATGCTGTGGTGAAGCTTAGATATTTGGGAATTAAATAGGTGTGGTTATTTGTATCAGGCTTTATGAATCTGCCCCCAGGCAATTTTTGTATTGCTAACCTTCAGAAATTAACATCAAGAAAAGATGGCAATGACTAAATTCTGTGGTCTCCTCCCCTTAAGCATGACGACGAGCTTAGAACCAACACTGAAATCCTCTAAACACAAAGCACTTCTGGCAGAATGTTCCCACTCACAAAATCACCAACTAATTATACTATAGAAGCTCCATTCTGAGCCAGAAGAGTGATTGCTCAGATTTCCTTTAGAGAGGTAGACCAGAAGGCTTGTTTTCTCTGCCTGCATTCAGGAAGCTGGTAAGACACTGGAGTGTGTGCTGTCACACAGAAGGGAAGAAGAAAAAAAAGAGGAATGGGGTCCTCAGGGCCAGATACTGCAACTTGCTCTATATAGGCCTGTGACTTCACTGTGCAAGTGGCTTTTCACTGTGGCACTGAAAATGGAGAATACCACAGCCCTAGGGTACCACATCAGCAGTAGTTCACATGTATTAAAAAGGAGGTGGAGCTAACCTTACCTCCATCCAGCAGCAGCAAAGCACCACTCTACCCTCTAAGGAACGTGCAAGGATTCTTGCTCCATTCATGGAAGACTGGCATTTCTCTGTCTCTTCTGCATCATCTGTTGCTGCTAATCAAATGTCCCTCTGCTTCTACAGTCCTCTGCTTCTACAGCTGCTGTCCAAAGGCTTCTGCTGACAGCCTCTCTAGTATAGTGCTAAACTGTACATATACATGTCTTACCTTTAAAATCCAGGAAGAAGAGAGAGTTGAACTTGGTCAGCATGCTGACCTGAGGACTAACCTGGTTAGCCAGGGCTCTTACAGAATGTCACTGCATTGAAAACTTGAAGGCATACATCAGACCTGCAGTCTCATTATTTACAGTTAAATTGTATATAAAAAATAAGCCTTTGCTAACCTTCAGTGGTCACCACATTCATATTTATGGGTTTTAATGGGTTGGATGTGACTTTGATGGGGCAAGCAAAAAATTATTCACGTCATGGAAGGCTGGGTGAAGGATGTCAGTTGGAAGGCCAGAGAACCAGACCACAAACAGAATTGGATGGAGTACATATAACTTGAGCATTCATAATTTTGTAAGTTTTTGTAAGGACTCCATAAATAATTTCAATGTCATACATAGTTAGAATAGAGTTATTTGTATCAGCCATGTATAATTTTATAATATCCTTTCTTTCTTTGGGAGGTGTTTATTAGTCCAATAAGCCAGGGCAGCCTACCTGGCAATGGTATGGGACCATCTAGGCTCTCCTAGCTCCTGATCCAGCTCTCATTCTGGTTGCCCCTACAGAGTTCCAGGATGTAGATTGGGCCATGGAGATGTTTCAAGATGTCTGATTTACAACACCACTGATTTGTGGTATTGAGGTAAGTGGCCAGTGAGGTTCCCATGTAACCGACAGTCCATTACACACATCTGGAAGAAAAGACACACGCTCAGATGGGTGATGGAGGGGGTAGCTTGGAAAAGGTGTCCATATCTTGTTAAAAATCATTTATGGCCCTGAGAATTTAACTTCAGCTCCTTCTTCAAGAACACACACACGCACACACACACACACTCACTCACTCACTCACAGGAGGTGGGATGTCGAGAATATGCAACATGCATGTGGGCTTCAGAGGACAGTAATAAAGGCTGTATTCAGGAGCATTTAATAAATAAAAGTTTAAAGCAGTTAATAAATAAAAGGCATGCCAAGGGTAGTTTGGCACACAGAAAGTTCAGTTCATGAATTTGGCCTCAGTCTTAGCAGTAGTAGAAAGTGGTGAGCTCATCCCTGGGCCCTGACATACATCTTTAATACATTCCATTATTCTATGTGTAGCTCTGATTTTAAATAAAAGATGGTCAACACCATTATTCAGTGGCTAATATTATCGCAGTGGGTCACTCCGTTTCCTTCCTGTAGTAGTAAGAATCTATACTTTTATGGTGTGGACTCTGGCAGCCCCTGTGAGCTAACCCTAGGTCACATTCGCTGTTAGCTAATAGCAACCACAGTGCTACTCATGACTCAGCTTCCTGAGCACCTGACATCTAGTCTGATCCTTCCAGGGGGTACCCTGAAGGAAACGGCGCCACTTCATGAGGTCATCCTGCCTCTCTCACCTGAGAGCAGATATCTAAGTCTACGGACCATATCTGTCCTGGATATGCAGGGAACAGCTCTACACTGGCTTAGCTGGTCTTATGTTCCCATCCTGACCAAAATTGTTAGACTGGCCTTCTTACGGTAGCTACAGAAGGCTGGTTTCATTCTGCAACTGAAGAAAAAAAGTGATCTTTTTCAGTTTATACCAGATCAATACTTGCTAAGAACTCTAGCAGAAGCCAAGGTAAAGGACACAAACAAACTCTTTACCCAAAGTCCCAACCTAATGAACCCAAGAGACAAAACAAAATTGTACAGGAGATATCATGGAAGCAGAGCTTGAAGGGTCAGGCCAAATCCTCAAAGGCCTAGAAACTGGTTTCCAAAGAATATATGCCCTGTTACGAATAGCTAAAGGCATTTCTGTGTGACTGAAAGTTTTATCTCATGCCCTTTGAGTAAGATTAATATCAGACAGATCAATCTTATAGCACTGAATGGGCTTGATTGATACAGATGTGACTGCCCCAGGTGTGGCAGCGCAAGAGCAATTGTGTACAACGCACTGGAAATGTTCACTTATGGAATGAAACTTCTTTGGTTCAAAATATATGATGCTATATAGTTCAAAATTATCTGAAAGAAAAAACCCAGAAATAAGATGTCAACAACTTCATTTTCGTAGCCTATATTGATGACTGTGAAAAACTTTTGGCATCAATAAAACTTGAGTGATTGCCTTTTCCAATTGTCCAAAATGAGAAGCAGACCCAAAGAGGCATGTTTCTGCCAAGGGAGATTTCTCTTAATTACCCCTGAACCTCATTTGCTGCAGGGTTTAGCAAACAGCCAACTCCCCTCCTCTCTCTAGCATGACCCTATGTACATGTTTACTTGCATGTGGTCATACACCTGCACACATGTACCCAAATGCGCATCCATGAAGGTGACTTGGAAACATGACGAGCAGACTTACTAAGTAAAAATATGGGCAACAACACAGGACAGATGACAAGCCTTGGCCAAGGTCTGTATCACATGGGACCACGTTTGCTAAGAGGTCCTCAGCCTCTGTGGATAAATGAGGGTTTGGATTACTCAAAGTGACTTGCCTTTTAAAACCACACAGAATTCTTCTTTTTTGCAATAAAACCTCAAGACTCTAAAGGCTCAAAGAAGTAAAAAGCCACGTCCCTTAGGACTAAACCAGAGAGGAAAAGAAGCCTCAGCCAAGAGCATTGTTTCCAGCTTACATAGGATCACCTCCCTGTCTGCATACCCGATGTGATTTGTAAAGGAGGTTAAGGGTCTGGGTTAACCACCAAGATTAGAAGTTTGAGTCCAGGAGAGAGCTGCCTGGAATTGCATCTGAATGGGCCTGAAGGGAGCATCTGCATTCTTTATGAACCGCAGCAAAGCTGCTGTCTCCTTGGTGACTAAACCTAAGAACCCAGAGATAAACTTCCGAAGGGCAATATTTTTTAAGGGCACAAGGTGAAAGAAACAAATGGTACTTTATCTCCCAAAGGTCTTGGAGATTATTAGATTACCATTTCAAGGCAGAAACATTCTGAGTTGATCCAGTGCTTGGACTCAAGAGGAGAAGGCTGAACCAAAAGCAAATCTGTTGAGTTCAGAGACAGGGAAGGATTCTCTTCTTGCAACTTTATTGTTTTCTTCTTCTGTCGATTCATTACATCTGCAAATCCTAATACTTTTCTCATGTGACTGCTGTTTTTCTTTTTACCTTTCCAAGTCTCCTTATTGGGATTGACTCTTGATCAAGCACGTTTGCATGGGGCCCATCTTGGGCAGGTCAGTATAGAGACAACTGAATACTTTGACCCAGGCCACCTACTCACGTCTTTCCCCTCTCCCTGCTGCAGTGTTTAGAAGCCATGGATCCTAGGCAAGTTCTTCCACTTTGTAAACCCACTATCCAAGTTCAATGACAGCTAAAATTGATGTTATTATCCAAGTAGATATCACCTTAACCACCACAGCAGTCTTCTTCACCTCCCTGTGTAGACTGCTTTAAGGGGCTCATTTCAGCAAAAGTCACCTGCCCCATAGGCACCAACAGCATCCCAGCTCTGTTACAAGTCTATGAAGGCTGCTTGAGAGCACTTTTTCCTAATAAGCAGAAATTTGGAATGGCCTGCTCTACTTTTGTTTAAAATATGAGCAATTTTGAAAGACAGCTATTGTATTCTCACATTCACTTTCCTTCCTCGGTTTCCTGTACATACAGTTGGCATTTGTGCACTGAAAGTGAACCACAATGCAGAATGTGCGTGATGTCATCCCCAGAGGACCTCGCGCAGGGGAATTCCAAGTCAGATGCTATGCCTCTGAGAAGACCCGTGGCCCAAGCCACTGTCTAGCCTGCTAGCCAGCTCGCATCCCTCCCTGTCCTAGTGAACACAGGTATATATCTGGATGAAAGGGGGCTAATGAAGGAAGAGAGAAGCAAGAGAGGCAGCCACAGAAGGCTCTGCCAGCCAGTGGGCTTTCCAATACCGGCATAAGTTGTTCTGGATTGTCTGAGATGACATCACTTTTATATTCCTTGTCTAAACTTTGTAAATGAATAAATACAATATTTGAAATAGTTTTTCATAAAATCATACCTGCAATGAGAAAAAATACTAATGTGTATAAAGAAACATATTCTGGGGATGACTGGTGCTCAGTGGCACAGTACTTGCCTAGTATGTAAACACTTGGGTTCTACTCCCAGTACACATGCATGTACACACAGGCACACACACACACAGGCACACAGGCACCATCAGTGCACATACAAGTACATGCACGTGCATACACACATGCACACACACACACACACACACACACACACAAAGAGAAGTATTCAGCTTACAAATTTGGGTTGTAGAGTAGGATGGGGACTCATTTATCTTTTCATACATTTTCTACTTCCTTTTAAAACAAGTCCTTCATCTCCTTTTCTGCCACCTACCCAGGATCCCTTTGGTTCGTTCCCTCTCCTTCCTCTCGGGAATTCCTTCTTCTCAGTCCATCCTGTGAAGACCTGTAATACTAACATCTGCCAGTCCTGGGAAAGAGAAGAGAAAAGCCAGAGCTTGGGAACTACAATGCAGAGAAAACAGCACCCAGAGGGCAGCCTGGACTAACCCAGGCAGTGGGATGGATGGAGCCTTTCCAGGAGAGTACATACATTGGCTGATCTGGGAAGAAAGGGCAGGACCTCTGCTAGATGTCAGGTGCGGTTGTGATGTCAGGGGCCTTATTTGGGTCAGGTCATGCCCATTCCCTGAAAAGCAAAACTCTTCTCAGCCTGGTGTTCTCCATGGATGTCTACGCTGTCCTTTCCTTGACAGCCAGGCTACGAGAGGACAGCTGTGGCTCCTGGAGACTACCATCTACTCAAAAGAACTGGAAGAGGTGCAATTCTTAGGAGCCAACTGCCTTGATCTCCTTATCCAGCTGGATCCCTGCATTTAGGAAGTCCCCTGCTACAAATGGAGGCAGCACTAGGCTCTAGATGTGGAGTGCAAATGCCCAATCACCGGGAGCACATGTCCCTCCAAAGGAAGACAAGAGGTGTTCCTGAGAGCTTCTCTTTCATCTAAAGACAAAAGAACAAATGCAGAAGAGAAGGAAATGGGGTACACAGGCCCCAGAAGCCACCTTTAGTGTTTGATGGCAATGACAAAAGAGAAGGTCCCCTAGAGAGGCCTGGGTGGGGTCCAGAGGATCCAGCTGCACAGTGGCAATCTCAGGGCTTAACTGTGACACAGAAGAAGGAACCATGGCCACTTGAATGAGGGCAAGAGGTGAGTCCAGAAAGAGCTGAACCTGGGAGGTATGAAGACAGGGAGATTTCTCCGCTGGATAATGTTGGGTTTTTTTCTCCAGTCATAGACACCCATTCAGTACCAAAGAAGCCTTCACCGGGGGGGAACATAAAAGCCAAAATGTTGACATTACCAAAAGGAGTCTGTTGGTACTGCAGGACGGAGACAATGGGAACAAGGTGATTTTATACCACAGGAGAAAGGACAGAGGGGATATGGAGGAATTCTGACACAGAGACCACTTGAGTAGGGGCATCCAGAGAAAGGTTTTGGCTAAGTATAGCAGCATGGGTGCGTGAGATTAGAATGAGAAAGGCAAACACAGTCTTGGCAAAGGAAACTGTTAATTAAAACAAAACGAATGCACAGCAGTGAGTGAGGCAGGATGCAGGCCTGGAGAAAGATATGAAAGTGAGGCAGGGTGGATGGAGAGGCTAGTGAGAGCCGTGCAGGATGCACTGAGAGGTGTGTGTGTCATGAACAGAACGGTGTCCTGCGTGGGCTCGCATTCCAGGAGGGACCCAAAGGGAACCGCTGGGTGCATATTTACTTTCTATTGTATAATTTACTTTCTATTGTATAATATTCTGGTGTTTGCTCTAATGTTCAAAAGCATCATAAAGCTGATACTCTAAAACAATATAGCATATCTCTCAATGATCTTAGGTGACCAGAAACCCAAACGATGCCTCTCAGGGGTATATGTAATTCTGACACCTGAGTATCTCCAAAGCATCAGACGTGACATGACTTTAGAAAACAGAGACGCCAGTTAGATGGTGAGATGTGGGGCCAATGAACAGTGGGTAATACAAAGGGCATCAAAGGGGAGGCTATGTCAGGTCTTGGGGACTGGTGGAGAATGGGGGTGAGGAAGAGCAGGGGATAAGAGATAGGAGATATGGGCTTTGATGGCCTACACTGGGAAGGGACTGTAGGAGAACCCAAGCAAACCCAGGGCAGAGGTAGGCTAAGGAGGTACTTGATTTGTGTCCAAAGATGTGAGGCTTATGTTGCTGTGGGCCATCAGACAAGAGACACTAAAGAAGACAACAGTCCATTGTCCAGGGAGGCCTGTACTAAAGGTAGCATTTGGGAAAGGTAGCAAGTTGAAAGTTTAACTAGAAGTTTTTCTTCTCTCAAAACATTCACAGTCTGGCTAAGAAGCAATGATCTCACCTTATAGTGACACCAGGGAGAGAATGGTACATGGCAGCAGAGACAAACTGAACACCTATTTTGCCTAGAGTCAAGCCTCAAGTGAAGATGTTATAGAAATTCATAGAACACAAGGGAAGTGAGGGCAGCTTGTGATAGACCGGAACATTTGGACGACAGTTTTGTAAGCAGGGCCAGCACAGGCTCAGAGTGGAACTCACCTGGAACAAGCTTCTCCCTGATGCTCCTGGCAACATGCAGAGAACCAGAGGCAGATGTACGGAGGCCAAAGAAAGGCACTGAGGGCTGGGGGGAGGGGGCTGGAGGGCTGGGGGTGACTGGGGGGCTGTGCCGGGGGCTGGGGGGGAGCACTCCAAACACTTGATCACTGTAGCGTAGGCACCTACACCAATGTGCCGCCTCAGCAGCTGCTACCTACGACTAGGAAACCAGCACTCAGAAGAGGAAGAAGAACCTGCAGGGTCTACAGAATATGGCAGCCTGTTGCCTATGGTAGAAGAATAATGTGGGGTGCAGATGGTGGCTGGATAGTTGTGTGTAGTGTCAATAAACAAAGGCAAGGTGGTTTCTTCTTCAACGGAACTGCGCCTTAGATTTGCTTTCATGGGACCAATGAGGAAAGTAGGGGAATTCGGAGCAGAGACCTCATGGGTTGGGGCATCCGGGTCACTGAGAAGACCCCTGGCCTTAATTTCCCATTCATAAACTTGGCATGTCTCGGTCTTTGCACCAGTCACTCTCAATAATGATAGGGCCATTTGTCTTACTTTTCTGTAGCAGTAAACCTAGGCTGAAAATGTAAGATTAAAAAGAAGATAAATAGTTTCCCATTAGCCCTAAATGTGAAACCAAAGCAGCAAAGGCTCCGCAGACCCCTGTCCTGCTGGTTAAGGCTAAGGAGGGGCTAATTTGCCTTGGGCAATAGGAATCTCAGAGTCAGCAGGGTGGGGGCCACCCACATGCTCCCTCACATCGTCACATCGTCACACCAGTATCCCGGAAAGGCCAGAGCACCCTCCCTCCTCAGTACCCTTCTGTGGATGAGCACCGCAGCACTCTGACACAGCAGAGCCAGTGAATGGTTCATGTTCACCTCTTACACCAGTTCCTTGTCAAAAATTAAGCTTGGAAGATGGAAATCACCCCAAACACAAACAGAGACTCTGTCGGTCATGGGGACCCCAGGTCGCCCCTGGCAGAATCTAACAACTTTGTGCCAGTTACCTTGTTTTTTGTTTGTTTGGTTGGTTGTTTGTTTTTCTTCCCCTACCCCCCCCCCCCCCCGGAGCTGAGGACCGAACCCAGGGCCTTGTGCTTGCTAGGCAAGCGCTCTACCACTGAGCTAAATCCCCAACCCCTAACAACTTTACATAATACTGACCATTGTGGTTTTCTTTATGTGTAGCTGAATGTCCCCACCTGGGTTTCTGCCCCTGTGGTGGTTTGTATATGCTTGGCCCAGGGAGTGGCATGATGAGAAGGTGTGGCCCTGTTGGAGTAGGTGTGGCCTTTTGGAGTAAGTGTGTCACTGAGGGTGTGGGCTATAAAACCTAGCTGCCTGGAAGTCAGTCTTCCACTAGCAGCCTTCAGATGAAAATGTGGAACTCTCAGCTCCTCCTGCACCATGACTGCCTGGATGCTGCCCTGTTCCTGCCTTGATGATAATGGACTGAACCTCTGAACCTGTAAGTCAGCACCAATTAAATGTTATCCTTATAAGAGTTGCCTTAGTCATGGTGTCTGTTCACAGCAGTAGAACACTAAGACTCTTAACCCACTTGGAAGGAGTAAGAACCAGTGCAACCTGTATGTAGCTCCTTCCAGAACTATATTCTTAGCAGTGCCCTAGTGTTGCAGTGAACTTGGATGGACCCATCCAAAAGGGGGGTGAAGCTAGAAGACTGATAGTTAGAGACCCCAGACTCAGCCACACATTCTGAGTGTTTCCTACTCAATATGTGGAACCCTCTATCCCAGAACCTGATTCCGTGGGAACTTGATGCTTGAGATATCCCTTCTGATCTCAGGCATCTCTTTTGCGTGAGCTAGCCAACTAGCAGGAAGTGTGGATGTCCTATTTGGAGGGGAGGCAGTTAAGATGTTTGCTCCTTTGATTTGGCTTCCGGTTTGAATCTGACCCCCACCTTCATCACTTTCCCAGTGTTCTGTCCTAACAGTGTACGGTCACTCACTCCTTCAGATCCGGAAACAACCTAAATGGCAAGGCCACAGTGTCTCTTCTTCAGCCGTGCTTTTAGTGTCTTTCATACTGTGGAAATGGTCTCTGGGGCACCCCAAACCCAGCATGTCCACTCCACGTTAAAAGCCGTTTGAAAGCACCACTTGAACCTCCAGGAGGTCAGCGTTCTCAGAATTGGGAGAGACGCCCACCTGACCTTGACCTCTGCCTTTTACCCCCCATGCAGTAGCATTCTCCTTTAATAGCCTGGTGGGTTCCAGTTGTGGGTTGCTTAGGCCTAGCGACCTAGGCCCATTGCCCACTTACCCCACAGTCAAGAGTGCGGGGTTGGACAGCATCCAGCCGGAGGAAGGGAGCGCTAAACAAGCCAATTCATTTCCTATGACTGAGCAGGTCAGGGGGGGGGGGGGGGGAGACAGCACCAACCGAAAAAAACTAGGGGCAGGTGACAGGGAGGAGAGGCAAGGCCAAGGCAGGGGCCAAGGCTACCCCACACACTCTCTACCTGGGCCCCCAGTAAATATTCGCAGGGGATGGCTGGGCTGGTAACCCTGGCAGGGATGGGTAACCCTATTTCAGGCAGCGCTTGAAGTAGGTGGACCCCTATGTAACCACCTCTCATGGAGCGCTGCACATTTTGTTCAGCCGCTGGTTGTTCTTGCAGGACCTCAGCAGCCTTCTTGTTCAGTGGACCCTCAAGACTGGGTTCCAAGAAGAGATACTGCAGGCCATAAATTATCGAGTTTATTGTAAGGACTGGCTTCCAGTCCTCTCTGAGGATGTTAAGGCAGATGCTGCTTGCTCTCGAGGTCAATGTTGGGATGATAAACCATTGTTTCACTCGGGGGCTTGGGACCCCTGCCACCCGGCCTTAACCTCCTTCTTAATTTGCTCTGAACCCAGTGCATGTCTCTCTCTTTTGTCACCCATTATAGAGTCCGAGATTGTTTCTTTGTGTCTTCACTAACCAAGCCCTGCTCTGCATTACCGGGCTGTGTTCGATCAGGTGCATCCAAGATAACATTATAGAAAGCCTGCTGCTGGGTGCTGAAGAGATGGCTCATTGGTTAAGAGTGATTGCTGCTCTTCAGAAGACCTCAGCTTGGTTCCCAAACCACACACACACTAAAATAAACCATTTTTCAAAAACAGAAAATAAGTTTCCCTTCACCTCCAGGCTTCCTGGGAACTGGGACTTTGTCTTGTGGTGTCTTATGTGGCATAGAAGTCTACTCGCGTTGGTCCACTAACTGCTCTTCATAGCTCGCTTTGCTAGTAAACTCCTGGCAGTGTTTTCACAGAATCCTCCTTTCTGTGAAGATGGTCCTCTCCACCGTGCCTGCAGAAGGGATGCATCTGGGCATCAGCAGGGATGGTGGCATTTGTGCCTGCTTTTACTTGGCCCGTTTCTGCGTTGTTCTGTGTTCAGCCTTCTACATTGATTATAATTGAATTCTATTTATTAACTTAACCTGATGATTTAGTACACGTATGAGTGTAATTTGTATTTTTGTTCTTAATTCTATTACCTGGTGCGTGCTTTCTACTTTGGTATGCTTTTACTATTTCCTTTCGTCTTTCCTTAGGAACGTTGCCTTTGCTTTCATTTTCTGCAGCGGTTTTGAAACATATATCCGGTTTCAAATTAACTTCTTCCCTTTATGGCTTTTCAAAGCCTACATTCTTCTTTGTTTTTTTTTAAATTGCCAAAGTCAAGAACATTTAATCACTTTATACTCTCCTGTTAAAGAGGAATTTTCACGTGAGTATGCCAGCACAATGGTTCATCTCTTTGCTTATGCTTGTGTTGTTATTTTTACAAAGTTATGGTTTAAATATCGTTGTACCATCTAATTTAATATATTTTTAATTTTTAAGCAAACTTGGTTCTTAATTAAAAATCCATGATCCAGCTCTGAGTGTGTAATGAGCAAAATTTAAAATGTGGTTCTCCACCAACCCACTCACAAAACTTTCAACCCTGTCTAAAAGAAATACAGAGACAAAGATGCAGCAGAGACTGAGGGAATGGCCAACCAATAAATGGCCCAATTTGAGACCCATTCCATGGGCTAACACACTAATCCCTGACATTATAAATGATATTCTGTTATGCTTGCAGACAGGATCCTAGCATAACTGACCTCTGAGAGGCTCCGCCCAGCAGCTGACTGAAACACATACAGAGACCCACAGCCAAACATTAGATGCAGATCAGAGACTCTTATGGAAGAGCTGGGGGAAAGACTGAAGGACCTGAAGGGGATAGGAATTTCACAGGAAGACAACAGAGTCAACTAACCTGGACACTTAGGAGTTCTCAGAGACGGAGCCACATACCAAAGAGCATACACGGGCTGGACTGAGGCTCCCGCACATATGTAGCAGATGTGTATCTCAGTCTCCACATGGGTCCCCCAATAACTGTAGCAGGGGCTGTCCCTAAAGTTTTTGCCTATCTGTGGAATCTGTTCCCCAACAGGGCTGCCTCATCTGGCCTTAGTGGAAAAGGATGTGCCTAACCCTGCAGAGAAGTATGGTCCGCATGTGTCATGGTTTCTCCACATACAAATGCTTGACTTTGAGTAATTCTAACATTCTCCAAGGGATAAGGATTTTATGTCATCTAGTCTGTCTCCTGTGAATGAACTAAATGTCTTTCCCTAGAAAAGCTCATGTGTGCATGTGTACATGTATGGTGTGGGGGGGGGCAGGGGGTTATGTTCACATGTCTATTGGTATTAGCAGAGGCTTGAAAAGTGCATCAGATCCCCAGGAGCTAGAGTTCTAGGGGGTTGTAAGCTACCCAGTGTGGGTGCTGGGAGCCGAACTCAGGACCTCTGCAAGAGTTGGAAGTATTCTTAACTGCTGAGCCATCTACCCAGCGATTTGCATTTGTTTTTGGATTTTTTGAGACAGGGCATCAGTGTGTAACCCTGACTGGCTTTGAACTAGCAACTCTTCTTGCTTCTGTTCCTGAAAGTTGAGATTACACACACACAGCCCAATTCATTTAAAAGTTCCTATTTTCTTCTCAATAAAACTTTCTTCCCTGCTGTGACTTTTTCTGTATATTTTTGTTAGCTGTATTTTGTGTAGTGCCCGTTAGTTGTAAGTTGGCCTTCCCACTCCTGATATCATTACATTTCCTCCCATTTTCCTCTTTGTATATTCATTAAACTTCCTTAGCCTGGGTTTTCAATTCTGAGTCACTGTGTTTCTATTGCCAGGTGTCCTCTGAACTGTTTATAGTATAGTATATAACTGCTTATAGTACATAACTGTTTATTAAACTATAATGTTAATTATTGTATATATCTATATAATTACATAAATGTAATTACATTTGTTGTTAATTCTATAAATGTTACATTAATTCTGTAACCGGGGCTTTAGCATTCCTACATTTCTTCTTATTACCATCCAGTCATTTATAAATTCTCAGCCTACCTCAGCCTCTTTCGTGTATTCATCTCTGAGTCATAGACTTCATGATTCTCATATTTTATTCTGAGCATAGAACTTATCTATGACAACAGATTTTTTTCTATTGCAGGTGATACATCATTTTCCCCATTGTCTTAGGATAATTGCTTCTTGTAGTCCCAGGACCTTCTTATTGTCTCACCAAAGTCACCAGAGAACAAGACAGAAGGTCTCAGTATTTCCTCACTATTCTTTAAGATCATAATAGAGACAAGTACGCTAGCAGCTAAGAAGTGCATATCTGCATCTGTCCCCTGCAAGACTGAAGTGTGGGCCACCTTATACACAACCCTAGCGGAAGCTCTCCTCACAGGGGTCTCATTTGCTCCTGTTACTGAGTTGATCTGGACAGTCCTCATCCTGTATCACCCAGCTAGCTGACTATAAAGAGGACAGTGTGTTCCTGGGCAGGCTGACAGTCACCGTTCTTTTCTTCTTCTGTGCTGGAAACCCTTCATATATAATGCCAGTCCCAGCGGGAGAAAGCTATGGCTTCTGCTTGTTTCCAATGCCTTTCCTGTTGAGTTTTTCATGTAGTAACTAATGGCACAAACGCTTTACCCATGTGACAGTGTCCATAGTAATATGCAGTAAGAGTGAAGTTTCATTTGAGTAGCGGGGGCAAGAGAGAGAGTGTATATTGCCAGAAATACCATGGTTCCTTTTCGGGTCCTTAGTCTCTTTAATACAAGATTCTAGAAACAGATTTGTAAGACAATGCAAGGACAATTTCATTAGAATTTGAGAGAAAAATCACGGGGCAGACAAACTTTAAATCTCAGCCGTCTCCAGGTGTAGTGAGATGGAGAAAAGAAGAGATGGATGAAGAGGAAGAAGAGAATAAGGAGGAGAGGAGAAAAGAAAAACAGGAAGAAGAGGGAGAGGAGGAGGGAGAGGAGGAAGAAGAGAAGGAAGCCATACTATTTGAGTTAGGGCCCAAGAAAGCTAGCATGATCAACAATAGAGGTCAGCAAGGAGCTGCAGGGCAGGGATGAAGGTGAATTTTAGAGAAATAATAATAACAACAGGAAAGCATATTTAGGCTTTAAACAATATTTTATTTTTACTTAAATGGTGTCTATGCAGTGTGTCTGTAGTGGACATAATGTATGTGTGTGCAATGCTGGAGGGTCCACAAGAGGGCGCCAGATTCCCTGGACCAGAGTTACAGGTGGTTGTGAGCTGCCCAACCTGGGTGCTGGGAACTGAACTCTGGTCCTCTGCAAGAGTAGCACTGTCTCTTAATCACTGAGGCATCTCTCTAATCTCATGCTTAGGGTTTTGGTCAGTATCTGAAAGTTAAAGATGGAAAGAAGAGAAAGTTACTGTTTTCAAAATGGGCAGTTCAAGAGTGCTGTGATGAGGAACTCTCCCTAAAGGGCCGTCTTGAGACGGGGTCCTCTCGGAAGGAACAGTAAGTCTTATTAAGAAAATAATTGTTCTCCCCAGCTTTTTAATACAGCTTTAGGTGACTCGGTCTTCCCGGGGAGTAGTCTCCTGGCCAGGTAAGTGATATCTCAACTGGATTAATTATCAAAAGATGAGCTAATGATATGCAATATTCTAATATTTGGAGCAGTTCACAATATCCTGTCTCTGTCCAGCTCCAGAGACCTAAGGAGGGGCAATTTGGAGCTTTCTCCTCTAGTATTACCAGAGAAATGGGGCAGGGATGCTCAAAGCTGACCATGAGGGAGCAGGCCATCCTCAGTGCCTTCCAAGTCCACTAATGCCTGTCTGACTGCTTAACATTAGGAAAGATGTGAGTGCCTACAAAGCAACTCATCTTACTGGGTAGGGTGGTCACACATCTGGTGAACCCCTGGCTTCTAAGTTAAGGCAAAGGCAAAAGTCTCTTTTCTCTCCTTCTCAGCTTCATGTTGCTTCGGAGCTTTAGATTAGAGCTATGAATAAATCACTTGTGAAAGGTTCACAGCTGGGACAAATGAGCGAACCCCCTGCCTCCAACACTGCAGGCTCTGCACCCTCTATTTCCTGGGAATTCCAGAGGAGGAGATTTATGTAAGCATTGGTAGCAAGTTTCATTCACAGCCTGGCGTCTCCTATTGTGCATACTTTATCTTTTTATATGATGTGTAAACTGCATCAAAGACTTCATTGAATGATATATGTTACACATGAACAAAACGGTTTAAATTCAACATGGAAGTTTCATAAAACAAACATGCTAGTACTTGATAAAGCCAGAAAAGGAGTTTCCAGAACCCTTTACACTGTGGGCTTTCTCAGGTCAGCGCAATGGATGCTCTGTTGACGGTCCATTCAGGGTTTTCATTGGGGTAGATTAGGCATAGCTCTCACTACGATAACCAGCACACTGGCTTACCTGAGCCTATCTCCTTCCAGGTGTTTTGTTTGTTTGTTTTGTTTTGTTTTGTTTTGTTTGTGTGTATGTGTGTGTGTTTTGTTGTTGGGCATTTTGTGTGTGTGTGTGTGTGTGTTACAGAATATAACAATCTTGTTACTTCACACATGTAGGATCACTCAGCAAACTGCAGGTAGAGACTGTGATTCTGAGTACATGGTTCTCACAACGCTGTTGATTTATAGAGAGATAGAAAGAGTGTCTTAATGGAAAATGTTGACTGCAAACCCCAAGCGGATCTCCAAGGGACTGTCTCAGCATAGTGCCTTGTACAGGGGTGTATTTCAGCTCTTCCACAAGGAAGCCACTCCCTGTTGATGAGCTCATTCACTGGAGGAGACCTACCTCTGGCCCGCATGTCCCGTTCCCAAGAAGATGCTGGCAGGTGTGACAGATTCCTGTTCCACAAAGGTTGACATCAAAGGCAGTCGGCAGTTGCAACAGCAGTGTTTGAAAAAGAAAATGCAGAAACCAAAATGGCCTTTTCTGGCTTTCACTTTGGAATTTACCAAAGCCAGACCCAAGAAATGTGATGACATCCTAAAAGCCTGTGATTAATTCATGCTGGTCCCCAAGTCTTGCCCCTCAGTGCCACATGGTGAAGCAGTTACCACCACCTGGTTTTCCTCTCCAGCCAGACAGTACTTCTAAGAATTCCAGTCATCGCAGCAGTGGAGAGAGGCCTGAGTGTAAAATGCCTTATATTACAGTTATGCAAATCTCTCTAATCCACACCCCTAAAGGCTCCCTTGCATAAACAACTGTGCGTACCCATAGATTATTTACACTTGTAATTGATGGCCTTTCCCCCAGACAAATTGTTCAGTGTGGGGCTTCCAGCTCTGTCTCCTAATGTTTTTGCACAAATAGGAGTCTGAGGTGGCAGGAAATGGCAGCTCCCTGGAGAAGTCATGGTGATAAATGAGGCCATGTAAGGCTATTTACATACAGGAAACAATACACGTAACGGAATGAGGCCACTCCTTGGTTTTCATGTGTTTTAAACCAATAGCACTGAATTTCTTTCTTTTTTCTCCACCCCCCCCCCCACTTTGGCCAAACCAATTTTTTGAAATGTAGATTCTTTTTGTTAAAAAGAACCAGGATTTATGAGACCAGTTTATTGAAATCGTTTAAAGTATATATGGGGCTATAATCAAGTATGAGATTCTCTAGTGGAAAACATAGGAACTTTACCCAGACCAGAACGCTGTAGGACCTTTCTGAGTACCTGGGACATAAGTCTGTGCCAGAGGGTCTAAAAGGGTAGGCACGCTGGCTGGTCTTGCTCGGCCTGAAGGAAATTGGGCATTTCTGAGTGGCTCCATATGGCCGTGACAGCCTGTAAGAGAAGACAAACTGGAGTGGACAAGTGTCTGCTAGTGATCTCACCTCTCACAGCTGGACTGGGGCTGGATGCTCAAAGTCTCATAATGTGCTCATCAGAACAGAGCCTGAACCCAACGCATCTGCCTGCTCCCAGCCTCCCTACGCCATGGCAAGACCATCCCTGCCCAAGTCCACAGCAGACTTCAACTTTTCCCTGAGTGACTCTGGGTCTCCTTGGTGCCAGTGAGTATCACCTTTCTTGGAATTTTAAGACAAAGAGATCCAGGCTTCTGGAACTGGGCCTCATGCCACTGTGCTGATTCTGGGTCACCAGAGAGGAGAAAGGCATTGTTATATTCCAAGTTCATTGTGATACGCCAACTGCGACATGGGACATCTGGCCCTGGGCTAATCCTTCTTAATGTAGGAGTGCTAATAACACTCGATGAGAGCTTTCATCTGAATACAACTGCAGAATATACGAACAGTGGTTAGCCACACGCCTTCATCACTGCTGTTCTGGGTGGTTACCTATGCCAGTACCTTACCTAATGTGCTTACCTATTTCAGTAGAGCACAGCAGAATTATTTAGTGACTTCCACCCCAAAATCAAGGGAAACCACCTTCAGTAAGAAAGCAGTATACAAAATAACAACAAACATTTCTTAACCATAAGAAACAAGTATTTAGAAAATAAAATGTTAAAAGACAACCATTTGAGTTTTCAAGAGCAATAATAAAAATGTCGAGGAAAAACTAGATTTTAAAAGATAAAAGCTCAAATAAAAAGATAAAAGTTCTACCTGAGGAGTATGCAAAACTTCTGAGGACATAAAGGAGACCTGATGCATCTTCATCGGCACTCTTAAAATTATTTCTTTTTCTAGAACTATCTCTGAAGGCCACTTGGAGTCATTAGTATGTATATTCAGTCAGGAAGTGTCATGGGGAAGAAAAGACAGCTAGAAGGTCAAGGCGTGTTTGATATAAAACGTCTTGTAAAGCTGTAGTAACTAAAGGTTTTCCTTTAAAGTAGGAATTGACAGTTTAAAACAGTCCAAAACTAAATCCATCTGTGATGCAGTCTACTGTGCAGGCAGAAGTTAGCCCCGGCACACAAACATCAGTAAGAGAATGCCAAGGAGTTGGCAGTGTGGCCATGGTTCTTACTTCTTCCCCTATGTGCGAATAAAGCCCATGAATCAAAGATGCAAATTGCAAACATATCGGATGAAGAAGGTGAATCAAACACAATCGTTTCTTGAGAATGTGTTTGAAACAGAAACAGAAACAGAAGGTACAGCCAACAAAGAAAAACAGATGGGCAGAATGATACATTTGACAACAAAAAAATACAATCCAAAAAAATTTTAAGGGGCCAATAAAGAAAATGCAAAAGAAGATAAAAAGATACAAAGAAGAAAACAATCTTAATACATATAAAACTCTGCAAATCAGTAAAAAACAAAAGGCACAGAACAAAAAGTTCAGAAAAGACATTGAGTTAACATTAATAAAAATGTGAGTTGAATAAAATTTTAGAAGTTCATCATTCCCCTTGCTTAGGTATATGCAAATTAAAATACTATTTGATTATATGCAAGTGGGATCACATGCAGAAATTTAGCTGGTATGCTAATATGCTTTTAACTAAATAAATCGTAATTGTTACGTTCTCAGCCTTTTGGTCTATGAATGTGAATTGTGCATGTTCATGAGTTTAAGAACAATTTTATTGACTCTGCTTTAGGAATAGTACAAAGACTAGTATCTAACAGCTGAGAGAGACTTAGAGACGTTACGGTACGGTCCCATAGTGGAATACAGCACAGCCAGAAAGGCGGAGAAATCAGATATACATACTTGCTACGGTAGGAGGTCTGAGGCTCCCACAACACGCTGCAAGTTCAAGCCTAGGTGTGGTAAGGCAGCAGAACAGAAAGCCTAAGAGCTGGGGCACCGCTCTCGGGGGCGGTTAACTTGGTTTTTGAGAGATAGTTACTTTCCCATAAAAGCTGCTCCTATTTAACAGGCCCTAATCCCTCCTGCCTTCCTGTGTGCCACGTGATCTCCCCACGTCCAACGTTCTCCCACCAGAAAGCTATGTACCCTGTGGTAAGGTACCAAGAGGACTCTTACCAAACAGTAAACAGATGGGCCAGTTCATCTTGGACTTCCAGCTTCTAAAACTGTGACCTAAATAAACTATCTTCAAACTAGTATAATGCTCTGTCTTGCATGTTTTATTGTAACAATAGAAAATAGAGTAATAAAATGTCATAATAGAGAAGATATTTAAGAATAATTGTAAAATAAAGAACAAGTGCAAAATTCAGAGCCCTCAACTCCATAGACAGATGGCTATGGTTGACTTTAAGTGCTTAAAACATTTTTGAAAAAAATCTGTAAGAAAATTCAGAGTAGCTGCCTTACACAATGAAACTTAGAGAAATGGGGACCCAGAAGGAAGAGTGCGTCTCCTTACTGTCTGCTGTATTTATTTGAAATGTCATCATATAGTTATTGTCTCAATTGAAAACGCGACTTTAAACATAAGTCTGACAAGATAGGCAAGCAAGTAAAGCCTTTGCCACACAAGCCACATGACCTGAGCTCAATCCCCAGAACCCACGGAAAGGTGGACGAGAACTGACTCCACAAAATTGTCCTGTGACTTCTGCATGCACACTATGATGTGCATACCATGACATTCACACACACATACACGCACACAAACACGCATGCACACATACACATGCACACGCACACGCACACACATGCACACGCACACACATGCACACAAACACGCATGCACACCTACACATGCACACGCACACAATAAATAAATATTATAGAAGAGATTCTGTATTCCTAAGCCCTTTTCTCCTCAAATTAATATAAAAATACACACGTTTATACAGTAATCTTTCTAAAAAATTAGGTAATATTATGATCACTTTTGTAATATAGTCTTCAAAATGCAAAAGTGTACTCTTAACCATGGGTTTCACTGCTCTTGGACATGGATTTCGTGTTCTATTTTATTGGCGGAGCTAAGCTTGCCAACTCACTAATAACCCGAGTCCCTCTGACTCCCCAGAGTTGCGTCACCAGTCCACAGGGCCTCTGGCAGCTCTTCGACATGAAATGAGGAGTTCTGAATGAGCATTTCTTCTCACCTGGGAGAGAGGTTGCTCTCTGCAGGAGGTCAGAGCACCGAGCTAATGGACTAAGCAGCCCCTGCACTTTCTCTGGTTTCATAGCAACCAAGAAACACAGGTCAATGATCCCGACACACCTTTTACTGGCACACTTTCATCGCCTTCTGTCCCTTGGATGACATACCTCTTTTCCTCACCTTCTGTCCCCTGGATGACACACATCCTTTTGGTCATCTGCCCTCCAGCAGCGATGCTCTTCCTGCCCCCACCACAGCCCCTTACCTTGTTTTGATCGGTTGTCTAACACATTCTCTTCAGGCTAACACACTAGAGCAGTTCCCTGGCTCACTGTAGAGGTCACATGAGCTGTCTTAGCTGCCCTGCATCCCCTGAATGACTATACCATGCTGAGACTCATCTCTCCCAGGTCCTCTCAAGTATATGGTGAAACACCCCAGTGACTTCTGGGTAGGCTCACTCACTGCCACTCCCTGTGCTCTATGCTCATTGGTGCGGTTTCTGTTTGTTTTTGCAGTATGTCACCCACCACCCGCCATCACTAATCCTTTGTGTGTCTTCCTTCCCATTTAATTCCATCATGTTTTCATTCATTGAAAGCCAGGTGGTGGTGATTGCTTCACCATGTGGCACTGAGGGACAAACCTGTTTCCCTAGGCTCCCTCCTTGCCCCCATTCCTGTCTGCTGGTTGACCTTGTCGCTCTCACCTTCGTTAATATTCATGTGGGTTACCCACTGATCTCCATGATGCCATCTCCTCCACAGGATCTATTCTGTAGGTCCAGTTGGAATGCCTTTACCTTGAAAGACCCTACTTTAGGCTTTTGAAATCTGTCAGGTCCCAAAGACACCAGAGGCAAATGGCTGTGGTACCCACTGGCACAACAAAGCACTCCCTGGCCCCCAGGATCACTCAATACCTGTGACTCCTCCTTTCTCTTTCACCCCCACGCCCCTCCCCAGGGGTTTCTCTTCCCTCCCCCCAGCTTCTCTTTCCTACATTACCCTGACATTTCCACCACGAGCTCTCTCAGGCTCCACTCCTGGTCCTCCTTGGTTCTCTGGGCTCACTCCTGCTTCTCTTGGCCCGCCCACCCCCCCTTCTCTTCTCTTCTCTCACTCTCCCTGCCCCCTCTTCTCATGGCTCAGTTCAGTCTGGACCCTTCCTGATGCCTCTGGCTGAGCTCTCCCTCATATCTACAATAAAATGCTTCTCCTCAACCATACCTTGGGGGGCCATGTCCTCATTTTCACCCAAGTCCCACCACTCAAACAAGTAACTTTGAAAACTTCTAGAAAGGCCTGAAATGATAAAAAGTTAAATGCAAGTCTTGAGATGTCCAAAATATAAAAGTTAAAACAAAAATACAAATAAGATTATCTGAAAAGTAACGGTAAAATATATGAACTATTTTTTCAGTCAGAAAAATGGTAATAGAAGCCATGGCATTATGTTTTCAGTATGATGAAATATGATTGCTAACTCAAATTTTTTATCCAACAAGAATATGTTCAAGAAAAGACTAGGTTGTTTACATTTTCTAGCTACTGAATATAGACCAGCAAGGAACACGCCGATCAAGTCTGTGTAGGATGTCAACCCCTTTGGGTGTGTGCCCAGGAGCAGTACAGCTGGGTCATATGGTAGAGTATTTCTAGCCCTTTCAAAATTCACTACGCTGATCTCCATAATGGCTGCACCTGTTTGCAATCCCCCCAACAGTGAGCAGGCCTTTCTCTTTCCCCACACCCTTGCTAGCATTGGCTGTCATTTGCTTTCCTAATGATGGATAAGCGATAAAGATTAGTAGTTTTGTTTTAAGTAATGTCTTCCAAAGATGATATGGGTTGTGGGAACAAGACTGGAAGCCCAGAACTCCACTGGCCTCAGGCTGAGAGCTGTGTGTGTACATGGCAAGGAGCACAGCATCTCAGGAGGAGATGTGAAGAGAGCGATGGAGCTTGATGCATTTACAGTCAGGAAAAGTAGAACTCCGGGGTTCAGGGACACTGAGCATCTTGTAAAAGATCTTTGGATGATGTGTGGAGCCCAAATGAAGCCAAAGCAGGTGAGAGACGGCTGCTTCTCCACAGCACAGT
>CM052700.1:28440585-28461610 GCA_028551405.1 Uromys caudimaculatus | reverse complement strand
AAAAAAAAAAAAAAAAAGCACCCACCAACCAAAGTATCTAGGGATTAATTCTGCCCCCTTCTGCTGCCTTTGATTCTGTCAACCTTGGACTGTTGTGAACTGTCTCCCCATTAACCATCCAGACACACAACCATCACTATAAGTAATTCTTGGTTCATCCAGTATTCATGAGAAAGGTGCTTCAGTTCCCACTAACCGTAAAGTCCTCCTCTAGGGGATTCCACCACAGCCTCTGGTGAAAAATCAGAAACTACAGGCCCAGGTAATAGAAATTATCCCTTTGAGTTTCAAATGCAAACCAGATACTCTAGGTCTACCAACACATTCCTCTGTCTTTCCCTGTTTCTACTGTTCTTAGGCCAGGAACCACTAACGGGACACTCCTTCTTACAAGGATTGTGGCGATGACCTAACAGGTCAAAGTAGTCGCACTATCATTAACCTAACCAAATGGGATAGATATTATATTCAGAGGAATGGGTAGAAGTTTCAAGATTGACATCCTAAACCTCCCCTCACCCCAAATTCTGTTCTCTTATCTACAAAGTGCATCATCATGGCTTTGCCTGATCCTATCAGTGACACTTCGAAGAACAATGAGATCAGAGAAATGGACCTTTCTTTAAAAACAAAAGAGATCACTACGTACAATAACTATATTTTTTCCCAACACAACAGAAGTTCCATTGAGGGTAGAACCACATGGAAAAGATAATTTTACTGCATTCATGTTCAATGAGCAGAGAGCCTAGAACTAAATCATTCCTCACAATGGTTTCCTAAGATTCTAAAGCAGGCAGGGCCTCTAAAGAGAGAGATGGCCATGCGCCAGAGGCAAAGGGAAGGGGGCTCTACGCTGCATTTGGTTTATCTGGTGACTCAGGGAGAGTGATTCACACTGGTGCTGAGCTAGTCATCCTCAGTCCTCCCTTTAAACATAAAGAAGGCTGTTGGGGGTGTGGCTTGGTAGTAGAGCATTCGCCTAGCATGTGTAAGGTCTAGGTTCCATCCCCAGCGCTGCAACTAATAAAAGTAGGGATTGTGGTGCTGGCTATAACACAAAGTCAAACAAAAATAAATACTGCATTACCATATGACCCAGAAATCCCACCTCTGGATACGTACCCAACATAATTGAAAGCAGAGACTCAAGGAGATATTTACAGACTTGAGTCCATTGCAGCATTGATCACATGCCTAAATGGTGGAAAGACCCACATGTCCACTGGCAGAAATAAGCAAATGTGGTACTGCATCTATAAAGTTCTATAAAGCCAAATATTCTAGAACTTGTCCCAGTGTGAATGAACCATGAGGACAGATATTGGATGCCTACACCTCTGAGGGCTTCCTAACAGTTGAGTTCCTAGAGAGAAAGAGCTGGTCATCCCTGGGACCAAGAGGAGGGGTTACCTCAAATGTTCAGACCAACACTGTTTCAGAGCTTTAGTGCAGAGATGGACATTGGCCAGGGCTGCTCAATGCTGGGGTTTGGGTTAATGTTGTATCATTATTTTATAGAAGTCAAACAAGGGGACTCTGGAAGGTGAGAAGTCTCCCATGACTTCTTCAGGACCTTGGAAGCAAAGACAGCACAGTGGAACACAGGACTCACTTTACTCTGGTGTAAGTCAACCAATGCCCTGGAGAAGCCTATAGCCTGTGCATCCATCAACAGCTGCAGAGCGAATGTCCACGGCCCACTCCTTAGCCGCCATGTAAGTCAGCCAGCGCGCCGGGAAAGGGCATGCTATTGGAGCAAAGAGTCTTTATAACAGCAATTATTCTGCATAGGCCAGGCATCAGTGAGAAACACCCCACTGCAGAGCCACCAGACTGGCTGGTGGCCGGGCCTGTACATCAGAACCCTCCTGATCTCCCAGGTTCTGAGAAACTCTCAAATTTTTATTAAATTTTATTTTATTTTGAAGATATATAAGTCAAACCTCCACACATATTGCCATGGTGACATTCTCCCTGTGTGATCATCTTATAAGGACACCAATCACATCAGCTTAGGAGAAAACTAATGACAACTGCAATGACCTATTTCCAAAGGTCATATCTCATATAACATGACAGGCGGGGACTTCAACAGCTATCAGATAGGGGATACACAATTTAACCCATAATGTGTGCTTATTTTTTATATTGTGCAATATTTATATTATATATATGTACATATATATGTATATTATAACTATTGTATAAGTTATTTTAAAAAGTCACTGTGGAGAGAGAGTCTGAGAAACGGACATGACATTCTGTGTTTTATTTTTGCAACTTCCCAAAAGTATATAATTGAATCAAAAGAAAAGATTTTGTTTTGTTTTGTTTGACAGAGATGAAGTGCATCTTCACAGATATTTTTAGTTAATATTTTTAATTTTTATAGAATTTTTTCTCATATTTTTCTGTGGTTTGCTAAACAGATTGCATACTTTTAAGCGAGCCAGTCAGCAGCTTTGAGACTTGGGTCAGACTTCTCTTATTGCAATCCTTCCAAGAATTTCAAATAAATCACCAAACCTCCTACACAATGATAACAATTTCTCAATCCTACAGACAGCAGAAGTGCCTATAATTCTAAAAATGTTCACTCCTCTCTGGCCTCAGGTTACTGTGGTTTGGGCTTGGAGATGGTGACATTTTTCTTGATTTCTCTAGGGATGACTGAAGAGCATTCTGAGGTTTGTGATCTTTCTTTGTTCAAATAAATGACTTGAAGGCATCAAGACACAGAGGCATGGAAGCAGAGTCCCCTGGAGGTGGGGTCAAGAAGGCCCAAACCTGCTGCTTCTTCCTGGCTTACTGAGGTGTGTGGTCACAGGGACAACCCTGAGTAGGATAAGAGGCTGGCAAGGCCTCTGGTCATTGGCATCCTGGTGGCTTGATGCTCAGGGACAGGAAGTAAGATGAACCCAAGACCAGGCCAATCACCAGGTAACGAAGCACAGGTAAGCAGAAGTTAGTCCTGGTGTCCCTACAGAACTCAGTGGATAAATACGGGCACAGTGACTTTTATTTCAAAATATCTGGATGAGTCTAGATTCCTCGCTACATAGAAATGATAAATGTCTAAGGGGGTGGGAATGCTAATTATCTGCTTTCATTTTTACACACTGTAAACACTTACTGAATTTTTGTACTGGATATCATAAATATTTATGAACATTATCTAACATTAAAATATTAATTAGGTTATGTATGGTTATGTGTGGAGATACAGTTTTCATCTCAGCATTCAAGAGACTTGGGCAGAACCAAGAGTCCTAGGCCAACCTCAGCTACAGACTGAGACAATGCTTCAAACTGACATCTTTTAAAATGGAAAAGAATTCATGGCAAGGCCCAGAGCATAAGGAACTCCTAGACCATGCTAAAAACTTGGTCATGGGGGTGGGGGTGGGGGTGGGGGTGGAGGTGGAGGATCAGCTTTGTTGCAAATTACCATGAACTACACACATCAGTGTCAAACACATCTTTATCATCCCAGCTTCATAGGTGACAAGTCTGGGTAAGGGGAGTCCTTAAGGGTCTCAGGACGTTAAAGTCACAATGCTGGTCAGCGTGCACCATGCCAGTCAGGGTGCATCCCCTTCTAGAGCGCCACCAAAGCTCAGTGGTTGCTGGCAGAAGTCAACCTCCCTGCAACTGTGGGATGGAGCCAAGGTATTTGGTTTCTGTTTTGTTTTGTTTCTGGTTGTTTGGATTTTTATTGGGGTGTGTGTGTGTGTGTGTGTGTGTGTGTGTGTGTGTGTGTGTGTGTGTGTGTGTGTGTGTGTTTCTTTGCTGGGCATTTTTCAGGGTTATTCTCTGCAGATCAGGAGCATTTAATGGCTGTTTAATTGGCCATTTAATTAGGGCCAATTAATCTCCTGCAGGGCCAATCCATGGGCAGGAGCACTCACTTCCTCAAGACCAGCTAAGGCTTCCTCTCCTGTTTGGAATGTCTGACACTGAAAAGGATTGCATGCTATTAAGGACCAGATTTGTCCCTTTCACTATCTCAACATAAACTAGGGAGGCTCAGTGAATCTGCCGAACTTCTCATCTCTGAAATGAAGGCCACCTCCACGAGACGGGACTCTTTAGGGAGGTCTAACTGGGAGTAGGAGATGTGGGCCCAAGCTCTGGCCATCTGGATACCTGGAGCTATAGCACAGATGGAGCTGAATCCACAAGCCGAACCCCAGCACTAGAGGGGCCAGAACACAAGCGGCTTCTCAGGGCTCATGAACGGGTTCAGGCCATGCAAGCCTTTCATAAGTCACCAATGTGAAGTGGAAACGCCCGGTTTCTTTGGAAAGTCAGTTATATCAAATGATGTTTTGCTGGAGCACACAGGTGAAAGGATGTTTTGTTAAAGCAGACAGGTGAAAGGTGGCATGATATTAGGGAATATAAATATAACCCGACAGACAGTGGATGACACATTATATGACGAGTCACTCCTGCTGACTCGTGCTGATTTGGCAGAGGCCTGGCTGTTTCTGCTGGGCCATGCCACTGCTGCTGATTCATGTCAGCTATCCTGACACCACTGATTTGGACTGCTGGTATCCTGACAACTGGAGATTGAAATTGCCCCAGGAAACTACTTCTAAATAGCACACAGCAGAACCTTGAGGCTTCTTCTGAATCGAGCTGCTGCTGATTCCTGTGAACTGAACTGCTGATATCCTGACATGTAGATTAGATTTGATCCAAAAAACTATTTCTTAAAAGGTCCACTTCCCCTGATGTGTTTATAAAAATATATAGATATATGTTATATGGGTGTAGGGGAGGTAGGTGTGGGGGAAGGGTGTGCCTCAGCAGACCCATGCCGAGACATCCCTTCCCCCAGAGGGACCAGACACATGCAAAGGTATAGTATAGAAATATAGTTTATTTAGGGCATGGGGAGGGGAGTTAAGAGGGTAGTAGAGGCAGAGAAAGGCAGAGAGAGGGAGAGAGTAGAGAAGCAGAGAGGTGGAGGCCGGCCATGACCACATGGAGAGAGGGGGGAAGGGAATGGGGAGAGGTAAGAGAAAAGAGATGTAAGAGAGAGGCAAGAGAGAAGAGAGAAGAGAGAGAAGAGAGAGAGGCAGGGCAAGCAGCCCCTTTTATAGTGGGCCAGGCCCACCTGGCTGTTGCCAGGCAACTGTGGGGAGGAGCATACCTGGCTATTGCCAGGTAACTGTGGGGTGGAGTTTAGACAGAATACTAACATTTCCCCATTTTGGTTTAATTAAAAAGAAAAATTAGAAAGAGGCAATGGTAAAGCAGGAATAGGGTCGTCGTAATATCTGACTGCTTCATGCTGGCATTGGGGACGTGTCTGGGGAACCTAGAAGAATGGGAGTGGGGGATGTTTGTCCAGTTGTAGGAGAGTTGGCTGTTTCTTTGCTGTCCAGGTTCTGTGGAGCAATCTAAGGGTAGGTCAGAAGGAACGGGTCCAGTAGAAGCATCTGTGTCTGAGAGGAGATTGAAGCATCTGACAGTTGCTTCTCTGGAGCTGTCCTGGGTGTAGTAAACGCCTGGACTTGACAACATATTGAAACACATTATTATAGTAGAAAAATAGATTAAGTACATTTGGGAGAAAGAAAAATTTTTTAAGATGTACATTTTAAACCCAGAGGAATCCCACCCTTTGGAATAGGTAGTAAGTGGGAACTTTGGGCAGATGTACTTATCTGGATGGAGTCTATTGGGTCCATGAGAGGCAGATCAGAGTGGATTTTCTGTAGCTTATAAGTTTATAAAAGAGATAACAACATGAGTTAACAACATGAGCTGTCTTTAAGATGAGCCTTTTGTGGAGCAGAAGGGACAAGATTTAAAAGTTGAAAAAGCTGGATCGTATAGTGGAATGTTTTATTAGAGTCAGGCAAATTATAGGAACTTAGATAACATTAGGACAGTGGTATAGCAAGGAGAGGAAGGTAAGGAGATAGCAGATTACATCTGTGAAAGCTTAGCTGTCAATGTTGTCAGAAGTCTGAGAAATAAACAATAATCTAGCAGTTATATTATTTTTAAAAATGACAGAGTCCACTAGTCAACAGTTCTCTGGTCTCTGTGGCAACTCAGGCAGAGTCAGTCTGGCTTTCAAGCGCAGAAGACACGGGGCTTTTTCTCTGTGGAATGGATACACGTGACATGGGAAGTAAGCTTACCTTGACTTAGTAGCCAAGCCCCTTGACCCAAAGTATCCAGTTTTGTCCACTGCATTTTCAGTGATTGTCATATCACAGTCTAGGCAGAATCCTGTAGCTGTGTCCACATCTTCTGAAACCATCTATCATTGCCAACTGTCAAGGACTTTGGGAATTCTGTCTGTCATAACTTAAGAATTAACAAACTTCTGACAGGATTGAGAACTGTATACATTGGTTATAACTGAATAGAATTTAATAGCATTAGCAAAAAGATATATGGCTAGGACCAGAATAAGGAAGCAGGCAGCAGTGGCATGGAAAGAGAGGGAGAGAGGGAGAAAGTCCCTTGTGTGTGCTGGAAGGTGGAAACACCATCAGGGATCAGGGACTGGTGGAGCAGAAGCCAGCTGAGGGAGCTGGGCAAGACAGACACAGAGCAGAGAGAGTGAGGGCAGGGGAAGGCAGCAGAGTCCCTGGCAGGGGGTGGAGATAGAACCAGTTTGAGGCAAGACCAAAGCCGCATTTTCCATGGCTGTGAGCTTTGGTGGGGTGGCAGGTAGTCAAACTCGAAAGGGAAAGCAAGTCTAAGGGAGGGGACCTCCGGCAGGACTCAAGAGGCAGAGCCAGACCCACCTTTCCCTATGAGAACCCAGCAGAGCCAAGTAGTAGAGGGGAGGAGGGGCAGCAAGTGGGGTGTCCCAGCAGGAAGCACTAATCAGACTTGCTTCTCTGGCTAACTAGCTGAACCAGTGGTTTCAGCGAGCCACAAATGAGATGGGGAGAGGGAATTCTATACTACGGGTTCTCAGCGAGAAAGTGCCAGTTTAACGAGATGGAGAGAGATTGCTTTAGACCAAGACATCCCATTAAATAGGGACAAAGGCAGCAAAGACTGACCCCTGGGCAAGACACGTGGGGAGTGGGGGCTAATGCTCAGAGGTGGTGTTCCTGAGAGAGCGGTTGTCCAGGCCCGGCCTGGAATTTGCAGGCAGCAAGAAAGCGAAAGGAAAGAGGAATGTCTCACCCAAGGGAATAAGTCCTAAAATGAGGGTCAGTGAAAAAGACTGAATGTCGTCTCCTGTCCTGAAGGACTACACAGGGTAGCTCCAAACTTAAGAGCTCTCCCAGGGGACCGTACAGACGGTCATTTACTCAGGGTGGCAAAGGAGTAGTTCTGAGCTCAAGAACTCTTCCCTGAGTCCATGTGGACGGTTACTCTGACCAGTGGGGCATGGGGGCTTACCGGTTCTTCTGAGAGAGTGAGCGTGGATCTCTCATGGTGGCTGAGGTGGGATGCAAACCTGCAGAGTTTCTAATCCGAGTCACACGGCACCAATGATGTGTTTATAAAAATATAAAGAGAGATATATGTTATATGGGGTTATGGGGAGGAAGGTGTGGGGGAAGGGTGCGCCTCAGCAGGCCCAAGCCCAGGCATCCCTTCCCCCAGAGGGACCAGATACACTCGAGGGTATAGTATAGAAATAGAGTTAATTAGGGCATGGGGAGGGGAGCTAAGAGGGTAGTAGAGCCATAGAAAGGCAGAGAGAGGAAGAGAGTAGAGAAGTAGAGGAGTGGAGGCCGGCCATGACCATGTGGAGAGAGGGAGGAAGGGAATGGAGAGAGGTAAGAGATAAGAGATGTAAGAGAGAGGCAAGAGAAAGAGATAAGAGAGAGAGGAGGGGCAAGCAGCCCCTTTTATAGTGGGCCAGGCCCACCTGGCTGTTGCCAGGCAACTGTGGGGAGGAGCATACCTGGCTGTTGCCAGGCAACTGTGGGAAGGAGTTTAGACAAAATGCTAACATCCCCTGTATCTTAATAACCTTTCTTTTTCACTACCTCTGGTGGGTGGGGGGCTAGAAGAGAGGTTAATGCATTTAAGGACCCTTATGAAAAATAAGTTTTGAAAAATCTAAGCCTATAAAATGTCCCCAGAAAAAGACTTTAGCACCTCAGGTAGGAGAAGAATCTGTTCTCAGAACTGGCCAGTTCTTGTGCTCTTCAGTGAATATGGCCTGCACTTGGGGAAAGCATTAGTATTTTCTTTTTTTGGCTGGAAGATGACTGCTGATGTTCTGGCAGCCTGTCAGAACTGGCCAGGCTCAGGTGCCTGCCTGCCAAAGCCTGCAGATGGCTGGGCAGAGTGGTCTCCTGAAGATCCCCATCCAAGAACTGATGGAGACAGGCATAGAAGTTCAGTAATGGCCAAAGCAGGCTCCCTGGAAAGGAATGTTCCTATTCTCATAGACTCATTTTCTCCCAGAGACCATGTGTGCTGGGTTGAGCTACCCAGGAAGAAGCCATTGGAGAGACATATTGCCAGCTGGGCAGAAGTCAGCACAGATTCCTGGAGTGAGCGAGTATGGTCTCCCCATATCCTGTCTTTATTTATAAAACAAGACAATCAGCAGCACATTCGTAAGAACATCAGGAAATACCACAGCATCATGCAGTGTCAGGGGTGGCTACTGCCACTTACAACCTCACATACATGGTTACTTAGCGACAGTTCCCATGACTAGAGATGCACTGCCCTTACCAGAGGCTGGCTGCCACACTGTTCCTCCAGCCACACCTATGACTCAACAGAAAGAAGAGGGCATTTGTTCTACATCCCTGTGCCCAGACCTGGAAATATAATCTACATTACCAAGATCTGTCCATGAAATCGCCTTCCAGGTTCTGCTCCCCCGACTCTGGGATGTGGCTTATTCTGGAAACACAGCAACTCACAGGCAGAGACTGAGAGACACCAGGCTAGAAAGCAAACGCTAAGCAGCATATGCTGGGGTGAGGGTGGGAGGAGGAAAAGAACCCCACAGGTAGGGCCCTGAAGGCCACTGTCCCGCGGCAATCCTCCTCACTTCTGTGTCCTCAGGAGGATGTGCCAACCTAAAATGTACCTGCCTAAATAAAGCCTCCATTGTGACCACACCCACAGGGGTCTGCAAAGGTGGTGGGCAAGGCTGCCTCCAGCATCTGTGGCTAGAAGGCTGGGAGGTAGAGGCAGGTGATGCAGGAAATGCAGAAAGGAAGGTGGCCCCTGCAAGTGGTAGCAAGACAAGCACTTCTTACTCAGTGTGCCACTAAGCATATCAAAGTTCCAAGTAAAGCTACTAGAGGTAACCAAAGAGGAGTTCCAGGATGGTCTGCTTGGGCAGCTATCACAAACACCACAGACTGGTGGGCTCTAAAAGAGGGAAGTCAGACAGAGGTCTAAGCTCAAATGCCGACTGTTAGCCTCTTCTAAGCCCAACCCCCTTGGCTTACGGGTGTCTCAAGTGCTCACCCCTCCATGTATCCCATGTCACAGTCACCCAGAAGAACCTGAAAACCCTCTCAGCTTGACTATATGAAAGTACTCAAGCCAAGGTGTGTCCGGGCCAGCTACCATATGTTTGAACTTCCAAAAGGAGAAGTACATCTAACAGGGTTCTGTGGCTAGCAGGGGTCCCAGTCGGGGTCCACGCCAAGAAGAGCTGCTGGGACTTAGGGATGGGAGATTCCTGCAGGGATTTGTTTGTATGCGGTCGTGGGTCTGGTTACTTGGTCGGTGAAACTGTCTTGTCCATTTTGTATCTGATACTGTGGTTCACAGCCGGCAGTTCAGGACAGGTGATAGGATGGGCAGAGTCCCCAGAATAGGAAATAAGGATGGGTAGTCACCAGAGCTGTGCAATATTCACAGGAGCAGACCTGCTTCAGGCTCTAGTCGGAGAGAAAGGAGTGAGAGGTGCAGGGGGACAGACCCAAGGCAAACACTAGTGGCTGCTCTCAGCTGACCAGGTGATCCAGATCCTGGGGGGTGACAGTCTGCCCTGCCCTCTGAGAAAGAAATCTGCTCCCTCTCTGAGGCCTTCTACGTGGTGGAAATTGTGATCCAGGCTTCCATGGAACCACACAGAGATGACAATTTTAAAGAATAGCAACCCATGTCAGCCAATGTGCCATTATAAACCCGGTCAATAAGAATCTATGATGCGACCTAGCAGGTTCCAGAAGTCTGGGAATCAACATGAGAACAAAGACTGCCCTTTTGAAATTCAGACCCAGGGACCAGGCACATGGTAGTAGGTAGTGTGCAAAGTGATTTTGAAAATAAGGTGGGGGCTGGACATTGGGGCTTAGGCAATTAGAGCAGAGGGGGCTATGGAGGGAAAGACAGGCAACAGGCCATAGGTGAGGTGGTTTAGACAGATACAGTGAATGGGGCATCGCAGTAAAGCAACAGAGTTACCACATCGCCTGCAGAATTCAGCAAGTATTCAGGAAGCAGAGATGAGCCTCCCGCTTCCTTCCCCCAGGACAAGTAACCAACTGTAAAGACTATTTTACAGGGCAGGAGGTCTTTCACTCCCTCGTGTGTAATGAAAATCCCTGGACTGGGTTCACAGTGTCGTTTAGTCAGATCGTGTTTCAGATGGTCCATTTGAGGTCTTGAACTCTCCCTGACACGTTACATTCTTCTTCTCCAATTTTTTACTACACTACGTAAATAATAAAACATAGATGAGGTCCAGGTTTCCATCCATCACTCCTTCACCATAGCTTCATAAAACTGGAGGGTTGGCTGCGTCCTCTAAGGAACCCAACCCTCCACTACATTGGCTTCCACCATCTGTCTCCATCCCCCTTCCCGCCAACCCTTTTTAAACGCTTTGTTTTGTTTTGTATACCAAAACAATATGTATGTAAAATATATAACATGTTATATATTTTAAAGACATATGAGCTATGCTGCTGTTAAATTGTGACACACACTAACATCTATCTTCCAAGACTGTCTGTCCCCTTTATCCGGTGCACAAACTTCCCTTGGTTTATCTGAGGTCTTAACGATGCACAATGCTGCAGGCCACACGTATCCACGTTAGAATAGCGTGAGTTCTTTTTCCACTCTGCCAGCTTACCCTCTCCATTGCCACTTATGACAAGCCTGTGCCTTTCAGGAAGCAAACAGTAGCCCACTGTGGGAGGCCTTGGATGGGGCCTTAGTGTTGGGAGCTGTGAGAAACGGCTTTGAGTAGATTGTAGGTCACTCCCTTCTGGTCCTCATGGACAGTGGAGAACAGACCATAGAGAACTCCCTTGCGGTTCGGGTACCAACTTCTTAATGCTCCTGAAGTGATTCTTAGGAGAGATTTCTGAATGAATGAAAGTTAGAGAGAGCAATGACTGACCTGCTCCTTGGCATTCCCCTAGTGATGCTTCCCTGCCTCTGCTAAGGGCAAACAACATCAATTGCTCCCTTTCTGTTCTCCCTCTCAGAGTGGGTCACCAGAGCCTGTAAGGTACAGAGGAGGTGCTAAGTTGCATTGGTAAAGGAGAGTAAAATGTTATAACATTACATTTTGCACCCTCAAATCTATAACTTATAATGTGTTCCTCTGTATACTAAGCCAGGAGCAAAGTTGACATGATATCTGTATAAAACAAAATCAAAATGGTTGACACAAACCCAACTCTATAAATAACAAAATTAAGTATGAATAGAATAAACAATGTAATCGGAAAGCAGAGACTGTCAGATTAGATGGGAAAATAAGATCCAACTATGTTTTTCCTACAGCACACTTTGTCTTGTTTTTCTTGGGTATTATAACATAGCTCAGGCTATAACGGCTCTTGCCACGTAGCCTGGGCAGGTCTTGAACTAGCGATCCTCTAATTTACACCTCCTGGGTGCTGGAACTACAGGTGTGTAACATACTCTAGATTCGAAGACACAAATTGGCTAGAATTCAAAGGATGGGAAGGACATCTCATGGGAACAGCCACGCTAAGGAAGCTGAGGTGGCTATATTGATTTCAGACAAAACAAACTTTTTAAAAAATGTTTTCCACCTGATTTCTGAGGGGACTTATTCAAGAAAGGTGCTAATGGGGAGGGTGTAGGAAAGGAAGGCAAGAGCTTCCCATCGCCGTCTCCCCCACAACCGTGTAGCATCCTCAGCAGCTTTCCCTCAGACCCAGCGTTTGCCCAACAAGCCAAGGCTCTTGCTTCCAAAGAATGACCATCGGGCCTAGGTCCTGAACGACCTTCCATTTTACAGAGAGCTGCAGCTCCCTCTAAGGCCACCGAGGTCTAGTACCTCACCACCACTTGGGTATCGTCTATTCTGAATACCTACAGTGGCCTTTCTTCCCAACTAGACTTTGGATGACTCAAAGGGCACTGCTGTTAAACAAATGGAAGAAGAAAGACAATTTCAGCCATTAAACCACAGGGAAGAATAAATGCCTTGAAAGGAAGAGGTGAAAAGGGAGAGCTCAATAGACCCATCCTGCTCAGCGCAGCAAGCCAGAAAGCACCTAATATCAATAGAGAGGAAGAAAGGAGTGAATAGTGATCCAACAAATCAGAAAAGCAACCAACGAAATTACAAGAATTAGGAACCATCCTCAATAAAAGCCATAAATACAATAAAATCTCTAAGTCCCACTTAAGAGATTAAAATGAATAGATTTGAAAAACAAGATCCAAATATTGTTTGTCCCAATGTCCCTCAGTGATGAAACAGTCACAGACAGAGCGGGGAAGGAATGCAAAGCGTCAAGTAAACAACCTCAGTGCGGTGCTGCCATTCTGAGGTATGATAAAGTAGGCTTAAACACAAAATCAGAGGAGATAAAGTAGACCATTCCATAATTAAAGGGAATAATGTATCAAGAAGATATAACCATTGTAACCTGCACTAAGCAAAGGGGATCCCAGATGACTAAAAGAAAATGCGTATAAATGAACCTGAAATGATTATAAAAGATTAAACAGGTTCTGATGCAATAATAGTTGATGGTTTCAATAACCCTCATCTTCAAATAAGTTATCAAAACTAAAAATAAAGCTACTTTAGAACAAACTATACCTTAGATCAAATGGACTTAGGGACATTCCCAGAATATCATATTCAACTGCGGCGAGTATACATTCTTCTCCATAGCCTACAGAAAATTCTCAGCCACAAGAAAGACATAACCAAACAGAAGAATGAAAATAATTTCTTGTATTTTATCTGATCATAGTAGGGGAAAAACTAGAATTGAATAACAAGAGAAACCACAAAACTATAAAAATACTTGAAGCCCAAGAAATACTCCTGAATGACCAGCGGTCACTAGAGACAACGGGGAGTGAATTTTGAAGTCTGTAGAGCCAAGCAAAGCATTAGAGTGCAGAGCTGTGATCGCAGCACACAGGGAATAAGACATCAAGATTAGGAAGAATTATGTTGGCCTGAACGGCATAGTGAGCTTGAGAATGACTTGGGTTACACAAGGTTGCATTTAGAAGCAAAATAAACCAAAACAAAGAATAATTCTTAGAATCAAGTGAAAGAAAAACCACAGCGCATCAGAACCTTCGGGGTACAGCTAGGGCAGTAAAACCAAAGCACAACACATCAGAACTTTGGGGATACAGCAAAGGCAGTTCTAAGAGGCTACAGCTATACATGATTAGATTAAAATTTAGAAGGGCCCCACATAAATAATTATGCACCTTAAGGTGTTAGAAAAAGAATAAGCCACACCTAAAATTACAATACAAAGAAATAATAAAGATAGGAGGGGAAAATAAAATAAATTACTGAGAAAAACCTGAGAGAGTCCTAGCGAAACTACCAAAGAGAATAGGAGAACCAAATTAATAAAATTAGAGATGGAAATGAAGACAAGGCATTAAAATACATTACAGTGGAATCTAGAGGTTCATAAGGAAACAGTTTGTAAATCTGCATTACAGAAAATAGCAATGTCTAGAAGAAAATGGTGAATTCCTAGACAGGCACCACTATAGCATATAAGCAGCCCAGGTCTGCATCAACCCAGCATGAAGAGTAACAAGATCTCTCCCAGCAAAGAGAAGCCACGATCAAACACAGTCACTGCCACATTTTAGCAAAACAATCAAGGACAAGTTTACATCAGTGCTATTTAAATTGTTCCATCAAATAGAAAGGGAAAGAGTATTACCAAACTCAGTCTATACAGCCAGTGTTACTGTATAAACCAAGATACAGACACAGGAAAGGCATAATTTCTCTGATAAACATAGATGCAAAAAATAATCTTAATAAAATATTTACAAACTATATTCGGGAACACATTAATAAGATCATACCTAATGAAAAAGATGATTTTGTACCAGTTCAAGATTTGGTTCAATATATACAAATCAACAAATGTAATATGGCACACAAATAAATGTAAGGGTAGGTATCATAGGAGTCTATCAGTAGATACAAAATAGGCGTTTAGCAAGTTTGGACACTTCTTAGTGATTAAACTCCCAAATAAATTAGATATAGGAAGAGCATATTTCAACAAAAATAAAGCTTATGTATCAAAAATATGATCATATAATAAGTGGGCACATCTGAAAGCGTTATCTCTGAGATCAAAAATAAGGCACAGATGCTTCTTCTCTCTCCTTTTATTCCAAATCTTAGCTAACGCAGTGACAAGAGAAAGAAAGGATTGCAAATGTAAGTCAAACCCACAGTGATAAGCATCATGACACTGTTCTTAAGAGACCTTAAAGACTTCACCAAAAAACCGAAATTCAATCAACACTTCCAGCAAAGTAACAGGATACACACGATCCTGTAGCTTCCCTACAGACCTGCGATAAACTCGAAGAGCAAGAAAACATTGATTCTTCATATATTGTCTTTTCATTAATTTCAGCTCTGGTTTTGATTATATCTTTCTGTCCACTTTTTGCAGGGTGTTGATTGCTCTTATTTTATTAAAGAAAAACAACTACCATTTAAATGGTTTCCAAACGTATCTACAAGTGAACTCAACTAAAGTTCATCTGTACAATGAAAATTTTTAAATACTGAAGAAAATAATTGAAAAAGTAACTCTAAGATGGAAATGCATCTCATGTTCATATATTGGCTGAATTAATATGAAAATATCTGCATTATTAAAGCAATTTGCAGAATGAATACAGTCCTCACCAAACTCAACATTCTTCACAGCATCAGAAAAAAAAATCCAGAAATACGTAAGGAAGCACAGAAAACCTCAAAAATCTGAGGAATGCTAATCAGAAAGATGCCAAATTATACTACAGAGACATGGCAATAAAATCACCATGGGACTTGCACAATTCCAAATGAATAGACTGATGTCACAGAGCAGTCACAAATAAATACACATAATCAAAGCCACCAAATGTTCAGCAAAGGTATCAAAAATATTCTTTGGAGAAACGATGACCTCTTTGGCAAATGGTTCTTAGAAAATCCGTATTTCTGCTGGGGCAGTGGTGACACACTCCTTTAATTCCACCACCGGGGAGGCAGAGGCAGGCTTATCTTTGTGAGTTTGAAGCCAGCCTGGTCAACAGAATGAGTTCTAAGACAGACAGAGCTGTTACACAAAAAAATCTGTCACAAACAAACAACAACAAAAGAAAGCACATTTCCATGTTCAGAAAAATAAGGTAGATCTATATTTCTCCCCCTATTCAAGAACCAACCTAAATGGATCAAACTTTAATGTAAGAAACTTGTAAACTGATCAAAGAAAACACAAAGAAATCACTTCAATACATAGGCATAATCAAGGACTTTCCGAAAAGAACCAGGAAACAGTTCCCCAGATTGGTAAATGGGTTTACATAGAGTTTAAAAACCCTGCCCAGTGACAGAAACAATTGCAAGAACAACAAAGATACAATAACATCTCAAATATATACATTGATACAAATATTAATACTAAAACTCCAACTCAATCAAAAATTGGGATAGTAAAATACCTAGATAGTTCTCAAAAGAAGAAATGCAAACAGCCCATAAAGACTTAAAAGGTGTTGGACATCCTTTGCCATCAGGGAAACATAATTTAAAACTGCTTTGATATTCCATCTCTCTCAGATCAGAATGGCCAACATCAGGAAAAACAAAACGAATGAATGCTGGAGAAGAAATGGAGTTTATTCACTCTGTGAGATTATAAACTGATGAAGCTGCCATGGTGGATGACTATGGAGGTTCACCCCCTAACCCCCCAAAAAAGTAAAAATAAAACTACCGTATATCCCATCTCTCCCACGGTGAGTGTGTACCAGAAGGCCACGGGAGACAATCGTTCAGCTGTCCCACACCTGGGATTTTACCAGAAGGCCACGGGAGACAATCGTTCAGCTGTCCCACCCCTGGGATTTTACCAGAAGGCCACGGGAGACAATCACCGCACAGCCCTTTTGTTACCTCACCACTCACAGGAGCCATCATGTGGGCGCTGCTAAACGCCCCCCAACTGGTGGGTGCATAAAGAAACTGTGGCAGTTTTATTCAGCTATAAAAGGAATGAAATTGTGCAATTTACAGGAGCATGGGTAGAAACAGAGATCATCACGTAAGCAAACTCCAGACTCAGGAAGGTAAACGCTCCAAGCTTTCTCTCATAGGCTGAATATAAGTTTAAATATATTTATAAACATGCATAAGGCATGAAGCTAAAAGGGGGACTATGATGGAGGTGGGAGAATTTTAAAAGGAGGGAGAAAGAGGGTGGAGGTTAATAGGGAAACAAGATGGTTCGACTTTCTCTCATGCAGAATCTAGACTTAACTACACGCACAGAGACGCAGACACACAAACAACAGCAAACACATTCGTGAGCATGTGCACACACAAGAACACACAACAGACGCTGCCATGAGAGCATGGGGAAGCTACCTGGGAGGAGAAAGAGGACCATGGAGACGAGGAGAGGCGTGAGAGGAAGTGGGGGCAGTGAACGAATGAAGGCTTGAGGATACAGGTGTATGGGAATGCCATAATGAAACCCAGTATTCCACACACTAAGGAAAACTTTTACAAAACGAAACCTTCAACTTAAAGGAAAAAGAAAAACTATGAAAAACAGTCCAACTTACACTGGTTGAATTATGTTACTAGCCTTTGAGCCAAGAGACGGAGATGAATCAGGCAGACAAGGCCACACGTTCCTGAACGCATGGCCTTATTAGCCTTGCCCTGCTCAGAGCAGAAAGGTAACTGCAATGCAGCCACCATGAGCCACCATGCGCCATGAGCTTGTGATGCAAACACTTCCCCTGCTGCTTTACATATGTCTTCTATTGGATTCGCACCACCCACCGAGCGGATCTGAAGCTGCTCAGACTGGGTAGTCCTTGGCAAGGGTAAGGTAGCATGATGGCAACCCTGGGTGCTCACTGTCCCCTGTCCATCTCAATCCACAGCAGGAGTGTGAGCTGCATCGCTGCCTTGCGGTCAGTCTCATGCAACAACCTAAACAAAACCAAAGAAGGATGGAGATGGGTAAGTTTCAGGGTCCCTGTTAGATGGTGCAAGTGAAGCAGCGAGCAGCAGCCACAGCCTGGGATCTCCGAGAAGTTCATTGGAAGGCCTCAGCCCTAGCTCTAAGCATGGCGTGTACCTGAATGTGACTGAGTGACTACACCGTCTAATCAGCTCCTCTGCTCAATTATGCTCTGACCTCCAGGTATAGAGTCATGGGGACATCTTGTAGGGCGCAGAATGTGTCTGATGTGACTGATGTCTTGGGACGCTTGAGACTGTCCCTGTGTTGTTTATGCTAAAAGAACTTGTATTTTCATTTCATAGCACAGAGTCGACCTTTGACACGTTGAGTCACTGGTGAGCTTCCTGAATTAGCCCCCAGAGACCTGTAGCTCCAGAAATTTGCCATTTGTCTTCTTTCAGATGACAATGTGGCTTTCTTACCCTGTAAATCTTAAGCACATAAATACCTTTCTACCCACATTGCGACCTTATCCACAAATGACCACCACTAGATCCTCTCAGAAAGGCCCTGTGGTGACAGACCCCTGGTTCAACCTTGGTGGCTTTGCTGTTGCTGAAAGTCCCCCGGGGCCAATCTTCCCTGAATGAACAAGTCGATTGTCTGGAATGATATCCCAGCTTTACTTCACATGCCAGCTCATTGTGGGGCTGTCTCTCACCATTCAACCCTCTAACATCTATAAGACAAATACATTGTTATCAGACTACAGGGGCTAGCCCCAGGTCACATGCTCAGATATACAACAGTCTCTGCTTAAAGAAACAAACATTTTCTAGCCCTGGCTATGAAAGCTCAGGACTCTGTGGACAGAGACACCATGGACAGCCTTACTGATTCCAGAGCAAGAGGCTGAGCTGATGCATCTTCACTCTCAGCCTCATTGAACCTGGAATCATGAAAACACACCTCTGTGTGTGTCTAAGAGTGTTTCCAGAAAGGTTTAAGCAAAGAGGAAAGACACATCCTGAGTGTGGGCATCTCCATCCTGTGGTCTGGACTGAACAAAGAGGAGACAGTAAGCTGAGCATCAGCATTCGGTGCTCTCGGGCTTCTCACTACAGATCCAATGTGACTTGTGTTTCTGCTGCCATAACAGCCCCCCCTCCAAGTCCTCTTGTGTTTCTAAGACCAGTCATCTTGTGTTTCTGCCTCCATGACTACACCCATGATGTACTACTGTACTTCAGACTGAGCCAAGATAAATCCTCCTTCTATAAGAAGGTATTTTGTCAAAGTGGTGAGAAAAGTCGCTAATACGGAGTCCATTCCTTTCCAACCCCAACAATAAGCAGTAATTTTTAAATGGCTCTCGGGTTCAAGTTAGCGATAAATATGACAGAAACATTAAAATCCCAAGTACACCAATGCCTTAAGTTCAGGAACACCATGCTGTCTTTAAATGAAGCAGCCATGTGGGACTTCTTAGGACGCTTGGTTTCCTTGGTGTTAGGGGTGCAGAATAGTCCCGTATTTTATTCTCGACAAACATTTCCAGTGCAGACAGACTGAGGGCAAGGACAGTTTAAATCAACTCGTGAATCTGTGTGGAAGCACTTCACGTGTTCCCAAGCCCTCACAGTGAGCCCAGTCTCGCTGACAACCTGTCCTGTCACTAGAACAAAGGAGTCTTTGGTAGGGGTTGGTGGATAGCCTTGGGGCTCAGGGCAGACAGGAGTGACTTGGATTCAGAGGTTGTTGCCGATGGAAGGAAATGGGAAAGGCTTAATGCTAGAGCTGATATTTTAATTAATTGGGGCCTTCAAGAAGGTCATTCCAGTTGAAGAGAGTGGCATTCAAATCCAGAGAGGCAGACACATGGGTTTAAGAAGTGGGTGGGAGGTCTTCGTTGGCAAAAATGAGGAAGGAAGAGGGAGAGACCACTTGGGAGCTGGGGCCAAACCATTTTCTGACAATTACTTGATTTCCTTAGGATCACCTTTCACAAAAGATCCACGTGAGGAATCATTAAATGAGACCTGCAATTTGGTTTTTCTTCAGTGCCTATAAGTAATGTTGCACACAGAATGTATAACCTGGGGAACTGAGGCAGAGGGAGTAGAGCTGGGCACCTAGACTTCCCGTACCAAACTCTGTACGTGGTTTTGGAGTAAGCCACCAAGTCACAGGTATTAGGGATTGTGTTTTTTAGTCAATGACAAACCAGGCAATGAAGGGCCACATATAAAAGGTAAGTTCCAGAAGATTTTTCAGCAATGGAGATGAAAACTTGCTGTAGTGGCATTGCAGCCTTTATAAAATCTCACCTCTGTGCATTATTCACAGCTTGTGCTGCAGCTGGACAGAAACAAACAAAACAAAACAAAAAATGCTAGTATTCTGCCGCCCCTATAAAATATAGCACCTACAATTCTTGGCAGCGTGTAATACTTAACAGACAACTGTGTTGACGGTTTATGTGCCCATTGTACTTTTATTATTATAGATAGATTTCTTTTTTCATATTTTTATTGGATATTTTATTTATTTGCATTTCAAATGTTATCCCCTCTCCCGGTTTCCCCTCTGGAAACCCCTATCCCATCCCCCCTCTCCCTGCTTCTATGAGGGTGCTCCCCTGCCCACCCACCCACTCCTGCCTCCCCATCCTGGCATTCCCCTACACTGGGGCATATAGATAGATTTCTATTTATTAAGCTTAGTGTAGGGCAAAATTATCTTATGTAGCAGACTGATTGTGCTTTTACCCTGTTTCCTGACCACATCAAAGGCCCAGCCAGTGACTGACCTGTGCTGTTTTGGTTTTTTGGTAACTCGGCTCCATGATATTTTCATGATGATGAAATCATTTCACAACACATTTCTCATAAGGACCCTGTCATGGAGCAACACATGAATGCTCCAAGAAAAGCTAAAGAGAAAGGAGGTAGTCAAACACAGGTGTGTGAACATATTCCGGAAAGTTCAGTCCTGCCCTGGGACCAGCTCTCTGGGTAGAGAGTAATGTCCTCTGAGGCAGCTGAGAGTTAGCACTTCAGAGAGGCTGGAAGCAGATGCCCTGTGTCCACAGAGGGATTGGACAGAAGCCGCCCAGTGGCCCAAAGCTATACCCCTAGTTTGGGCTTCTGCCCTAGCAGGAGTCATAGGCACATCGTGCTGTGGTCAGAGTGCCTAGCACCAACACTGCTCACACCAGCCAATAGACTCAGCAAGGGACAGTTAAGTGCCCAAATGCCTAGGATAGTGTCTGCCTTCCAATATGGTCTCCCTACAGACATAACCTGCATCCCCATTCCGAGTCTCTCTCTGCTTTAAGTTCACCAGTGATTCCCTTGTCAACCAGCTCCAAAGAACCCCCAGCGTGAATGCCCAGACACTGTGAGTGGTATGTATGCCTTCCAAAGAAACAACTGACAGGGCCTGGGACACTACGATTCCATAGACAGGCAGCTCCGGGAGACAATCCTCTCTCTCCCAGGAACGCAGAAAAGCTCATAGCAGGGGCAACGCGTCCCCAGAGCTCACTGACTCTGCCCGCTTTCTGCGGCCTACAGAGACTGACCGCCAGCAGCTTCTGGCGACGGCCGGAAACCTCAGCTTGGGCCACAGGGCCCCAC
>CM052700.1:28415887-28440085 GCA_028551405.1 Uromys caudimaculatus | reverse complement strand
AATGGGCCTGACCCCCCCCCCCCCCCCCGTCGTCCTGAAGTTTGGATCACCAACCAAAGAATACACATCTATGGACCCATGGTTCGGACCCCATATGTGGTAGAGGATGACCTTGATGGCCATCAAGGAGAGAGGAGAGGCCCTTGGGCTTGAGGGTGTTAGAGGCCCCAGTAAAGGGGAATGTCAAGGTGGGAATATGGGAATGGGTGGGCAGGTGGGTGGGAGGTGGAATTTTCTCATAGAGGCGGGGATGGTGAGGGGATAGGGGGTTTCCAAAGAGGAGACCCAGAAAAGGGGAAACATTGGAAATGTAAATAAAGTATCAAAAATAAAAAAAATTAAAAAAAAAAGAGTTTAAATTATCATAAAAAAAAAAAACAACCAAAACCAAAAACAAGGTGCTAGTCATGGTAGGCAAGAAATATTACCAGCCTAGTTGTTCAACAGAGGAAAATGTGACATATAAACGTGTCATCTTGTTCAGCTGCATAAAAAAAAAAAAAAAAAAAGCGAGCATGGCATTTGCAGGAAAATCGATAGAAGATTGTATTATATGGAATCTCATATGGAATATAGATTTTCATGTGTGTGTGTGTGTGTGTGTGTGTGTGTGTGTGCGCGCGCATGCAGGTGCGCATATGTGTGCCTGTGAGATATAGGTCACTAAAGTAGGAAGGAGCCCATGAGAGGGAGGGGAGCGATCTTAGATCAAAGCAGAGGGTAAGAACAGGAGTGGAGCACACACGAGACACACGTGACACACACATGACACATAGGCAGACGTAAGGACACAGGTGTGAAGATGTCACTGCAGTGCCACTACATTGAATGTTAACTTAAAGATTTAATAAAAGCCTAAAGCTTAGAAGCAATTAAAGAAAAGAAATAGGTTTCTATTGAGGTTGTTGGAAGGGAGGCAAATACGTCAGGAAAGCCCAAGTCTGGGGGTCGGAAGCTCTGACAGGAACATAGCATTTATTCAACAGGGAAAAGACATTTTTGACCTGGAAGGAAAAGCAATGGGAATTTTTCTCATAAGCTAGATATAGTATAGATAAGTAAAATATAACTTGATAATGCTTGGTTTGATTTTTTTCACAGAAATCAACAATCCCTGCTTTAGTTCCTGTCCTGACTTCCTCCCCTGATGAACAGTGATGTGGAAGTGTAAGCCAAATAAACCCTTCCCTCCCCAAGTTGTTTGGACCTTGGTGTTTCATCACAGGAATAGAGCCCTAATTAGGACACCTGAGGATGAGGAAAATTCCCCAAGAAAGAGAAAACTTAGAAGAGGCCACCCTCCTCACGAGTCACAGGCTACTACATGGCAGATAGAACGAAGCAGGCGTCTCTGGAAGTACCTCTGGGCCAGGCCAATCTTCACGCTCACTCAAAGATCATGGCCTCAGATGTGTGGCTGGACACGGTGCAACTGATGACCTTCAACACAGTTCTCTGTGTGTGCTCTCACTGGTCCGCTCACAGCATGACTAATAATCTGACAAAATCGTGCTGGCACGGAGAAGAGCCTCTTTTCCTGGCAGGGTCTCACTGATGACAGTTTAACAGGGTGCTGGCCACAGACAAGAACTACTTAGAGACCCATCTCTTTGAGGAAGAAGTAAGGGAAGCTGGGAGTGGAGAGGCATCCTCTGACAGCTAGGGCAGATGGAGTCGGGGTGTGGAGGCCATAGTAGCTTCCAGGGAACGGAGTGAACTGAGCTACTCGAGGTTCATCACAGAGCTGGTAGCCATATGGGAAGAAGTTTGAGGCAAAGCGAATGAGCAACTCTGAGGATGCTGCACTTCGAGGTCCTGCGATGAGGCGGTGAGCCTGTGGTGTGACTCACAGGCTTAGATCCTCAGGGATCTGATGCCTGGTGAGGGGCAGGGCTAGAGGTGGCGAGGTGGCTTTGGGGCACATATGTGATGGCAGCCATGGAGCAGGTAACATCACAGAAAGAGAATGGATGGAAGAGAGAACCCGAAGAATTCCAATGTCCAAATGTTCAGTAAAGGAAGAAACTGAATGAATGAAGCAAGGTGGTTGGAAGCACACAGGAGGTTGTACGGGGGTCTCATCAGAGGACACACTTTCTGGAGACTGTAACGGTGCATAGCATCACCACAGAGAAAGGGTTTGGCTTCAGTCACCTGGTGGTCCTTGATGAGTTGGGGCTCCAGAATTTCCAATGGAGGAGGCAGAACTGGTGGTGGGTGGAGGAAGGAAGGGGGTGAGAACATAGCCAGTGATGACCTACTCAGCCTTTACTGGTGCAGGGGAGGAGATGGGTGTGGCTGGGAGATGTGTGGGTGGGGCCATGGCTTTTATGCTGCGAAAGAGGAAGAGCCTGTTTATGTTGGTGAGGAGCAGGGCACGGGATGTCATATACCTTTAAGTGGGGGTCAAAGGAGCAATCATTAACAGCTAGACTGCCCCATCCCCTGAATTGGCAGGGGTGCCTAGAGTGCTCACACACAATGTAGGAGGGCTGTAAATGTCCTTCAGATGTCTTCCAGGAGTAGCCAAGGGACAGGGGATGATGTGGAAGTGCAGTATGTGTGTCTGAGAGTGTGTGTGTGTCTGAGAGTGTGTGTGTGTGTGTCTGTCTGTGTGTGTGTATATGCCAGAGCTGACATTTCAAACTGAGGTCATTTGCAGAACGTGAATGTGAGTGGGAGTGCAGTCAGAAGGTGGAAGGCTGAATGCTAACGGGACCTTTAGTTCTGGCCAGTGAGCAATGAGAAGACATCATGAGCAAAGGCTGGCATTCTTTTATTTCCAACCGTGGTGAGGTCACAACAGACCGTGGATTTCAGCATTACCCACCTGTCTACATCCACCAGAGTCCTTCTAGCCAATGGGTTTGCTTGGCATGTACCCTTCCCCTCTCTACCCCTCCTCTTCTCCCCCTTCACCTCCTCTCCCCTCCTCTCCCTTCTCCTTCTCCCTCCCTTTCTTTTTTGCCTTTCCCCCCCTTTTCTCTATTTTCCATTTTCTCACCTTGGCAACACCTTCTTTTCTTTAATTTACTCTCAAACATGACCACAGCAGCTTGTTGAGCACCATTTGCAAAGTTCCGTGCAAGCCCCAGGTGAAAGCTGGGAGTGTGGATAACCGAGACTCCGTGAGGCAATGGGCAATCCAGTTTGGCCATAGCTGCCAACTTCAGTGGCATCCTTGCATTGGTTTTCTTGGGGCACATGCGACCCTGAGCAGCAGCTGCTGAAGATCTGATTCTTGGTCGTTCTTGGGGGGCCGGCTATATACTCTACAGGGTTCCTCTCAGATGCTCAGTCTAAGGCCATGTCAAGATTCTCCCTAGTATTTTGCTTCCAGAAAAGACCAAAGGGACCAAGTCTGGCAGCCCCAGGCGGTCTGCCCCCTCCAGGTCCTAGCAGCTGGCCTTCTCCTCACCAGTGCTTTCCCGCTTCTTTACAATGCTGTCTCCACTCAAGTGAACGTTTAGCGAATCCCTGCATGCTTGTCCTCCTCTGGTCACATTCAGGATATCTGGGAATGCTAAGTTTTGCACAGACCTTATTTTATTAGCTGGTCTTAGAAGGTTCCAGAAGCTTTCCTAGGAGATTAGGGACAAAGACAATAGATGTGGCTGCCTATTCTTGACTGGTCCAGTACAATGGGGGAGATGGTCATGATGGTGTGATATGTGGCTGAGCAGCATGAAAATACCCTCGGGAAAAGGTTGGAAGACATGTAGACTATGAAACTGGCCATGTACAACAGTTGAATGACAGGGAGGCAGGGAAGTCAGCCTGGGCCTCCAGGGACAATTAGCAGCTCATGAGATATAGAAATGGCAAGGGATAGAGAAGATTCCGGGATGAGGTAAGAGAAGGAACAGGCATAGACTCGGGAAGCTGCACAAAGTATGCAGAGAAAAAGCTGTGTTCTAGGAGGGAACAGTAACAGTGACAGCGGCTGACTGGGATCAATACCGAAGGGAGCATTGCGTGCTGGGCTTGAAAAGACCCTCAGTGCTGTGTTTCCAGGCTGCCCACAGGAGCCATAGCAAGATGCCAAGCAAGAGAGTGACTGAGGAGATCAGAGGGGAATCTGTGGACGTCACATACTGCTGAAGCAAAGCTTCAGGGAGCCAGACTCACCTTCTGTAGAAAGAAGGTGAATGTGGAACGCCGCAGCCGCAGCCGCCATGCCTTCCAGAGCTCACCCTGCTGGAGATGGGGCCAGGTAAGGTGTGGGGGCAGCTCACAGGAGCCTCTGGATGGTCAGAAGTCCTCTCTCTATAGAAGTGAATGGAGGTAAACTAAGTCCCAGGGCGTTCTAGATGTTCTAGTGGGAAAGTACTTTGGAGACACTTTCTTTAGGTGAAGAATTATTTCGTGTTTTCTTTTGGCCCTTCATTTTTTGTGATTAACATGTATTCGGTTTACAGAGTGACAGGTTTCCAGATGGTGTTTTTCATCCAGTGTACGTGTGCTTTGAGCATATCCACCCTTCCACCTGCTCCTCTAGCGGCTAGTCATTTTCTGCTTCCAAAAGAGTCTTCATTCTATTTTTATGTAACATAAACACACATGTACAGAAAGTCTAAGTTCTGAATATGAGAAAAAAACACGTGATTGTCTATTTCCAAGTCTGGTTTATTTTGATTAATACGTATCTTCAATAGAGTTTCTATTACTATGATAAAACACCATGACCAAAAACAAGTTGGGAAGGTAAGGGTTTATTTCAGCTTATAACTCTCAGGTTACACTCCATCCTTGAGGGGATTCCATGAGGTCTGTTATTCTAGAGAACCCTGACTAACACAATAATACAATATGGTAACCCAGAGTTTCACCCATTTTTCCTGAAAATGATATGATTGTTCTCATTATAGCAGAATATAAAGTCATGTATGACAAACCTTAAAGCAATATTGCACGAAATAGGGGAAACTGAGGTGCCCAGCCTGGTCCCAGCTTCTTGTTCCTACACCCAGCCAACAAGGAGCCCAAGCCCACCTGTTTCAAGCCCTCCCTTTGCCATAGAGCATTCCAAGAGTCCTGGGCCTGAAAAAGATATCCATCTGGTTCTGGGAGATTTGCAAACAACAGCAAATAAAGGGCAAGAAGTTGTCCTAGAATGATGTTTTGTGTCAGGGAATTGCCAGCCAGGCTTGCAGGGTAGCACCAGGAAGTGCTGAGGTGGGGGCTGCATAGCTGCCTTCATTTTCTTTAAATCTCTGTATCTGCGTGCAGTGTTTGTTCAGAAGCTGGTGTGGGAAAGAGAGTATAAAGGAGCACATCTGCCAGGGTGACGTCATCTGCTAGGGTGACGTCATCTGCTAGGGTGACGTCCTTTGGTTTGAAAAGGCTGCTAAGCTTTCCGAGCTTCGGTTCCTGGGGCCGTGCTTCATGCCCAGTCATGGGAGCTGCAGTGGACACAGGTGTATTGACTGAACCCAGAAGACCAAGATCAGAATCCATCACCAGCGCTAAGACGCCACCAAGTCCTGCCTCCCTCACACCATGACTCTGTCTCAGTGAGATGTAAACGTAATTTCTGCTGTAGTTGATTCCCATTTCCTGTACCTTTAGTAAAGGATAGAGGGTGGATGGCCTCTTCCTAGAAAAACTGCTTATCATTGGTGATGTCAACATTAATCTTGAAAATGCCTTGCAAAGAAGGCACCAGGCAAATTGCCCATAGTATTTCCAGTCTCACGTTCACTTCTCTGTTTGTCTCCACATCTTGGCTCCTCTACTTTGAGATAAGAATAAGGAACCCAGAGACACATAAATTATCTGGCTCTTTTATTACTCTGGTTCTCATAATAGGCTACACTGTGTGACCCGACTGTATCTTTTCCAGGAAATTTATGTTGTGGCAAGAAAAATTCCTCCTAAGAGAAAGGTCCTATGCTAGGGGAGGTTTATTAAGACAGTATTTATGGCTGATCTCAATGCTCCAAATGCTTTCTTTACTCTTGGGAACACCCCGGAGCAGAAAGGCATGGCATGGGACACTGGGCATATGAAGAAAGAGGAGGGTTCCAATGGAGGGGCCTCATCTGGGGCCTGGGCTCTTGGTACCCACTACCTGGGAACTGAGAAGGTGCTTCTCTTCCCCTGTCCCAAGTTTTATAAACTGGAAAGTGGATGGAGCAGAATTAGGTGGTTTTTATGCTGTGTGATTTGGGAATCTGGGGACAAAGATGCTGTTTGCAGAAGGTTCTCATATGAACAAAGGACCCCAGGACTTTGAAGTCTTGGCCTCCATTTGCCAGTTGTAAAGGTGACAGATAGCTTAAACCCAGCTCAGTCAACTCCGAATGTAAGATAATTAGAGGACTCAGAATCATGTCTTCTCTCTGGGTATGCATGCGCGTGCGCGCTTCCTCCACATCTGTCTTGACCCACACTGAAAATGTCATTAGGTAAAAGCACACAAAATGGGCTCACCAGAGGCCATCTGTTAGTAAGAGTGCCCATCATTCATCACCTCCCTTAAGTGCCTTTGCGTCCATGCGGGGGAGAGGCATGGCAGTCTTCCCTCACAGCGGTCCTCTCACTCCCAGCCTCAACTGCCCAGACAAAAACAGATGGGAAGGAATTATTCTTCTGGTCAGGTCTGATATATCCTTCCTGGAAACCTTCATAGCAGGTAGAGGTAGAATTCTGCCCTCTCCGTTGGTGCGGTGCTGCATGAGACCCAGCCTCTGGGAAATCAGTTGCAAATGACCAGTCCCTCTACGCGGCACATGGTCACCTAGTACCAGCATCTGCTTTCTCAGGAAGCCCCTGCTGCCCTGCCTAGGTCGTTCAGGCTCTCCTAGCCCTCAGCAGGCAGGAAGAGGCGTGGCCAATTCAACAGGAGTGTACGGTGACTGACCTCCAGTTGATGACGGCTTCGTCACCATCACTTGAAGCTGCCATCCATCTGTGTTTCACCAAGAGCAGCTTGTTTGTACTTGTGGGATTACTTCCTTCAAGAGGGACACAGATCGATAGACACATTCACTGCCGTCGGCTCCAAGGGCACTCCTAGTGTAGTTTCTCAAGCAGCAAAATCCTTGGCAAAGCTATATCTTAAGAAATTCCTCAGTTACAAACTCCCGTGGTGGCACACAGTGGCATCTCCAAGCCGAGAGGGAGGCTGAGATCTCCACAGTGATTCCAATTCAATCCCCAAGGCTCTCTAGGCCAGTGTTCCCCATGAGGAGACAGGAAGTAATTCACTAGGACGCACAAGAGCACACAGGTGTTGTATCCTGCTGACAGCTACCCAAACCCGAATACCCATGTCAGCAGGATGCACAGTTGACCTTTGGCTACCAAGATCCTTTGCGTGCTAAACCAGAAGTCAATCCCAAGTGTGCTTGCCATAATGTTCTAACAACACCGAGGACCAGGCTTAGACATGCTTTTTAAAAAGAGCAGGCAGATACTTGAGTGGTTTTCGAATGACATTAAACTCTGATCAGTGACTCTCAGGAGAACATAAAATATGGTCACCCCTGAAAACATACATATAAGTAGCAGACCAAGCAGGTCTGCTTGATCAGGAACATATATGAACATACACAGACATACATGCATGTAACAATTGATGAAGATGAGGCCATGCATTTGAAAGGGAGCAAGGAAGGGCAAATGAGAGGGTTTGGGGGGAGGAAAGGGAAGGGGGAAGTGATTTAATTATATTATAATCTCAAAAAATAAAAGAAATAATCAAAAATAAAGGAGGACACATGAAAATAGCTGTTATCATAGCTTCAAAAATAAATGCTAAACAAAACAAACCGAGAGAAAGTGTGTGTGGTCATACGCATGGTCATATGCTCCCTAAGCAATGAGTGACTGCAGCCTGCACATAGACATGGCTGTTCAAAGGCTTCATACACCCTGCTCTTGTCTGTGTGACTCATAATGACAATGGCAACCACACTGTTAAATGGTTCTCAGTTTCTAAGGCTCGCCATTTACCATGCGTTGCACTAAACGCTGTAGGCACCAGACCTACTGTGACAGCTCTATGAAATAAACACTAATTTCTCCAGAGATTCAGAGAAGCTAAGCCACTTCGGATAAATACTCTCAAGCCTCAGACCTCTGACTTGAGTGCTCCCAAAGCTCTGTGTCTGTGTTGAGCACACTGTGCATGGTCCATGAAGTCCACCCCACGAGGCAAACACTCTGTAATGTCCTTCATTCTAATCTACCCTTCCTCCTTCCCTCCTTTCCTCTCTCCATCCTCCCTTCCCTCCCTCCTTCCTTCCCTTCATTCCTTCCCTTCTCCCTTCTGTCTTTCCTCTATCCCTCTGTCTATCTCTCCCTCCTTTCCTTCCCTCTCCCTTCCCTCCCTCTCCCTTCCTCCGTCTCCCTTCCCTCCCTCTCCCTTCCCTCCCTCTCCCTTCCCTCCCTCTCCCTTCCCTCCCTCTCCCTTCCCTCCCTCTCCCTTGCTGAACTGCAATATCAGCATTGCACATATACCCGCCTTTTTATCTGAACTGAAGAACACATCCATTTCTCAGCATCATTAACTGATTTTCAAACCTTTCTCTTTATGTATTAGCATAAACATGGTTTGTATCTTTATTAATATAGATTACAGCATGAGTGGAGTTTTAGATGCAAAATGCATCTTGCTTGCTGAGAATCTATCACACTTGGCCAAATGTAGTTAATAATAAAAAAAAAGTTGCCATCCTGCTCCAGGGTTGAGCCATGTGAGTCTGCCTGATTGCCCTCTCTCTCTCTAGCTCTAACCCAGGTCCCACATCCAATGCTCGGCCTAATCAGATACAAAGTATCAAAAGAAGTCTACAGGCTCAGAACTCATCACAAAATATGAACACTATGAAAGATCAAAGAAGTTTCTCCTGTACCCCAAGAGTCACAGTCCTATAGAAATAGCTGAGCCCTAAGACACAGAATTCAAAATAATAATAATAAACTACATTAAAAACTCAAGGAATTGAAAGGAGACACAAAAATGGATCATTTAACTTAAAAAAAAAAGAACTTAGAGAAAATAAATGCCTGTTGCCCAAAGAAGACAGAGTCATAGGCTAATGGAGACAGCGTGAAGCCAACCCAGGATTTGAAAATAGAATTAAATAAATAAATACATAAATAAAAACATTGACTAGGACTCAGGATGAAATGAAGATGGAAGTAAAATCCCTAATAACCCAACTGGAGAACTCAAAGGAAATCCTCACAAAAGGAAGGAATCAAACAGGAGATAGAATAGCAAGAGCTGGAAATGGAGTAGAGGATCTAAGTGAAATAAGCAAGCAAACACACACACACACACACACACACACACACACACACACAGATACACACACAGATACACACATACACACACACAGATACACACACACACACATAGACACACAGAGATACACACACACACACAGAGATACACACGCACGCACACACACAGAGATACACACATACACACACACAGAGATACACACACATACACACACAGATACACACATATACACTCAGATACACACACATATACACACATACACACACAGATACACACATACACACAGATACACACACATATACACACAGATACACAGATACACACACATATACACACATACACACACAGATACACACACATCTACACACATACACACACAAATACACACACACACACACCCCCCACTGTGGAAGGGAAATACAGGAAATGTGAGACACCATGAAAGACTAAACCTTTGAATTATAGGAAGAGCTGAGGAAGAAGAATCTTAAGTCAATGGCACAGAGCAGATATTCAACTGCATCGTACAAGAAAACTCCCAAGCTAAAAAAAAAAAAAAAATAAAAAAAAAATAGATGTACCTACATCAAAATAAGAAATCCAAGACATCAAACAGGTAAGATCAGAAAATTACCACAGCATATCATAGTTAAAAATATTAAGTATGCAGAACAAAGAAAGAATATTGAAAGCAGAAAGAGGAAAAAAAAAAAAAACCCACAAGTCACATATAAAGGAAACCCTAGTCCTGACTAGGTGATTTTAACACCCTACTTTGTCCAATAGACAGGTCATCTGGAAAAACTAAAGCAGAGAAATAGCAAAATTAAATGATATCATTCGTCAAATGGACTTAACAGATATCTACACTGTATCCTATCCAAACACCAAAGACTACACATTCTACTCAGTAGCTTCTCTACAATCGCACATGATGGGACATGAAACAAATCTTACAAATTCAGAAAGACTGAAATAACTCTGTTTATCTTATCGGACTATAACACAATAAAATTTAAAATTGGCAGCTAACAAATCTCTAGTAAACTCACAGTCACATGGAGATTAAGTGATTCATTGCCAAATGATGAATAGGTCAAAGTAGAAATAAAAAAAAAAAAATTCCTGGAACTAAGTGAAAATTGAAACACAACACAACCAAATCTCTGGGACACATTATAAACAGTCTACAAAGGAAATTTATAGCTCTGAATGCTTACATTGAAAAAAATCTGAAAGAGCACAAATAAATGACTTAATGATGTTAATTAAGTAAAACATTGGGAAAAACAAGAACAAACCAAATCCTGTCGAGGGCAAGACAAAATAAAAATAAGAGCAGAAATTAGTGAAATTGAAACAAAGAAAACAACACAAAGAATCAACATTTCTAAGTGTTGATTCTTTGAGAAAATAAATATAATCAGCAGACCTTTGGCCCAATTAGCCAAAAGAAAGAGAGGATTCAACTAAATAGAAACAGAAATGAACAGGGAAACATTGCGACATACAATACAAAACATCAAAGTATTATAAGGAAACACTTTAAAGAACCTGTATTACATGAAGTTGGAAAACCTAAAAGAAATAAACGAATTTCTAGATTCAGGCAAAACACCAACATTAATCCAAGAAGTCAACAGCCTAAGCTGACCCACAAAACCGAGGCTCTCGAAAGAGCAATAAGAAGCCTTCTGGCTGAAGAAAGAGCCACATGGGTTCACAGTAGAATTCTACTGGGCTTTCAAATAATATCTATAGCTAGTCTTTTAAACTATTAAAAATAGATACATAAAAATAAATATTTGTTAATAGATACATAAGGAACACTCCCAAACTTCTGTGATTTAGTATCATTACAATAGAGAAACAAGAGGTGAGAAAAAGGAAAACTATAGGCTGATATCCCTAATGAACACAGAAGAAAAAATGCTCAATAAAACGCTTACACAGATGTGCACATTTCTAAAAGATTATCTATCGTGACCAAATTGGTTTTAATCTGGAGATGCAGGAAGATTTCAACATCTACGCGTCAATAAATGTAATAGACCATATAAATGAGCTTAAAGACAAAAATCACAAAATCCTCCCAATAGATGTGGAAAAAGTCTTTGACAAACTCCAATATGCTTTCCTGATAAAAGCTGTATATGAAAGGCCCACAGCCAACATCACCCTAAATGGAGGAAAACTAACTGAAAGCAGGAAGGAGACAGGGCTGTCCACTATCCCCACTCTGCTAGTGCTGTGCTCTAAGGACTGGCTGGAGCAGTAAGACAGATGGAGAAAAGAAAAGGCACACAAATAGGAGGAGAAGAAGCCAAACTGTCTCTATTTGCTGATGGCATGCCATTATAATACGAGATTAAGGAAATACAAATCAAGACAACTTTAAGGCTTCCTTTTACCCCAACCAGGATGACAAAGATCAACAAAACAACCCACAGAAGTGCTGGAGAGGGTGTGAGGAACTGGGGACCCCCATTTACAGTTGGTGAGACTGCAAACTGGTCCGGTTACTCTGGAAATCAGGGTGGAGAGTTTGGGAGTGTTCCTTATGCATCTATTTAAAAAAGAGTTTAAATAACTCAAAAAGCTAAAGATAAATCCACCATATGATCAGCTATGCCACTCCTTGGCATATACCCAAGGGACTTGACATCTTACTCCACAGATGGTTGCTCAGCCATGTTCATTGCTGTTGTAGTCACGAAGGCCAAGGAATGGAAACAACCTAAGTGTCCTTCAACCGTTGACTGGGTAATGGAAATGTAGTGCATATGCCCGATGAAATACTAGTCAGCTGCAAAAAAAAAAAATGAAACCATGAACAGGGAAATAGGAGGAACTACAAATGATCATATTGAATAAGGAGTTAGCCAGCTCCAGAAAGACAAACATCACATCTTTTCTCTCATTTGGGTTCCTAGATCCAAGTCTTAAGATGTGAACAGACAACCTGGAGTAACGGGGTAGGTAATGTAGAAGAACGAGGAGAGTAGGATAACAGTAAGGGAAGTAATGCCTAATTCTGGGGACCTAGCCAGCTACCTTGGGCTAATGAAGTCATGATCTTGCAGGACAACCCACAAGTGCCACTTTATTAAACCAGCACAATCTCTAAATATATTTATCCTTATGCTCTCAGGTAATTGTAATACTCAATCCTCCTTAAGGAAATTTCTCTTTGAATCAGAGGCCGTTACTGAAAACCACAACTAGTCAAACTACAGAGCTGTGAAGCATGGCCCCAACAGATACATCTACAACATAAGTCCTGAACCGAAGGCTCCAGGGCTATTGTGGCAGAGGAGGCAGAAAGAAAGGGTACAATACCAGCGAATTGGGGACTTTTCTTTGGGGAAGTTTTGATTTACCGATTCAGTCTGTCTCTGTAGGGTCTAGTAGGGCGTTCTAGTGCTTCTGTGGTGAGTCTCGGGGTGTGTGTGTATTTCTGTGTGGTCATCCCGTTTGTCTAGATTACCCAGTTTGTTCCCATGCAATTGCATTCAGAACCCCTTTGTAATCTGTTCCTGTGACGTTAGAGTAATGTCTTCTCTGCCATCCTTGATTCTGCTGTTTGCTCATTTCGCTGTATGCTGCTCAGTCTATGAAACATTTGTCAACATCGTTGACCTTTTCAAAGGATCACGGTAGAGTTTACTAAAGAACTAAATAGAAAGATGGAGAAGAAGTAAAACAGATCAGAAGCTCAAAAGAGAAAAATCAGTGCTTTAATTTCTTCTTTCTGGTTTCCTTTTCTTCTGTTGTTTCTTGGGGTGGAATATTAGCTACTGATGTAAGGAGTTTCTTTTTCAGTTTATAATCACTAAGAACTATAAAGTCCTGCTTAAAAGCCCTACCTCAGCTGCACTCCACAAACATTTGCTTTGTTTTTTTGTTTTCACTTATCTTAAATATTTTATAATTTTCTGTGACTTTTTGATCCATTGGTTATTTAATAATATATTTCTAAATGAGGCAGAGTCAGAGGAACAGAGATAGACGAGAAAGCTAAAGCCTTCTCTTTTAGATGACAGCTTGGCTTCTTGTTCCCAGAAGATCACTCAAGAAGAAGCAGTGGAGAGGCACTGGAGTTGTTATCTAAATAGGGCCAACAGGGGATGACCCTGGGGACATCCACCCCAGACACCATTAGCTGACTCCCAGCTGTAAGGCCCACCACCCTATTCCATCCCAGAGGGATAAAGTTGTTGCTTTTTCTTTCTCTAGGTTTCACCATCTGTCTGTCCTGGACATTCAGTTCTTTGTCTGTCCCAGGGAACAAACTTGGTTTTCTGTATTCCCCTTGTCAATCACCAGCACCCCTGCTCCACAGACATATGCGAATTCCTTAATTTTCCTTATGTTCTTGTCTTCTCTTTTCATTTTGTTGAGGTCAAAGAAATATTATGTATAGATTTAAACTCTTTAAGTTTGTTAGGTCTTGATTGGGACCTAGCAAATGTCAAGAATCTTATATGCATTTGAGAAGAATGTACATTCTGCTGTTCTCATGGGCTACTCCACGAATATCTCTTAGGTCCCTTTGGCTTGTCCTATTCTTTAGTCTTCTTGTGACATGGAACTTTCAGTGTCTCATACAGAATCCCCTAACCCTCACCCTACACTAAGATCTCCACTGTTAACAGTGCCAGTGGGTCTGACCCTCTCAAACCCGAAGTAAATTTAGTCCTTTTAGGGATTTAGAACTTCTTTGTTACTAAAACCTACTTGTTTTCTAGGAGCAGAATTGGTCTGCTAAACAAGAGCAGAGGATGGGAACAATAGACCTTTGTTTCTGCAGAGACATCTGCCTCACAAATAAAGGACCTTTTCTCTTTGTCTTTCCTGGTGTTGAGCCTCCAGGGGCCAAAGCTTAGTCCTCACTACCTTAGGGGTGGGAACTTGGTCCTGGAAGGGAGCACCACTTCTTGCAGAGCTTTCAGGTGAAGCTGAAGTGAAGTGAAGACTGATGGTAATTTCCTCATTGTGGGACAAAATTATGACCTTGACCTGGGATCTTGAGTGACAAGAGAGACCCTTCTCTCTGCCATAAGGACCTGTAGTAGCATCTCCTTTCGATGAGCTGGTTGTGACTCAGATGCCACAGATTCCACTAATTTTTTTTCTTTCTTTCTGAGATTTAGTAGATTTTTCTTGAACAAATGTTTTTCTTGCCTTTAGGACAATTTTCCAATACTCAAAATTCTTGTTTTTATAACTCTCTCAAGTGATGGCTGCTTTGCTGGAAGCTGGTTTCCTCAGCCCCATTTTTCATGCCCCCTGTGGCTCTACCTTAGCACAGGGGAAAAGAGCGGATACTGATGTCTTAATCTTTCTAAGGTCATCATTACACAGAACCACAGTGAATGAATGGATGTGTTTCTCCTGCACAGTATGGCCCCAGGACTTCTTAGCTGGAATTTTATGCCTTTTCATCTCAGTGTTTGTCTTTGGTCATTCAGTCATTTCTTTGTGGCAGCCACAATTACCAGAGTCCCTGTCTTTTGTGTGTGTGTGTTTAAAATTTTCTGATGCTGAAGTTATTGGAATTTATTTTTCTGATGCTGATGTTTATGAAAACTACGAGACAATTACAAAGCTATGAGAGCTATTTCTTACTGAAAAGTGGGAGAAATAGCTAAAGAACCAAGTGTTCATTCAAATCATGCCATTCCCTGGAGATCACAGAAAGCCTCTGTCTGGTCCTTCTTATTTAAGATGTTGATGACATTCCAAACCAGGGAACCACTGGGCAGTCAGAAATGATACCCAACCGACCTCATCCACTACTCTAGCTTCAGCAATATACAGTGACACTATAAAGGTTACTATCTTAGGGCAGGAAAGGGACACCATCCCTTGGGAACACACAGGGAGAATGAAAGCCAGTTACAATGTAAGGAAAGAGGAAGCATAGATCTTCTGCCTATCACTAAGGGGACTAGCACCAGCTTTGTGACTTGTCCACCCCATGGCAAAGAGTTCCCTAATTCTCCTGATGTACCTGAACTGTCATGCTCATGGAAGACATTACTTCTCAGACTATGTCTATCCTGAGGTTCTATTTCCCTTGTTTCATAGCATTGTTAGGGTTTGCATAAGCAGCATCTCCTGGGCAGATGCTGTGACTTGATGCTCACTGCCATCTGTCAAGCTGACTGAGATGCTGGCTCCCACTTGGGCCTGACATGCTCCCTCTTGCTGTGCCAGTCAAGACTCTTGTCTGCCCTGTTGCTTCACTGAGTTTATTTCTTCAGGTGATGCTGATGTCCCTAGCTATCGCTGGTCTATTGCCCTGTGCATGCCCCGCATCAAGCACGTCCCCCCAACATGGTACCTAGCTGTAGATGGAAATCAACAACAGTCCCTCGAAAACCTCAGCATGCACCAGAACCCTTCCTGGGGTGGGGTCCTTTTTTTTTTTTTTTTTTTTTAATTTTTTAATTTTTAAGTTTTTTTGGTTTTTCTTTGGTTTTTCAAGACAAGTTTTCTCTGTGTAGCCCTGGCTGTCCTGGAACTCACTCTGTAGACTAGGCTGGCCTCGAACTCAGAAATCCACCTGCCTCTGCCTCCCAAGTACTGGGATTAAAGGCGTGTGCCACCACTGCCTGGTGGGTGGGGTTCTTTAACTCACTGATTTTATGCTTTCTGATTTCTAAGACACTGTTGGGTGTGGCTTGCTGTTGCCCATGATCCTGGTACTCCCCATTTATGACAGAACTTTACTCAAATGACTCTATGCCTGGGGAGATTATAGATAATTTCTTATAAAGTTTTCTTGAAGTTCTAAATTCGCATTACTATTTTAATAATTAAAAAGCATTAAAACTATAAGAGAAAACACATATATCTTCCCCAACTCATGCCCTCAAGTGCTTCTGTTAGCTCCTGACTATAGCCCGTGGGCTCTTCCTTTCTTTGACCAAACCATGACGTTTCTTCCCTTGAAGCTCTTGTCAAAGCCTTGCTTGTAGAGACCTCCCGGAATGCCCCTGTCATTCACAAGAAAGGGTGGTGCTCCCTAGAAAGAATGCTCCCAACACACGCTACTCTACCTACCATCTGACGCACTGTGCTTCATAATACAGGTTGAGTAGACCTTATCCAAAGTGCCAGGGATCAAAAATAGTTTGACTTTCAGATTTTTTTTCAGGTTTTGGAATGTTTCCATATGCATAGTGAAATACCATGACAAGGCAACCCACATCTAAATATAAAATTTATTCTTAATTTTTGCAGTCTTTTAAATAATTTTGTATATAAATGAAGTGTCATGTTATCTACTTTGGTATCATGCTGGCATTAAAAAATGAGATTTTAGAACATTGCAGAATTTAGACTTTGGGATTATGGGTTCTAAATCCATACTTCTCCTAAGCAGAGACTATCCACTTATTCTGTTTTCTGTTCATGACCAGACTTCCCTTCTGCCGACCTTCTTCAGCTCAGTCACTTCTAGTTTTCACTGAATCTCAGGGACTTGAAACAGTGACTGTCATCTATCAGGTAGTCAATCAATATATGATGACCAGCTATATACGGTGCTGAGAGCTAAAGTATTCTTTGCAGACAACAGGCCCAGGCTCTACTTTGTGTGTTACACATTTATTAAAAAGCTAGAGTGAATATCTGGGAGACACTATGTTATGATGTGACTGCGTACCCTAAAGTTCATGTGGGAGTCTAACCTTCAGATTCACATGCTGATGGTATTTGGAGGTAGGGAGTCCAGGAAGTACTGGGATTGGATGGCGCTGTAAGGGTGGACTGTGCAGATGCCATCAGTGGCTACATGTGGAGCCAGAGAGATGTATGCATGTGTGGACATTCTTTTGCCACACTCCGTGGCAGAAGCCTTTTATTGAGATGGGTTGCCATTGGGGGACCTCTTGTCTATGCTCTTATCTGTGTGGGGCTCACACAGAGGTTGAGAAAGGCTTTTTGGAACATACACAGTAGAATCAAAGAGGAAGACATTCCTTACTGCAGAGAGCTATTTGCTCAGCTGTGTGCTACTCATGAATGTTATCTAAGGGTGTTCAGAGCATATACCGAGAGTAGCAAGGAATCTGTTTGCATGGAGCGTTCAGCCTCATGCTCATTACATTTAGTACTGTGGGTACAACTGAAAAGATTCTGGGGGTGGTCTGTTGGTGCTGATGAGATGAGAGACCTTTGAGAATGTGACCAAATGCAAGAGGATTCTAGGAGTTAGACACGCTATGGAGAACAGCTTGGAAAAGACAAATAAAGGTCCCTGTGGGGTTGAACATTAGTGAGCAGGAGCCATAATGATAATCTATTGGTAATCAGAACAGAAGCTGTGAGGACCTTCAGAGGCACATGAAAGAATTTGCCTTCATTGCAATCCTCAAAGAGTTGGGGTCATGCAGACAGCATGCAAGACAGGGTTGAAGATGTTCAGAGCCGCAAACTGGGAGATCTGATCCTAAGCCATAGTGCTTGTGTATCAGGGTCCTGGCATTGCTCAGGGCCACCTTGGATGCCACACAGATACACTTAGGCTGTGCCCTCTTCCAGCTGAGGTCACACTTTATTGGGGCCATGAACCCTGTAAGAGTCTGGCTTTCCTGCTAAGCCTGTGATCAGAGGCCTACTGTGCCTAGCAGGGTTAGAGGAGAAGCTGTGTTATCTCAGCTACCCAGGGAACATGGAAGCTCTTGACCTTTGGCCTTGGTGTTCTAACTCTGTCTGCTTAACTCAAGCTGATGACCCTCAGAACATTGCTAGCCCTGACTCCCTAGACTCTCCTCTTGTCTCCCTCCCATGTGTTACCCTGATCCTTCCAAACTCAACTTGCTTCTGATTCAGCGTCAAATCTGTAATCGTTCATGAAACATGTTTCTCTGTGAATTCTAACATGTCACGATGGTGAGGGTGCTTATCCAGATCCTAGACCCAAACATGTGACCATTTTTCTTGCATGTCCCATGAGTTTCTTTGGATGTAGGAAATGCCTGCTTGCCCCATGTGGTCCTTTGGATGTAGGAAGTGCCTGACGTAGTGGAGGCACTTGTATTCTTTCTCCTCTTTACTTCCTATATTGTGCTCACATAATTATTACCATAGCTCTGCTGCTGGGTACTTCCTGTGGTTTCCCTTGTTAGAAACCTTTCTTGCCACCCTATAGTTAACTGCCTCAGAATCAAAGTCAAATCTACCAAAACTGAATAAAAAAATAGAGGAGAGCCTTCAGATAATTCCTCCCTGTCTACCGCTACTTTGATGTCCTTTAACTTTTGTCATTCCTTGCTCTGCCCACCTGCAGCATCAGCAGTCATGGTGCCCTATCTATGGGCCATGGTGACAGTTTGTCCATATGAGAACCCTACTTGTTTCTTCCTGAGTAGACCACATCACATTAGATCACTGCTTAGGTCCCAGGGGGAAGGTCTACTTGCCTTTAAAGGTTTCTGCATGTGGCATACTCTGTTCTGTAATTAATCTGGAGTAGACAGATGGGATGAAGGGAAGATGTTTCCCTGCCTGGGACAAGTAAGGAATGCCATAGCTCATGAATAAATCCATTGGTCATTATACCAAGACCATGGAGGACAGCTCTGGAATGAAACTGGTGGTGAGGATGGCATCGCACACAAAGGGAGAAACCAGGGTGGAAGCATCAGGTGCTAAGAGTATCTGTTCTGAGGTAAATGTGGACTCCACCAGCCTAGGTTTTCTGTTCCTATCTGAATGACAGACGTGGTTCCGTTCTCCAACTGCCGAGCAAACATAGGTGTACTGTGAGCAATGACTCATTCTGGTCCAGATAGAACAAGTTACTGCCATCGTTTGCGTCAGCGCTCATAGTCAGCAGCCCCTCTCACTCTTGAGTTATAGACAACAGAATGTATGTTTACACCTGTGGGATCTCTGCATTGACATCGTTTGCCTGAAGAACTTCTACTCAGATCTCCAAGCCTGGTTAAATATCACTTCCACAGGACTCTTGTCTTGGCCTCTCTTTGCACAGGCTTGCTTCTCAAAGGGACTCCTTGAACCTCTTTGCGACAATTTCTGGCACCCAGTGCTAGACTGAATTCAATTATTTATGTGTATTTCTATTAGTTTTCTGTTGTTTATTTTTGAGAGTATAATTTAGTTGTAATATTTCTTCCGTCCCTTTCCTCCTCCAAATTCTCCCATAAATCACTCTCCACTCTCCTTCAAATTCACGACCTCTTTTTTTCATTGTTATTACACACACACACACACACACACACACACACACTATGTGTATACACACACACACACACACACTATGTGTATACACACACACACACACACACACACACACACATGCCTAACTATAACCCACTAAATCTATATAATGCCACTTGTATGTATGTTTTCAGGGCTGACCATTTGGCCATTTGGCACTGGACAAACAAATTATTTGTATAAAGTTGAGGCCTAGTGAGCTTTTCCCTGTCCAATAGGTCTGTCCAGTAGGTTTTGATCTTAAGGGGAGGAATCCTGTGTGTGCAACAGATATTTGTTAAAGACATGGATTATTTAAGATGTGTGATTTTCATAGAGAATAGGACTTTCTGATTTTCAAAATGGTCACATAATCATCTGTGGGTGACACAGCAGGACAGAACCTTGGGTCAGGGAAGCGCAGTGATCAGCAGAGAGCAGTTACAGTGTTGGGAGACCTTTCTGCTGAGCTCACTGTGGGTCTCAGACCTCAGGAAACCAGTGTGGTGGAGTAGGTTTGTGCTGGGCCCAGGGACCATGTGACGGGACAAGACGGCGATGTCTCTGGACGTCTCTCAGCCATTTGACTGAGCATTTTGAAAGACTCCTGGGCTGGCTGAGGATCTCCCTGAAATTCTGAAAGCCGAGGGGCATGGAAATGGATCAAACCTCATGCATTTTCATTTTCCCATTTAACATTGAAATCCCCCTTGCTCTTTAGCAGACAGTAGGATTTTTAGGACAGAGGGAGTGCCATTCTCTCTGTTTCTCTTCTCGCCTGAGCGCATGTACAGGTGTAAAGTGATGGGGATGTGGGAGGGTGTTGCTGGGTCCCTAGAGTTTCTCTACTGGAGCAAGAGTGAGGAAGGTAGACCTTGCATAAACTTCAGGTCCCTCCTGTGCTTCCCACTGTGTTCCGGGTGTCCCTGGGCTCTGTTTGTTTCTTATTGACTCTGCTGGGCACCCACCTGCTTTTTAACTCTCCTTGTTTGCTGTGGATTTTCACCGCCTTAACAAAGAGTTGTAATCACTGAACTGTTGAGGGCACCCTAATATTTTCTCAAAGATACACTACCCATAAGGGTGCACAAACAATACCCTTGAGGTATGTGCTGCAGGCTCTGTGGTATCTCAGTTTCCCAAGCCCCCTGCTGTCTCACCTGCCCTGTGTGTCCAAGTCTCCAGGAACAGACTGGAAGGGCCAGGAGGGCAGGCACAGATTTTGCAGAGGTGTTGAATTGAGATGAGTTCCTGAATTGTCTAGTTGAATCATGAATCCAGGACTGGGTTCCCAGCGTCGCCTGTATGCTCAGCCTTCCTGCTCTGACTGTGGGTGTCCCTGCTACCCCAGGACAGCCAAGAGCCTACACGATTCTCAGACTGCCTCTGATTAGTTTTGTCTGATTTTTTCGATATAGTAAAACTATACATAAATTCAGTGACTCAATAAAAATAACATCTAAGGACTCCACGTTCTAAGAGCTTCTAAACAGAAGAACCTAGGATCTCATTTGCTCCTGAAACCTTTGTAGGTACCTTACATGCAGATGTTAGGACAGTCTGGTGACTGTGTGCCTAGGTGTAGAATCCCTTAGATTTTATTTTGTTTTAGACACTATTTTGCTTTAAAACATTGTTGTTTTATGACTGATGTTCTGAACTGTTGAATGAGCTGTTGGGTATATTGGCACATGCCTGAAGTCCTAGCACTCAGCAGGCATAGGCAAGCAGATCTCTGAGTTCAAGGCTAGCTTGGACTATATAGTGTGTTCTAGGATGACTGGGCTACACAGAGAAACCATCTTAACCCCCCCCCCCACACACACACATTGAACACATTGATGTCTTGATTCACACACACACACACACACACACACACATACCCTTCCCACCCCCCACTCCCCCACATTGAGTGCATTGATGTCTCCTTTGAAAGCTGTACCCTTTACTTTTGGGCAGATAGACTTTGAAGTGATGAAACATTGTTCTCTGTTTGTTCCTTTTTGTTTGGCAAGTAACTTTCACCGTCTAAGGAGGAGCTTCCACTAGAGCCTTGATTCTGTATCTGGAGGTAGTAGTTCTTTTTATTTTTTTAAAAAATATTTCCTTTATTTACATTTCAAATGTTTTCCCCTTTCCAGGTCTGCCCTTCGGAACCCCCCTCCCCCTTTCCCCTCCCCCTGCCTCTGTAAGGGTGCTCCCCCCTCCACCCAAGGTAACAGGTCTTACTAAAATGGATCCAAGCAGTTCATAAACTTCCCCTAAACGTTAACATCTTACAGGGCCTTTAAAGATTACTTAGCTTGGCACGAAAACGAGTCTTAAAGACTGAAATAACAATTTCCTGGATTCCTGTGCAGCCTTCTAACTTGTCCCCGTGTCCTTGGGCCATGTGCAAACAGTTGTAACATTATCAAGAACTGTTAGAAACAGACAGGAACCTGCTCTGAGTTTACCACGGGTCACATGGAGGAGGGAGAAGTGAGAGGCGAGATGGAAGGCCACAAGGAAGGACCATTGAGAGTAACATTAGACTTGTATTAGCTAGCCTCCTGGGTGACCAGGGTAAGAAACCCTTCACTGGCTATGCCTGCCAGAGATAGGGGTAAGTACCTTGCCCAGGTCATAGCAGAGAGCCTAACCGTTATATTTGACTTTATAATCCTCATTTTAAACCATGCTGCTTCTATCTCTGAAACTGGAAAGGAGAGCCTGCTGAGGGTCAGTTTGAAGGAGTTGCAGAGGCAGGCAGAGTGATCTCAGGAGGCTTGAATCTGGAATCTGGTGCTCTGAAACAGGCCTGGGCTGGTGTCAGGGCAGAGGGTGTTTGGATAAGTTGTTAGACCCTTGGCTGCCCCTAATCTCTAATGTGTAATTGTTCTAAGGTTTGCCTAAGCAATGTCCCCTCAAAGGCCCCAGGATAGACCTATCGGAAGGGCCTGTAGATGCAAGTAAATGGAGCTTTATGGTAGGCGCTTGGGTCACCAGGGAAATGCCTTAAAGCCACTGTGACATGCCAGCTCTCCCATGCCTCTTGCTTCCTGGCCACGAGCTGAGACATTTTAGCTAACACATGCACTGTCATCAGAGTCCAAAGCCATGGGGTTACTTGATTATAGGCTGAAATACAGGACTATGATGAGCAGAATAAATAATTAAAATAATCAGTTAACTACTTTCAGTGTTTTATTTTAGTTAGGCAAGGCGAAGTATTACAAGTGAAGTGAGATGTTTGTACCTGACTCAGCCGGCATCTGGGCAAATAAAAAGATGAAAGAGGAAGAGGAGAAGGAGGAAGAGGAGGAGAGAGACAGCAGTACTGGCAGGGGGTTGTCTATGGCAAGATACAGGCTGCTCTGTCCTCTTTTTCCTGCTCCCATTTCAGGGGACACAAGAATAACCTAGAAATAAGATTTCCAAACCAGCTCAGGACTCTCTTTCCTGGGATTTTGCTGTACAGCTGCCTTTTAGGACTCCTCAAACCTTGTGCCTAACCACTGCTTGCTTTTTGCCTTGTCCCCTCCCTGACCCACCTTGACCACTCTCAGAATTGTGGACTTAGCTAGACAGCCCGGGGCTAAGACTGGACCTTGAGTCTGTGCTCAGCCCTGCTTAGACCCAGGCTCTTATTGCTTTGCCTCAAATACAACCCAGTTGAGAGTTATCTTCACCAGCACAGGTCCCTGAGGGTTAAGATCTCCTAAGTGTTCTGTGGCTCTGAAGAGTTGGGGGTCAGTAAAACTAGGTCTCTCTTTGAGCAAAGACAGAGGAATGGTTCTTACCATGGGGACAAGCTGGGGGGTGGTTTCACTAAAGCCGTCACATTAACTTAAAAACCAGACGGAGAGATTCATGGATTTCAAGAAAAACTTTAAAAATTAATGATGCTCAAACACCAAGGGCCGGGCTCCTGTGGTAAGAATGTCTTTCCATCCATGTCTATGGCTCTGGCACATTCATAGCTCCCGCCAAGGTGACTGGATTCCTCACTAACCACAACACTCATTCATCATGAGTGTTTATAATAACTGACACACTTCAAGGCCATTGATAAAAAGCAGCTTGCTGATGGCCAAGGGTCTCACTGGTCACACAATGGGAAAGGCTTTTGGCCAAACCTCCAGATCTGGCTAATATGTGACTTATCTCAGGACTGCCTGGCTTTGAAAAATATACAAAGTGACCCACATGGACCCTGTTTTCTGGCCCCTGTGCATTCTTTGCCTCATTAAAAATGTTGCTTGTTTAAAATTGCCCAGGGACAATTAAGTAGGCCTGAAGTTGATTTATGGGAGACAAACAGAGCCTGAATGCACAGAAACATTGTTATGTCGGGGAGGTAATTCACGAAGATAAGGCTGAGGTGATGGGATAGGCCCCACTCAAGGTCAGCCATAGGAAATGCTGTATCTTGACAACCATCCAGGGCCAAAGAGGTCCATGGTATTCAGGTGAACATTACATTTTTTATCCTAGCCCACATTTTGAGTTCATTGCTTCAGTGCTCGAAAAGAAATGGAAAACAGCCCACACAGTCATATATGTCCATACACATTTGGGGATGAAGTGGAAATCACGGGGAACAGTTGTACAACGAAGCAAGGGGGGTTATGTTGACTTTCCGAGCCCAGCCGTTCCCAGTCAGCTGTCAGTTGTTTCTTTTATTTATTTATTTATTTATTTATTTATTTATTTATTTATTTATTTATTTATTT